>CM050911.1:52638995-53838995 GCA_027742785.1 Vigna reflexopilosa | reverse complement strand
GAGGAAGTGTTTTGTCCTTGTATCCATCACCAAAATGGTGTTATAGATTGCAAATATAGTCACATCGTAAATCTTGGTTTAACCCTTCATCACCAAGTATCCTCACCCCTAAAATGTTGCTAGCATGCCTTTGTTGTTGCAGTATAACTGATCAACAAAACACTATTTTCATAGAAGCACTGGATTATAACTTCTTACAAGTTTCTGGTTTCTCTTCCTATCCCTAATTACAACCATACAACAATTGTAACTAACTTTTGCTCACAAGAGTGCTTATTTCTTGGCTACTTCACTAACACAGGTCATAAATGTGTTACGCCCAGTACAAAATTGATCATTTCCAAGGATGTTAATCTTCAATGAGTCCCGCTACCCATACTCAACCTAACTCTGCTCATTCTCTATCTCATTAATCCCACCTCAGTCCTGACAAATCATTGACCCTCTGTCCAATGTTCCTAACCCCAATGTCTCTTCTTGTTCGTGTCCAATAGATCAGTCCTATCCTTCACCCTCTAATGTCAATACTCCACTTGAACAACCCACATCTCCCTGTCCCTAAAACACTCATCCCATTCTTCTCCTCATCCACTTGGAACCAAACACTACCAAACCAACCTTAGAAGACAGCAACTAGCTTGATGCCATGACAGCTGAATTTACTTTCCTTCAAGTTAATAACAGTTGGACTCTTGTCATTCTTTCTTCTAACAGGACACCCATTGATTGCAAATGGGTTTTATGTAAAAGAAACTGTTGATGGTTCTTTGAACAAATATAAGACATGATATATTCTAAAGGGTTTTAATTAACTTTATGGCTTTGTTTTTACTGAGACATTCTGTCCTATTATAAAACTTGTCACTATTCGGATTATATTCACACTGCTCTTACTCATGGTTGGTCTTTGCAGCAATTAATGTTAATAATGTCTTTCTTAGAACAAGTGTACATGATAGAGCCCATTGGTTATGAAGTTTGTAATAATCTCTTATTTTGTCCACTGCAAGTTGCGAACTTCAACATCAATCCACTGTAATCCAGAAAATTTGTGATCCGGAGTAGACACAAGCTCTGAAACAGAGAAGATCATGAACACATATGATATTGCATGTAATTTTGTCTACCATGAGTGTAGTTCTTACGAGTGCCCTTGAGAAATTATGTGAGAGCTGTCCTTAGCTTAGGCGGTTAGTTTAGATGTAACCTCTTGCAGTGGCTATATTATTTACATCTACACTCTTGCTAGTTTGTCCCGGTTAATGCAATGAATTTCTTTTTTTTCTATGAAATTACATTTCTAAATATTTTCTCTGAACCATTAATAGGAATAGTTGCAAAAGGCTTTACTGGATGTCTCAAGGAATGGAAGGGTTACCTTTGCCTTCTGCCAAGATAAAAAATGGCCCATTCTAAACTTGTGCTTATTCTCAAAACTCATTTATTTCTCAGTTAAATTGTCTATAATTCATGCAGACTGATGTTGTGTCTACTGTTTTGAATTACATTAGAACAAGAATTCCCACTTTTCTCCTTATAATTTGTATTTTCTGTTTGGTTTTTCTATTTACCAGGTACTTTTAAAATTATAAGTAAATGTATCAAAGGTAAAGGTTTTTCAGGGACAAAACGGTACTTTGGTGATTTAGGGAAAACTGTGAGTTCTTAAATCTTTGTTGTCAATTTTTTCATTAAATTACAAATGTGATTATGGAGTATCAGCATATTAATCAATTCACGACTAAGCAGTTGAGATCAGCAGGCTCCAATATTGCTTTTGCAGCAGTAGCTGAAATATCAGACTCTGTTCTGAAAGGTGCAGAGGCAAATGGTTTCAATGGATTGGTAAAGAATTAACACCTGTTTGTTAATTTGGTTACTATCATTTTATTAGGGACTTATTCTCTATTGAATTGTGATGAGTTTAATACTTTATTTTTGTCATTTAATTTTCAAGATGAGTGGCTTCCACCAAGGAATTCTAAAATTGGCTATGGAACCATCAGTTCTCGGAACTGCATTGATGGAAGGTGGACCCGATCGAAAAATACTGCTTGATCGAAGTCCAGGAGTTGACGAGGTGTTAGATATTTTGAATATTATTTCTCTTGGGTTGTATGTTCATTTCCAGGAATGTCTGTCTTTCTTAATTCCTTTCTTTTGAAACAAAATTGTTTCGAACTTTAGAAAGAATGTATGCATATTGTTGGAAAGTCACTTGGCTGTGCTGACTCCGAACTTACTTTAATACAGGTGTGAATTAAGCCTGACTTGACTGAAGTTATGATTTACATAGAACTTATAAAGCATGACAATGCTCAACTTACAAACCAGTTTGTGTGTTAGATCTTAAGTTTAAATTTTAAGATGGTATTAAAGCCCATCTTATATCAATTGTTGAGCCACCTGCACTGGATTTTTCTTGCTCCAAGCAAGTCACCAGGCATGAGGGGAGTTGGAGAGTCACTTTTATTGCCATCACCCCTAGTTTGCCTTAATCCCCGTCTCTAGGGTGATGGTTTTGTCCCAGATAGAGATATTATTTGGATTGACTAAGCCCTAATTTCAAATTCTGAGACATCAAATATCTGATGAGTAAACATAGAAATTTGTTTGGACTTTTTTATAATAGGTACCAACTTATGTATAGGAGTGCATAGTTTCTTTTGAAGTTTGTTTTGTATTTTTTTATCATAGGTTTGGTCTGGTCTCTTCATGATTCATTATTCTTTTATTTTTCTTTTTAATTTTTTTTATGTAATGGTAGATGAGAGATGTATTTTAGGGTGTGAGCATAGCTGAGATATCAAAATGTATAGTGATGCATAGCATGAGTTTTTTATTAAAAATAAAAATAATTGAATGAAAAAAGGACTGAATATCATTTTTTAATAAATGAAACTGCACACAGCATTAGATTATTAGACTAACTAAATAATTACTCCCCTAAAATATATTTCTATGGTCACTAATGTTCTGTTTTAATAGGAAAATACAATAATTTCAAATCCGATCGTTGTGGGACTGTAATAACACAGTATATACCTGAGTTTTACAAAATTAAAAACCTATGCGGAGAAAGTTAGTTTGGAGGATATTAACCCTGTTGTTGAATATAAAAAATATTCAATTGATTTTATTATATATGTTAGAATAAATTATCCTTTGAGGAACTTCATGTAATTCTTAGCGATCTTATATTTAGGAAGTTATTTGTTCTTTAGCAATAAGAGTCTAGAACTAGTATAAATAAGGGTTAGTGCTTTATATTTTACATTTCATTGTAATACATCACATCATTTCATGTCATCCTAACTATGTTGCCACCACAAACAAGATCAATCTTTATAACTTATATCTGTTGTATACTTCGTTCTTAATAGCAAATTCTTCCGTCTTTAACAAAAGAAATATTTATATTTCAGCTCTTCCATCTTTATGTTTTGAAAATCTTGATTTGGCTATTAGTCGCTAATTAGATATGTGGTTTGGTGCAGTTATACATTGAAGGATATATCCAAGCCATGCTGGATGCAGTTTATAGACAAGAATACCTTAGAGTCAGAGTTATTGACAATCAGGTAATAAATTGCACATACTCAAATTATCTTTCGAGCTTGACTATATATCTAGAAAATTTGTATTGCACACCTTAGCCGGTACTTTCGAATGAAATTTCATGAACCTTGCTTTGAAATTGTTGTTCACAACTATGCATGCATGTTATGCAATGAAGTGATTGGTTTGATTTTAATACTTGAGAGGATGCAAACTTGAAAATCATTAAATAAATATATTAAATACGAATGGATTCGTATCGGCACAGTGATTGAGCTGCCTTTGTCCATTGTCGCTATAGAGTTTTGTTTTGATTCGTCTCTGTAATTTTCTGTCGGCAGTGGTGGATGACCTTTATCTGTATAATTATTTGCTTTCATAATGATCTTTTCTCTATACATAAAATATTAACCTCTGTCCTTTATTGTGGTTATGATGGATTCATATACCTGTTTAGGTTATCCTGAAAAACCTACCTCCAAATCATTCCCTTATCAATGAGATAACAAATCGTGTTGAGGAGTTCCTTGTGAGCAAGGCATTACTTAAAGGAGATCCGTCAACCACATCCCGCCCTTTGAGCCGTCTTCGCGGAGAAAGTGTATGTTCTATTCTAGGGAGCATTTTTTATTTATCCTACTATTTCATCTTTTTCTTCTCTATGGTATTTCCATCTTCCTAGTCATTATGTTTTGTCACATCAGTAACTTTAAATGATTATAATGATGACCCACTTATGTTTTTTACTTTCATTTAAAGTATCCCCGTCTTTTCTACACGGGAATTATGGGTTTACATACGAATGATTTCGTGCTGAATAGCTTCCCAAACTAATACTTCTGTGCATGCCTTGAATGCACTACTTTAGTTTGTAAGCGCCTCAATTGTCATATGATGTTTGCCATTGTAAGTTTATTTAACGTTAAGTGCTTCACTTGTTTCTGAAAGGGAAACCGGCATACTTACAATCACTAATGGCATAACTTGAATATAGTTTGCTAGTTACATGTAAAGTTGTTGATTCGGGATTATTTGTGTCAGGAATGGAGAATAGGACCGACAGTCTTGACATTGTGCGAACATCTTTTTGTAAGCTTTGCAATACGCATACTGCGAAAGCGAACTAACAAGTTTATATTCAGCATCAACTGGGGAATGAAGTCCGAGGTTGGCAGTCACGCAGATGTGCCAGCGAATTCTAGTCAAAAGGTGCAGAAAGTGAGTTTCATTCGAAAATGGGGCATCGGCAAATTTGTCTTGTCTGGCTTATTGGCATATATTGATGGACGTCTATGTCGTGGCATTCCCAATCCTGTAGCACGAAGAGTAGTTAGTGGTTTTCTATTGAGTTATATTGATCAAAAGGATGATGAGTAAATTCTACTATTGTCAATAAGGATATGAACTCATCTAAGACATGCTTGCTTTGATAAATTTCTTTTTTAAAAAACAATTTATTTTACATAGAACTTTTTTTTTCTGAAAATGGAATACCTAAAATCTTAAAATTTCAAAAATGTTCTCTAAGAGTATGTTAGAGGTTGCTTTGAGTTGTTTGTAGTAACTTTCTGTTGAAGTAGTTTGACATTATACTGCTTAAAAATATTTTAGCTGCTTTTCTAAACAACTTTAAGTAATCCAATTTTAAAAGTTAAAATATTATTTTATTCATTTGAATAACATTTTATTACGTATAATAATAAAATCTAAATTAAAAAATATATAAAATGGTGAGTTGTTTGAAAATATTTATAATGATGATGTAGTATGATAAAGAGTATAAATTACATATATTTTTTTCGATGTATGAAGTAGTTCATATGAATTGCTTTTATTAGAGCTGTCTAAACCACGTCAATGTTTTAAAATTTGGATTGAAACTTGAAAACAATTAAATTGAGTTATATTTTAAAGTGAATGTGCATCTAACCTTTATATGTTATTAGATCGAGTTCAAATTTGAATTAATTGTTAAAGTTTAGTGTTGAGACAATATGTTTAGACTAATCCTTTTTTAGCATACACTCTGCAAGACCTTAATCAGATGTCTAATGTTTTATTTTATAAGCAAATTTAAAAATTTCATCTTTAGGTTCAACATTTGCATGCTTCTTATTTTGTCATCTTGTTCATAATTCTAATTGAATCAATTTTATAACACAAAAAAATAAGAATGACTTTGTTTTTGCCTTCTTTATTTTTTATTTCTTATGACTTTTTAATTGGACCATGATAGGATTTTGTGGTAACGAAACAGAGTAATCTTTTTTCACTGTTTCCCATAAATCTAGTCTTTCTACTAGAAGCGTAATTTTTTATTAAATGCAACTTGATTTAAATATATTAAAAATAACTAAGATTACATATTGGGATTCTAGCCATCACTATTAATTATTTAGCTGAAAAATAAAAAATAACTAACCCATTAATAACTATAGGTAAATTTCTTATTTAATGTAACTTGATTTAAATATATTAAAAATAAATCACATCTCCAAATTCTAACAATTACTACTAATGACTTAGCTAAAAAAATAGAAAATAATTAATCTACTAACAACTATAAATAAATTCTACATAAATCGAATTTATTAATTCAAACTGAAACAAATATAAAATCTTTCTAAAAATATACAACTAACAAGGCAATTCTCAACAAAATATAAAAATTAGTTCAAATTTTCAAGTTCTTATAGATTAAACAATATTTGAAATCTATTATGAAATTCATCACTAGAAAGTGTTTCGTAGTTAATTCTTGCGCTGGTGTTCATGTGCAAATTAAGAAAAGCAAAAGGAGATGGGAATAAAATAGCCCTTGGATTACTTCAAAACAGCTTCCCTACTTGTTTTTCTATGATGTCATTTGGATGACTTATCGAAGGTACTTCTATCGTTGTATTGCATTCTATCTCATAACCTTTTTTTCTCTTCTTTTTTACAAATTTTAGTGTGCTAACCCTCTATTACTTCTGAAAAATTGCTAAAATTGGGTTTTCTTTAAACTAATAGGGGAAACTTTGCCTTATTTACAAAAATGGAACAATTGACAAATAAATTCTATGATAGAAGGCAAGTAGTGTGCAGTGTGGATGACATCTAAAGTGAACTGGATAAGTATGGAGATGACTTCTTAAAATTTGGAAAAGTTAAAGTTGTGTGGCATAGTAAGGACTTATGTGTTAACATTTTGAACAAAAGTTATGATTAGTAGTAACAATTTTCATTTTAACTAAAGTCACGAAGTAACAACTTCAATTGTGCATTGTGTTGAATTTAAGTCGTGCTCGATGATAACAACCTACAATTGTATTTTATTTTTTCAAAAAAGAAACAGCTTATGTTGCAGCAATGAAGTCCAAGAAATTCAGGAGTTTAAAACTTACTAGTGTGCATGATTGAGTACAAGATAAACAATTTTTATCAAGATAATGAAAATTACAAAACATGGATTTCATAATATATAATATAACATAATGATAAACTAGAAATATGAAAACCTAATCACGGGCAAGTTCCCATGTGATGTCCTTCATTTCTACAATATGAACATTTATTTGGTTTATTGGGATTTGTTCGATCCATTTCATTGTGGATACAAGTAGTTGTAGGTTGTCACGATACTCTATGGTGCATGTGTGGGTTTGGAATGAAATTAGGTTCGATGTAGGTGGACCAATAATCTTTATTATTAACCAGATGAAACTAAAGTTCATATATCATGTTGCTAGTATAGAGACTATATAAAAAATGGATGTATGTGGTCAAGTCTAAATGGGAGAAATAGCAAACAACTATTACATGATGATAAGGTAGTCGAAGAGCTTAGAAATGACTACAATCACACTATTAGTCACTTAATTTAACCGTGAAAGACATTTATGGACAGTGATCATGTGGAGAAAATATCTCTTGAACCTCAAATTTGAAATTTTATCAATCATATCTATGCACATGACACAAGCTCGCTTGTGGTTGATTTTTTCTAATAATTTCATTTATATACTTTGGATATTGATGGCCAACTCTTAACATAGAATTTGCCTTTAGGCCTTGATCAATAAACCATGACGTAGTCCTTTCAAATGTTGCCTTAATTGGAGCACAAATGGGTAATAAACAAGCTCCTTCTATAATAGAGTTCATACATTTAACCAGGTTTGTTGTCATGTGACTGGACCTACTGCCTCCATAGGCTTGAGTCCAGTTTTGTAATGGTATTTTATCGATCCAAGAAGCCATTTGAGATGAGTAGGATCCCAATGTCGATAACTTTGCATCCAATATAGGTTGTTTGATCTTGTAAGTTCTGAAAGTGTAAATCAATTAGTTAGTTTAATGTCATACACTTGAGAATTAAAGAGTAAGACTTGTGAATGAAATAGTAATTTCATTACCCATGTTAATTAACTACTTCTTCAAGTAATGATTTTTGAACTTGTTGTTGAAGTTTGAAGCCACACGACATAGGAAATATACTAATTGGAGCTCATCTGCTTCCCATATACTTCTTCATACTATAGGGCTGACAGTATGATCTTTCCTCTATATGTTATATCAAGCAACAGTTTGATTGTGGTGTGACATGCTCTCACAACGGTTAAAAAAATCATAGTAAAGTCTCCTTTGTGTCACCTTCCACTGTCGTGAAGCCTATGTCGTGTCTTCTGGAGATTTTCTACACCATCCACAATCATTTGGTCTGTCGTTTATGGATCACAGTTAAATGTTCGGATATTCTCACCCTCTACCTGACAACCCATCAAACACCTCATTCCAACAAGTTCCTTCCTCGTCGCATTCTTTTCATCTCAAGCTTTAGTGTAGGACCATCACACATGTTTATCACTTCAAGCATGATATCACCGTTTGTACATAATCCAAGGACTTTATCAATGTCATTTTATCTTTCATCGGTGTCTTTTCAAACATCACAAAGAGTTGTTCACCATCCTCACTTTTCTCAAAATGAACACAATAAAAAAGACAATAAATCACATGAACAACAATCACATAAATGATTAAAAAAAAGACCTCTATGTGACATTAAAGATAACATATAGAAGAATTCTAAATATTATGTAATATTAATTCTTATAAATTTTATTATTATTATTTTTAATCTAAATATTCATATTTCTAACACTACCTAAGTTTAAAATTAATTCATACTTGATTATATTTTAAAAAAATAAAAAACTAAAAAGAATTCATTAAAACTAAATTCATCATATTGATAACCGCTTCAACTCAATTAAAAATTGCTAACACCCAAACATTATCTTCTAAATTGAAAATCACCATCACATATAACTTTGATTCAAATTTATTTCATAAAATTACTAAAATTCGTAACGACTTTTCAATGAAAAATTTATCTTCACTTACTACCACTTTAATTTAGAAATTGTCTAAATTCAATATGACTTACTCTTGTAATATAATATATTAATCAATTACCTCACTTTTATAAATAACAAGAAAAAGTTATCCATTCTAGTAAACAAATATAACCAGTTAATAAAAAATATATTCATTTGGCACAGTCTCACTCTTTTAATAATTTAACTTTAGCATTTGATAAATATTTTTGGGTGTTGCTCTCTACATCTCTCCATTTGCTTCCTCCACGTCCTCCTTCCTCTTTTACCCTTCTTTCTATTTTTCTATTTCTATTTTATCCTTTAGTAAAAGTTTATATTTAGAATTAAAATTTTATAATTTTCAGTCCCTTACCCTCACACAACCTATTTATTCTCTTTTATTTTATCTGTTTCATTGTTGCACTTTCTTTCTAGAAATTCTTTCTCGTATCTTTCTTCCATTGTTGTTGTGTGAAAGTGTGGTGAGTAAGAGATTGCTCCAATCTTTCTCGTATTCTTTCTTGTATTTTTCTCTGTGTACGTTGGGTGGTGCTCTATCAGACTTTAACAAGTCGGTGTGAAAAAGCAAGCGGCGAGATGAGGTACGTAATCTTAAGTTGTGAAATCGCCTTAAACGGATATGGACATCCGTCGACGGATGTCAACATCCGTTTAAGGCCAAACGGATATGCGACATTCGTTCTGACCAAACGATCAAAACCATAGGTTATCCACGAGAAACACACGATCAAGAAACCCATCGCAAGTGGTCATGCTCTGAAACTGTCTCTGCCTGCATCATTGCTTCATCAAGAGGAAGTACCTTGATCCCTTGAAGACGAGTCCGCAAATGGAGCCTCTCTTGCCATTCCCCCTTGTCATGAAGGACGATGATGATGTCGTTGCCCCCAATCTCAAATAGGATGACATCTTATTTTGTGCTCTTTGCGATTTTGAGGTACTTCAATTAATCTGGTTTGTTGGATAAACCTTTCAATAGGCATGGTGGGTCAAGAAAATAAGAAAATAAAATTAAATAATGGGAAATTAGTTTAATTAAATTTATAAGTTAATTAATTGCAATTATGTTAGCAATATGAATCGGATTCTTAAACGATCGAAAAAAACACTCACACGTTCATATTTAGAAGTTAATAACTAGATTAAAGAATATTTCTATAATTTAGATTTTAACAAATACAGAAGCTAATTTAACTTATGTGAGTTAAGCACACCACTATCTCGTTGAAGGGTTTGATCACCATTACAGGGTAGGTATTATGTTCTGCGTTTCTAATTTATATATATTCTTTTCAGTTATTATAACGTAAATATATCTGCTTTCGCTTATTTTCAGTGGCTGAATAACTGCGTTGGAAAAAGGAACTACACCAGCAAACCATGCACACATTCAATAAATCTAAGATTTATGCATGAATATTAAACACTAAAAATCGAAGTACCTGCTAGACGAATGCCCCGATCTGCACCACGCACCACCAATGTGAACCACTACCCTACCAGCAAAACACCAACGCACCACGAACAGAGACACACCACCGCACTGCACCACCACGGAGAGTAAAGGTCACCGCACCACCACAGAGAACAAAGGTAGAGTTTGGAGAGTTTAGAAGAAGTCAGCCAGAGAAAAAAAAAGTGTGACGGAGATGGGAGAGGAAGAAGCGGATCTCAAAGGGGGTGGAACTGTGAGCAAAATAGAAGTGTGAAGAAAAGAGTAAAAGCTTAGGGTTGAGGGTTCTAGTAAGTAAATAAAGTAAAAAAAAATAAAAAGGTTAAAAGAGGAAAAGAAAAAGGTTAATTTTGTAAATAGAAAAAAAAATGAAAAAAGTTGGGGAGGTGGAGGATGGAATCGGGGAGGTGGAGGGAGCAACCCCCATATTTCTACTCCAAACCCAAACCCAAAGCATGTTATGGGTTTTGCAGAAAATGGTGAAAGAAAATATCTCTTCACCATAAGCAGCCACGTAAAGGAAACTAAAATGTGGATCATGTTGGCTTGACACCACTCTGAACTCTATAATTCTATAACCCCTGTTTTGGAAAAACCACTGTCTGAAAGAAAGTGAAACTGAAACCACTACCCATTCTCACTATATATGGAACCTCGCTTATAATGAATCCACCCAGAAAGAGAAATGGCTTTCACAAATTTCAGATCTCAATCAGCTGTCACAGAAAGTTTGATATCCAGACAGCTCCAGTTGAAGTCTTCAAAAGCCAGTTTCCAGAGCCTGGACAAACAAAATGTCCTTGGCCTTACAACAAAGCCAAAAGCGCTTTGGATGGGCACATCGGAAGCCAACCCGCCACTATGCATGAACAAAAGTGGCTTCATCTGGCTCACTCTTTCTCTTCTCCATAACTAGAAACACTGTGACTACTACTACTATGCTATCTGTCACTTTCTGAATATCACCTTCTATTATTATCTTGTATGCAGCTTCTCATAACCTCTTAAGAGAGTAGAAGCACCAATGTTCACTAAAAATGACTCTCTCTTATACAAATTCTTCCTAATGATGAGAACTCTTCAAGCTCCATTTAATGCTTTATCTTTGCCTACACAAATTTTCTTTAAGAAAATTAAGCTTTTAATGTTCATATACTTGTTATTTTAATAATAATAATAGGTTTAATAGGTTCACAAGTCCTTATTCATGCGGGTTCATTTCAATTGGGTCCTCCTATTTTGGAAGTGTTTAATTGAATCTCTAATTTGATAAATTTCATTCAATAATATCATTTCCGTTAAATACAATAGATGGCGTTAACTCTTTAAACATGTGAAATGCTGAGGTATTCTTTTATTTCCAGGTGGCACAGTTTGAATTTTATACCTGGATTTTATATCATTTGAAATTATGGGCAAGAAGTTTACAGAAGACACGTCAGAATTTCACACTCCAGTTTAGGGTTTACCTTTATTCGCACTTCTTAGTGTGCCACCCATCTCCTCCACCGCAGCCGTCAGCAATAATGGCAGACACATCTTCTCCTTTGACGGACCAACTCGCAGTCACCACCCTCGACGACGAGGTACCCAAGGCCCAATTCTCTGATCGTGTCCTGATCTGCTCCATCATTGCCCGCCCCGACGGCGGCTCTGGCTTGGTCGGCCGGAAGGCGCGCGTCGGTGACTGGGTCAAGACTGGTCAGAAAGCCGACAAAGACGCCTTCATCGACGACCACCTCAAGCTTCCTCCTGCCGGCACCAAACAGGAGATCGAACTTCGCGCCGATAAGGTCCTCCACGTCGCCCAGTCGATCCCGCCAAATATCCTCTGCCCAAAATGAGACTTACTCTTGAGTTCATCTTCTGCTCCTACTAAACTCACTAAAGGTGCCCACGTTCCCTCCGTTTTGTTGCGATATTGGGGTTAAGGTTGGGACTGAAAAATTTGGGTTAATGGCCTCTCATTACTGGTGTAGATGCGATGCGAAGATTTTCACGTTCTCTGCTTGCTCGATTTTGGGATTTTGTGATTGAGGTTTGATTGGTCTGTTTGTAGGTTAGCTTCATCAATGGCGCAGAGATGAACGAATTGAAGGAGGTTCACGATTTGGGGGTTTAATTGCTGCGATTTGTGCGTTCTCGTTTTCACGTTTTTCAAAGGTTACTCATGGCTGGCGAAGTAACGGACAACGGTGGCTTGCGATTCTGGGTTCTGTGGTTTGATCTTCTATTGGTTTCTTGCGATTGACGAAGGAGAAGAGTGACAGGGGGCTTGCAACGACCATGGAGGTTCACGGCAGGACGGCTACCGACGAGAATGGCGGTGGTGGCGCGTAGCTAGGGTTTGGAAATTAAGGATTCTGGGGGAGAAGACATAGATGACGTGGTAGGAGGCATGAGTGGTATGTTCTGATTGGTTAACCTGTGCCACTTGGAAATTAAAGGGTGTCTCAGGATTCCACCTCACCACAGAATTAACGTCATCCACTAATATTTAACGGCAAGGGTTGTATTGACTCAATTTTATCAAAATAGGAACTCAATTAATCACTTCTAAAATATGAGGACCCAATTAAACGAATCTGCATAAATAGGGACCTCCAAACCTATTAAACCATAATAATATTTTATAATTTAGTTACTTTCCCTGATATTGAATGGAGATTTTTTATTTATACTTATCTCAATCTAAAGAGATGAGATATATT
Organism: Vigna reflexopilosa; assembly: GCA_027742785.1. Classification (NCBI taxonomy): domain Eukaryota; kingdom Viridiplantae; phylum Streptophyta; class Magnoliopsida; order Fabales; family Fabaceae; genus Vigna; species Vigna reflexopilosa. Next base: position 53,825,889 of record CM050911.1, on the reverse strand, counting down.
TTTCAGTTAACAAACTGTATTGGAGTTCAAAAATATTTTTAGAAAAATATCATTAAATTACAATCCTTTTACTTTGGAGACTTTTTTTTTTTTCCTTTTACTTTTTATTAAGTTTCAGATCCTAAGTTAATTTAGGAACTTCTTATTAAATAATAAATTTGGAAATTTTTTATCTTTCAAATTTTTATTCAAAAAAAATATTTATAATCTTTTTAGAATTAAAAATATATATGTTAATAGATATAAAATTATAAAATTTAAATTTAAAAAATTATAAAAGTTATAAAATTATAAAATTTAGAAACTATAAAATTAAAGGAAATCAACCCAGATGATAGAATAAAATAAGAATATGCAATACTTAATTAATGGTTACATCATTGATTAATAAAATTAATGTTAGACGTAAACAACTTAATTGAAAAATATAATATATAATTTTTTAAGTATTTATCATAAAAATTCACAAATTTAATAAGAACAACTAAGTTCATACTTCATGATTTCCACTACCGGAAATTATTTAGAAAATTGCTTAAATAACCTTCTAGTCTATGCTACACTATAAAATATTTTTAAATTAAATTAATCTATTTTTCAATTTAATTTAAATTAATTTTGTGATTTTCTTATATAATTTTTTTATTAATACATTTATTTGATCTTTTCTTCTTCACTACTGTATAATGTTATTTCACTATTGTATAATGTTATTAATACTTTTACTTTTTTTTACTTCACTATAATTAAATTCTTATTTTTCATGTGTATAGTATTAAACATTCTCCTTTGGTTGTAATAATAATTTTTGTTTCATTGGTAAAGGAAATATAAAGATACAAAAAGTGTTTATACTTCTTAATAAAATTAGCAAAGAGCTTGTTTTATGTACATTAATATTAATAATTCGTATAACTTGCCTCTTTTAATTATAGTAAATCTCCTCACAAGCATCTAAGATATTACAATATTTTCAAAATATAAATATTAAAATTAATTTTATATTCTTTTGTTAATATTTTAGTTTGCTATAATATTGTTCTCTTCAAAGCTAAAAATGTAATACTTAACTTAGTAATGCAATTTTTTTATTCATCTCATTCATATATTACTGTATTACTTTTTTTTGTCAGATTTATAAATATAATTTTGTCATGATTAAATTTATAAATAGTAATTTTTTTCTTATATACACATATTTCATATTGTAACATCTCATTTTTAATAGTAGAATACTACTAAAATGAATATTACATGTATGATAATGAAACTATTATAAGAAAACAAATCTACGAAAGACAAGTTTTACATCTGTAGAATCATTTGACTTTCCAACTGTTTCACCCTCACCTCTTGCTGGAGCAACTGTAAAGAATGTCTCCCTAAGCTCACACCATTAAGGTGATCATCGCAAAAGAAAAAACATACACAAAGATAGACAACACAACAGCAAGGGTAAGCTAGATTCAAAACAATTAATGTTATTTATATATATTCCTATTTAAACATTATATATAAGGCAAACATATCATAATACAATCACCAAACACTTTATAGAATACACTATTATGAATGGAGTTTCCGAACTTAGAATGATTGTCAAACTATGGCGGGTTGTGCACTTGTGGTGGCTTCTACTGCTTTGCAAGTTATTGCCAATGAGTTTCACCCTACCACACTCACAAGGTTAGTCTGTTCCACGCCTTAGTGCATACTAGAAGCCCCCAAGACTAAGACATCCTGCTACTCCTCATGACATGGATCAATCCCCTCAACATGAGAATTAAAGACCATTGGAGTTTCAGGATAACCCCCAAGACTGAGCTCCTGCATTCATTCTAAACATACTTGAACCACACCAAAAAGTTCCACCTTGGAACCAACTTTTCCAACCTTGAAACCGATGATATCATTTCACATTCACATAGTATTCAAATACATGAGACTACTGATCATACATCAAATAAATAGAAACACTCATACAAGTCATCAAAAATCATACAATAACACAATTTATTCATAGCATCTTAATACTCATATTTAGGTAAGGAAAACAACTTTGAAACCCTCACCATTAGCTCCTGAAGGGTCCAAAACCCCCAAAATGACCTAAAGAACGTCCAAAACGGACACCCATAACCCCGAAAACCATCCAAAACTGGTGCAACGTCACCTAGTAGCGCCCAAGAATAGCGCTCAGCGCTGGAACATCAGTGCCTTGAGCGCATCTTTCGCATATTCATGTGCTCAATGCCAATTTGGGTACTCAGCGCTATCAGTAAAATACTTTTCTTCTAATTTTGTCCTAGACACTTTCCTTCTAGACTTTGTGAAAACTCTGCAAACACTGTTGCAACTCAAATTGACACTTAAAAACCCAATTCCACTCCTATAAGCTACCCAAATCCAATTCTACACTTTCTAACCTCTAAATCAGTCTACAAACTGCACAACCAAATATAAATACACTTGTTAGCACCTTCCAACAACTCAGTTTCATCTCAACCTTCCTATTTTACATTCCCATCACTTAAAACCTCCAAAATGACTAAAAACCTCAACCTATGAAACACATTTCACTTCTATGACAAATTTTTCTGATATAAACATTCTAAACAAGTCCTAACTGATCTCCTAACTTACCAAAAACTCTCTAAAACAGTTTACAATCCTTCCCTCACAATTTCACTACTCAAAACCTAAAGTTAGAACCAAAAACATGTAAAAACTCACTCACAAATCATTCCAAACCTCTTATACCAGATTTTATTGGTTTGAAAGCTTACAAAGTCCTAAAAGACTTCAAACTACTGTACCCTTCAATTAGCTAGTTCCTCAAAAATTCACTTATTAACACCCCTTTTTATGCTTAAAAACTCAAGTAACCGACTCTATTTCAATTTCACTCCTTTGCTTTCCATTTCAAATAGTCAAACATCTTCATCATACACAATCAAAATTGCAGCAACATTTAAACACTCAATATCAAGCATTCAAACATATTTAATCATTTATCATCACGACAAAAAATAGTAGAAACATCAACTTATAAATTATTACTCAAATCAATTTATCATTCAATTAGACCATCGATTTCACACTATAAACATAATCTATAAAGTCCAACTTACCTTACCTTGCCATAAACTATCCAACTCAAAGAAACATTTTGTCGATTGCTTGAAACGCAAGGAATCTCTAGACGAACCTACGAGACACTAAATTGGAAACAGACAAAGTCCTTAGAACTCTAGGTGAACCAAGAATGACTAGAAGAAGCATGATTACACATGCAACAGTACTAGATTAATCTAAAACAGATTTAGGGACAGAGGAGGAAAAATGAGTCAACTTATTTGCTTTATTCTTGAAATTGATTAACTGGATTTGTAAACCTTGACACCGTGATCGTAAAGACACCTCTTGATCGTCAAACAGATGACTTAGGAGCAAAAACACTTAGAGAGAAGGTAGAAAACTCTAGAAAAGTGGTTTCTAGAAAGATGGTGCATTTTAAAATAATGAAACTCATTTATAACAATTCCTTTTATATTAAAAATTTTTAATATTAAACTAATGGAGTCTTATTATTTTTAACTCACTACCACTTCAAGAATACCATTTTTTATGTCTTCTCACGTATGAGTAAAATAATAAATAATATAGTAATATTCAAATAATTACTTTTTGTTTGTTCAATTTAAATAGGTTTTGCAGTGTTAAATTACATGTCAAACTGAATCACTCAATTAAAATAATCTAAACTGATCTAAAGATTTCAATGTTAGCTAATTATCAATTTTCTACATTAATTTTTTTTATATCTTTCCTAAATCAGTTTTCAGACATTATGGAAGAGCTTAGTATATGGAACAGTTAAAAAATAATTTTGGAATATATATTTCATAACATACATTCATACTTCTAATTTGAGATAATGTGTTCTTTTGAAGGAAGAGGTAGTCCAAAATCTGGATAGAGGTGTGAAGAGTAAAGTAGAGAAAGCAAATAGTAGGGACTTGGATTATTTGTCTAAGGCTATTTTTGCTTAGGCTTTTGCTTTCTGCAATCCGAAAATTTTTTCAAGAACCCTCCAAAATTTTGAAAACAACCTTTTTACCCTTCTTGAAAATGGTTTTCAGATTGCATATCCTTAAAATATTTTGAAACAAATGTTTTGAAATTTTCAAAATAAAATTTTTAGAATATAATTTCTAGAATAGGATTTACAAAAACTAAAAGTGTCAAAATGGATTGTCTGATAGATTAATTAGAATTTTCAAGCAACTAACCTGATTTTATTCAGCTCACAAATTGATGATCAAAAACGGGCTAGACCATCTTGATCTATTGGTCTATTTTATTTTTTATATTATATTTTTGTAAAAATTTAAATATATAATATTATTATAATTTAAATTATTAATACTTATAAATTAAATTTTAATTATTAATCATAATAAAGTAATTTAAGATGGAAATGTAATAATTATATTTATTTATTTATTTATTTAAAAATATAAATTAATTAATTAAAAGTTTATAGAATATTTATATGATTGAAAGATAAATAACAACTTTAGGAAAAATCTATAAAATAATTTCTTATCCTTACCCATAAAACATACAAAATTAGTAAATGAAACTAAAATAATTATGACATAAATTGAATCAAATTATTTTTGGAAGGCTATTTTTGTTTGCTATCTAAATTAAATTAATTCAGGTTAGACCAACTCATAAGTTTATGAGCTTAACTAAAGTTGACCCGTAGATTTATGGTCTAACACGTCTTATAAAATAATAATTATATTTAAAAAATAAAATTAATATTATTTTTTAACTTTCAAGAATATATAAAAAAGTTTTTTCTTTTTTAAGAAATTTTCACAAAGGTAAATGACTTATAAAATAAGATTATATCCAATCATAGTATGATAAACACAATTGAACACTTTTTTTGCTTAGATTTGTATAATGATTTTAATTGAAAATAGTACAACTTCGTTAGTTATCTCTACTTTCTTACTACTTCCATACTATCCAAAATACAATTTTTATATAAAACTTTCATTTCTTTTTACTAAGATATTATCCAAAATACAATATTTATCTTTCACTAACTACAATTCATAATTATTAGATATGACATACGAACATGGTAAAGGGAGTGAAGACGCAACGCAGAGATAAGGTGGATGAGGAGAAAAACAGAAAGAAAACACAATTAGATACGAGGAAAGATAGAAACTTCATGATTGATTATGAAGTATTTTGTGTGTACAAGCAAAGGAAATCTCTAACTTAAGATTTAAAAAAAAAAAAAAGTCTAGAAAAAGGAAAAAAAAAAGAGAGAAGAAAACAAATAAACTAATTATTATTTCTAAGTAGTAATTTACAACTTACTTAAGAACAATAACATATGATTTCCAAAAATATCGATTAAAAAATTTAAATAATAAAATCCAAAAAGAAAATAATGTGAAGAGACCTAAATGATTTCCAAATAACATTATAATATCATTTACCCACACACCCAACACATTTGACTACCAGTAAAAGGCTCCACCGATACTCTTCCGTATCTCCACTTACACAACCATTACTCATCACCATAATTACCATAATTGGAGAATAAAGTAAAAACCTTTTCACATATAAAAGAGATAAAAGGTAAAATGGTCTTTCTGAAAAATAAAACATTACTGAAAGTGCACCAAGAAAGAGCCTAAAAGCAAACAAAAAAAGAAAAAACAAAAAGCAACGAGCATGAATTGAAAAAGAAGGCAAACCAAGGTGAACCATTACAAGTATGTTTCATAAACACGAAAAAGGGTCAGTGCTCCATAGTTTATGAAAATATCTTTAGAAGACAATACGTATCCAATAAAAAATAGAATATTACACCGGCGGAATTGATAAATACTAAACAGAAGAAAGATGAAACTTTGAAAGCTTTCATGAAAAGATACAATGAAATTGCACGGCGAGTTAAAGATGTTAATCACACTTTTATCATCAACAATTTGCCTTCATGTTTAAGACCGAGATATTTTGCTGAAAGACTATATGCCTGGCCACCAAAAATTATGGACGAACTTCAAGAAAGGATCACTAAGTTTATTCGTATTGAGGACATGAGAAACTCGAGAAAGAAACAACAAAAAGTTTCTACAGGTGGAAGCAAGAAAGAAGGCAGGCAATCATTCAACAATAACGACAAGAATGGAGGTATGTTTCACAAGGATTTCATCCGAACACCCAGGTATAATCATTACACCCCCCTCAACGCACCCAAGGTAAAAGTTCTTGAGGAAGCTCTTAATACCGAACTTCTTACAATCCGAAAGAAGTCTTCTCCAAAAGACGTTGACGAAAGGAAAAGTTGTCGGTTTCATCTAAACCGAGGACATACTACAAAGGAATGTGATGTGTTGAAAGATGAAATAGAAAGGCTCATCTGAGGTGGCCATCTGCAAAAATTTGTAGAAGAAGGAACCCGAATAAAAAGTCCTCCCAGAGAAAAATCTTAGCGTAGGGAAACTGAACGGTTATATCAAAAAACCGAACGAAGGCATAGGCATAGTCGCAGCCACAATCGCAGTCCTGACCGTAGAGTTCTTCGGCGTATCGACTAGAAGATATGATAAAAAGTCCTTCCTAACATGTGGAATGCGACGAATTTCAAGTTTACTTTAGTTGAACATTACTATCATGTTTATTTCAATTTCCTCATACGTAGACTTTTGTTGCCTTTTGTTGTTTAAATTCTTTTATTGGAACAAACACTTATGACATTACTATCATGTTTTATCATGTGTATTAGGCTTCACAAGTATTTGGTCATTCGGCCTCACAGGTACTCAACCAATCGACCTTGTAGGGCGTATGACAAGATCAAGCACGTATCACTTTTGGTCAATAAACCGAACAGCAAAGACAGTCCCCCATGGACTATCACCCGAATGGTGAAGACAGTCCCCCATGGACTATAAATCGAGCGGTGAAGACAGTCCTCCATACACTATAAATCGAACGGTAAAGACAGTTCCTCATGGACTATCACCCAAAGGGTGAAGACAGTCCCCCATGGACTATAAACCGAACGGTAAAAATAGTCCCTCGTGGATTATCACCCGAATGGTGAAGACAAACCCTCATGGACTATAAACCGAGCGGTATAGACAGTCCCCCATAGACTAAAAACTGAGTGGTGTAAATGGTCCCCCATGGACTATAAACCGAGCGGTAAAGGTAGTCCCCCGATGAACGCTTACTCACAGGTATTCAGCCATTCAGCCTCACAGGCATTCAGCCATTCGACCTCAAGCATTCAGCTAGTCGGCCTCACATGTATTCGCCCATTTCGTCTCAGGTATTTGGCCATTCAACCTCTACTGCTCGACCTTCCATGGCCTTAGGTGTTCAAACATTCAGCCATCTAACTTCATAACCCAAATTATTTAATGTTAATTTGATTAACTACATTTTTCTAATCAGATGCGGATTAAAATTGTTTTTTCTCTTTAGTACAGGTGACAACATCCTACACACAAATCGTCCAGCCTCCTTCAAGCTCATATAAATCTTATAGTTAATCATGGCTAAAAGTCGAATAACTCGGACTTGGGGGGCATGTATCAGATATAATGTATACTGAACGGTTACTAATTGTTAATCGTTCGGTCATCACCACAATAATGGTCAACCAGGCCATCATCCACTGCATCAACTAAGGTCAACCGCGTTAAATAGTGTTGGGCCATAATTGGACCAACACTTAAGGTATTAATGGGCCAGTAGTCCAACAAAGGATAAAATAATCAAATATATCTGATTAAAGATATCGTTAAGTTGTTTATGAGCAACAGGCCGAATCTTAAGGTAAGTCTATTTTTATTTTATTGGGTCTATATTAGTTTAGGATCCATGAGATGACTTATAAATATAAAGTCAGGGCCAGCAGCTAGGTACGCTCTACTGAGTTCATAATACTCAATTACAATAAATACAAAACATTCATTTGTGAGCAAAAGCTCCTTCAACAGACACCTAACTTGAGCGTCGGAGTGCCTTTGTAGGTACCTCCCCCTCGGTCAAGATTGAAGTCCATCGAACGACCAATACTGAAGGCAACCGAGCGACCCAAAGTAGAAGTAGACAAGCACAACACACAACTCAAACATCGAAGTCACGTCAAAAAGATTAGTGTCTCAATCCCACAAAATATCTACTGAACCAAAAACTAAAACAAGACCTTGAACAAACCAATAAAAGAAGAGATATGAATTGTATTTTACTCAATTTTCAATATTTATATATATTTAGTGGAGCATATTTTTTCATTGTCATAATTTCACATTAACTAAAAATACAACATATTCAAAGTATACAAGTGGATATATGTATATTTTATAATTTGTTTTATAAAAATAAGGTAGATTTAAAATTTATTTTCTTTTAAGATGATATGAGAATATATCTTAAAAAAATCTATTATTTGTTAAACTTTAAAAAAGAAAAATGAATCTCTTTCAATATTTTGTACAAGGGTGGACTGCAAGTCGTTATGAGCATTTGAAAATATCTTTAGCTTATGGGTGCAAGAGAATTCCTAAAAAGTATTTCTACGTGGTTCCTTATTAAATGTGTGACGATGTTTCAACTAAACCATTTTGAGGGCAATTTGTACAGTTTGTATGTGTTTGCATGTAAATAGATATAAATAAATCAACACACAGACGTCATGAAGAAGATCCATAAAGAAAAGACAAGAAAGAAGTTAAGAGTAATTGACCCGTCACAATTAGAAGGGAGATGTATGTGGCTAACCATGCAAATTGACAGATGATACGCTTGCCATGTATATATATATATATATATATATATATATATATGCCGTGATTGTGGAATGGAGTATTTTAAGTTGTAACAATGCTAAAGGAAAAATAGAAATTGAGAAAAAAATAAAACAAACACAAAGTCAAGGTAAAGTCAACAGGGTGCATCGGTTTGGTGTGTGAGACTCAGTAAAAGGTTGATTTTGGTGGATCAAACAAATAATTATAAACAAGAAAATCACCTGTTCGTCGTTTAAGAATAAACTATGTATCATTATTTGATTGATTTGTATACTTAAAACAGATAAATCATAAATTACTATATAAATTATTATAAAAATATTGTAAAAAAAAATTGTTAAAAATATATTTTTTATCTACTAAAATGTAGAGAATCTTATAAATACCAATGTGAATTAGCTTTATTCATTTTAATTCACTGTATATTTGATTTTTAAAAAATAAATTGGAGATGTATTCCGAATAAAAATAAGAAATAATTTTTTTATTTCTCATAAGAAATTAATTGTTTTGTAATTTGATCATTACTTATAACATGTAAAATATTATACGCAAAATTTTAATAACCTTGTTTTTATTTAATTTAATTAATATATTTTATAAATTTATTTTTTATTAATAATTTTAGTTTTTAATTTTTTATTATAAGCTATTAAAAATTTCATAGCAGAGATATGTATAATTAAATCAAAAATGAAAACTGAATTTCATGTATACACAAATAAAATTGAGAACGGATGAAAGATTCTTCCAAAAATAAACTTTAATTAATGACAAATATACACAATAATCATATAAGTGAATACATTATAAGTAATAAACATATTTTGAGACAAATTAACACAATACAAGTTATGCAGACTAGTATATCATGTCGTTAGTTTATACAAAATATAGAATATGTAGGATAGATGTAAACAAACCAACAAACTAAAATACTTAGTTCATCTTAAACTTTTTCTTATAAGTCTACGAACATGTTTATTTCATATTGTTATTTCTATATCTTTCAATAATAAACTTTGCTTTAAAAGTTTTTATTCAAAAATCAAGAAAAATAATATATTTAATTTTTCATGAGTTAGAACTAAATTATACATAAGTTTAAAAAGATAGTTTCTAGAAATTAGTTTATATATAAATTAATTTTAATTTATGAAAACTATATTTTTTTTTCTCTCAAAAAGAGTTATAAACAAATTCTCAACAGCTAAAAACATCTTAATTCTTTGTTCTCCAACCTTTGGGCTTCGTAAGTCAATGTTTCATTAATAATTTGTTCTTTTTCGGAAAAATAACTAGTGTTACTTTTATTGACTTAATTCATCTAAACATTTTTTTCTTTCGAATTGTAACAATTTAGTATTTACATGTCCGTTTTGTATGTAGATGAAGATACAGTATTCTATTTAAGTTTTTTTACTGATTTTTATGAAATTAATACTTAAACTTACCATTCTTTTCTTTCTTCATAAATATTTTTCAGATATGACTATAACTTTTCCCTATAGCTGGGAACTCAGTCACCCTATTAGATAAATAAAAAAAATTATAATTGTGAGTTTTGAGGTCAATAACTATATTAATATAAAATATATTTCAACAAACTATTTTCATAAATATATTTAGGAATTAACAAAAAGGAAATAAGTTTCTTCACAGTATGTAACATAAAAGATGAAAATTTACAAAAGGTGATATAAAAATTTATATAATTTAGTTTATGAGTAATTAGTATTGATAGAAAATTTTATTTAATTTTTTTCTATAAAACATGTAAAATTTGATCCAAATATATCTACATTGAAACTATACAGAGAAAATAGTGTGAAGTGTATAAAAACCTGAGAATCCATTTAAATGGTAAAAATGTTGAAGTATTAACAATAATAAGGTATAAAGAAATGTTAAGTCACCTAAGGAAAATGAAGCAAGGCTAGAGTGGTAAATTCCAGTTATATAATTATTAGTATTGGTGACATTTTTCTGGACCTTTTAGAAAGATTTTCCCTCCCAAATTGTGGGAAAAACAGCTTATGTAAATGGTTTGAGAAGACAACAGAATTTGGTTAAGTGGCATATTATATTGATGATGTGTTAGGTTAGCCAATAAAGAATGTTTGTTTTCTGTAATGATGAAAATGAATGGTATGTAGTAAATTGATTTGACTTAGGATTACAACATTTGAGGTTTCATGAGAACGTACGTGTTGGAGTGGAGATGGATACACATTATCACAATGCAACCTTTGATAATTCAAAGTATTATCTACTTACATTGAATACTAAGTTTGTGATGGAGGCAAACGCAAAGCATTGTGTCCCCACTCCATTCATCTTGTGTTTTGGTTATACCATTTTATATAATTTAGTGCTTGACCATCGCCATCACCAATTTTTTCTTTTCTTTTCAAATAAAAAATCATTATCGTGTAGTTTGGTGTATGCTAGGGGACGTTTTCCACACACATGACCTGTTCCCCATAATTTTAAAACATGTTAGTCGTAACACCCATATATTTATAAGGTGACTTTAGAAGGGAAATAAATAGAGTTTATAGACATATTATATGTTTTTAACAATTGTAAAATAATCAAAGTAAGAAAATAAAAAAGAATGCACACATATTTACACTCAATTTGCTTAAGATACCACCAATCAAAACCTTTGATTAGAACGAGTATCTTTTCAGGTTACAACAAGAATCAACATTTTTAGGTATCACGAATATAAGTCTATTCAGGTTACAAATATAAATCTCTTTAGGTTACAAGTATAAACTTCTTTAGGTTACAAGTATAAACCACTCTCTATGATATCGAGAACTCTCAAATGAAATAACAATTACAATTCACAAATTAAAATAGTACAATCAAAGCTCAAAGGGTATACTTAGTAGGAAAGATTTACCATGGTTAATCACATAACTCAATATTTTTAACAACTAATAAAATTTGACTCTATAATCTCAATGTGTATATGAATCTTTGCTCATTTATTCTATATTTGTTTAACCATTCATTCTTATTCTTCATCTGTCTTATTATTTATAGTCACATTGTAGAATATGATTGATGATGTATTTCTTTCTTTAAATATTTTCTCTCTTATCTTTATCTATAAGAAAAGTCTTGATATATCTATCAAAGTATTTACTCGTGTACTAAATTCATTTTTTTGCTAACTTCATTGACTTGACTCGTCTATTTGTTTTGAATTTAGTCGTCTGATCAATATAAATTATCTTATCTACTTTGACTCATGTGATAAAGTTCTTTATTATTTTGTCTTGTCAATATCTTTTACTTGAATCATTTGATCAACAATTTTGTCTTAGTTATTTTTACTTGTCTGATTAACTTCTTTGACTTAACTCATCTACTATTTACTTCTAAACTTATTTCATTTCATTTGATCTTTGCTAATATACTTTCTATAAATCTTACTTTAACTCATAAGCAAACATTAAATAATCTAATATAATCACAACTTATATTGGGCAGGTCATGTTTGGTGAATGAATCAGGGTATTTAACAATAATGACCAAGTTTATTCCAGTCTTTATATGGATTTAATCTACTTCTTTCTTTATGCAAACAATAACTTTAATACTTAAATAATTTAACTAATGTCTTTCAATTCATTATAAATTTTGCTATCATCAAAAGCTGCTTTATCACATTAGTGTATAATGAATTTATAATGTCTAAATTCTAACACTTACCACTCGATATTCTAAATTAAGTTGTTTAAATTATTATATTATTAATTATGTAAAAAAATATGTTATATTGTAGATTCTATTAGTTAATACTTACAAATGTCACTAAAGTCTAAATACCATGCTTCGATACACGACTCAATTAATCTAATTTAACAAAATCATACCATATATTAATTTAATAAAATATATCATTTTAGGTTTATGCATAAACTTAAAATAACACTATTGACCAATGATATTATATCTACTAATATACATACATATTTGTATATAAATACAATATATATATATATATATATATATATATATATATATTAATATAGTAGTACGTAAAGTGATCATTGTTAAATAATTATTAAACATGATAATTATAATAAAATGGTAGAACATAGAAATAAATTAGTATAAATTTAGAAAATATAAGGTAGTTTGTTGGAATAGTTTAATATTTGTCCACAATATCACAATATCACATGAATAAGACAGACGCAGGTTTAAATAAATTAAGGGTGTTTTTGAATGAAGATAGTCAATTATCAGGAGAAAAAAAAATCAAATTTTGTTATTGACTATTTCAAGATAATTAATTATATTTTTGATATTATTAATTATTTCATTTTTTTTAACTGAAAGATGATTTTAAAAAAATATAAAACTCCTCAAAGACAATATAAATAATAAATGTATATAAATAATAAATATTTTTGTTATTACCTTTTTTTGCGATAACACATAGTCAAAAACACCTTTTTCATTTTAAACATGTATAAGTAAATTTTATTTTATAAAAGAGTTAAATATGCTTTTAATTTTATGACCTATCAAATAAATTTATTTTTTAGTTTTTCTTTTAAAGTAAAAGCTATATTTTAGTCCTTATCATAATTTTTCGTCCTCCAAACCCAACGACTTTAAAAAAAAGCTGAGCTGGCTAAGAGTGGAAAAAGCCACGTCATTTTTTTTTCCTCTGACTCCTGCTTTTCTTCGTCTCTCTTGGCGCGCCGTCTCCTTCCTTCCATCTTCGTCCCCATCCACTACCCTCGTTGACCAGAACCACCGCAAACCTCCGTCCCTATCCCATCATTGGCGTTGTCTCCTTCCTTGCATCCTCGTTGTGCTTTGTTTCTGAAATCCAATCGTGGAAACTATCAATTACAATAATTAGTTTTAAATTGTAATAATTAGTCTTTATTAGCTAACTTTTGTATATTTACTTTCCCTTTATTTAATTTGATTGTTAGTGTTAAATATTAATTATTATAATTGATATTATAATAATTGATATTAAATTGGTAGAGTTTATTCCCTTTTAACTCTTTCCAATTAGGTTATCAATTTGTATATTTATACTATTGTAATTCAATGATAAATCAATTCATCCAAAATACATTTCTATATGGTATCAGCCTAAAACGATCCTCTTCATTTTTTTTTCTTCAACACAGGACGTCGCTCCTTCCTTTCTTTTTGCCTCCTATGGCCAACGACAACTCTTCATCTATTAGCAACCCTCATGAGCCATCAAAACCATTCACTTGCATCACCCTTAGCAGTGTCACCAAGCTTCTACCCTCAAATTACCTCACCTGGAAACTTCAAGTTGAAGCTCTTTTTGATGACTATGATCTTCTCAAATATCCAGATGGATCATTTCCTGCGCCGCCGATGACGATCTCCACCACCGGTGTACCTCCAACTCCGAATCTTGCTTATCAAACCTGGCGTCGACAGGACCGTCTTATATACGGTGCTCTCCTCACCACTCTTTCCCTTGAAGTGGCATCCCTGGTGTCTCAAACAACGACATCACATGATCTCTGGACTCTTCTCCAGCGCACCTATGCCAAGGCATCTCGCAGCCACCTCAAGCAGTTAAAGGAGCGTCTCCACACGGCGTCCAAAGGTACCCAATCCATCACCACCTACATGCATTCTCTGAAGCAAACTGCAAATCTCCTTGCCTCACTTGGCTCTCCTGTCTCAATTGAAGACATGACTGACCATGTCTTGCATGGCCTCGACGATGGTTATAGAGTTGTCATTGACGGCGTTAATGCAAGGGGCACTCCCATTCTTTTTTATGACCTCCTCGAGAAGCTTCTCATTCAATAACTCTCCCTTGTTGCTGCTCAACGACAGGTTCCTACTCCCATGACAGCCTTGAATGCATAGACTCGACCCAACCATTATGATAAAACTCGATCTGGGCAATTTTCTGCATCATCAACTTCACGCCCTGACAATCACAAACCGTTTCTTGGTCCTTGTCAGTGGTGCAATGTCAAGGGCCATGTTTTGTCTCAGTGTCACACCTTCAAGCAGCAACACCCTGGTGTCTCGATGCCTCCTCGTTCCTCTTCTGCTAACCCTCGACAAGTTCAGGTTCATACTGCAACCGCTGGCACTTCTCAAAATAATTTTCTGGTTGACAGTGGAGCGACGCATCACGTCACCAATGATCTTGACAATCTAGCACTTCATCATCCGTACACGGGTCCAGACTCATTGTTTATGGGCAATGGTTCAGGTTTAAACATCACTCATTCTGGAACACTTTTACTTAATGATTTATCCCTCTCCCACACTTTGTGTGTTCCTTCCATGCAACAGAAAATCCTTTCTGTCTCTCAACTCACCAAACAAACTAACTCTACTATTGTTTTCTTTCCAAACTCTTTTTATGTTAAGAACTTGCAGACAGGTCAAATAACCCATAATGGCTCATGTGTGGATGGACTCTATCTCTGGTCAACCAACTCTCCGTCAGTCCACTCTGTCCGCACAGACTCCTCTGCTTCATGGCACCATAGACTTGGGCATCCCTCCTTTTTTATCTTCACATTTATTCAGCAACATTTTTCTTTGGGTTCAAATAAATTCCAACAATCAGATTGCAACTCATGTCAAATTAATAAAAGTCATAAACTTCCTTTCAATGAATCCACTCTTAAATCATCTTATCCTTTGGAAATAATTTTCTCTGATGTATGGACTTCTCCTGTTTTATCCATTGATGGTCTTCGCTACTATTGCATGTTTGTTGATCATTTTACTCGTTATATTTGGCTATATCCGATAAAACGTAAATCTGATGTGCAAACTCTGTTTCCCAAATTTAAGTCGCTTGTTGAAAAAAAATTTCATCGCAACATCAAAATTCTTTACACAGATAATGGTGGTGAATATATTGGTCTTCGTCCGTTTTTAAGCACTCATGGAATAAGTCATCACACCACCCCACCTCATACACATGAACACAATGGAATTTCCGAACGTCGGAATCGGCATATTGCCGAAACTGGTCTCTCTCTTCTCCACCACTCGGGTTTGCCCCTCACATATTGGCCTCACGCCATGACAACAGCCGCCTATCTCATAAATCGTCTCCCAACACCAATTCTTGGGTACCAGTCACCCTATTCCAAAATACTCAAAATTAGCCCAGATTATCATAAGTTAAAGTGTTTTGGTTGTTTGTGTTTTCCCTGGATTAAACCATATACTAACCATAAACTTGCACCAAAGTCTGCTATGTGTGTTTTTGTAGGTTACTCGGCCGATCAACATGCATACTTGTGTCTCGATCCAACAACAGGAAGGATTTACACCTCTCGCCATGTCAAGTTTGTTGAATCTGAATTCCCGTATAGCTCCCTAGTACCTCAAGCCAGTCCGAGTGTAGAGCAACAACAAGGCCCACTTCAGCTTTCCATACTTCATCCCATAAACCAACCTAGGGTCAGTACCACTCTAAACCCACCAGAGGAAACCTCGGCTGCCCCTTCATCTTCATATTTCCCCAACTCCCCGACTTCGGCCCAACCCTCTACTAGACACTCTGAATCCCCCCATCACCTCCATCCTCACAATGTTCCATGCCACCATCCCAACCCAATGTCAACCCTAACAAGATACCCCAAACCGATGGAGGTGGCATCATCACCCGGTCCAAAAACAACATTGTCAAACCCCTCAAGAAGCTTAACCTCCATGTCCAACCCTCTTCTCCACTCGAGCCCAGCACCATCACCTAAGCTCTTTGTGACCCTGATTGGCGCTCAGCCATGCAAGCTGAGTTTGACCCCTTACACCGCAACAATACTTGGGAATTTGTCAGTTGTTCCTCTACTCAAAATTTGGTTGGCTGCAAATCGGTTTTTCGAATCAAAAGACACCTGGATGGCTCAATTGATCGGTACAAGGCTCGCCTAGTCGCCAAAGGTTTTCACCAACGCCCTGGTTGGGACTATCAGTCCGATAGTTAAACCGGTCACCATTCACATTGTCCTCACACTTGCAGTTTGTCAAGGATGGTCCATTCGCCAACTTGATGTCAACAATGCATTTCTTCAAGGGACGCTCAAAGAGGAAGTTTTCATGCTCCAACCCCCTGGTTTTGTCAACAAAAGTTTCCCTGATCATGTTTGCCGCCTCAAAAAGGCACTCTTGGGCTAAAGCAAGCACCTCGCGCCTGGTATACGGAGCTTTTAGTGTTTCTACTCTCTCTTGGCTTTTTCAATTCAACTGCAGATGCATCTCTCTTCATCTACCAAAAATCAGGTTCCACACTATATTTGTTAGTATATGTTGATGATATCATTATCACTGGAAGTTCCTCTACAGAGTTGTTCAACCTTATTTCCACCCTTGCTGCTCGATTTTCGCTGAAAGACCTTGGTTGTCTTAACTATTTCTTGGGCGTCGAAGTAATTCCTTCCACTACAGGACTATTTCTTTCACAAAGGAAATACATCATTGATCTTCTCCATAAATCAGGCATGGCTAACACAAAACCAGCATCCACTCCCTTGTCCGCCAGTGCTCACTTACTCAAGGATTCCGGTGATCTCCTACCTTGCCCAACTGAGTATCACGCACTTGTGGGAAGTTTTCAATACTTAAGTCTTACTCGCCCGGACATCGCCTTCAGCACCAACAAACTTGCGTAGTTCATGCAATATCCCATAACAGCGCATTGGTCTGTCCTCAAACGGGTGCTCCGTTATTTGGCGGGCTCTTGCAACAAAGGTATCTTCATCTTGGCAACTGCTCCGCTAACCTTTCATGCTTACTCAGATGCAGATTGGGCGGGTGATAAGGATGATTATATCTCTACCACTGGTTATTTGTTGTATCTTGGTAGAACTCCCATATCTTGGAGCTCCCGAAAACAACGCTCTGTTGCTCGTTCCTCAACTGAAGCAGAATACAAGGCCTTGGCTGACACGACTAGTGAACTTGGTCACATGCCCACAACTAATCCGGTTATTTACTGTGACAATCTTGGTGCCACAACTCTGAGTGCTAATCCTGTTTTTCACTCTCGGATGAAACATATAGCCTTAGCCTATCATTTTGTTCGTGAAAATGTCCAAAAAGACAAGTTTCGGGTTTCCTTTGTGTCTACTGATGATCAACTTGCTGACATACTCACAAAGCCTCTGCTTCATCCTCGGTGATCAACTTGCTGACATACTCACAAAGGCTCTGCTTCATCCTCGGTTTGACTCATTACTGTCCAAGTTGCATCTCTCTTCCATATCGTCCAACTTGCGGGAGGATATCAATTACAATAATTAGTTTTAAATTGTAATGATTAGTCTTTATTAGCTAATTTTTGTATATTTACTTTCCCTTTATTTAATTTGATTGTTAGTGTTAAATGTCAATTATTATAATTGATATTATAATAATTGATATTAAATTGATGGAGTTTATTCCCTTTTAACTCTTTCCAATTAGGTTATCAATTTGTATATTTATACTATTGTAATTCAATGATCAAATCAATTCATCCAAAATACCTTTCTATAGAAACAGTGAGAGAGAAATGGCGTTGAAATTTTTGAACAAGAAGGGATGGCACACGAGGAGTTTGAGGAACATAGAGAACGTGTGAAAAGTTGAACAAAAGCATGAAGCCTGATGAAGATGATTGTGGTTGTTGGTCCGATTTTTCCCAATCTTCATTAGGGTTTTTGTGATTGGGTTTTCCTCTGCAGGTTGACAAAGATGGTGATGGCTCGCGCAGGAGGAGGCTCGCGCTCTGAGCTCGCGACGACTTGGAGGTTTGGTGATTCCTGTGATTTGCGTTTCTGGTTTCTGATGTAGGTGAATCTTGCATGATAAAGGAAATGGAGGAGATGAACGGTGGCGCGGCGGAAGGGAGAAAACGCGATATAAGTTGCCATCGCAATTAGGGTTCTGCGATTTCTGGATCAGGTTTCTGGATTGTGATGGCTATGGCACATTCACGATGGCTCTGCGACGACCAGGATGGTTGGTGATGGTGGCACAGTTGTTGGGTGGTGGTCCGATGTGAGAAATTGGAGACAGCGCCAGTGAGGGAGGAAGAAAAGCTGGGAAGATTAACTCAGAGAAAAAAAATGACATGGCATTTCAACGTTAGTCAGCTCACCTCTTTCTAACGCAGTTAGTTATGGAGGACAAAAATTATCATTTTCTTAAAGAAAATGACTAAAATGTAACTTACTTTAAAAAAGAAATTAAAAACAAATTTACTTGATAGTTCAGTGACTAAAAACATATTTAACCTTTAAACATGTATAAGTAAATTTTGACTTTATAAAATAAATTTATTTACTTGCTTTGCTTTTTTATGTATTTGCAAAAACTAATGTTCATTACTTATACCAACATTTTCTTTTTAAATTACATATAAATAAATTCTAGTTTAAGACAATATATTTATTTTTTCTTTTTATTGATTAGAAATGTTTTGCAAAATGGTTATGGAAGAGACTTGGAGTATTTTTTTTTTTACCCAACTTTTTGATTTTTCCTTAAATGGAAAGTTGGCCAAACAATTACTTAGAAATATTCTTAAAAAAAATGTTTTTATATATGGGAAAGTATGTAAAATAAGGATTTTTTTTATCAACGTAAATTAAGGAGCTTAAAAATAAGTTAGTGTAACCAAGTGGAACTTTTTAAGTGTATTATTACCTTCTACTCTTAACTCAAGAAAAAAAATGAAAAGATAAAATATAAAATTAGTCTTGGCAAGACAACACTATGGTCCATGGTTTAACGTAGAGATCTTATCTAAAGAGGTTGATTTATTAGTTATTGTTATTCATATATTAATTTTAAATTATTTCTTTAAATTTCCATAATATGAATTTATATTATTTTTATTTTTCTAAATATTTTTTATTCCTTTAAAATATTGATGAACAACAATATATAGGAACATAAATATTTTATCACTTGGAATTAAATATTGAAATTCTTTGATTGTGGTAATAAATATATTATGTGCATACTATTAGTAAAATAAAGTTTCATTTCTTAAAGAAATTTTATATTTCAAAAATTAAAGGTTTTTAATATCTTAATATAAATTAATACAACGTACGATTATGAGATATTGACATATTAAATTTTTAATAATAAATAGAATATTTGTTTCAACTTCATTTTTTAATCAAATACCTTCTCCTTTCACTTATTTTTATTTCTTTTCCTTTATTTTTATTCTCTATACCAAAGGAATTGAGGGAATATGTTAACAAGGGAGTGTACAAATCAACTTCTTCTTTTTTTATGTGAGAGATGTAAGTTATTAAGCATGCACGAAATCGATTTTCAGATGCTATATAATGTTAATCTGATGTATGATGATGGATTATCTTCTGATGAAAAATCAATTGTTTGGAAATTGATAACTTGTGTGAACAGTTGGTTCTTTCATATTTCCATACTTTTATTACAAAATTAATACCAGATATATGATATTGACTTATTAATATATTTATGATTGATATTTTTCTCTGTGTATACGTAATAATGATTATTATTGACATTCAAAACAATAATTTGTGATTGAGGTAAAATGGATTATTCTCAATTCACATAATGATCTTATATAGCTAAGAATGTTTTTATGGCCGAATAAACAATTATTCTACATTAATAAAGTATATATGAGCTTGTTAATAAGGTAATTTTTTTTGTAGTAAAAGTAAAAAATAAAAGGAAATCCCAATATTTTGGTTTTCAATTTACTCTCACTTATCTAGATAAAAAAGTGTCCTGATTATTTTGTATTTCTATGTTTGCTCTTTTTATCGACGTTATTTCTTCCACACGTGCCAAACTAGCATGTGTGTGCATAGGCAAATTGTGAGAAAGAGCAGGGGCTTTTGTGTGGAGAAGAAAATAAGCAAAGGGTAGATTGGTCATTGAGAAAAGACCAAAAAATGAAGACATATCTTTTACGTTGGGGTCCCAGGACAAGTGGTCTGAGACGCCACACAAGAATTAGAAGAAGCTTCTCTGAAACTCACTCAATCAAAGCGCTCTCTTTGCCTGTGTTACGCAGTGCGATGTTCTTCTTTCATTCCTTGGTCTCTTTATGCTTCACAAACGACAACGTTAACTCTTCTACTACTTCTTACATCACATCACACACACCATTAACTTTCAACCTCGATCTTCGAGTGGTTTGGTGAAGAACTCCTGCCTCTGCCACACCCATTAATTTCCCAACGTTGCCCAGCCCGGAAGCTAAAGGTATGCATGCATATCATATCAACATCACCCTTCATTTTTCTCTCTGTTTTCCATTCCAAACTTAATTCAAACCTTTATTTCCTGTGAGCATTTATTGAGATAGATGGCTCCCCAACCGCATCCTTCGCAGGATTTAATTTCCGTTTCTCAAAAGTCAACCATATATTTATACGCTTTTCCAACTTCCTCAAAAGCCTAACTCTTTATTACAGCAGAAAGCTGATGATTACACCGTTCCCTCAAATCCAAGTTTCATTTCGCATCCAGAGATGTTCCACCGCAGCACAAAGTTCGCACTGCTTCTCACCATCTTCCTTTTCTGTTCAACCATCGCCCGAACCAGTAGCAACTGCCAGCCCAGTTGCGGACAACATTCCCTAAATTACCCTTTTGGGTTCTGTTCTGACAGCAAAGTCAAACTAAACTGCAGCATCGACAGTACGAAAGTCAAAATCGGCGAGTTCGAGGTTCAGAATATAACCTCTGATAGCATATTTGTGAGTCTTCCGGTGAAGTGCAACCGCAGCTTGGGAGTCATAGACCCTCTTTTCGGTGTCAACTTTGCTCCTACGTTCAACAATAGCTTTCTGTTGCAGGGTTGCAAGTCCAAACAGAATGGCTGCGATATTACCCCATCGAGTTTCGTTGGCGAGCACGGCCCAGTGGAGGGGTGTGACTGGAAAAACAAAAGTGAAGATGTTATTTGCTTCAAGCGGTTGCCGCGTGATAATAGTTCGCGTGAAGATGTGCTCCAGAGTGATTTGAAAGGAATTGGGTGTAGCTTCCTGTTTTCTGCCATTGCTTATGATAAGAATAAAGGAAAAGAGCTTTCGCTCCAATTGCAGATGCTTGAGTTGGGGTGGTGGCTCAAAGGGCCGTGTAATTGCTCCAACAATGCATCCTGCACGGTGGTCAAGCTTGCCACAGGAGATCGAGGTTACCGGTGCCGGTGCCATGAAGGTTTCGTAGGCGACGGTTTCAAAGACGGCGATGGCTGCCGGAGTAGTGAGTCTTTTCTCATTTTTACTTTTCAAAGTCTATCTTAATTACACTTTCATTCTGGTTAATATATACATTAATAGTAGTAGCAAGGTAAACGGTAAACAGTGTCTAAAGTCGTATTTAAGAAAAACGTTTAAATTGAGAGAGGAGGTATATGTATTGTTTGCTTTTCGTGAAGTAGTTATTGTAATGATGATGATAATGGATGGTGATTATGATTGTTGAATGATGACCAAGTGGTGTTTGACATCTGGTTGCGGCTTTATGCTCTGGGCAACCAGGTTGGTTTAGTTTATAATACTAGTGTAGGATTTTGCATCGGGAATTTCGGGGATGAGGTTTTTTAAGTGGGGAATCTCTTAAAGATCAGTGTGTGCTTTATCAAGGTCCACAATGGGAATATTTGATTTGTTAGGGGCATGGGTGGTATGTAGATTTAAGCATAAAGTTCAATATTTTGATTATTGTGGACCCATTTGGACCATGATGATATTGATTCTCTTTCCGGGTGTGGGTGTTGATTTTTGAGTTAATGGGTGATTAGTGACCCAGAATTTCGCAGAGAATATGGAAGAATGGAACTGGTCAATGCTAGGCTTGATATGTTTTTGTTTTGAAGGGTAACCTGCGTAGGAAATAATTCTTCAGAAGTCAACATGTTCTGAAGGTACCTTTGGATTATTTATGGATCAATGGTAGGTAAAGCACATGTCTGGTATGATGGATTTGAATTTTTTTTTATTCTATATTATAAGTGGTCAGAGGGGAGAGAGTGGTGCCAAATACATTTATCAAGTGGGGAAGTAGGAAATGAACCTAATATTACATGTAATTTCTTAGTTCAGGACATCACCGACCGACGCTTGTTGCTTATATTTTTTCTTTTGCTGACACTAGAAGTTGAGTGTGATACGAGTCATTGGAAAACTAAAATTAAGTAAACATCTACGTTGACGCAATCCATAAGGAACACTGTTAGGACTGGAAAGTGTACGAGAGGAGAAGGTATAGGAAGGAGAGAGAATAGGACCCGGTAGAAGGCGGGACATAAGTTGACCGAATGGTGGAAGACTAGGAAGCAAGTTGGTCGAATGGTGGAAGACTTGGGAGCAAGCTGGCCGAGTGGTGGAAGCTGGAGAGCAAGCTGACCGAACGGTTGAAAAAGGGGAGCATCCTAACTGTGGGCGGGAAGATAATTAGAGTAATAAGGAAGATATTCTGAGAAGATATTCAGTATAAGTTAATTAGAGTAAATAAATATAATATAAGTTAATTAGAGTAAATAAACATAATATAAGTTAATTAGAGTAAATTAATATATATTCCAGGAAAATATTTATATATAGGGATATTTATATTAAATGCAAATATATTCTAGGGAAATATTTACTGAGAGATGGACGGGAAATAATTAGTATAAATAAAGTTAGAGTCTAGGGTCAAGGGTATGCTTTTGATTTGTGAGTTTTGTAAGAGAGGTTATGCTCTCAGATAACTGACGGAGATCCTGCTCCCAGTTATTAGAAACAATTGACGGAGGTTATGCTCCCAATTATTGTTTACTTTTGTTTATCCACATATTACCATCAATAAAAGAGATTCATTCGTTCAATTCCATTCTTTCATTATTCTTTTGCTTGTTTTGAGTGTGTGAGAGGGTATTCTCGTTACGTCTCCTACTCGGATACGTAACAATTGGTCCAACCTGCCGGATAGAAAAGGGTGAGAAAACTGCCGGATTGTCAGAGAGGAAAAAAAGGCGTGAGGAAGGAAAGTGTCGGATCCGATAGAGAGGAGTGAAAGGCCAGCCGGATACTAATTGAAAGGAGTAGTAGATATCATGGAGGAAAGAATGAATGTGGTCGAAGCGAAACTGGAGAACATGGAGTTGTCCCTAGGAACCTTGGAGGCGACAATGCAAAGGGGTTTCCAAGAACTGATAAGGATGATAGAAGGACTAAATTGTCAACGAGAGGGGAAACCAGAAGGAAGCCAAGGCTCTGTTAACGACACAATGAAGGAAGACGAGGGCCAGAAGGATGATGGATCGAACGATGGGGAAAGGGACGGACCGAACGGTAATGGCGTAGGTGGACCGAACGGTGTTGGAGGAGGTGGACCAAACGGTGTTGGAAGCAGTGGACTGCACAGTGTTGGACGATATGAGGAACAATTGAATTGGAGAAAGAGGGTAGAGTTACCCGTTTTTGAAGGCTTTGATCCGTTAAATTGGATCAATAGAGCGGATAAATTCTTTGAGTTACAAGGGGTATCGGAGGAAGAAAAGTTACGTCTTGCCTACATCTGTATGGAAGGTAGTGCCGGGTTTTGGTTCAGATTTTGGAGGGAGCAGACGGGAAACCGAACGTGGACAGGACTAAAGGAGGCAATGGTGTTGCGGTTCGGAGGAAGAAATCAAGGACCAGTCTTCGAAAGACTGGCGGCTATTAAGTAATCAGGCTTCGTAGAAGAATACATCCAAGATTTTGAAATCTTGGTGGGTCAGACAAAAGGGGTTGCCAAAGAACAGCTGATGAGGTACTTCATGGCAGGATTACAAGATGGAATTCGGAATCAAGTCCGACTGCTTGATCCACAGGAGTTGATGATAGCCATAAGGATGGCAAGAGATGTGGAGGAGATCCAAGGCGGCATGAAGGCGGGAAGCGAAAGTATGATAAAGAATCAATTTGGGGAAAAATCGAACGGTGCAGGTATGAGGTTGGAACCGAGCCGAACGGTAACTACGGCAGAGAGCCGAGCGGCCATCATAGAGAATGTGAGGGACCGGACGAAGAGAAAGAAACGTGAGGGATCTGCCTTATGAGGAATATGAAAAACGGAGGAAAGAAGGAAGGTGCTTTAGATGTGGCGAGCGGTTCGGTCCTGCTCACCATTGTCCAGACAGGAGCTTGAGAGTCACGATATTGGCGGAAGACGAGGAGGGAGGGCCACCACCCGAGCCTCCAGACCTGAATTGATAAAGAGCCATGAGATCAAGCTCCCCGATTCCAACCTTGAGGAGAAGGTTGTTTTGCAGCGGGGTGTAATGTTAGGGACTGGAAAGTGTATGAGAGGAGAAGGTATAGGAAGGAGAGAGAATAGGACCGAACGGTAGAAGGTGGGACACAAGTTGGCCGAACGGTGGAAGACTGCGAAGCAAGTTGGCCGAACGGTGGAAGACTTGGGAGCAAGCTGGCCGAGCAGTGGAAGACTGGGGAGCAAGTTGACCGAACGGTTGACAAAGGGGAGCAAGCTGACCGAACGGTTGAAAAAGGGGAGCATCCTAACTGCCACAACAGTTAGGATGGACGGGAAGATAATTAGAGTAATAAGGAAGATATTCTGAGAGGATATTCAGTATAAGTTAATTAGAGTAAATAAATATAGTACAAGTTAATTAGAGTAAATAAATATAGTATAAGTTAATTAGAGTAAATAAATATATATTCCTGGAAAATATTTATATATAGGGATATTTATATTAAATGCAAATATATTCTAGGAAAATATTTAGTGAGAGATGGACGGGAAATAATTAGTATAAATAAAGTTAGAGTCTAAGGTTAAGGGTATGCTTTTGATTTGTGAGTTTTGTAAAAGAGGTTATGCTCTCAGGTAACTGACGGAGATCCTGCTCCTAGTTATTAGAAATAATTGACGGAGGTTATGCTCCCAATTATTATTTACTTTTGTTTATCCACATATTATCATCAATAAAAGAGATTCATTCGTTCAATTCCATTCTTTCATTATTCTTTTACTTGTTTTGAGTGTGTGAAGGGATATTCTCGTTACGTATCCTGCTCGAATACGTAACAAATATTATTGAAGGCACGACAGATCCGGTTAGAATTGGTCAGTAGATACACGGATATGAACTCACCGACATGTTGTAGATATGAATAATGCCATGATATTTAGTTGTTTACTCTATTGTTTTGGTGTCTGAAATAGAATTATGGGTGCAAAAAAATCAGTTGCATCATGCCACAATTCTTGTATTAACTATTTCATTTCCTTGGAGACTTAAGCTTTTGTGTATTTAATATTGTCGTTTTTCTAATCCCCTTTTTCATTTTACCCTTTTCAGCAGTTCCTCAATGCAAACCTTCAACACTATGGCCTGGCAGATGTAGAAAAGCAATCAAAATCGGTGTCCTTGTTGGAGGTAGAACCTTACGAAATTCAGCCAATATATGATCCTCTATATAGTATAGTTCATAGATTTATTTTATTCAATGCTTTCCTGATAAATGGACCTCAAAGTTTCTTGTTAATTATTAGTTTACCAGTATTGATTATTGAAAAGATACTAAAATAAGCAAAAGTTGGAGAGAACTGAACAAAAAGTAAATCACCAAGAGTTGGAGAGAACTAAGCACTAACTGGATTTTTTGTGTTTTTCTTGATTGAATTATTTCTCTATTCCCATTATCCGGATACATAATCGATTCAGTTAAAAACGTGCAGTAGAATATGAACAAGTGCTGCATTGTTGTTTACAGGGGTGATAATTGTGGCTACCCTGGTGGTTGCTCTGTCTCTTCTATGTTACTTTACTAGGCGTCGTTCCTCTTGGCTGAGAAAACAAGTTACGGTAAAGCGCTTATTACGAGAAGCTGCGGGCGACTCTACTGTTCCTCTATATCCCTACAAAGAAATAGAAAGAGCCACAAGTTTTTTCGATGAAAAACATAGGCTGGGAACTGGGGCATTTGGCACAGTTTATGCTGGATACCTTCACAACGATGAGTGCGTTGCTATAAAAAAGATTAAGTATAGAGACACCAATAGTGTTGACCAAGTCATAAACGAGATCAAGCTCCTTTCTTCAGTGAGTCACCCAAACTTAGTGCGCCTCCTAGGTTGCTGCATAGAAGGGGGAGAACAGATACTTGTGTATGAGTATATGCCCAATGGAACACTATCTGAACATTTGCAAAGGGAGAGGGGTGGAATACTTCCATGGACAATAAGACTCACCATTGCTACAGAAACTGCTAATGCTATAGCATATCTCCATTCTGCCATTAACCCACCGATATATCATAGAGACATAAAATCCAGCAACATACTCTTGGACTACAGTTTTCAGTCAAAAGTGGCAGATTTTGGGCTTTCTAGGCTTGGAATGTCAGAAACATCACATATCTCAACCGCCCCACAAGGGACCCCGGGCTATGTTGATCCCCAATACCACCAGAACTTTCACCTTTCTGATAAAAGTGATGTCTACAGTTTTGGAGTGGTTTTGGTAGAGATAATAACTGCAATGAAAGTGGTTGATTTTTCGCGACCTACAAGTGAAATCAATTTGGCTGCACTTGCAGTTGAAAGGATTAGGAGGGGTTGTCTCGATGATATCATTGATCCCTTCCTTGAGCCACATAGGGATGCTTGGACACTCTATTCTGTTCACAAGGTGGCTGAGCTTGCA
Source organism: Vigna reflexopilosa (assembly GCA_027742785.1). Taxonomy (NCBI): domain Eukaryota; kingdom Viridiplantae; phylum Streptophyta; class Magnoliopsida; order Fabales; family Fabaceae; genus Vigna; species Vigna reflexopilosa. Next base: position 53,798,325 of record CM050911.1, on the reverse strand, counting down.
TTTAGATGCCTTGCTTTTCATAGTGACATGAGGCCTACCATGATTGAAGTGGCTGAGGAGCTTGAAGTTATCAGACGCAGTGAGTGGGAAGCTTTGGAGGAAACCATATGCACAGCTTCATCGGTTGGGTCCGTTTGTTCATCGCCTCGAATAGGAAGAGAGAATTCATTGGTTGGTGTTAGTTTTGAGAGAGCTGCAGGGCAAGGGAGTGAGACATTGATTGTTCCACCTAAGAGTGAAATGTTTTTGAAATCGATGAAGGAAGTGAAGGACAACTCTCCTGTATCTGTGCATGATGCTTGGCTCAGTGGAACTAGCTCACCTTCAACAAATTGCTAGTTAGGAAATATACTTTATTTTGGGTGAAATGCCCATTATTTGAATGGCAAAGGTCATTCAATGGTTTTCTTTTTTCTTTTGCAATTGTAGGATATATAGCCATTTGGATCATGATTGGCATAGAGATTCTTCTTTCTTTCTCTCTGAATCGTACCAACAATGTCCAAGACAATTTAATTATGTTCACCGGTCCTATGTACTCAATATACAGAATTCATCTATTCACTATTCACTATTCTTTGTTCGTAAGAAAGTGACCTACGAAGAGTTAGCGTATGGAATTTGTTGCTGGAATAACCAACTGAGCATGTAACTATCTTGTTTGAATATGTTAAGTCAGTCATGGAATGTTGCTTTTGATATTTGCTAACGGTGCTTCAATAGAAGTTATCCAAGTCAATGAGTTAATAAGTGACGTTACACCAAACATGGTTTTCATTGGTGTTTTATATCGTGGTTCCGATTCCTACTGCGCCCCCTTTAGTAGAAAAGTTTAGTAAAGGGAAAGGCTCAGAGTAAGCAATTGACGCTGACTGAAAAGGTATTTTAATCATTACTGCGCCCATTGAAACTTGGTGCCTCATAAACCAATTTAGTTCTTCCAAAAAAAAAACTACTTAAATGCACACCAATTTAGTTCTTCGACAAAAAAAAAAATTTACTGCAACAAATTCAACTTATAACTAAATTGCTGTAAATTAGTAGATTGGAGATTAATATAGGATTTTGTTTCAAAAGAAATACTAAGTCCAACAATGGTAGTGTCGGGAATTAATGACAATTTGACATATATTTGTAATATGGTTTTGTTCATTGAAATTAAGGTTAATCATTTAGAACGTAATGGCTCCTTCAAGGTTATGTTTTTAACTGTTTGCTGTAATCCCTTATTGAAAGTACCCATAATTTGTGTAGCATTTGAGTTGTAGGAATAATAAAAATGATAGCTCCATGAAGAGGTTAACCAGTCCCATAAAAAAATATCCCTCTGGTGTTGCTATTAGAAATAGTATCGGTTCGTGCAATCCTATATATTAATTTTAAGTTCCCAATGATCCCAGTTGTAGCACACTACTTTTACTTCACCTTTTTTTAACAAAAACTGCACGATCTTTTTGCTGAAAAGAGAGTTACTTTTGCTTTCAAACAGTTCGCTGATTCCAACGTCTTCTTCCAGGTTATGGAAAAGTAACAGATAAAATTGGCAGTACCAGACATCTTCCATTCGACCCACTTGTTAATCAAAATTCTCTATTTTCAACCGATTTTCATAGCCATTTTAACAAAGATCACACCATCTAAGGTTTCCGTAACAATATTAAAGTTAAATTGACTACTAAGACGAATGACAGGAAGCTGCTCGATTAATGCGAAAACATAATTTTGTGTTGCAACAAGAAACATTACAACTAGACTTGAACCAGAAGATGGTATCTTACAGAAGAGTGTCCGAGTAAAAGGAATATAGAACCTAACAAAGTTCTGGAAGACGCGCATCATGTTCAACTCATCAAGCATATTTCGTTTAGGTTTCTTAGTTGTGAGTTGAGTCTGATTTGACACCAGTTGCATGACCAGAGAGTGTGAGAGTAACAACAAAGCTCACCCATTTCCTGTTCTCAGATATATATCAGTGCAATCAAGATAGTAAATTATTGTACACGAAAAGGTCACAATAAGCACAATAATTGGAGAAATTTTGCAGAAGGCATCAATTGAAGTCATCACTTGTACAAGCTCACTTTGTCATCAGTTGAAAATGCTGCTCAACTTTGTGCACAGTAGGAGCTAATTCCACACGTACTTCAAACTAATCTGCATCAAACTCCATCACAGTGGGCTTCCCGTTGTGCTGAGCCTAGAACACCCAACACCACAGAAACAATCCCATAAGTCTAAGGACTCCTGATATTCTCACACCCCTTTTTAATTTCATGCACTCACTTTCTATTTTCTATCTATTTTGATAGAAATTATATATTTGACTAAAATTATTGAATGCCCGTGACATAAAAGACTGAGAAATTTTGAAAACAAACCTCTTCGGACGGGAATGCATGGGCACAATGATCCTTCGAAGGAACACCAAAGAAGTGAAGCCTCGTAGATAAAAGAAGTCCCAGAGCTCCTAGAAAGGAAACAATGGCGATTTTCTTCTTCAAGTCTTTGCTTGGGAATTTCCGAGGAACACCTTTTGGGGTACTCGTTCCTTTGCTGTTGTCAAAATCTGCTACAGATTTTTCCTGACGTCACACATTTCATTAGAGCATTTACTTCCTATCTTTAAAATTTTATTTTACCTTCAAGATCTTATGGGTTTTGTTTTAACCGTGACGTTAAAAGATTTACATTTTTTTTTAAAATTTGAATATCTACTTCGGTTCTTTGCAATTTTAAAATTACTTTCATTATATAATACTGAATTTTAAAAAAAAAATACCGTTGTTGAGGATTTGTCTAGGTTTTGATTTAAGATCTTGACTTGACTGTTCTTGTGACGGTGGAACGGAATTGGAAGGATTGGAAGAGGTTGATGAAGTTTTAAGTATGGTGGGAATGTGTGGAGAGTTGGGAGACTTAGAGAGAAGCGAGACATTGAGAGAGATTAAAGGAAGAACTTAGAAAGGAAAGATCCTGTGGTTACGTATTTGTAGCAGTTGCTGTAGCAAGTAGTCAATAACACGAAACTAATGGTGGTGGTAACTTGTACGCTGAATTTGATTGCAACTGCTGTTTAGATTTCTCTCTATATTTCTGTTGGGTATATTAAAATAAATCTTCTTTTTCTTTCTTTATTTTTTCTATTGATGATGCATAATCTTTATTTTTGTTTTCCTCTTCATAATTCATTACTTAACTTACAATTTATTTATTTCTTTAATTTCTTTCAACTAGCCTGTTAGTCAGGCTCATTACCTCCTCAAGGAGGTAAAAGGATAAAAATAATAGTTATATTAACTTATTAACAGTAAAATCAAAGTACTTATAAAAAAATAAAAATTAAACATTCTATAAAGTAGAAACATTTTAATAGAAACATAAAAATATAAGTATTTATAAAATATATAAAATTTAATTAAGTCTATTATTTATTAGGACAAGACATGCCTTGTTTCTTAAATTCATCAGAACCACTTTTCCTATCCGAAGAAACCGAACAAAAGTGTTTTTGAAGAATTATCAACTTCAGTCTTACGTGAAAAAAATAAATACTACTAACATGCTTTTCTTTGATGACAAAGCTATCGTCGTCTAAAACATCAAAATTTTCTTGGATTGTACCACCAAATGGTGAGAGGAATACACACATCACTCTATAAATTCTTTTTATGAAAAGTACATTATTTTATTTTAATTGTCAGTAAATACAAGTTAGTTATAATTAATACTATTCTAGCTAAAGATGTTTCGAACTCTTCATTGAGAAACATTCAAAGTGTATCTTCTTGGTTAGTAAAAATGTTTGGCCTATTTGTTTGTATATATCACATTCTATTTATATTCATTCCTTGGCAGTTTACGGGAGGAAGTCTCGGTGTTGAAGGTGGGTGATGCCAATTATGGTTCTTAGAAGTAAACCTCAAATAATAAACCCGGGATTGTGGATTGCTTTGTCATCACATCATTATTAATAGAAAATACATATTATCCATGACATTTTATGGGTAATGGCAAAATTTTATCCATAAATATGATTTATAAAAAGACTATAAATAAAAAGAAATTTGTGGGCAAAAATTATTGATAAATTTTATTGAGAGATAAAAATATCTATTGATAAGTATGACAATTTATTAGTAAATGTTTATTAGTAAAATTGGTGATTAGATCTCTTTCTTCTTCTTTTTTCCTTTTTTTATTAGTTTAATTATTTTTGAGGTTTTTATTTTTTTTTTGTATAAATTTCAAATTAATCTTTCAGTTTTGTTTGGTCTCAATCGATTCCCTATACTTGAAAAATTAAAATAATGAGATATCTTCAATTTTATTTTATTTTCGTTTTTTTCATTATTGTGAAAGATATATAGATTTGTTGATGTTAAGTTGCGGTATCACATAGCTCCACTAGTACTATGATGAGATGTTATGATCTTTAGTAACGGTGAAAGTTGTGGGTTCATGGTGATTGTATAGATGACAGAGTCTTGACGACAATAATGATATTGGCAAAGTAGCAAACAGAGGAAGGAAATCGCACCAGAAACAAATCGTTCTAGAAACATAAACGACAGTGGCCTTGAACCCCAACAGTGGCGGTCGTGAACGAAAACGACATAGAAAGACGTGGCAGTCATGAACAAAATTGAAACAATGTGGTTTAGCGACGCAATGTAGGAAGCATTAATTAGGGTTTCAACAAAATTTTCTCAAATTTTTTATTTTAAAAAAACGAAATTCCATATGAGCATGCCACTTCATTTAAAAATTCATATCATCATGCCACATTAATATTTTTTAACGTTGTTTAGTCAATTTAACGGTAGAGATCTTATTGCTTCAATTTTTCAAAATTAAAGACTCAATCGAGACAAAAGAAATGAGGGAATGATTTGTGATTCAAACAAAACTGACTCTAAGTCATCGTGTCACCACCACTTAGGTCATTTTCATTCTTTGGAGTCTCATCATTTTCTTATTTCTTTTCCTTTTTCATATTCCTCCACCTCCTCCTTTACACCTCCTTCTCTAACTCTGGCCGCCGCCATCACCATCACTTGTGTCCCCCATCTATGTGTCACCGACGATCATCGACATCAACACTACAAGTCATCGATGAGCATATGTGTCATCGACAAACCTCCATGTCATCCCCAAGCCACCATTGTCAGCCCCAACTCTCTCCTCTTCGGCTTGCATCACTGATGAACCTTCGTGTTAACTCTAAGCCACCATCGCTACTCCATCCACCACTTCCTCCTCCTCCTCTTCTTTTCTTATTTTCTTATTTTCATCCATCTGTCTTTTAATACAAAACAATAAAAATAAAAATGGAATCATATTAGAAAGAAAATTTGTCGTCTAAAGTGCTAACAAACTTACCTGTAAATTTATTTGTCAAAAATGAGAATTGTAATTAACGGACAAACATTTTTTACAACTCCATCATTAGTAATTATAATGATAATGACAAGTTACCCATAAAAATATCTATTAATAATAATAACTATAATTTATTAATGAATTTTTTAAACAAATTTTATACTTAAATTTTTTATTGACAAAAATATGGGTCGATAATTTAAAATGTAACATCTGTTAAAAAAAATTGTTCATAAATTAAAGTTTAACGATAGATTTATATCGTTGATAGTATTTCATCGAAATTCTTGTAATGCACTGTTCTAAGATAAGATCACAAAAAAATTACTATCAATTTAAAAAAATATTTAAAAATTTTGTGCATATTCTAAATTGACCAGAAATTTTTTCTCAAATTTAAGCTTACATAAAACAAGTTTGGAGCAAAATGTTAATAGGTACACAAATTGTAGCAATTCACTCATATTACAAAATTGACTTATATACGTGTTCGTAGACAATAAACATCACAGTAACAAATGTTATTGAGATAAGTTTTGAACGATAAAGAAATTAATTTTAAATCTAATTTAATCTTAGAAAACCAATTAATAAGACAAGATTTACCATTATTTATAAAATAATGTAAATTTGTTTTAACTATAATAAATGTGAGATTAATTGACTGTGATTTTCAACATTTTCTGCCTTTAAATGGATAATTAATCCCATTAGATAACAGAAAACAACAAACCCGGAAGAGGTAGATGTTGGGAGGATTGTGATTTGGCAACGCATATGACTTCAATCTTTGTTACCTGAAACGTTAAAACCCATCAAGATGGGGTTGGGTGAAAACTCCAAACTCAAAAGTGATTCTCTCTATGCAGGGCGTTACTACCTTAATAGCAAGCTGTTGCTGCTATGAGTTTCAGGCATAACTAAGAAAATAGTAGATGTTTACAAGGTGCCAACGTAGTATTTATCTCTCCCATTCAATTGGTAGCAGAAGAAAACGTAAGAGTAACAGAAAGCATCATGTGTTACAAGGTGTTATGCCAGAAGTGTGGGAAATATTCCTGGGCTGGGTGTGGCGAACACTTGGCCAGTGTTTACAGAAACATAGGAGAGGGAAACCATTGTATGTGTCGCTCATGGCCTGGCCTTGTCATACCCCGACAACACCAACAACAACCAACACAATCAACAACTCCACCCCAAGGTATAAGCATGTTTCATTGTTGGAGATACGCAGCTCAAATTATCAAGGGCCTGTTTGGTTACCAGAAAAGCACCTCACTTTGAACCAACCATCTTCAAGTACCTTCCTCTTCTTTGCTCATCATTTCACGTGGATTATTATATTTGGATAAAACTTCAATTTACTATATATGTACTTTCAGTCTTGTTCTTCATTCAAGATTCGAGTCTCACTTTAATGATATGTATAATAAAAAACCGTCACTGAATGTTATAGCATATCGTTCAAAGATGAAACTTCAAATTTAGCAGTATCTATAATATTCTGTCAAAGTTTTGCTATTGTATTCAAAGTCGATCCAAACACTGATGTGTTAAAAAAAATTGTCAACTAATTATATTTAGATCAGTTTACTCCTAGGTGTGTCGTAGAGAACACCGGTCTTCTTTTCCTTTGGTTATTGATCAAAGCAAAGTGATTCTACGAAAGGAATAATAATAAAGAAAAGGCGAGTTTAATTATAGTGTACTATCTTGTGACAAATTAATCTCAATGTATATTTCAGTTCATCTTGTCACTTTAATCTGCTATTTCGGTTCAGCTGTCTTATTCATAATACTTCAATGATAGACATTCAGATTAATTTACGTACATATATAGTTCAGAGCACGGAGGACTATAAATGTGCTAAAGAGGCTTATAAAGAGGAATTTTACTTTTTTCTAAATGGTGTTTCTGCTGGGAACCCTCAATTTCTTGAAGTGCTCGCAGTGGATGGTATGAAATGAATATTTTTGCTTATGGTGGGATGATCAGGACAGAGAGAGAGAGAGAGAGAAAAAAAATCAGGGTTTGGATAGCTATGTTGCTCCTAGGTGTTGCTGACATGATAATACTGTGAAAACAGTCATATGTTGTTCTTGTTGTGTTATGCCAAGTGTGGATTTTGTTGTGATTCTGTGTCAACAATATGTTATACTCCATTAATAATAAATTTTATGATTCGTTCTTATTTGCAAGAAAAAAGTTCTATTTTTTAAAATAATTAAAGGAAATTTGAATTATTTTTTATTTTAATTATTAATTTTTTTCAAATAGTTTAACTTCTTTAGATTGCAGAATCAACATAATATGTTGAGAAGATAATTTTGGAAAGAATATTAAGAAGTTCATAAAATTTAACAATTTGTGTGAAGTTCTGTTTTTTATACTTATATATTATATCTTATAATATTTTCCTAGGATATGATGATGTAAGGTAGGGGTGGTGGTGTTAAAATAATAGACATAAACATGCATGCTTTTCTATGGTTATGGTTCAATTAATAAAGAATAATTTCCTCTGTTCTTGAGCTGATTGTTTTATTACTTTCATATAAGGTTCTTAAGCTTGCCACGCATATATAACTTGTTGAATTGAATAGTTTCTCTTATTTTACTATATTGTATCATGTTTTTGTACTCCTGGCCTGTTTTAACCTACTCTTTGTAAATGTGTGTATGTCCTCAAGCGAAAGGAAAAGGAAAAAAAAGGCGGGAATTGGTGAACAGGGAAATGGAGGGATTTTAAATATAAGAAGAATACACTTTGATTTAAACTCGTTTTTACTATGAAACCTATATTTACATCTGGGGTTGGTAAAATTGAAACGAGTAAAAATGTGTTTGGTTTTTTAGTATTGAAATGGGTGAAACACATTGACCTGAATAAGTTTGTTTATAGCTATGAATCGTTGATATGAAAGTAGATTAAAGAAACAGAAAAGAAATTAGCCTAATGAAAGAGGGTGAAAGAAGCTATAGTGTTGTAATTATCCCTTTGTTATTTTGGTTTTGGTGGTTTGTCATTATATTGTCCTTGGAGAAGGCCCAAATGCATGGTCAGATTAATAGGGTACATTATTGACACAATGACACGACTTGTTTTGTGCAAATCGTCTGATGGTGAGCCACCAAACACGTGAAAAGAAGCATCAAAGACATGGCTATTACCTATAAGTAAACCACAGTCTAAAATAATTGATTTATCCTCCAAGTAACTTTGTTCATTCAAAGAAATTTCAAAACCCATGTAGGGTAGGTGGGGCTTATTTGACCATTTCCACATCCATGTTGAGGACATTGTGTCCTCAGATCTTCTCCTTGGACGGTCGTCTACTACACAGTTTGAATATTTGAAAAACACTGAACTTGTGTGGAAATAATTAATAATTTATCTTACAATGACTGTCTACTTAATAAATGCAGCCATAAATTGTTAGTAAGGGCAGATATGGCAACATAAATGAAGGGAGAGGGGTATTTTCAGAAGAACATGACAGGGGGACCAGAGGTGAAAACTTCAAAAGTTTGAAAAATAAAAAATCTTAACAATAATGATTCTGTAATGCATATCAAGCAACTTTCTTTTTATACACAGTTTGCTACTTATGACTATTTATATGTATGCCCACTTGATAAAGTATGGAAAATCTCGAACCAATTAAAGTCGATGGAGTGAGTATGTGAGCTGGACCCGGTGGTTTGCTCATCACAAATTTCAAATATCCTTTCATACATTTAACCACTAGAATTGACCTCTGCTCTTGCTTCAATACTTTTCACATATTTTTGAACGATGTTACACTCACTTATTCTTGGCCGATGACATTGACAGATAAAAAGTAAAGTACTCTGGTAATCATAGTAATTAAAATTGATCTCATTTTTTTTTTCTAGTAGTGGTTAACTTCATGTCTTCATTGAAGACTGTCATATTGAATAACTAAATATCCCATCCGTTTGGTGTAATATAACGCTAGTTAATTTATTTATTAAACTAAAAAATCAAGTAAGTCAATGACCGGGATTTCATTTATAAAATTAAAAATATTCCATCATTTGCGCAAAACTTAAGTAAGAAAGAAAGTATAAAAAAATAATGTAAGAAAGTAGTTGGCAATCAATAAGATACTGTATGGTCTAATAGGTGATTATTGTCTTTTGAAATTGTTTTAAGGAGAAATCTCATGGAAGACATCTCCCTTTTGTTGAGGGTATTAGGCTCTATAAACTGATGAGAGAGAGAGAGAGAGAGAAGGTGAGAGTGAAATTGTGATCTGATGATTCGTAGAAAAGAAAAAGAAAGAAGGTTTGGTAAAGGAGGGAAAAACGATCCAATGTGATCCCCTTTTTAGGAATTTGCTCTAGGTCCATTTGTCCGCTTCGAGTTTGTGGATTCCATTCCATTCCGTTTCACTTTTATTTTTTATTTTTTATTTTTTAATTATCTTTTGTTAAAGTTTCAGCTGTTGTTTTCTTTCATAAAACCTCAACAGAAAGCACAAACAAACAATTTATTTCATTCTCATCTTCCCTTTCTATTTTCCAATTGGTAGTGCAAGTCAAGTCCATTTCAATCCCTGCAACACTACCACAACTCTGGGTATTATCCCCCCACATTTTGCATCTGTCCAGTCTAAATCTTTCCTAGTCGCAAAATTTTCAGCGTCTCCGTTCCCTCAAATCTTCACATGCTCATGGATCTGACTGTCCAGTAACCCACATAGGAACTCCCAGAGAACACCAAAATCGTATCATATATTTAATTTACAGGGAAAAATGTCATCAGCGGAAAAACCCAGCTCCAAAGGGCAAGCGTGGTTAGACTGAAACTTATTGGTTCATGCACATCCACTTTCTTCAAGCTTTTTTCTCTTCTCACATTTCCACTCTGCAGGTTCTGCACAACGGGATTGCCGAGTGACATTGTGGTGGAAGTTGATGACATGACATTCCATCTCCACAAGGTAAGCCTCAACATACAGAGTATCAAATCTCTCACACACATGCCACATGGGTACATTTCCACTTCCAGTAGCGACAATAATCCGTACTCCAATCTCTGAAATTTGTCTCTGATACCTATTTCAGTTTCCTCTCATGTCCAAAAGCCGAAAGCTCCACCACCTTATAACGCAGCAAGAGGCAGCGACTCATTCCTCTGCCCCACAGCAGCCGCAGCAGCAACAAGAAACTGAAGACGAAGACGAAATCGTTGAAGAGCAGTGTCACGTGACGTTCTCGGGCTTCCCCGGCGGCTCTGAGGCCTTCGAGATGGCCGCCAAATTCTGTTACGGCGTCAAGATCGACCTCTCCCCGTCCAATGTAGCCGCGCTCCGGTGTGCCGGCGAGTTTCTCGAAATGACAGAAGATTACTCCGAAGACAACCTCGTTTCCAAGACGGAGAGGTTCCTCTCGCAGCACGTGCTCAAGAGTCTCAAGGACTCCGTCAAAACCCTAAAATCTTGTGACTCCTTGATGCCTATGGCGGAAACGCTCGGAATCACGCAGAGGTGCGTTGATTCTGTGGTTTCCAGAGCTTCGTCCGCGGATCCTGCATTGTTCGGATGGCCGGTGAGTGACGCCACTACTGCTTCCAAACAGGTCCTCTGGAATGGAATTGACGGTGCAGGAAGAAGAAAGGCCGGCGCTGGTCACGGCGATTCTTGGTTTGAAGATCTGGCGCTTCTGCGTTTGCCTCTGTTCAAGAGATTGATTCTTGCGATGAAAACTGCGGAGCTGAGTCCTGAGATTATTGAAACCTGCGTGATGTATTATGCTAAGAAGTACATTCCTGGTGTTTCAAGATCGAATCGGAAGCCGTTGCCGTTACCTTCGTCGTCGTCGTCCGTTGCGACAGAAACGGAGCAGAAAGAGCTTCTGGAGACTCTGGTTTCGAATCTTCCGCTTCAGAAGAGTTCGAAGGCCGCAACAGCGACGAGGTTTTTTTTCGGATTGTTACGAACGGCGAATATACTGAGCGCTTCGGAAGCCTGCAGAGACGCGTTGGAAAAGAAGATAGGATTGCAGCTCGAAGAAGCCACGCTCGACGACCTTCTCGTGCCGAGTTACTCCTACCTGAACGAAACGCTTTACGACGTCGAGTGCGTGGAGAGGATTTTGAGTTATTTTCTGGAAAGTTTAGAGGCAAGAAACGCCGCATCGAACGAAGACCCCGCAGCGAGGTCGCCGGCGCTGATGCTCGTTGGAAAACTCATCGACGGGTACCTATCGGAGATAGCTTCCGACGCGAATCTCAAGCCGGAGAAGTTCTACAATTTCGCCATCTCGCTTCCCGACGAGGCAAGACTCTTCCACGACGGTCTCTACCGAGCCGTCGATGTGTATCTGAAGGTACCGAACAAACGATTCCATTGGCGTTAATTACCATTTTTCTCATTTGATGGAGTTGTCAATAATGTTGATATTCATTTCTGCAGGCACATCCGTGGGTCTCGGAAGAGGAGAGAGAGAACATTTGCGGATTGTTGGACTGTCAGAAGTTGACGCTGGAGGCGTGCACTCACGCGGCGCAAAACGAGAGGCTTCCGCTGCGCGCGGTTGTTCAGGTGCTGTTCTTCGAGCAGCTTCAGCTTCGACACGCCATCGCCGGAACGCTGATGGCTGCGGAGGCGGTTGCCGAGCCTGGGCGGCAATCGGCCGTGCTGGAACGGGAAGCAGAGGAAGGCGAAGAAGGGTTAGTGTTAGAGCACGTGCAGGAAGGGAACGGCACGTGGCGCGTCGCGGTTAGGGAGAATCAGGTGCTGCGCTTGGACATGGATAGCATGAGGACGCGGGTTCATCAACTGGAACGCGAGTGTTCCTCGATGAAGAGAGTCATCGCCAAGTTTGATAAGTCCGGCGGAAGCGACGGCCGTGGCGGCGGTTGGAGGGCATCGCTGGGGCGGAAGTTTGGTTGCAAGTTTAAAACTCAAGTTTGTGATTCGCATGAGTCAACGGCTGTCGATACCCGCAAAGGGCGCCACCAGCAGCAGCCGCAGCAGCAGCATCCCCATCATGAATAGTCACCATGTTACACTTCCTCCTCTCACGTGAGAATCATTGTTGGAGTAAATGTCATACGGGTCCCCACTTGTAACTCTTCATTTTTTTTTTCTTTAATTTTCCATAAATTTAATTTTAATTGATCAATATATAGTTTTACTTTCTAAAATTTGAGATGAACTTTTATCTCTATATAATATAAATTACTAACACTATGTTTTAATTAATTGAAAATTAAAATAATGTTGGTTGATATGCTTTATAAATTAATTTGAGTTGATAAGATGTTTGTTTTTGCCATGGAGCTACAGTGCACCAATTATTGGGTTTAAATTGTTGGAGGAGATGAACTTTTGAGGTGATGGCGATGTGGTGAGAAACACAAGACATGAAATAATAGGGTATGAATGATAGTGGGTGGCATGGTGGAGACAGCAAATAGGTAATGGAAAATTCTTCGAAGTTTGTGTGATTATTATTGTTGGTTGCAGTACTCAATCACACTCATAATTGCTTCTAATAAAAGGTGGGGTTATGCTAAAGTGCTTTTCCGAAACTGAAAGTACTAGTGATCATGATCCGCAGAAACAGCTACAAAGGCTTCTCCACTTTCTGGGTTTCACGCTGGACTCATAATTGCCTTTGCTTCCATTTCTCCTTCGTTTGGGTAGAAGGGGGGTACAAATAGTCAAACTTATTATTTCATGTCTTCCTTAATTCTATACCCATCATTATTACGCGAGGAAGTTTTTAGTCGCAAACTTTGAGCTTTCATCTTTTGTTGTTATTGTTGTTGACTTCAACATTGAATTGGAAAATAAAAACAATTGTCAAGCTGGCAAACATGAAAATGACCTTTCTATCTGCATTATTTTCAAGGTGTAAGTATTTCAAGGATTTTGATTAAAACAATAAAAATAACAAATTATGTATAAAAGTGTTAAATTTGTTTTTGTTACTTAAACTACTCTAACAAGATAACGGATGCTTCCATCACATTAGAGTGTTCTTTCCTACACCTCATCTATCTCATCCTTTACCTCTAAATTGACAATTTTATCTTTTTCTTATTTAATAAAATAATAATTTTTAAATCATCAAAAACCTTTTTTAACACTATATTTTAATCACACCTTATCTTATTAAAAAAAATTAAATTTAATATGTTAAAATAATATTTCATACATATATTTTTTAAACAAATTTAATATTAAAAATAAATATAAAAAATACTAAATAATATATAATATCTATACATACAAATTCAAGACTTAAAACAAATCAAATAAAAATTTAATTAAATATAACAAAGTAAAAAAAAGTAACAAAAAACTTAAACCCTAGTTTCAACTATCCACATCTCCATGTGCGGAGGAGCCAGACCGCAGTTCTGCATCGCAACTCTACATGCGGAAGAAGAGGAACCGCAGCTTCAAGTGCGGTTTCCCCACGCTCGATCTCTGTCGCCACCCGCTGTAACCTCTCCTCCTCCAACCCCACCGCCTATCTCCGGCACCCTGCCCTTATAATTTGTTCCAAAAAATCTCACCTTTAACAGATCACTTTCCTGTACCACCGCTGCGGATTTGGATGTAAGCGGAGGAGGCATAGCGGCTGTGAGAAAAACCCTAAACCGCAATTCCAACTGCAGTGAACATCAACCGCAGATCCAAGTGCGGCTAGCGTCAATTGCACTTCCAAGTGCGGCTAACCGCACACCTAAAGGAGCTCACCTCACTGCGACATAGCCACCAAAAATAGATCTTTGAGAATGAAGAGTGAAACTACAACAAATAAAATGAGGGAGGAGTAGAAGTAGGGGAGAAACAATCCGGCGAGAAAAGAAGAAAAAGAAAAAGAAAGGGTGTGTAGGGGAATATGAAATGCGGCGGCAAAGAGAGGTAGAAGCCGAAGGGTTGGTGCCTTATTTTTTAATTGGTGAAAGGGTGGAACAAAAAATCAATAAAAAAAATTATTTGATAAGGACACAATTGGAAATATGAAAGAAGAAGGAGGTGCAGGGTGAGATTGGTGAGGTGCAGGGAGGATCACTCTCACATTATTAGCTGGGCTCATTTTTCTGTTTAAATTTAAACACCTAAATACTGTCTAAACCATTAAAAAATATCTTCAAAAATTTAATTAAAATTTATTTATTCAATAACACTTTAATGTTTTTATTCTAGTTTTTCAGTTTTCATAGAAAACATATTTTTTTAGTATACATTAAAATCTATATTTCTTTGAAGAACGAAATTTAATTTATAGTGCTACGAAATACTCAAAAAGTCAATATTCTCCCAAGGTATTGCAAGGTTACCTAAATATATTAATTCCAAAATAATATAAACAAAGTAAATTAGCCAAAATAGTTATAGACCCATATTTGTTGATTAACCACTTGTGACATATGTCCAATATTCAAGAAAAAAAAAATCAAAATTTTCTTTCACTAACTTGGTCAAAGAAGTACACCATTCGATTAAAATAAGGATGTCTTCATCCTAAATAAAACACAACAATAAGGATATTTTTTATTAAAAAATCCAAATTTGTGATAAGTATTTTTAAAAATAACACTCCTTATTTACAACAAATATCGAAAATTTGTGAAAACATATATAAGTTATTTATGTCTAGCCACAATCTAATTAACAAATTATGACGTATTATTTTAACATTAAATGAATTTTACTTTCACAAACAATAAAAATTGGTGAGTTTAACTATTCACAAAATAAGGATAAAAAGTGAAGCATAAAACTCTAACTTATGCAAATGCAAAAGAGTAAAATAGTAAAGTGTAAAAGCTTTCATCCAAAAGTCTTTGAATTTTTTTTATTAAATATCTCACATATCGACTTTCTCTTTGTGTTATCTTTCTAGTTATTCTTCCTTATGATCTTTCTTTGTTGACATTAAAGATCCAAGAAAAGATTGAAGTTATTTGTTTGAGGATTAAAGTGATGAGGTGTTGATCTTGGAGTTGAAATTTTTATTGATTTTTGACTTATGTGGTTTTAGAGTATTTAATTGTTCTTTATCTTTGTTAAAATTGATGAAATTGGTCTATAAGAATGTTAAAAAAAATTATTAAAATGCTTACTTATGTTTTAGTTAATTAGAAATAGTTTTGGTCAACTAAAATCCTTTTAAACTTGACGAGTTTTAAGGTATTTTAATCAACTAAATTCTGGAATTAGTCAACTAAAATCATCAAGTAATTTAACCAATGAAGTTAGCTCTACTTTAACATATTAAAACAAACTTCTAATTGAGTAAAATCACTTAAACAAAATCTTGTTTTAACTAACTATAAAATTGTGTAATTTCATTTGACTTTGTTATAACTTACTGAAATGAGCTTTAGTTTGTTAAACCTATTAAATCTCTCAAATCGTGGCTCTTACTCTTTTTAAATAGAAAATAACTCAAAACTTAATCAACAAAAATACTTGACATTTGAAAAACACTTTGAGTAAGATCTTTGCATTATAAAAACACTTCTTTTGAGCTATTAATCGAGAATATATCATTATTTTATTTTTGGTTTAAGTTTTTTCTAGGTAACCTTGTTCCATAATCATTTTCCTTTTTTCTAAGTTATGTTGTTGTTATGTAGGGTGACTAAGAGAATTTACTTTAGACAGATAAAGTTTTATTAATGATGTTGTGGATCTTACAAGGTTTAAAATATTGGACTCTGTTATATATTCTTTTAAGGTTTTTTCAAAAATTTGAAAATTTATTAGATTAACTTAATTAGAGTGATTAATCAACTAAATGTAACTCTCTTATGAAGATAAATAAAGTATAATTTTTTGTATTTTTCTCTTGCCCTCATTTCATATTACTCTTAACTTGATCAATTTGATTATGTATGCTTTTAAATTTTAAAAAATATTGAATATAACATTGATTTTATAAAAAAATTTCTAATAAGATTTGATTAATTCAAATGTTATTACTTGAACTATTTGTATCCAAGATCAAATTGATCCATATACATAACAAGATTTCTAAATTGCTTGACACCATCTTGGTCCATAATAATCGAGATGATTTTTCTTCAGTTATAACAAAGAAGATCTCAGCCTATACTTATCAAGGATTATCTCGAACAACCATAACAATTAATATGATTAATATTATTTTGTTTTGTTGTGATCTAGATCACATCGGTCTCATCGCATTGTAGCACTAAGGATCAATTATGAGTTAATAAATATTAAGAATTAAAACATATTAACAATATCATTAAGTATATTAATTAAATCTAATATAATTAGTATTGTTCACGTGGTTATTATTATAACATTTATTGTCATCTAACTTATTTCTGACTTGAAAGTGTGTCTTTTGTAGATACATCTCTCTCCGATGGAAACGATGCCTAAACCTAAGTTTGAAGATTAAAAGAGTAAAGAGAAGAACTTCTTGTAAAGTCTTTATATTGTGCTTTGGGTCATACAAGAACAATATTCATTCATTTCCATAAAATTTTCAAAAATTTGTGAAAAATCAATTTATTCTCCTCTCAAAATGAAAGTATAATTGTAATACATTCAACTCCTTTTGTAGAGCTAGATTCTAGGTGTATCGATATGATTTTGACTTTAAAAGTAGGTGAGACAACTTCTGATATATCATCTTAGTACAAAGAGAGACAAATGAACAATATAGTTGTCCTTTATAAGAAGAATGTAAAACTTGTTTCTACTACTTGTATGAAAAACAACAACGTCAAAGCGATAATTCCGTTTTGTAAAGTTTCATTCAACAATTGTGTCGGTGATTGCTTTTATCTATTAGTGCATACAAACTTTAGCCAGAAACAGAGGATAACATATACGAAATATTAAAATGGAAAAATTCTTTAGAAGGTGTTTGTGTGCCTTGGACGCAGTCTTGAATACAACCATATTCAAGACATTCAATTTAACTTTTGGGCAAACTATGTTTTTTTTAATAAAATATAAACAAAATGTGGTTTGGACACAATATTGTTCAAAATCTTCTCAAGAGCTTAGTAAATAATACTTGGTTGGTAGTTTTGGAATGTTTTCCAACCAATTTGTTGAGTGTTATTATTATCAAATTTTAAAATATTTTAAGGATTAGGCATTGTTTTTATTTACTTGAGTCTAACAAACAACACTCAATTTCATTAATCTAACAAAATGGATCAGGAGATTAAATTTGTCAAGTTATGATAGTTTACTTTACATCCTTTGTGTATTATTTTTCTCTAATAAAATGCTAAGCTATGTCTTTTTGGATATAGCTTAACGTCCAACTACAATATTTTTTAAATATTAAAAACGTTAAAAATGAGATTATTCTGAATGAGGCTAATAATTGTGTAGATTGAGAAAAAATGTCCACACTCGATAGAATGGGAATAATTATTGTGATTGTTTATGACATTTAACTTGATTGTGGCCATAAAAAACTAAGTCGCATTGTTAAAAAGGCAATAGAAGTAACAAATTCGTCAAAATAATTTATCAAGGACACTAAGGCCTTGTTCACTTGAGTGGATTTGAGGGGGAGTAATTGAGTGGATTTGAGAGGATTTGAAGGTAATTTTTTTTGTTTATTTGAGTGAATTTGAAGGTAAATGAGAGTGAATTTAGAAATAAAGTTTCTGAGAATTAGTTCAGGATTTAATTTATATGACAGATTAAAAAAATTTATTTCCAAATTCACTCTCACTCACCTCCAAATTTATTCAAATAAAGAAAAAAAAAATTATCTTCAAATCCTCTCAATTACTCTCGCCCAAATCCACTCAAGTGAACAAGGCCTAAATAATAAATTATATAGAGCTAAAATCTTATTTCCAAATGTTTCCTTAAGAAAAATAGTATAATATTATAAAATATAATACATGACTATTAACTAATAAAAAGAATGTAATTTTAAATGAAAACATACTTTTTAATCAGAAAGAATGTATATTATGTAGATATGGCGACATTAATGGGAGTAATTAGAGTGTGTTGGATATTGTTTTGTTAAAGATTGGAACTTCTTCATTATCCTTAAATGATATTAGAAAATGGAAGGAAAAAGAAATATTTAAATTGTATTTGATCTCAACTCTTAAGTGATATGAGATTATTGGATGTACTAGAACAAACCCATCAGTCGAAGGCAAGGAGAGTTTTCGTCCTCACAACCAGTGTCAACATTTCGATCCAAATCCATTGAGATATTGTTAGGGTCAATCTCTGCATTTAAAATATCATCCGTTTTGGAAACCGAAACTCTATTACGATTTTATCCTTAAAAAGTGACTTAGAATGTGAAAGAAGAAAGAAGTAAGGAGAAAAAATATTTAAATTTTTTTTAACCTCGACTAGGAGACTATGTATATCCTAACAATAATAAAACATTACTAAGTGGGTAATCTCAATTAACTTGCATATCATAATTAAATAATAATTAGATTCCAATTAGGCCATCTAAAAAGTAAAAGTCGTATAAATAAGGTCCCAATTAATGTACTTGTTACAATTACTATAGCATTTATTACAACCTTTATTGAGACATGAATTACCTGTATATATACCATTCCAACAATTTGGACGAGAAATAAGATCAAGAGAAATAAAAAAAAAATGAGTGAATACGAAAGTGATGCCCGATCTTACAAGAACATAGAGTCATTAGTAATATCAATATTAAACATTATAGGTTTGTTCTGAAAAAAAAAATTGAAGAGATGAAACTACAAGTGAGAAAAATTTAAGAAATTTAATCTTTGCTATTATGTTCATGTGAAAGATATAATATCAAGAAAAAAAATATTATCTTTCCAAATAAAATTGTCACATTCCCAAAAGTACCACATATTTTGTAACTAATTTTTTACAAATTAACCTCACACTCTATTTTATTTATCTTTTAAAAGTGAGTTCTTCTCAAACTCAGTGCAATGCAACACATTAAGAAGTATTTAATCGCAATATTAACTCAAAATGGTTTCCCTTCTCAATGGTGCTTGCTAAAGCAAAACATGTTGAGGATGGCAAAACCTTTGATATATTAGGAAAATATTCATTCAAGTGAAGAAAGTGAATTATGTGTAAATATAATTACTAAGGGATGATGGAACTCTTAAAGATGTTTGAGTATTATTAATGCAGTGAAATTTGCAGCTGTATTTGAATATTTGTGAGTAGTTGTTTTATATTTGTTTGCCTTAATACATCAACATAATACTCAATCTTTACAATATTCAAAATTATAAAGCAAAACCAAAATTTTCCAGGAAACCCTAGTTAGATTTAGTTCAGCAACCTATACTAGATAACTTATAGCTTCATACATCCAACTATAGGCTCTCTGCAATTTCTCAAAAAACCATTGTTATGATCTATATGACTCAACTCGTCATTTTATCAACCATTAGTCATATTATATTACAAATAAAAATAAAATTAATTATATAATTTATATAAAATAATATACAAATATATTAACTTAATATATTCTTTATTGTTTTTATTAAGTAATATTTTTTATTTATCAGTCACTCTAATACTAATATATAGTATCTAAGTCATATTTGTATTAGTAATTTAGAGCGTAATTAAATATTAAATGTACAAATAAACAAAACAAATATTTGTTTTTGCTATTTAATTAATATAATTCTATGCTTTTACCTTTATATTTAGTACAAGTCACTTATTTTTTATGACTAACTATAGGTATTTCATCTCTGCTGCTTTTAACAAGTGATTAATAATGGATTCTAAACATTAATGAATATTTTTAAACAATGTGCTTAAATAAATATATGTTTACAGTAGTCACTTTTATTCGTTATAATAATAATAAAAAAATTAATCTATAATTTTAAAAATGGCGTACAAATCATGTTCTAAGATATGGGGCGATGTAGAATATTACCTTTTGAAGCCTCATCACTAAACATGAAAAGGAGAAATTATAGTATAATTATCTCTTCGAGTGCTTTTGCTATAAGTTTGAGTTTATCGTTTTCAATCGTCTATTTAAGACACCTTGATTTATTCTTCTTTTAATATATTTGGCAGTGCAAAGGAGACAACTTATAAATACTTAAAACTGTGAAAATGAATGAGTGTGTGTGGCTAAGAGTCACTAATACTATAAATAATACTAAATTTTTGTACGAAAATGAAATTTGAAAGTTTTTCAACAACTAATTACAACAAATCAACTATGAAAATAGATTGTCTCTCCCTTGTTCTTTTACGGGAAAAAAAATTCTTTATCTTTCAAAGAAGCAAAATCTTCATGTATAATTAAAAAAAAAAATACAATCAGTTTCTTTTATTATCTAGTATAAGTTCAAACGGCATAAGTTCTCGTTATACCAAAATTAATAGATGGTCATGCATATTGTCTAAGTCTTGAAGTATTTGATTAAGACCACAAAGACAAAAAAAATGTCTTGTTCACAGAGTTTGCGTTTTGTTGAACATATTGCAAGAACTCTGAAACTCCATTTTCATATTCTTGATTAACGTTCATTCATTCAGCTTCGATCCATACTATGGTCATAACAAACTTCATCAGTCTAAAATTTTTAACTTTGATTAGAAGGTTAGGCCATACCCATTCGAAAAAACTATTTTTCATAATTTCTAACACACATACAAAGAAGTCTAACATGATAAATTTGATAGGATTTCGACAACATTTCACATTGGTATCCGAAATACACGAAATGAAAGTTGTCACGGGTGACCACAATCAAATATGCATTTGGAGAACAATACAAATAATCTCAACCAAAATTTTATCAAACTTATCCATAAACTTCAACGTACATGTTATAGCAAATTATGAAAAATAATTTTTCTAAACTGTCCGATCGAACAATTCGAAATTTAATACAAACGATTAAAAGTTTAATAATTTATGTTAAATCTAAAATGAAAACTATGTTTCACTCAATCATTTCATACTACAATCATTGTAATGTATGATCATCCGGTCAGCCAAGGTCCAAGAGGTCGACCATCCAACTAGGAAGTGATCGGTTGGTCCAGAACAGTAATTAATTTATAATTAATTTGAGAAATAATAACTATTAATGAACAGTTAAGAAGAATAATAGTCATTGATTGTAGATTAATAGGAATAATGAAAGCCATTTATCAGTGATTAATGTGTCAGACTTAATGGTAAACTCATTATAATATTTAAAAATATGTGTGTAAGGGAAAATGTAGATAATTAATTCTGATTACTAATATTTATTACGAGATTATTACGCAAAGTCACTTATTTGAGGGTCGGAGTGTCTTGGACAGGGAAAGAGAGCGCACATCGTAACCTGGATTATGAAGGTAACCTGGATTATGGAGGAGTATCAGAAAGCCCATTTAGTCTTCAAAAGATCTTTGAATGCTTTGAGTAAGGGACCTTGATGCCTTACCCGAAACAATCATAATTGACACATCAAACTTAATCAACCATTCATGCATACTCAAGAGACAATGTGTAACACAAAAACTAAAAATCACATCACCAATAACCAATATCGAATAACTAAAAATCATATCTTCAATAACCAATCACATCTCAAAACTAAAATTCACATATCCAATAACTAATATAACTAATAACTGATAACCAACCAAAATACTAACTTTCTTGAAGGGTTGACAATGGAAATCATCGAAAAGGGTGGAAGGAAAGCGTTTTCAAGCAATAGAGAATAAGCACAAGCAATGAAGATGGAAAGCGTTGCCGCTGCGGTCCGACAACTTGCGCACAAGAAATTGCATCAAAAGCCAATGAAAACAAATTTTAATCAGTGCAAATGAAATATAATGAGTCCAAACGAAATGTAATAGGTGCAAAATGATTTTAAACGGTGCAAAGTGGAATAAAACTTACCTACACTACAATGGCAAACGAAGCAGTGGCGAAAGGAAGAAGACGAAGCAACAAAACGCGTAACCGATGCTCGTGTTCTGGAGTTGGTGAAAAACATGGTATTTGACGTTGGGCACCCATCCTCGACGTCTAAATGTTATAAGACGTCAGCCTCCCTCCCTAACCGAAGTCTAATTCGTAAAAAAAAAAATATTGGCACCCATTTTGACGTTTGTAGGGAATGAGATCCGACGTCTAATATGGTGTAGACGATGGAGACTCTATAGTCGACGTCTAAAGCCAATAGAATAGTGACTTTTCAGTTCTTTTGACAGACAATTTGACATCTAATCTGAGGGGGGCCGACGTCTAATACATATTTGACGTTGAGGACCCTTGTAGTCTACATCTATAATAACATTTCATTTACAAAACTATCACCAGTCTTTTTTACGTTGATTTTTCGTTTATTAAATATTAAACCTATAACATTAAACACTGTTTTCCACTATAGAAACACAATTGTCAAAATATTTAAATTTATCAAAATCTTTAAATAAATAAAAATATTAGACTCAATGATAAGATGATAAATGAATTCATAACAGGTATTATTTGAACTCAACCTTATATTACAGAAAACATTCAAATTAATAAAACATTATTATGACTAGCTATTATTTAATTTTTTAAATTGAGAATATAAATGCTATGAATATATATATATATATATATATATATGTATATATATATATATGTATATATATATATATATATATATATATATATGTATATATATATATATAATATTATTTTAAAGATATTATTTATGATAATTTTTTTTAAAAGAATATAAAACAAATAAATTTTTATTTGTCTATACATTTTTTCATATTTAAATTAAATTTATTTTCTCTGTTAAATTGTTACATATAATTACATATGATGATTTTAAATTTGACACAATCTATTTAGTATAATCTCCTATGAGTTAAGATATGTATTCTATATATTAAACTCAAATACTTAACTTTAATTCAATAAGGATTATTAAATAAATATAATAATATAATTATTATTAAATTTATTTTATTTATTAAATATGTGTTTTAAAATATTAAATAATGTAATTTATTTTAAAAAGCATTCTAAAATGTTTAAAATTATAATTTTTATGAGAGAAATTAAGTCATTAACTTAATTGGCCAAACCTAATTTAAATATGTATTATATTGAATTGGATATGATAGAAAAATACATAAACCTGAACTAATTGAGTTCAAAATAATATGATTGGTTTGAAAGATAAGTTTGACCAAACTCAAGTCAACTTGCTTAAGTCTTATACCCTAAAATCAGATTTCGATCCCTTCAGTTAGCTTCACCAGCAAGCATGTTGAAGTATGAACTGAGTCGATCTTATATAATAAAAAATAGCATATAAAAAGTTACATAATCATGTGTCTTTCGTTATGGTTGTTTTTTATGCCTTCTAAATGATTATTTTAGACTTACAAGTTCAGCATATATGCATGGCTGGAAAGTGATTTACATCTCATTCAAAATGGATTTTTTATATGTCTAACTCAATCCACAAAACCGGCTTGTAAGATGAGGTTTGCACCTCACTTAGGATAGACTCTAATAATGGCTCTGATACCATATTAAAAAGCGGGTTTTTAAGCCTAACTCAACCTCACAAAACCGGCTTATAAGATGAGGTTTGCACCTCACTTATATATTATAAATTGGCCTTATTTCTAGTCGATGTGAGACTTCCAATAATATATCCCATTAATAAATATAAGATAATTAACTAGAGATAAAATAGATTTATAATATATAAATACACGTAAATTTTATTTTATAAGTCAATTTTTTAAGATTAATTTAGATTCAAAATTATTTTTTAAGATGATATTAAAGCCATCTAAAACTTATTCTAATGAGATTGATTGTTTATTAACTTATCATATCACTTAGTGTGAAACTATTATCAAATTATATTATTTATGTGTAACTATACATTTAAAATATATATATTGTTCGGAATCTAATTGTAAATGTAAGTTCTATGTTAAGTAGAGATGAAAAAGTAGAATATCATATAAGGATGAAGACCCATTAACTCATTGTTTTAAGGTTTTGGATTGAAATTTTAGATTAAGAGTGATACCAATTTCTTATATAATTGAATTCAAGTCTCATGGTACAGTGTTATGTATTTCCAATGAACACATCCCAATAATAAATCTAACCTGTTTTAATATGAAATAATGTGTAAGAGTGATCAACATTATCAATAAATAATACATATTTGCCATAATAAATAAGGTTTAGAAGTGCACTTTATTAAGAGATTATATTTGCATAACAATGATAGATACTAAGCACATCATATGATCTAAGAGCTACAATTATTATAAGTTTGTAACACCCTCTCTCTCTTTGTTCATCCTCACTCATTGGTTTGAATCTATCTGGGCTACCTAAGAAGCTAATTTTTCTTTTTAATTATATATTATAAACAATAACTTGATTTTTTGTGACACGGACAAATGGCTATATGTGGAAGAAACACAGAATAAAAGCATGTGCAAAGATCTGCCTTCTCATCTCCTCGTGTTTTAAAAAGATTGTAGTTACTTCTGCCACAGACGGTTGAAGAAAAGTTGCATACAATTTAAAACTATTTAAAAATGCATGCCATTATAAATGTTAACATAATATATACACTGTCAACTTCTAAGGTACGTACTTATCATTTAAAAATATTTAACCAGTAATTTTTTTAGGAAGTAGTTATTTTGTTTTGGCATAAATGTTAAAAGTAAAATGATGTATGTGATAAAAGCAGTAAATTAAAATATAAATCATTATGCATGTTATATTAAACTCCCATACTTGATTAGCGAATCATAATTGGTTCCATGTTTAGTTAATTAAGTTTAAAATTAAGATTATAACTATGATACTTAAATAGATAGTATTGTTATTGAATTCGAGTCTAGATTGGTTGTATAGTGAAACCAACATCCATAACAAATCCGTACAACGGATGTGAACCCGTTTAATAATTAATTTATCAAACTGATAAGAAATTGTTTAGCAATAATTGATAAATTATAGTCTTAAATTATAAAAAAAAAATCAACCTAAATTATTAGTTTTTTTTTTATTATACGTTTTAAATTGTTGAAAATCTTGTATTAATTATTGATAAAATATATTTATCATATATAAATAAATGAAAACTTCATTTTACAAAGAAAAAACTAAATGCAAACATCAGCTTACAAATAAAATAAATGAATAAAAAATAAGAGAAAAAATATATTTTCTATTAAATGAATAAATGAACGAATGAATATAATTTTAAAAAGAAATACACAGAATTTATTTGAAAGGAAGACCCAATTACAACTTAACAAATATATAATTAAGAGTAGTTGTAACTGAAGAAAGAAGCAACTAATCCTATAACTTTAAAATCACGTGGAATTTTCATCCCGATCTAATAAAACTTATTGGTAATATTAAAATTTTAATTAAATAATATATATATATATTATTTAAACTATTCTACGTATTTTAAATATTAATTTATAAATTTGTGTTTTATTTAAGTTCATTATCATAAAATTATGATTTAATTTAATAGTTTGATTCCGATTTTATGCCAATTAAACTATTACATTTTACATCTTTATTTTGATGAGTTTAATGAGCTGTTGGACTTTAAAAGCACTATTCATATTAGACAAAGTCTTGTATTCTCACTACACCACATCTTCTTCGTCTAAAAAGTTTGTGGCTTGCACATGGTATAAACAGTCAAACATTTATTAATATTATGACCATGGTTATTGTGGGAGCCTTTCAATGTCCCCACACTGGAGAACATGTTTCAGAGTATTTAGTTAGATTTTGTATATATAAAAAAAGGAAAAATATATTTTAACATTAATATTCATTAAACGCATCTACTTTACTCCTATTTTCTATAATATCATAATAAAATAATAATATATATCGTTATAGGTCGAATGTAAACTTATATAGCATGGTCAAAAATCGATGCTAAAAAAAAGTTTATGCTAATTAGCTTCAGCTTTGCATTGCATGTGTATATAATGTCAAAATGATGAATGCTAATTTGTTAAAATTTGATTTTGAATTCTAACTAGTATCAGTTTAATCAATGCTAAGTTATCACTAATTTTAAATTAAATAATTTAAATTAATTTTTTAATTAAGCAGTTTAGAGTCATCTTCATCGATGTTAAGGAATTTTATTTTAAAACTTTTGTATTGGCTTGGTTAATGCTAATGACAATAACTTAAAAAAAAAAACCTTTATGTTTAAATGATATAAAAAAAATATAATGAATTAAGGAGTTGAGTGTAAATGGAGAAGATGAATGTAAATGAAAAAGATATGTATAAATAAAGGAGATAAGGAGAAGAATATGGATGAAGAAGATGAGAAAAAAAATGTAGATGCGTGGATGAAAAAATAGGAGTGTTGACGAAGGAGATGAATGTGGATAAATGAAATAAGTGTGGATGAAATATGAGTGTGAGGATATTTAATATGAATAAAGATGAATGTAATGATATTTATGAATATGAATGAAAATGAATATCATGGAATTGATATAAAAATAAGAGAAGAAACTTATGGGTAAAGATATTTGTCATCTTTCAATCTGGGTTTAGATAAAATAACTTATAACTAATATTTAATATGAAAAAATACACATGAATTTAGAATATATAATTTAGTATTGGTTAAGCTGACCATAAAATAAATATAAATATTAAAAATAATGAAGTTAGTATTCGTTAAATTCATGCTAACCTTATTTATTTTTGTTTTTTTATAATTAGTGTTTGTTAAGCATTAAAGTAGTTAAATAAAATATTAAAAACAAATAGTTTAGTCTACTAAATCGATGATAAGCTTGTTTATTTATTTATTTTTTTTTTGTTGATATTGAATATTTGTTTATGTGATGTTAAATTAAATAAATAAAATATTAAAACTAAATAAGATTATAGTGTTTGTTAAATCGATATCAACCTTATTTGGTTTTAATATTTATCTTAGTTTTATTTATAATTAGTATTCACTTACAGATACAAATTTAAATAAAAATAAACATTAAATAAATCAACATTAATTTTATTTATTTTAATATATATTTTAATTAGTGTCAATTAGGAATGACAGAAATATGTATTTATAGATGTTTACGGATAAAATCAATGATGAATAATTAGTACCTATGAATATTTATTATTTATAAATAAAAAATATTTTAATATGTCTTGTAAACGAGTTGGATATATATTATCCAATATAAAAAAGAATTTTTTATAATAATAATAAGATAATAATCTCTTATTTTAAGATTGATATAGACTTGCACCCTTATAGTGCAACACAACAAACCTCACCCTTGTCCTTTCACTTTCAAAGCTTAACAAAGTATTAAACATTTGTCAAACAGTTGAAGGAAAACTACTAACATTAAAAAAGTATGTCGATAGTTAGGAATATTTTGTTTATTAAGATTTGATATAAATAATTAAATATTAACAATGTATATTGAATTTTAAATTGTTTATTTCATAATTTGAAAAAAAAAACTATTTTTTTTATAATTGGTTAAAACATAAAAATTAAGCCTAACCTAAAATTTAATATAACTTTGGCTCAAATATTTTTGTGTTGTTTACCGAGTATATACTTAACACAAGATAGAATGTCTTTGATATATATTGTGAAAATAATTTTAGATTATGTACATATTATTTTACACTCATCTTAGTAACTCGAGTAATTTTAATATCGTGGACTATGGTGAATAAAACATTATTTATTCCCAATTAATATATGGGCAAAAAGACTATATAATTAGTCATCCAAATTCCTCTTCTATAACTACTCATATCATACATAAAGAGAAAAGCATCAAATAATGATATGATACATAAAAGAAGTATTTAATGGATGTTAAAATGATGAAATCACAACATAACCCGCAATGTACGTAATAACCTAACGTAAGCATCATTTGAAAACCAACTTAAATCCTTTCATTTACGTTTCTTATACCTATGTCGGAGGTGACCTAAATTGATCAAAATAAGATTACATTAAAAAACTGCTTTAGATAAAAAAAAAATCAAATTATTTAATTATAGTTTAACATGCAAAAGATAAAGCTTATTTTGCATATAGGATTAATGACAGTTTGCAACATGTTAAAGAAAAGGACGGAAAGCAATTTGGATCACAAACCCGTAATAGGAGATGGTAAACATAAAAGGAGTGAAAGTGAAGAGGATCCGAAAGTTCGCATAGTTTTACATTCCCTCACCATTGGTCCAAACAACGAATTAGGACCTCATATAATATATAACACAACATTCTACACTTGCTCGCTTTCAAACTCTTCATACCCTTATCTTTCTCCATCACTGCACATCAACAACAACTTACTGCATTCATTCATTGGTGAGCACAATGCGAAGAATATTACAACAGTACGTGGATACGAAAAGCGATACTGTAGTTAATAGTTTAATTGATTCCGATCTAAATGAGCTCAAGCTTGCGGCCAAGAAGCTCCTCCACGATGCAACTCTGGTAGGAGGCAAAGCCTTTGGCGGTTCTTTCTTTAAATGGCTCGCTTCCTTCGCTGCCATGTAAGTTCAATTTTCTTGCCTCCAAAATAATATAAGATTAATATTTATGTTAATTTCATTGAGTTCTTAGAAAAATATTTGTTTCAGTTATTTACTGATACTGGATAGCACAAACTGGAGGACGAATATATTGACAGCGTTATTAGTGCCTTATATATTTTTCAGCTTTCCTGAATCGCTGTTCTCCTTTTTAAGGTGATCATGACATTTATAGTTTCTCTTTCTTTTGTTATCGCTTTACAAAATACACGTTTTAGTTATACATTGATTGTGTGTAATCGTTCAGAGATGATGTGGGAAAATGGATTGCATTCGTCGCAGTTGTGCTGAGGCTTTTCTTCCCTAGACATTTTCCTGGTATGCTTAACTATTTCTAAGCCTTGTTCCAATATGCATGATCAATTTTGCATGACTAGTGTCGTAAATGACGTGCAGATTGGCTGGAAATTCCTGGTTCGATGATTCTTATTTTGATAGTAGCCCCCGACATATTTGCTCAGAAATTAAGGAATAACTGGATTGGATTAGCGATTGATCTTTTCATTGGTTGTTACCTACTACAAGAACATATCAGGGCTTCTGGTGGATTCAGAAATTCTTTCACACAGAAACATGGAATATCAAATACTCTTGGCATCCTCCTCCTCATTGTCTATCCTATTTCTGCATTCATTATCCATTAAGTATAAGTCATGATTGGCATCAAAGGAAAAAAATATATATATAAGGCGTAACAGTTGGTGATGATGTAATCTGTTAGGAAAATAAAATTTTAGATGGTGGAGTTTGTTACTAGTCTTCAAAATAACTCCATTATCACACCTATGTAGAATTTAACATAATTTCACTCGGCAGTTCTGAACATTCAGCGAATCCTCTCCTGCAAAATTTATTTTGAACACTATTTTGGAATATTAAAGCAAAAAATAGCTAATAACTAATTTGCTTGAATTTTCATGGATGGAAAAAAAAAATTCAATTCTGTTGACTTTTTTAGTCTTTATTTCTTTAGTAAAGAATCGATAAGCTTTTGTAAATAAAATAAATAATAAATTCAAAACACGCAAACGTTGAAAGCACGGAATATTATTATTACATAAAAAATTATGTATGATATATTACCATTTTAATTTTTACATGGATAAATCTAAATATATATGTTAATTAAACATTAGTGTGTAATTTTAAATTGATTTGAGTAATCACGTTTTTTTTACATTTGAACTATAGGTTTGAAACTTTAAATTGTTGATAATTTTCCAAACATGTGGGTTAAAATGAGAGATGTTAAATCAATTATTTCTATAAATATGATCCATTTTATCAATCAATTTTTTGAATTATTCTATAAAATTTGAAATTATAGTTACATCAAATTTGCAACAATTTATTATACCAATTATTTTGTGTTGGGAAGGACTTTATAAATTTCTAAAATACCCCGTTTTTTTGGCTCATCAAATCTGATCTCTTTTACAATATACTATAATATCAAAGTTTGTGAGAGTAAGAGTTTGAAACTAAAAAACACATTAAAAGATTCTCATGATAGTTGCAATCCTTGTTTCTTTTTTTCCATTTTATGTTTACATTTGGTATGAAAGCAAGGTCTAACACCTTTGCCTTATTTTTAAATTTGTTACAATTATTTTTTCTTTTTTGGATTTTTTATTTGTGTTTTTCTTTATGTTTGATGTACATTGTTGGCATTGGGGAAAATGTCGTTGTTGGTAAGATAACACTAAGCCATGGTTATGCATTGCATTTTTTGGTGGAAAAGATCTTAAATCATCATCATTGTGATCTTTTGAGACTGCGTCGAAATTGCTATAAAGAGTTCAATATTTGTTTTATGTACTCATGTACATTAATGTAAAAAAGATTTTTTATACCGGTTAACAAAACATTATATTGGTTCAAGAATTGGTATAAAAAATATAAACTTTCTATATCGTCAAAATTGATATAAAAAGTACTAATTTTTATACTAGTTAAACACAACTGGTATGTCATACAACATACTCATCATCCAACTAGCTCGCAACACACCAATGTTGAATACGTCACCACTACCAAAAAAATCTCTCTATTGTGAACTAGACCACCATAGCAACTTCTTCCTCTAGCCATCAAAACTACCTAGTGTAGATTGAAATAGAACCAGAACGCACAATCCTTTCACATATATGCACATCACAAGTTTCTTCCTAAAAAATATTATTGTTACACCAAAAACAACGTCATAGAACCTCTAGAGAGATGACCACCATCATCACACAACCCACGAGCAACCAAAGAACGTAACCAAGCATTAACAACCTTGTGAACTCCCATTGTCGCACTTGCAGATCTTGCATCACTAATCACTACAAGAAAAATTGATATTATACAGATGTAAAAATCTGTTAATAATGCATAAAATTTATTAATAAATTAAAATTATCGACGATTTACCAACATTAAAAATTAATCGCTAACTATTTTTCTGTTTCGTCAATAATTATTAATGAATTTTTCTATCGATAAATTCGTCGATAATTACCTAAAAGAAATTGTCAATAAAATTTATCAATAAATATTATAATCTGATTCATCTTTTTTCTCCTCTCTTCTTTTTTTTTTCGTTTAGGATTTTATATTTTTGAAAGTAAAGCACACCATAGCAACGCTTGCGAACTTGCAAAGAATCCAAAAACCCAATTGTGAACACCAAAACCCTATATTGCACTACTCTATTTCGCTTTGCCACTGTTCCTTCTCGCAATTCCAAGAACCACCGTAGAACCACGAGCCACCACAACCATGTCCGCCTTTACATTAACCACCAAGTCAATAACGTTGGAAAAAACACATCGCACAATGACACCTATATCTTCTTTATAGTGCCAATATCAAGGACTACCACAGATCGCAAATTCGTCCTTGTACCACCACCGTGATCTTTATTACCACCACTATCATCCATGACGAACTCTAACCACGAGCAGCACCACCAAATGTTCTCAATAGGACGAACCACTGTGTCTCGTCATGGAAGAAACAAAATTTTCGCACTTTCTCAACAGTTTCGGATAAAATTTTCCATAACTATATTTCCAAAAACTGATTTCCAGTGACCCATTTACTCACCAGTTCACCCCACTTCGAAAAGCACACTTCATACCTGGCTATTACCTTCAACAATGTGTCTGCTTTTATTTCAAAGACCAACAACGCTCCTTTAGCAACTCATCAAAACGCACCAACTAATTAACAACCTTCTCTAATAACGAAGCACCGTTCCTCTTGCTGTTTTCTTCATTGACACACATTTCAAATAAAAGTTTGAAGGATAAAACTAGAATTAACTAAAATGATGGGATGCAGGAAAAATAGTGATAGGGTGCGGGAAGTAATTTCCAATTTTCATCTCCTTGTTAGGTCCAATGGGTTATAAATTAAAATATGGCCCATACTTTTTATACTCTCCATTTTACTTTCTGTATCCTTTGCCTAATATTTTAATTACAAAAGTTTAAAATGAAAATTATTTTAAAAAATGTAGTTTTCATAATCTAAAAATTTATATTATATTAAATAATTTTCATAAAATGTAAAGAAATAAATGATAATATATGATGAGAGAAACTAATAGTATTTTGGAAGTATTAAAAAACGTGAGCTTTAAGACTATTAGGCCCATTCAACTTGTGGGCCAGTAAATGGAGCCATTGAACCCTTATAGCTGTGCCAAACCCTAAATCTTCCTTCACAGATCCAAACGCCTATAAAAGCGAAACGGTGATCCCTCTTATCAATTCAGTTGCGCAGGAAGCTTGAACAAAGTTTCACTTTTTAAAATTTGGTTGTTATTTGTAGTCTATTTTGTGTTTCGTATTTATGTGTTCGATGTACTTTATTTGATTCTGTTTTTTGAATGGCTTTTTTGGTGAACTTACGTGAAGGTGTGGTTTTCTCGGTGATGATCAAATAATGATGACGAGTCCGATCTAATCCATTCTAACAATTCTGACGACAAATCGAGGCATTTGTCTGAGAGGATTCCACTCTTCCCTTCCATTAAGCTATTTAATTTATTTTTCTTGAATTCATGTCATTTTTTTTGGTGATTAATTGGCATGATGATGATAGTTTTGAATATGTTCATATGATTGTTCATATGATGAATCTAATCCTCCTACTCATTCTGAATGCCGGTTATGTAATTAGTTTTTAACTGTGTAGTGCTGATGGTATGGATGGTGTGTGGAGTGTTGAGTTTTCGAAGGTTTTGTTTCAAACACAATCAAGCCATTTTCTTTTTCTTTTTCATCAATTTTTTTCTCAAACCTTTTGGCTGTTTTGGTTTGTGATTTTTTGTATATTGTTTAGTGTAGTTTGTGAATGTTTCAGATTTACTTTTATGTCCTCTGAAGAACATAATGGGATGTTGAATTTTGGAAACTTCTTTTGGGTTTGGCTACTTGCGTTTTATTATATTATGTTTATTTTTTTTAATTGTAACAAAAATTTAAAAAACTATAAAGTAACTATTTTTAAAGAAAGATTAAAATAAATAATTTATTTAAGTTTTTTTATTATATAAATTGTTTTTTATAGATTATCATTTCAATTTAAAAAGTTATTAAAAAAGTAAAATTAGAAAATGTTTTTATTATTATTACCTAAATAAAACAAGATATTTTTTTAGTCCAAATTATGCTAAATTCAAATTATGCTAAAAACCTTACCTAGAAGAGAGGAAGTGTGATAAATTGTTTCATTATTTGCCTAATTCTTTATCATGAAAAATGAGTTTTTGTAATTTAAGAATGGATTCAGAAATTTAGTATTTAACATGGTTCTTCAAATCATTCGTTAACTCGGACGAGTTTGGGAAAAAATGTCAAAAACACAAAACGAATTTGTTTTTACGAGTTGACACAATATTTTACGAGTTTCAAGAAGAATTTGTTTTCATGATTCATCTTCGTTACTCTCGTCTTCGATCTCGTCCTCTGATGTGCCTTCATTCTTGTCGCTTTTTGGGTTCATTGAGTTTTATGTTGGGTTTGCTTGTCATCAGTTTTAAGAATGAAGATTTTAATATATTTTTTTAATGATTTTATATTGGGAATTAGGTCCTGACACAACATATATTTTTCTAATTATTTTAGGTTGGGTTTATAGCATGCCAATCTATATTTTAATGATATTTTATTAATATTTTATTTTTCAGTACTACAACATATATTTTAATAATAATATTTTATTTTACAGCACCATTTTACAACTCTGCATCATTCCTTTTAATTTTCAAAAATAAAGTGTAGTACACTGAAAAAAATCTGTGCTGCCACAATATTTTAAGTTCTTTGGACATTTTATTCTTCATGTTTGTAGTGAAAAAGCTTTTCTTATTGCAGAGGGTTTTGTATCTAAATCTACTAATTTGAGAGGATTACACATTGAGACTTTGATATTTTAATTTATGTTTTATAATATTTTTATGAATAATATTTATATAAAATTATGTATTTAAATTTATATAATTGTTATTTTATTTAAATTAAAATGTTATTTATATTTTTTTAATGTGAAATAAATTCTTACAATTGATTGAACTCTCACAAATTTATCTAAACTCTGAACGAGAACCGTCTTATTTAATCTAAATACAAATGAAACGAATCTATTGTAATTCATCCCTGATAAATGTCTTTTCAATAGATAAGTTAAAGTCAAACTTTTACAATTTTTGCAATATTTATCTCAAAATTCAAGCATACTTGATAATTACTTATTATGTTTTTATGTGGTCATATCATTGCCTGATTTTAGCTATTGTCACACATTAAATCTCTCACGTACTTTAAATAAATAGTAAATTTATAATAGAAGATTATTTTTTACATATATTAAATTAACATTATATAATTTTACTCTATCCAAAAACTTTTTTTTTAATGTGTATTCCAAAAATAGCATTTTAAAGCACATATTAAGTGCATGATAGTAAAAACTTACATCAGCAAACCTCGAGGTGTTTAATTACACTATATATTACATTTTTGTATGTTAATTGTATTAAACTCATTCTTATTTAACTTTAGTCTAATAAACAAATTAAAGCTATGAATGCAAATATCATGGAACACAGCATATGAAGATTATTGTGTAAACTACAATTAAAAGAGATAAAGACAAAGCAATTCACTTTATTTGAACAATATTATGAAATTAACTATTTTTTGTTATGGATTAATATACAAATATTAAATATTATGATTTTTTACGAAGATATAATTTTTAAATTTCAATGCACGTAAATATCTTAAAATCACTTTTACAAAATATTTAGTTAATACTTATAATACTTTAGGGTACTTCATATAATTAAAATACCTTTTACATTTCATAATTAATTAATGTAGTGGTACGATTTAGGTCCGATCTTTTTTTTTTTCTATCTCCACCTAGTCAGTGTGTTATTTATCAATGTACGTTTAATAAGTAAATTATGATATTCTTGTCAAGACATTTAAATTACTTTTAATAACAATAATTAATGGAATATCTCAACTGATAAATATAAATATGATAAATCTAGATAATGAACAAGAAATATTCATATTAAAATAATCTTTACAGTTTAGGGAAAAAATAAACAACAGAAAAACATATACCTTAACTTCTCATACTTTTTTATTATAATATTTTTATATCTCTTAAGGAATGATAAAAACTATGAAGACAATATTACAAGAAGAAGGAGATGAAGCAAATATGATGATTCAACAAGTTATTGCTTAGATGGTTAGATCCTTATCAAGTATGTGAAGTTTTGAGGAAGATAATGTATTGGTTAAAATCGATTAATGGAGAAGTCATCCTAAAAAACATGAAATATTGTTAATCTTTATTTTATTATAGGTGTAAATAAAGGGATCATGTTTAAATTCATATAATATATAATTTTAATCCCTTGATCGAAGTAGAAGAGTTGATCTTAATATCTTAATTGCTTTCTCAAAGTAGAATAGGTGATCTTATGCAAAGTTGTTCAATTATTATCTGAATTGCTTAGTTAAAATAAAATAAAGTAGTTTATCAAGATATGCAAAGGTTTTTCTTTTGTCAAAATAAAAAGTAGGTTGATTAAGTAGATGTTCAACTATTTAGTGGAATTACCTTATATTAGTTAATTGATTTGAGATGATAAAATGTATTATTAAGTCTAACTAAACAAAATAAATAAAAAATATAGAAAGAATTTAACAAAATAAGACAAAAAAAAGTAATTATGATGTCAAACCCGAATCTAATTAATATATTTGAGATGAAAGATTATGTTTGAAATATATAATTGAAACTCGTCTTAAACCCTAAACTCTAATCATAAATTACCTTTAGGTATAAATTTTGGAAAAAAATAATGATTAACCTTTAGGTTAAAGGGTCATAGGCTAAAGGATTGCATAATGTTTGAATTCAGGTTAATCCTATCTTCTAGCAGGTTTCCATTTGATCAATACCATATCTTATATTATTCTACATTTAATGAGTGAATTCTTATATTGTCATCAGGATTACAAAAAAAATCATACCAGCAGAAATTTTTTTGTGACAAATACTAAATGGATAATTGCAGATAATATATATGAGTATTTAATTATCCGTTTGCTAATATGGTGGGTACATGTATTATGGTATCTGACCTGAAGATACCCACTATCTTCTTATAACTATTTTTTTTACAATTTTTCTTAGAAAATAATTATTAGTGAGTTTCATTTTAGTATTTAGTAATGTAGTTGGGTTGCCATCCATAATTGTTGTTTAAATATTTAAATTACTTTTAATAATACAATAAATTTGGATAATACAGAAAATATTAACAAAAATTAATTTTTATCTATATTAAACAAAAGTGACAATAAAGAAAAAGAATACACTAAACATTTTAAAGATTAAATATGTTTTTATCTCTTCCCATTCAGTGAAAATTGGAATTAGTATTTTTTTAAATTTTTGATTCAATTTAATCTTTCAATTTTAAAAATATGTAAATTAAATTATTTTAACAAAATTTTGTTAAATTTATTTGACATTTTAAATACTATAATAAAATACGTTTAAAATATCATATAATTTTAATAAAATTTAGTTAAAAAAATTAAATTCACATATTTATAAAATTAGGAAATTAAATTAAGTTAAATTTTGAAAGAGTAACTAATCCAATTTTTCTTTAAGAAAGAAAAATATATTTAACCTATATTTTAACTTAGATTCTCTATAATTTTTTGCTAAACTATTTACATTTGGTTAATGAATAATTTTGATTATACTTATAAGTGAATTCTAATAATGATTTTAAAGGATTTGTGGAATGTAAATTTGGAATTGATAAAGAAGTTATTAAATTCAACCGATATTAAAATAAAATATATACGACAATGTTTATTATTATTACAAGCATCATATCACCAATTCAACGACCATTAAAACTAATAGCTGTCTTTGAAAAAAATAGTGGTTGCAAGTAGTAGCAAAACAACAAATATAAAATGCTATATATTCCATCATAGTCCTTTCATGACAATTATAAATAACAACTGGTCTCTGTAAGTTATTCACCATGAACATGATTTAAAATAGAAAAATATTCTTTTACACACTTAATTTTTTTCCATTTATTTTGATATTATTTTTATTATTTTTTTATTCTTTATTTTTTTAAAAAAATACAAAACTGTACACTTTTAAAACTATTGTAAAAATGCATGATAATATTATTACTCTTTAAAATATCGTGTTTTATGTGACAACTTATGAACAACAAATTAAGATAAAAAACCTTGTTTTTTTTTGTGGTGGTGGTATATAAAACTTACACTAAATTAAATTATACAACAATCAGTGTTTATCGATATATGCGTATCATATTGACACTAAATTTATTAACTAACATGTAGATTGAAATGGTGATGTCATAATAACTTATCAAGATTAATATCGAGCCTTGTATGATATTTACACTAAAAAGCTATTAATTATTGTTAGGTTAAAACCCTTTTTTATCTTCTAATTTTTATAAAAAGTTTAATTAGATTTTTAATTTTTATTTAGTTTAATTTATTTTTTTAAAATGATTTAATTAAATTTATTATATTTTTATTAAATTTGTATTAAAATTTATATATCAAATCACACTATTTAAAAAGTTTAAATATTTAAGTTAACTTTATTTTTTAAATATTGATTTGATGTATAAATTCTAACAAAAAATTAATATAATGAGTTCATTTTATTAAAAATTAAAAAAATTAAATTGAATCAAATAAAAATTAAGGATATAATTAATTTTTTTATTAGAATTAAAGGAAACTTTTTTTAACATTACTATTAAATACAAAACCAAACACGCGCTGAGAACATTTTACACGTACACTTCCGAATGATTATGCATAAAATGTAAATAAATAAACTGAAATTTAATAGTTAAATTTTTTGTACTTAATATATACTTTGTTTTTATCTCAATTAATAAAAAGTCATTAATTGCATAATAAGCATATTTACATTCTTTCACAAGGTGAAAGGAATTAAAGATAAACTACTGAAATATTTTCTATAATTAACATTAAAAGGGTATCCTTAATTATCTAGATAACTTTTTAGTATTTATATTTATAATTTTAATACTTTCTTTAATTGTAGTTTTAATGAATACATTTATTAATATTTGTAATATATTATTGGTTGAAAGATTAACTAAAATTAAAGAAACTAGTTTATAACCAATGTCTAATTAAGTTTATATTACAAAATACTGAATAATAAAAATATTTACATTATTTCATAATGTTAAGGGGGTTAAGTTCAAGTACTACGCATTTGCTAAAACTAGTTACTTCAAAAACTTTTTTGATTATTTATTCTTTTTTAAACTCTTATATATACATATATTTTTAATTAAAAAAACTGTAATAATTATAATGATTATGCATTGAAATAATATGGTCTTCATCAAATTGTGTACTAAAATTTTTATATGAAACAAGAGTAATATAAATAATAAATCACGTTAACTTTTAAGCGTATGATTACAGTCTTTAATGTTCCTATAAAGCCTATTCTTTTATAAAAAAAAAGAAAATAATATAAAAAACATAAAATATATGTTTGAAATTTACATGACATATTTAAAGACAATTTAAGATGAAGTATAAGGAGAATGAGATAGGAAGACAACATGCATGCATTAGAAACTGCATATAGTAGAAAAAATTTATTGAGAAAAAACATTTATGATTCTTATACATAAAAAAACTTAAAACCATTTAAAAAGTGTGGAGTTTTGATGAAGTTTGTTATCTTGAATACTTTTACAATTGTGGAATTGTTTTGATTGCGAAACAGAGAAATACTAAGGAGAATAATAGTATAAGATATACTTTATCACAGACTAAATTTTTTATTATTTTTATTTGCTGAAATATGTTTGATAACTAAAGATTATTCTGTGTTGAAAGGAACCTATTCCTCGGGTTAAAGACTAACATAAATCACAATTTTCTTTTTCAACATTATCTACTTATTATTTCGTAATTAATTTATGACAATATTTATAAATATTATTATTAATTATAGAGTAATTTTAGATCAATCACAAAATAAAATGTAAACAATGTTGAAATATTGTAAAACAATATTGTCTAATTATTATTATCCGGTTAAAATATCCTATATATTTTTTTGGAGCATGTTTCTTCTCAAACAAGGATTCGTGGTTTGTGTTTGGGATCCATGTTCCTGTTTATTTTTAAGCGTGTTAGTTTGTGGTGGATGTGATCCTAGTCATCAAAATGGTGACAGATAGTATCTTGATCCCAATTGAGAAGCTTGCAATGTGGCAAGCAACAGCAGCATCCAATAGGAGATTGCCTTATCCTATCCGTTATCTTACTCACACCATAGCCACCAAATAATTGTACTCTCTCCACTCTCCAAAAACACTTACAAACTGCTTTCTTTCAAGACCTCACACACAGAAACACTGAGGAATTGGTGGCAATGGCAGCGTCACTACAACCAGCAGCTACTTTCATGCAAGCCACCAAGTTGGGCAGAACCAACACTTTGCAGCTAAAGTCCCCTCACTCCATTTCAAAAGCTTTTGGTTTGGAACCTGCTGGAGCTAAGCTTTCATGCTCCCTTCAGACCGATCTTAAGGACTTAGCTCAAAAGTGTGTTGACGCAACCAAAATTGCAGGATTCGCCCTTGCCACCTCTGCTCTTGTTGTCTCTGTATGTGCTCTTCTTTTCTACCAATTTCATAACCTAATCTATCATTAACTCTTACATGAACTTCCCCATATTTTCTATTTTCTATACCAAAAAACTTGTATACTTTGTTGTTTGTTGGGAAGTCCCACGTGATAGTAAAGTTCAAGGTTAGGCCTAAGAGCACCCATGTTCATCTTTCTTATCGAATGCTGAATTCTTTTTTCTTTTCTTCTTTACATTTTAGTAGGATACATCAGATGAACATCTCTGGCTTGTAAGCCGTAACAGTCCATTTAATTAAGGATGTGGTTGACAAATGTTGCACAGAAACCATCGATGATATTATTCGCCAGTAGTTTAATTTTGTCTTGATATTCATCATAAGATATCTACTGATTTATGAAGCCAAGCCACTGCCAGTGCCAAGCATAGGAATTAACCTTGTAAATCCCAACTTAGAATATTCATCGGTCAAGTCAGTCCTCGTGTAACATGTTATGAAGACTAGTTTCACCGTCCTAATACGCTCATTCAGGACTTATTTACTGATTGTATGCACATATGTATGTTCTACTTTTCCATACACTCGTTTTAGATTTCTTTTTTTTTATTATTATAGGATGTAATGTATTAGAATTCACCAGATCATATTGTTTAGAGTCTAACACAAGGCCTTGTGAGTTCTGATAGATTTTAAACAAAAGTAGAGTGAGCTAATGCTGGTGATGGGTATTTTAGAAAAGGTGTTCTGAACAAGAGTGATGTTGTATTTTTAAAGAACTAATTTGACTGAGCTATTAAAACCTTCAGGGGGCAAGTGCTGAAGGTGTTCCAAAGCGGCTAACCTTCGACGAAATCCAGAGCAAGACCTACCTGGAAGTGAAGGGGACTGGAACAGCAAACCAGTGTCCAACCATTGAAGGTGGAGTGGACTCATTTGCCTTCAAGGCAGGAAAATACAATGCGAAGAAATTGTGCCTTGAGCCTACTTCATTCACAGTGAAGGCTGAGGGTGTGGCCAAGAACGCCCCACTAGAGTTCCAAAACACAAAGCTCATGACACGTTTGACCTACACTCTTGATGAGATCGAGGGACCCTTTGAGGTGTCTCCCGATGGCACAGTCAAGTTTGAGGAGAAAGATGGCATTGACTACGCAGCCGTGACGGTTCAGCTACCTGGTGGCGAACGTGTGCCCTTCCTTTTCACCATCAAGCAGTTGGTGGCGTCAGGGAAGCCAGAGAGCTTTGGGGGGCAGTTTCTGGTGCCATCATACCGTGGAAGCTCTTTCTTGGACCCCAAGGGAAGGGGTGCTTCCACAGGTTATGACAATGCTGTTGCTTTGCCTGCTGGTGGAAGAGGAGACGAGGAAGAACTTGCAAAGGAAAACAACAAAAGTGCCTCGTCATCCACGGGGAAAATCACCTTGAGTGTGACCAAGACCAAGCCTGAGACTGGTGAGGTTATTGGTGTGTTTGAGAGTGTTCAGCCATCTGACACTGATCTGGGAGCAAAGGCCCCAAAGGATGTCAAGATCCAGGGCGTCTGGTACGCTCAACTTGAGTCATAGAGTGTTTCTTTCATGCTTTGTTTTGTGTTTTTTGTTGGCTCAGATTTTGTTGTGACTCCATCGTGTTGCTGCATTATCCCTTGACCCAACTTTCCTAGCACTACTCAGAGTACTATCATGGTTGTATATTATTATATCGACCTCCAATTACAATGCTTAAAATTTCAAGGTTTAAATTGATGGCGTGTGTGAGTTTTGGAGGCTAAGTTCTTAGTAGTTGCAATTGCATCGTATAATATGCTTCGTCATATATAATATGTTAGAAACAAAGGAATCACTGCATTTGAAGAGGATTGTAACTGACCTCTGCAGAGAACTCATCTTTTCCATCCTATGAACTTGAATAGGATACTATTCATGTTCTACAGTCGGTTGATTGACAACAAGCATATGTGCTTACTTTCTCAGTTTTCTGTCAGAGAAATTATCAAACAGTTTATGATCATCATGATCTATTTTCACTAAGTTATGTAATTAGACTATAGCATATTGGAAGGGGTATTAGACAGACAAAGAGTACCCAAATTGCTGAAATATAGCATCAACTAGGATGGTCAATGAAATACTACAATGATTCATTTAGCATCTCCTTTTAGATGATGATAATCTACAGAACATAAGGGGTCTTTTAGGCAAACGAATGGATGTTCGGTTTACCTTTTTCTAGTGAAATGATTGTTTAATTTTATATTTTGTTTGCAATGTTTTAAAATGGAACTGTTATTTAACTGATTAGTTGGATGGTTTGACATACCGATATTAAATGAATTTATTGTAATAATTAAATAACATAGAATAACATTAAAAAAATATAATACTATGATTGTATGATGCTAAAAATTAAAATAAAACATAAATGTATACAATTTTAACATTTAAAGTACATATAAAAGTTAAGATGAAGAATGATATAAAATTTAAATTAAAAGCTTACTCAGGTGTCAATTTTTTTTCATAAATTTAAATATTGAGTTCCAATTAATTTTTTTATTAAGTATTTTTATATTCTTTTTGTCATGTAGTTTAATATTTTCATTACATGGATGAAAGTTATTTTATCTCATCATCTTATTATATATGCATTTGTTAAAATTTGTGAA
This sequence comes from Vigna reflexopilosa, assembly GCA_027742785.1. Lineage (NCBI taxonomy): Eukaryota > Viridiplantae > Streptophyta > Magnoliopsida > Fabales > Fabaceae > Vigna > Vigna reflexopilosa. The sequence goes on along the minus strand of CM050911.1, from coordinate 53,755,407 downwards.
ATTCTGTTAAAACGTGTGACTTTTATTATTTTTATTAAAAATATTTTAAAGTTCATTATGTTTTTTTTTGGCGTTTAAATCTTAGAGGCCATTCTTTATTACCATTGATAGAACTATCTTTATTATCTAATTTTTTGTAATAAAAAATAATAAAAGTTATTCACCATTTTACTTTTATAAAAAAAAATTAATTATAAATAGGACTAACAAAAAAAAAAAGAAAGATCATTCTAAGTGTTCCAAGTAAAAGAATTCTGACTAAAAATTCTCACGTCTTTAGAACAATAGGTACTAAGTATTATATATCTTTTGAATATATTTTTTTGATGAAAGATGAACAAAAAATTAGTTATGTTATGAGAAATGATATTCTGTTACACACAGATTTTTTTCATTCATTTGCTATTATTTCTTTTTATTTTTACTCTCTTCTTTTTAAAAATATATGAAAATTCATTTTTATGATTATTTTATTTTTATAATATATGTTAAATAAATATAAATCCGTGTGATCATATTATTTTTTATGTTATTAAGATTGAAAATAGATACATGAGAGCTCTCTTACGTATTACCTACCAACAATTAATAAGAAATTTGCTTACATAAAACTGTCATAATAAATAGAATGGATCCAATTGATTATTTATATATTACAGGACTGTTACAGTTTCAAAAGTTTTATTACGACCTTGCATAAAATAAATAAAAATCATATTATAATATTATCGTCGTTAACTTTTTTAATTAGCAGAATGTGATGACAAATCATATTGCAATAGTATTGTCGTTAACATTTTATTGAAGGAGTCTCTTTGGCACGAAGAGAAGCTAAGAACATTTATAGCAAAATCCTATTCTAAAATTTATTTACAAAAAATGTTCTAAAGATGAGCGTATAAGCACTACAAGCAAGGTTAATAATATAAATTATTGAGTTAAAATTTATATAAAATATCTTCACACCAAATCACCTTTTGAAAAAATTAACCTTCAAACTCAACAAAAACTAAAAATTCCCAATTATATTTTTTTGATTATTATAAATGCTCTTTTAAGAAAAGTGTTATCATTGAACTAAGTTTACTTCTACTTTTTCTTGTCTTACCAATAACTCGTTTATACTAATATTTTGCGAATGCCTCTTTCACTTTTAAATTTATTTCAAGCTCTTCCTTTACTAGTGATGACTTTTATAACCATAAAATCATCACTGACCTATAGAAATGCCTTTTAGATTTTTTTTTTTTCTCGTTATACACTTATCATGTTATTAAACAATTTTGTATAATTATCATTATCCACTTACTACTTTTATCTTTTTTATTTTTGTTGCCGATAGATATTTTGTGTATAATTACTTGTCATAATCCTATTTTTACTTTGCATTCTTCGTCTGTTAATCCTTCATCTTCACCTTTCTTATCCGACTCATTTAAATATGGTTCCACTTTCGCACCCAATTAGTGAATATTTTCAAAATTATCTTTATCCCATGTCTTGATTTTTCTCCTTTTTAAATGCTTTCAGTGTTTCTTTCAAAATATATAATAAGATCTCATAGTTTTATAAAAAAGGAAGTGAAAGAAGAAAATAATAATAGGTGTCTGAAATTGTAGAAATGGGTATATTGTCTCATCAAAAGGAAAGGAAAAGAAAGAATACATAAGACACGATTCATAACAGAAAAAGTAGAAAAAAGACATATGTTATAAGGCTTGACAACACATGACAAGTTCGATAATATCAATAGCTCAACAACAACTCGACAATAGCTCAACAACACATGATGATGATCTTATCAACATGCTTGGCAACACATGATAAGCTTGGTAACATCAACAGTTCAACAACAACTACAACTCAACAATAACTCGACAACATATGATGATAATCTTGGCTCTCTCAAGTTAAGAATAAATATTCTATAGTCCTACATTGGAACAAAGAGTTTGGAAAGATGGAGGAGGTAAGAGTTTAGTTAAAATATCAACAATTGGCAAGGATGTTGAAATATGAAGTAATTTGAGGTACGAGTTTAGTTAAAATATGAGCAATTGGCATTGATGTTGAAATAGGAAGTAATTTGATCAATCCCGCAACAACCTTTTCATGAATGAGATGACAAGGTAAGGGTTTGGTTAAAATATGAACAATTGGTAAGGATGTTGAAATACGAAGTAATTTAACCAATCGCGCATCAACCTTTTCATGAACGAGATGGAAATCAATCTCGATATGCTTAGTCCACTCGTGGAAACTTGGATTAAAAGCTATTTGTATCGCATATTGGTTATTATAATAAACAAGTGCTGGAGAAATGAGAGGAAGCCGAAAATCGTGAAGCAGGAAGGTCAAACACCGAAGTTCACAAGTCGTGCTTGCAAGTGATCACTACTCTACCTCAGAGGAACTATGAGAAACCATGTGTTGTTTCTTGGATCGCTCGGATATAAGGGAGTTACCCAAATAAATAGTGAACCCATGGATAGAGCATCACATAATGGTGCATGTGGCCCAATCAGAGTTGTAGAAAGCTTTAAGATGAAGAGTAGATTTATGGTAAAGAAAAATGCCAAAACCAAGGATACTTTTATGGTATCTAAGAACATGAGTAACAACTTGTTGATGAGAAAAGTTAGGACGAGTGGTGGTAAGATAGATGGGCTTTCTAATAAGACGACGATAAGAGGATGAGGTCAACATCATTCAGAGGTTAAGTAATAGCTAGAGAGGATTGTTTAGGAACCATAGGAGTGGGCACGAGTGAACTATCAAGTAAGCTGGTTTTAGCAAGCATATCAAGGACATACTTATGTTGGCTATGATGAATACCTTTGGAGTTGTAAGAAACCTCAAGACCAAGGAAATATGTCGAGTCTCTAATGTTCTCGATATGAAAAAAGGAATGAGGTTGGTGATGAATTGAGTTTCCTCGCTAATAATGATATTGTCGACGTAGATGAGAAGTGTCGTGATTTTGTCATTAGTGTGTTGTAGAAAAAGAGAGTGATCAGAAAGACATCATTTGTAAATATTGAAAAGTATAAAATGTTGTAGCTACCATTTAGGATCCACTTGCTTGAGACAATATAATGATCGTTGCGATTTGAACTTGATTTTTGGAAGAGGTTTGAAGGCTAGGAAAAATTTTCATGTAGACATCTTGAAGATCACCATGCAAAAAAGTATTATTAACATCCAATTTTTTAAGTAATCAATGTTGAGAGACAACAACAGCTAAAAGGAAAAGAATAGTTGTAAGTTTGACAACCAGTGCAAAGGTATCAAGAAAGTTTAAACCTCCAAACTGATTACATCCTTTGGCAACAAGTAGTGACTTGTAACGATCCACACATAAGAGTTATATTTTATTTTGAAAATCTAGCGACAACCAATAATAGGTTTTTTGGGTCAAAAAATTGTTAACACCTAAGTGCTATTAGCTTCTACAACATCAAGTTTATCTTGCATGGTAATAACCCATTTGGATTGTTTGGAGGCTAGGCTTTGATACCATCATAATATCTCATAGGTTCATGAAAAAAACAATGAAAAAAGAAAAGAATAACATGTGTCTAAAATTACAGAAGATAGTGTATTGTCTCATCAAAAGGAAAGGAAAATAAAGAATATATAAGATATGAGGCATAACAGAAAAAATCGAAAGAAAACATACGTGACTTAGTAGCACATGACAAACTCGAGAAAACATGATAACCTCTCTCTTACAAATTTTTTTGGAGTATTTAATATCCAATAATTAATGACCCTAAATGTTTTTCCATCCAATTTTTCTTTGTTTCTCTCAACAACAACGAATGGTAAACAAAGTTCCTTTCCAAAGTTGTTGTATATGCTTCCTTGCCAACATTCCATCCGTTTCCCCTGGTCACAAAATTTTTCTTAATGCGACTTCTAGCCTTATTATTGGTTTGAACCATGTTAACTTCATCTCTACGAAAGGAATATATATCACATCCGTTTTGTTGATGAACTCATTAAAATCTCTTTTGATCTATATTGTTGATTTCCTTATTCACAACTTGTTTTTTACTCTTTCATCTCATACATAAGGCACAAATACTTTTGTTTGATACGACCTTTAAATTCCTTCACTTCTCCATTAAGAATTTTTTTATAGGACATAAATATTTATTATGATAATTTTCTTATTTCTTTCCTTCCTTCCTTCCAAATCTCTTACATCCCAGGAACCTTACCGTCTGAATGATTTTTGCATATACACAAAGTAATCTTCCTGCCATATTTTCTTATGGATTCATGTACCATTTTGCCTATTCAAACCACCAAAGTGCATGACCAAGTTTAAGCTCAATAACTTCTCTCTCTCTCTCTTTTCTTTTTTCATGTATACACGTAAGTTGAAATTTCTTCCTTAACCACGTAATTTTTAACACTTCCATTTTACTTTGGTCTATGTCGGCCAGCTAAACAGGTAGAATCCTTGTTTTAAATTAAAAAAAAATTTAAAAATTATTTTAGTATTAATTATTTTAGGTTCTTAATTTTTTAAATGTTAATTGCTTTAACCCTTAAAAAAAATGTCTCAAAAAGTTCAAAAAATAAATTTTAAATAAAATAATGATAAAAAGATTTCATTCTTAATTCTACTTTAGTCTTCCAAACTTCTTATCATCCTTATATATATTTAGGGTAATGATATTTTGACACTCAGAATGTGATAAATTTTTGACACCGTCACATGTCACATTCTGGGTGGTCTACGAGTTTTAAAAAATAAAATGACAAAATGATGTGGATTCACTGTAGAGTTCAAAACAAGTGGCAGATTCAAAGATGCCCTCTTGGTGCTAAAAGTTAGTCTAAACTACCCAGTTATTTGTACATTACTACCACTTTTCTTTTTGCACCATCACTTTAACGAAAAATGTTTCCTTCGGATGGACTTCGATATAAATGTGTTCTTAAATAATAATTAATGAATTTTATTCAATAAAATTGGTTAAAAATAAAATGTGGAATTCAAAACAAGTGGCAGATTCAAAGATGTCCTCCTCATGCTAAAAATTAGCCTAAACTATCAACTTATTTGTACATTGATCCCAAATTTGTTACTACACATTGAATCCACTTCATTATGTCATTTTATTTTTTAAAACACGTAGACCACCGAGAGTGTGACACGTGACGGTGTAAAAAATTTGTGACATTCTGGATGTCAAAGTATCATTACCCATATATTTATTAAAACTTAACTTCTCTCCTTCACATAATCTATATTTATCTCTTCTCAACTTCCTCTGTCTTTAAAAATATCCGGTTTTCTCTTATAAATAATTATTTTTCCATCGGAAGTAAAATAATAGATAATATTTTAGTTTTATTATATAAACATTAAAAAACAACTAATTTTACAACTCACATTTTTCTCTTAGTTCCATTTAACAACTCTATATAATAATAAAATATTGAATTAAAATATAAATTCAATCACTAAATAAAAAGCTAATAAAAATAGTTGTAAAGCTAGACTATAAATTCGAAAGGGTGTTAATAACCTATTCTGTAAACGTAATAACTTACTATTTTTTATATATGTGAAATAAAAAAGTTGAGTACATTCTGTACAGTACGTAGTACATCTCATGTTTAATGAGTAAATTTTATTCAAGTGTTTTAAATATATATTAGTTAGTTAAATATTTAAAGAAAAAATCTGTCAACCATATTGATCGTACAGGTTTTGGTCAGATTGAACTGGGCAAGAAAACAGGTATATACGCTAACTGTGTGTGTAAAAACTGAGAATTTGAAATGTTTGGTTTACTTATGTTAAAGTGAAGAAGTGAGAACCCGGTTTGGTTTCATGGTTTAGGTTGTGATTTTTTAGGCAATTATTTGTAGTACAGTTTAGACAGAATGATTAAGTGCCACGTAAGCGAATCCAGCCAGGTACCGCGCCGACAAAACCATTGAACCTAATTCCAAACAAGAAGAAGAAAGAGAAGGAGAGGTTAAGAACCATCCACACCCACTTTATTTATCACAAGAACTCATTCGCCTCTCCAATTGAGATTAGTCACCACATTATTTATTAATTATTGTTATTCATTTATGCCTTTCATACACTAATTCTTACCCATACAATACACATCATACACAAACACTCCTACCCCCCACCTTGTTATTATTCTTAATTCTACTCTGAAATCTTAAGGTGGTTCATGTTACGGGCATGTTTTGGGTTGAATTACCATGGTAGAATGGAGGAGCTGCCAGGGGCGTTTGGAAGCAGCGCCAGTTTGGCTCTCCGATTGGGTCAAACAGTTTTTTCCACAGCTTCCCTTCTCTTCATGTGTTTGGATGTTGATTTCTACGGTTACACTGCTTTCTGGTATCCCTTTCTCTCTCTTTCTCTCTGTTTCTGACTTTGGTTGTCATGTTCTTCATCTTCTTCATATGCCCAATTGGGGGTCTTTTCTTATTCTGTCACTCACTGCTTCACCAAATTCGGTAACTTTTGCCGATTTCATCATGCCCCATCAACTGATTTTGTAAAGGGTAATTGATTTGGGGATGATTTTGTTTCGTGATGTTGAAGTTTTATGTAGAATTGAATTTGAGATCATGTATCTGTGCTTGTCATGAATTGTTTCAGAAACTAAGTGAGGGAGGATTTATGTGAGTTTGTGATTGGTGTGTCAGAGAACGGTGTACTGTGGGCAAGAAACATGTGTAAAATTGAGTTGGTCTATTCAATTAATTTTGGGGGTTGCACACATCCATAACAGTTAATGAGTGGGTTTATTTGTTATTACTCCCTTTTTCTTTCAAAATTGAAATATATTTTCTTTACTTTAATTATTCTTTTATTTCTATATCGCAATAAATACATATATTTAAATCAATAAAAATTCTTAGATTTTGAAAATAACACTGAAACAAAAACAAATATCTTTAAAAAATTTATACTCAAAAGCAAATCGAGAGACTAACTGGTTAAAGAAAAAAATCACATTTTGAAATGGTGAGCTCTTATCTGTTGCCGCTGATCCATTTTTTTTTTCAACTTTTGCATTGAAATGCCTTTATGAGACTTTAAGGAGGGTTATTGGAAACATTGAATATTATTAGGTTCTGATTTGTGGTTTGGGGAAGTGCACGTTTATTGGTGAGATAAATCAGATCGAATTGGCATGTAGTCCATTGCGATGTTGCTGGCATAAGCGCTGGAGAAAGTCGTTATATTTTTTTTGGGGCATTTAAGTAGAAAAGATAAAAATGAACTATTTCACGTTGTCTTTTGTTGAAATGAAATCCTTTTGGATAATTGAGTGAATTTCAATGTTGACGGCACTGTTTTTCCGTTTTTCACTTCAATGTTTCTTATTTTCGTATTCCATATCCGTGTAGTGCAATTTTATCGCAGTTATGATAACTATGATACTGGCTTAATCGCTCTATATTTTCACTTCAACATGGTTTGATAGTGATAACACAACATATTTCTTTGTGGAGTCGTTGTTCATGTATAAAACTTGCAGAGGGTAAAAGATTTTGGTATACGCATGGTTTCCCAGTTTCAAAAGTTGCATTGGCAATGTCTGAGGGTTTATATCCTGTTTAGGTTATCTTCTATAAGGATGTGCTTGACTTGAGTTTTTACCTTTGTGTTTGTTTATGGTATTCACAGCTATTTGGTAACAGTCATGGGTTTGGTAATTCCCTGGAGCATAACACTGTTGGTTGTGGATGCATACTCTGTGTTTATAAAATGTTTACCCCTCCAACGAAGACTCGTAATGATAGTCTTTTTGGGAGACATGGTACGTGCAATTTGTGACCTCAAAAACTTGAAGTGTTTGCTGTTTCCATGCTATACTAATGCACTAATGAAATTACAGTTTTTGTACACCCCAGATTTTGTCATATCTGTCATTAGCTGCAGCATGTTCAACAGCCAGTGTCACAGATCTGCTGCTCGATGCCGATCGATCCTATTGCCCAGCAAAGCTATGCGGTAGATATCAACTATCTGCTGCAATGGCCTTCTTGTCTTGGTTTCTTTCATCAGCCTCTTGTCTGTTTAACTTCTGGCTTTTCCCTTCTTTGTAAAATCTACCTTGCTTGCTGTTCATATCTGCTCCAATCAAAAGGGTGCAAATGACGAAGTCATTTGCTTTTGTAAAGATATTTTTTCTTTCCATGTGAATAAAATCATCATGACTATACCCAACAATGTAATAATTACTTTTCCCAGGCAAGAGAAATATCAAAATTCTTTGTTTTGGTTCTCTACTGCTTGGTACTTTTCGTCTCTATTTTAGATACTGATTATAAGATATGAACCCCCCATGCCTCCTCTGAGTGTTTTCTCGTATTGATCTAGATACTGAAAGTTTATACATATATATATATATATATATATATTCCTGCAAACTTTGGTGCACACACTCCAACACTTTGTCTACGAGATTATCTTATGCACATTAACTGTCTTTGTTGAATCAGATGAGCATCATGCACTAATTCCCATCAGATTTGAACCTGTTATCACCCCTGGATGTAAATGTAATGAACACAATAACAAAGCTCTGAATAGAGCGTGCGTGGCGGGTTACTTATAGCACAAAAACTTTAATTGTGCAGTTTTTCTCATAATGTGACTAGTGATAACTGTCAGCTGTCAGTAATCAGAAGAAAATTTTTCCATTAACTGTCATGTATCTTGAATGTTTTGGAGCAGAGGTCGATGGAGTGATTGTTAAAATAACTGGATAGATTGAATGAAAGAAGGAGAAATTATTTCTGCTTTTGATATCATATGCTTGATGTTAATAAGAGAGTGCATAGGTTACGAAATTGAAATATGAAGATAACTTTTATATACTACGTTTCCACAAATATCATAGGAGTATTTTATATCTTGTGTTATGTTCTTTCTTTCTTTAGACCTACCAGTTCACATTCTACTAATTTTTTTTATCCACTTTCTTCACACATTTTAGGAATTTTGAGTACTCATTTTTCATATAAATTATATAGTTGTGTTATAATATTCAAAATAGTTTTTTATGAGTATAGTAGACAGAGGAAGTAATCATTGAACAACTGCTGATGGATATTTTCACTATAATTATATCTCAATAATAAGCACATCATGATATACAACAAGATAGTGAAATTATCATAAAAAAAAAATCCTAACAATGACATAATGGTCAAAATAATCTTCTTATACACTATTATCAAAAGGCCCTTTGTTACGAGGAAACTTCACTAAATAAAAGTATGATTATCATTTAAGAATTTCATCTCATCCTTGCATCCAATAACTTTGATTCTTCCTCGTATTAGACCATCTAAGTTAAACTTAAGGTGCTTTAGTTAACATTATTAAGATTTTCATCTCAGCTCATGATATTTCAAGTCCCCTTCTTTCTTTGTCATCAATAGGAATATCTACTTTATCAATTTAAAACATCAATACGCATATTTTACATAAGTTGTTAAATAGATTCAACGTCACCTTACCAATGTGTTTAATAGTTTGGTTTTCTATTAATTTCACATCACAGTCTCTCACAAGAAGTGACGGAGCTTAGAAGCATAGTAAGGGACGTTGACAACTCCATTATTTTTTTATATGTAAATTAATATAATATAAGTTTTTTTTTTAATTTTAATGAACTTTATGTATTTGGTATCTCTAAAAGGTACCCTCAAAATATTGTCTAAAGATTTATGACTACTCTCAAGTTTATTTGAATAAGATCATAGAACATATAACCAAATTCATTCTTTAATAAATCAAACACTTATTACTAAACCCAAAAATTATAATTGATAGTCAAAACATAACTCTACTTATGAGTGTAACAATCCTAGTGCAACAATTTGTTTGTGACTTGACCCAACTAGCCTTCACCACTAAATAATTCATGCCACTTACAAGAATTGCCTAAACAATTGTCCTTTTGGGAATCAAACATGTGACTTTGCTTTGATACTAATTATTAGATTGAGCATTTATCAGTTGACCAACGGTTAAAATTAATAATCAGAACACAACTTTTTTGCTTAAGAGTGTAATAACTAATACGTCACAATTTTGACCTCTACTATAAGATAATTGATGTCACCTATAATATCCTTAACTTCACATCTAATTGGGATCTTTCCTCTTTTAGAACATGCACAAATTACTTTCAACCAAAGACTCTCAATAGCTCATACTTGTCATTCTTACAAAAAAAATTTTGTTTCACTATCCAAAACAAAAATAAAACTAAGAATAATAACATATATCATAGTGTATAATGTCTCATTTCAAAAAATAAGTAACTTAGCTTAAAAAAGGATACACTTAGACTATCTCAATCAATTTATCAATCATGCTTTCAACAAAGTCATTAATAAAGAAATTTTAAGAGAATCCTTCTTAAATGTAATAATATCTACTTGCACTAGACATCAAAATGTTCACAATATTCATATTATTGTCAATACGAATGCACTTTAATTTTTTTATTTGATTAGTAAACTTTTTCAACAAATCAATCTTTTGTATTCAATGCATAAACCAATAGTTTTCAAATACAATAATTGATAAAGGAGAAAAACATAGAGTTCACACTAAAGGATTCTACTTTCAATGAACCACAAACATCTTAACGTACCAATTCTAGCAATTCAAATTTCCTAAGTAAAGGTTCTTTTGGGAGGATATCCTAATTTTCTTACTAACCATCAATCAAAATATACTTATCCAACTCTTTATTTTTTAATCTTGAAAACACATCTTGTTTTTCTAAATAATTTAGTCACTTTTGTTTATTTGATCAAGCCTTAAACTCCTAAATATGTCTCCATATATATAGCATTCATACTATATTCGTCACAAAAAGCTTTAGCCTAATACAACATATATATTTTTTTTCCTTTCAATCACAATTAAGTTACCATGGTGAGTTCCCACTTTCTAGAGCCAAATTACTTTCATAACAAATATCATTTACTATGTGCATAGAAATCAAATCAAAATGAGCATTTGGAGCATTTGGAGCATGTTTAACTCCTACCAATAACAATTGTATTTCAATGTTGAATTACAATCACACATAACCAATATTAATCACCTTAGACTCATTATTGTCCATTTTAGAGTATAAAATGTGAAGAAATGCTTCCTGATCGTGACACAATGTAACACTACTATCTCTCATCAACTATTAAATCACAGTTCCTAAGAATAACAAAATCATCACTAATAGTAGTAGTAATCACATAATCACCATCACCGTGATCTTTGTCACATACTGCTTTGCTTTCTTGTGTTTATTTTCACTTATCTAAAGAAGAAAACTCTTATGTATATGTTCCTTTTATGAAAAAAAAAAATGATATTTTACATTCTGTTACGTAGACTTGGAGATTATTTTTACCAATTCAATTATTTTCTCTAGATTCTCCCCTTATTTTTAACAACAAATATTTATAATTGAATTAAAATACCTTGCATCATCTATTTCATCTCATCATCACGAGCACTCATTTTTGTCATTTCAAAATATATAATTACTAGACAACACATTCTATGTCATGCATAAAAAGCTTAATATATTAGTTATTATGGCATTATAGTTGTTGATGATATACAAAATGCAAGTTTTCTATGACATTGAGAAATTCCTGACATAATAAGTTAACTTACTATAATACATATTTGAACACCTCACATACTAAGTTATGTTAGATGTTGATAGATCTGAAATATTAAATTCAATATAGTAAGTATCAAATTAATAGGCATAGTTAATATTTACTATGAATCTTTCAATAATAGACATAATAAACTTTATAATAATTATAATGATCTCGTCTTACTTTATTTATTATTTATTATGACAAATCCCAATAATAATAAATTTTTTCTCTTCACTTGTTTCGTCATATTCCTAACACATGACATAATAAATTTTACTTATTATACATATGTCAACTTATGACAGGTGCACACATCCATCATATTAAGTTATGGTTGATTTTTTTTTTCATTATTGATAATTTAAAATATATGAGATAAAAATAATAATAAAATCATATATTATTATAATATAATTTCAGCCACTCAAATCTTTGGATCATTTATTTAATTCCTTTTAGGATTAACCCTCGTCCCATCTCTTTTTAAAAGGTATAAGAGAACTATAAGAGCAGCATTGAAAATACCTGAGAATAATTTTGCTTAGAAATAATATTTCAAAATTTAAAAACAACATGGAAACATTTTGTGATTTACTCTCAGGAATTAAAGAAAAATATATCTTAAAATATAGATCTATTTATGTAAGGATATATATCTTTATACTGGTAGCGAAACAAACAAGCACTTAGTTATGGGTCCAATAACACTCCATTATGTCTGATGAGGAGCAGGAATATAGTATATTGTTTTGACATGTTTCACTTTGTCTTTCAACTGAATTGGTGTAGAGACACTTTGTCTAACACACTTATGGGAACTTGCAGTTCCTCAATATATTTAGTATAAGTTTTAATTTTCAATTACTTATATTTATAAGTTACCACCAAGCCTATATTATTAATTTATTTTAAAACTAAAATATAAGAAAATTTTATATGTAAAAACAATATATATATATATATACAACTTTATTTTAGCATTCATCAGTTCTATCCTTTCGGAATATCTCATCAAATTATATCATTTTATAATAATAAATAAGTATATTCTTGCAAGTTTTGATGCCCGATGCTAAATAATATCACAGAAGACTTTGGAGACTGGTTGAAAATGCGATAAAAGATAACCTTGATTAATTGCAATATCAATTTAAGGTATAAATACTTAGAAAATCTATTTTTACTCAGTGAACATGATTCTATTTTCCTTTTTCTTTGATAAAATACGACAAAACATTACTTCTATTTTGACTTGGATTCCTTCACAAATCAAAGGACTATTTTTAATCCTAAGTTCTTTTCTTTTCTTTTACTAGATTTTGCCACCCAGTTTACATTCTGCTATTTTTTTCGTCCAATTGTTATGATCTTTGTCTATTATAATTTAACCATTATCCTTCACTCTTTTTTTTTTTACTTCGTTATTTTGTTTTTATCACCTAGCTTGATGGTGGTTATGTGCGATAAATGAAATTCAACATTTGTTATGTATTTTTGTAATTTAAATTTGAATTTTGTTTCTCCTTTTTAACATTAATTTATACGTGTAGCATAAAATTTTTAGTTGGTTCTTTATAAAATAGTAGTCATCCTAATCTCCACTATCCTAGAATAGCTTTGTTAGAGTTGGGAGTGTTCGGCTATTCAAGATAGCTTTTTCAAAGTTGGAAACTATTTTAGTCTATTCAAGATTAGTAAGTAGTTAAGTGCCGAGAAATTAGGGGGAGAAATCCGTACCCCACACATTTCTTAACTCACTAGTTTTACCATTTAACAATTTTCTTTGCATTCTATACTAAAAAAATCATATTATTATTTTATTATATGTATTTGAAGACAATTATTCTTAAACATTTAATATTGATTAGAAATAAGATTATGTAAATAAGTATAAATCTCATTTAATAAATTATTTGTTTATAAAGTTGAATTATGTATAAACTCAATATATATATATATATATATATATATGAACAAATAACAAACTAAAAGTACCAACAAGGTCAAAATATGTGAAGCTTTAAAGTTTTTAGGGCAAAGTTGCTCGAACTTCGCTTTCGTTGTGTCCAATTGTTATAATAATATGTTTTTCTCAAAAAATAGTCAGAAGACAAGGTTCACTGCCATGGGTAAATGTCAGTGGAACCACATTATAATATTGTTTTTTTTTTCTGTGTATTCTTTATCACATAATGTCAGCAAGGTATCTTGACATCTTCCAAACACAATGTGTAGTACTTCCCTTTCACAACATGCATAGAATATATTAAATTTCAGGAAAAAGGAAGATTGAAAGCACCACTTTCTTTAACCTAGTTTTTAATACTTGATTATATTGTTAGATAAAATGTCACGCAAGTTTCACTAAATAATTTGTGTCTATTTATCCATATATTAGTTGGGCTAGCTAGAGATTTCGTTTAATAAATAATGAGCCATGAAAGAGAATTAAAGAAGTTGTTTATTCTTAGGAAGAATAATAAATAGAGGCATTAGGTTGAATGTAGAAACCCATCTTGTGGTGATTTATTTACCTAGGAGCAAAACATGCCACTTAGCTTCCAATGATTCAAAGTCTTATCCATCGTCACCGTATAATTTATTCATAATAAAGCAATGATTATTACAATCATGACATGTCCCTAACGTTCATAACAAGGTCAAGTTAAGTCTGAAAAATCATGTTTTCTTATTGAGGGGCCCTCCGTGATGATAATCTTGCTCAATAATGAAGATCATAATCTTCCAAGCATTGATGCTTCTTGGCTAAATGAATTGGATTTTGGATCAGATTAGCCTTAAGAAGCAAATAGTATTCCTCAACAACCGGCAATAACACATTGCAACATAATAATATATATTATGTGCTTAAGACATGAATACAAACAACAAAACTATCTATTTAATGTCACCCTATTAGATTTTCAAAGCATTTTGACGTTTTCAACACAAGGACAATGTATGGTGTTGGGTATATCTTCGACCATATCAGAAAATTATTATAAAGTAGGCATTGTCAATACTTGGAAACTTCATTTCTCCTCAACATATACAGAAGATGCACACAACGCCAAATCAAATACAGAATGACCCCTTTAGATGAGAAAAGGTATGTAATTAGACAAAAAAATATAGTATTGTTTCGGGTTATGATCAATTACATCGCCACTAAAAAAAATAATTATTGTTCACTGAGAGAGCGTAAGTCTCCTAATATGAAAATAATAAACTTCGAAAGAACCAAAGTTATTTAAGGAGCGGTTATCATGATGTTAATAGAGACTTAGAGATTCACTTGTAAAAAAATTTCGAACAAGCATAACAAAGTATAAGAGTACAAGGGTAAATATGAATACTTTCTATAAAATTACATTGTATTTATAGGTCTTTTTAGACTTTGACTAAGATGTGTAAAAGATATCAAAAATAAATATAAAATATAATTTAAATATCTATCTATATGTGTGTGTGAATTATAGAAGTGCATGTTGGAGATCCAACATTGACTAAAGATAAAATGAGTTTACAATATATAAAATGGATGTGATTTTCATCTTACAAGCTGATTTTGTAGGATTGAATTATGTTTAAAGTATATGGTATCAAAGACACGTGTTAGAGCTTTTCCTAGCAAAATTTGTTCTTTGTGAGGTCTATTACTCGCTATCGAACCACTCGTTAATGTCTAATATCATGTTATATATGTCTCGGTGGGTAGAGGGTATATTTGAAGTTTCACATTGATTAAAAATAAAGTTATTTTACAGTATATAAATGTTTGCAAATCTCACCTTACAAGTCAACTTTGTAAGATTGAGTTTGACTTAAACTTCATTTCTTAACATAATATCAATGCCATGAGTTTTTGTTTGTTGGGTCTATTGTGCCACCCACTTGTTATTTGTTACGTTTTTCGTGTCACCCATTATCGGACCACCCATTAATGTTGAGTCTCAAGCTTAAGATGTATTTATAATATGTAAATGGGTCAAATCTCACTTTATAAGCCAATTTTGTAGGTTGAGTTAGACTTAAAGTGTTAAAATTTATTGACCAATTAATTCTTTTATGTGACTCCTTTTGAAATATTAATATGGGCTCAAATTTGATTTAATAAGATATATGAATCTATTGGTTATTATGAAAAGTTACAATAAAATAAAATAAAGATATAATAAAAACCAACTTGGTGGACATTGGTTTATAAAACAAATTAGGGTTTTGTTTCTTACTATAAGGTTCTCTCATAGTAAGCCATAAAAAAAGAGTGAGGGGAGAAAAGAAAGACAAAAAAATAGGTTGAGAAAATTGGTTTAGAAAAACTTATGGATCAAGGTTAGTGTCCTATGGTGATTATATTGTGAGAATTGTAAATCTTAAAGTCCTAGAGTAATACTTTGGAATGTATTAAGAATATAGAAAAACTACAAATTAATTTATATATAGTGTATTTTTTAACATGGTATCAAAATCATGAGTTAGAATCTATTCTAACAAAATTTGTTGTCTATAAGGTCTATTATTTTATCCGTTATTGAGTTGCTATCAAACCACTTGGTAAATTATAATCTCATGCTCAAAATGTATTTGTCTCAACATGAGATAAATGTGTTGAAAGTCTCACATTAATTAAAAATAAATTAAATTTACAATGTATAAATATGTGCAAACACTTTTAATATTTGAATATGAAAAACTATGATATGATATGCTAATCATTAAAGTTTAATCTCATACTCGAGATGTAATGCTTTAATACGAGAAAAAATATATTAAAAGTCTCATACTTAATTTTTAAATATATATATATATATATATATATATATATATATATATATATATATATATATATATATTTATATAAGAAAGATCTTTTGAGAGAGAAATATGTACTTGCTTGTTTAAGAGATAATTTCATTTGTAAATAAAAACACTAGTCTCTACAAGATATTGGTCTTACAAATAAAAGAAGCTCTTATCCTAAACAATGTTCTTGTCATAAAAATAAAGTGGGCATAAGCACAGAATTTTATTTTATTTTCATCCACAAAAGGTTTTTTTGGTCAACTACACTTTATTAAACTAGTGTTTATAGTTTTCAGTATACACTAACTAGGATCATGTCTCATACTTATGTGATATATGTATTTTATTTCTATTTAATATGTGGAACTAAGTTAGAATTGTATGCTCCCTGTATACTATATATGTACACATAATTGGTTTGGAGCCGTGGAGGGGATGAAGAGAAAGAAAAATAAATAAATCAAAATCTCTCTCTCTCTCAATTGTATTGGTGAAATGATGAATTAAAAAAAAGAAGATAACGTGTATGTAAGGGAACTGTCTTCTATTATATATTTTTAATTATAAAACTGCTCTTACAATTGTTAAATGCAACAACAGTATATATATTAAACATAAATGAAAGTATTACAAATGGTTAATTAGCTTTTACAGATGTCACGCTTTTCTTTATTAAAATGCAATAAACAGACAATTAAAATAAATAATAAATAGGGAGAACGGGTTTAACATATAGTTGGTTTGAGTTTAAACCCACCGACATTTTTGCACCTGGGCCCAATTGAATGAAGTGTCATCAACGCATAGATTTTAGCAGTGGAGTGTCCTAATCATGTCTAGGAATAATATGGAAGTGAATGACTTTTATTACGAAAAAAATAGTAATAAGAACCAAGTATAAATACGTAATATTATTTAAGTTAGCTACCAGTAATTGGAACATCTATATGATAAATACTAAAATTAAAATTAATTAAAGTGATAATTATAAAATTTACAATTAAATCTTAAAAACTGAGAAACTTTTTTTTTCTCTCTGTTTTCTTTGAAAAGAGTTATAAACCTACACGTGTTCTAGTTGTTTTATAATTATAAATTATATTCGAGGATTTTTATAATAAATTCTAAAACTAATATCTCATACAAATAACATTAAGACTTAAATGATTCTTTATAAAATATTAATTTGTATAGTGAGTGTTAGAATCTATCAAGACATTGTTCACTTAAGTCAATTTGGAAAAAAAGTAATAGAGAGAATTTGAAGATAACTTTTTTTTGTTGTTTATTTGATAAGCGAGAGTAAATTTAAAAGTAAAATTTGTGAGAATTAGTGTAAGATTTAATTTATGTGACACATTAAAAAAATTTACTTCCAAATTCAGTCTCACTTACCTCCAAATTTATTCAAATAAATAATAAAAAAATTATCTTCAAATCCTCTCAATTACTTTCCTCAAAATCTATTCAAGTAAACAAGATTAAAAAAACACAATTTGACGTGTTTTGTCAAAAAGAACTTAAATATCATGCAAGTATGTGTGACAAATAGAACTCTTAACTTTTATGAGCTACTTCTAACTCATCTTTCAATAAGTCTCCTTTCCGGAGGCTCCTAATTAAGGTGGTTAAAAATGAGTTTTAGTTTCAAAATCTTTTCTCAATTAATTAATTATTAAAAAAAATATATTTAATTGTTTTGAACTTAAGGCTAAAATAGTTTGGCAAATATCAAAGGTTTGAGACATATCATCATAGACAGAAATTTCAGATGAGCTCGTTTAGATTATGAGTAACAAAGCACGTCATAAATAAATTGATTAAATTATAATTATGGTTTTGCTTTACTTTATTAGCATTTTATCTGTATTTGATAATAAATATTTTACACAATTCCATTAATATTGAACAATTAATAGGTTATATTCTATCCACATGCAATAATAAGTTGACTCTAAACTCCATTACCAGAATATAATTGTATTTATGATTATATTAGTGTTTAAAAGTATTTTTTTATACATTACTGCATTATATAATTATAATTATATTATTTAAAATAATTAAAGTTATTTTCACTATTTGAACGTTCAAATTGATGACACAAAGATTGCAACTTTTTAGCTAATTAACTGAAAATATTATATATTTGTTTGAAAAAGTAAGAAAATAACTATACCCACTTTTGTGATTTGAAAATTAAAAATTAATAACATAAACATATATTTCAACTTAAATATATCAATTAAGATATTTGTAACAAACTCATCCAATTGATTATAAACAAAAATTGGATGTGTCATGGAGTTAGGAAAGATAAAGTTGAAAAGATTATCAATAATGTTTTGAATTAAAAGAGTAGTATATATAAAATTTAAAATAGTTTAATTTTTCATTTATTTAAAATTACTGTTTTTCTAAAACATTAACATTCTTACTTCTTTACTGGAGTAGCTAAAAGATTTCTTATTAATTTTCTTTTTGAAACCACAAATTAAAAGATAATTGAGAATAGAATGGAATAAAATTTTGATCGGAATAAGTTTTTTTTTTGTCTATTTGACTTTCAAATTTCTTCATATTCTTTTTTATACATATTAACTCATGTAATCTTTCTGCTCAAACTTTTGAGTGCATATTGGAAATATATTCACGCATGAGACCTTCTTTTTTCTCAAACTTTTTTTGAATAAAATTTGATGACCATTACATGTGACTTTTTTTTCATTTGATACAAATGTATATTAATTAATTACTTTAGATATCACTTTTGTTTGTTTTGACGTATTTTATCCTTCATAAGTACATTCTGTTTTTACTCTCACAGATGACAACATTTTATTCCAATGAATCCACCTTTTGAAGGTTAGTTTTTATTTTTGTTTTGAAGAACTTATTTGCTAAATTTGTTTGTTGTTCTTTTTGTTGAACTTGTTTGTTGTTGTTGTTTGGTTGAACTTGTTTGTTATTGTTGTTTGGTTGAACTTGTTTGTTGTTGTTGTTTGATTGAACTTGTTTGTTGTTTTTTTATTATTGTTTGTTGTTGATACTACACTACATGTTCATAGTTTATGCTTTATAAAATATCACAAACTGAAATTGTTGTTTTTTCGCTTTTTAGGTCGGTCATAGTTCATGCTTTATAAAATAGCAAAAACTGAGATTTGTTGTTTTTCTACTTTTCAAGTGTCGTAGAATTGTAAAAAATATCACAATTAATTAAAAAAAATTGATTAACGTTGTATATTGACAATATTGGCAAAATTGAACGTTAACCACCTCTACACCATAGTAAACGACAATGATAAAATAGCTCTATCACATCATATCTCACACTCCATCCACTGTGTGCGTCGTCCAAAATTATAGTTATACCATTCATGAAGACGAACAAATGTGGTGGGGAAGCAACTTCCCAATGTAATGACGAGGGGTGATAATGGAAAGGCTGGTAGGATGAGATGATTTGTTCTCTAGATGAAGATGTGTGATTGGGTGAAGAAAAAAGGGAAGTGAAGGTGAAGTGTGGGTATTGGGTGGAGAAGAAGCATGGAAAAAGAAACCCTAAAAACCCTTTGTTTATGTGTTTACAAATAAAAAAAATTACTTTTTATATCGATTATAACTAGAACAAGTATAAAATATTTTGTTTAATATTATAAAAGTGTCACCACATCATTTTCTATATCAGTTCTAAATCTAATCGTTGAAAAAGTATTTGTTTTATTATTAAGTTATCACTATTCCAATTTTTAAAAACTGTTACATTTTTACAATTATGTAACCACACCACTTTTTATACTTAGATGGATTATAACCTACTTATAAAAAGTTGTTATAAAAGATGATTTTTGCATTAATGAGATTGTCTTTAGTTGGTATTGTATTCATTAATGCTCTCTAAGCAAAGTAGTGTGTTGTTCGCAAAGCCTTAACGCTCCCAAAGGTATGAAATAGAACAATATTTTGTCCTAACATATTATTTTGCAGTGTTATATGCAAAGCTAACTATATATCCACCTTCTACTTCTTCTTTCCAAACCCAGGTGTTCTCACTATCCCTTTTAAAACTCTAGTTTATTATCACTTAAAGTAGTACTGCCTCTAACTCTGTTTCCCAAACAAATCTAGCTCTTCTCCAAGTCCAGTTGCCACCACACCAATCCCCTAACTGTCTTATAGATTATTTTTTTACAATTTGATATACTATATAATCTAGGAAACCTATCCTAACCTCCTAGAACTTTATCCTATTTCTCGTATTACAATGTTATCAAATGAACTTTCCAGTTGTCTTTCCTTATATACTTTACCGATATCTCTCAACCACCGTGATTCTTGTTTGTTTGTATCCTTCTCTCAAGTTTCGTCGGGATTCATATTTTGAGTCTATCACTATTTTTTACACCCAACCTCCATTTCCATTTTGTTAGCAAATCTAGGTTAAACTTTTCAATATCTTTGATTTTTAGCCCCTCTCTCCTTAGGTCTACACAAATTTTCTCATTAAACAAAAATAATTATGTTTATTATCTTTTTCAAATGACATTAAATGTTCATTAATGAAGTCCTAATTAACCGGGCTATTGGTATTTAATAAATAATAAGACAGAAAACTTGATGGACCCATAGATGACCTTAAAGGGACCAAACCAAACACACCGATTGAGACGACGAATGTAAGGGAAATAAATGGAAAAGGCCAAAATGTTTGCTGTCATTCTCACCAAACAAACAGTCCCTAGATTACTACCACCGTATATCAAAACAACGCAGATCTTTAAGTTTTTAACTGTTTAATACACGTAATATACGTACAACACCATATTTCTATCTTTTTAATTTCAATATACTTATCTTTCAAATTTTAAGTCTTATTCTTTGGATGGAATACTTATCAGTTTTTACAAATATACATTTTTGTTATGACTGATTAATTATTTTTTAATTCTAATTTAAACTAAATAGTATCTTGTCTTAATTAAGATATAAAATTATAATTATTTTAAATTTAAATTACATCGTTGTGAATGTACTGATATTTTCGAATTCAAATTGAATTGGCTTTTTTTCTTCTTCTTAAAGTCAAACTTGAAATTCTTTATAAGGTGACATATTTATGTAATCATTGATAAATAGTTGCTTTTAAAACTTCAATTGAAATTTTGATAATTTTGACATTAATTTTAACTATAATAGTTGTAGAAATACGTTTTCAGCTTAGTCATAGTACATTAAACCGTTTTCAGGTAGTTTCCTACTATCAATAAATATTGTGACAACACCTCGTCCATTCGTCCTAAGTGGTTATTCATAAGTTACATGATAGCTTGTTTTATATCGTGTTAGGTATGATATATAGTAACATTATAATGAGTTAACAATTAAAATAAAAGATAAAAAAGATAAATAAAACCAATAATAACTAGTGATGTAATTTTAATAAATGAAATAAAATTATGATAACTCTTTGTCGTTCTTAAAAAAATAATAAAAACATTATCTTCAAAGTAAGAAAATGTTATTATTGACACTAGTGTAGAAAGGGCTTTAGACGTCTGTTATTTTGGGCTTTTAACGTCTTTTCACTAGTGGAAAAACGCTTTTTAACGTCGGTTATTTTGGGTTTTTAACGTCACATATGGAACCGACGTCTATTCGGATGACGTTAATTACACATCGGTCAGGATATGATCGACGTCTATGTAGACGTCAGACTATATAGGTCAGACGTCTATATAGACGTCGAACTCTATAGGTCAGACGTCTAAAATGTCGTCGTATTTGATAGGATCTTGCTCCGCTTGAGGCCTCTCGTGTTGCTCCTGGCTTATGGTGATTCGAGTTTACAACTTTATATTTTAGTTGAAGAGAATGAATTGTACGTTTTTTTTTGTATTGGATGGTTTTAATAATGTAGTGGAGGGAATTAGAGGAGTGCAAAACGCAAGAAATCGTTGTCCAAGAACGCTGCCCAAGGACACGAGCAAAACTGGACAAAACTCAATGAAAACGCATTTTAATCGGTCGAAATGAAAGATAATTCATCAAAGAGTAATGTAATCAGAGTAAAATTAATTTTAAACGGTGCAAAAGTGAGAAAACGAACCTGAAAAACGTAGCCCGTGGAGAGAAAATGCAAGGACGATGATGAACAATGAGTGCGCGTAATTGTTGCCTGGCGTTCGCAGTGCTTTAATGCAGACATTTAGAAGTCGGTTCCCCCATAACAGACGTCTACAGACGTCGGTTCCCCCCACAACAGACGTCTAAAAGGCTTTAGAAGTCGGAGTGGCGGGATCAGACATCTAAATGGAGTCAAAAAGTGACTTTTAAAATTTTTGGGTTTAGGGTTTAGATGTCGGTTCCCCCAATAACAGACGTCTATAATATTTTAGACGTCGGGGACCCTCCTAACTGACGTCTATATGACTAAAAGAAATGACTTTTCACCCACTTGTCAGACATATAGACGTCAGTTAGGAGGGGCCCCGACGTCTAAAATATTATAGACGTCGGGGAACCTTTTAACTGACGTCTATATGGCCAACTTATTTACGAAAATGCCACCGGTTATCAATATACGTCACGCTTACTCTTAACCGACGTCTAAGGGATGACGTTAAATAGCGTTTTTATACTAGTGTTTTCACAACCGACGTCATTACGGTTGACATTAATGGGACGTTGAATTTACATATAACAGACGTCTATATAGACTTCAGTTAGTGTCATGTCTGACGTTTATATAGACGTCGGTTAGTGCCTACACTGACGTCTAAGAGCATTGTATAGACTTCGATCATGGCACTAACCGACGTCTAAGGTCACTATAGACATCGGTGTATGCATTAACCGACGTCTAATATAGTCGTTGTGTTTTAGTGCAGTTTTGTTCCTGTCTTTGGATAGCCTAGTAGCACACTTTGTCTTTGCTAATTTCCCTCCAAAAAAAGCTTGCGTCTTTTGAAATTCTTATGACATTTCAACCAAAAACCGAACCTGCGTTCTTGACTAGTTCCATTTTCAACCGCAAGAGGAAAAAATTACGGTGAAACGATAACCAGGCAACGACCCAAGGTTGTTTTTGGGTCGAAACGCCATAAGAAATCCAAAAGACGCTGCTTTTTCTGGGAGGTAGCTAGCAAAGGAAGAATGTGGTACTACGTTACCCCAAGAGAGGAACAAAACTGCACTAAAACACAACACAACGAAAACACATTTTAATCAATTGAATTAGAAGAACATCGATGAAAGACTAATATAATCGGACTGAAACAAAGTTTAAACGGTTTAAATAAAAAAAGACGCACATGGAATGCAATGCCGCAAGAGAGAAAAAGGAGAGGAGGAAGACGATGATGTTTGCGTAACTGCGAATTTGTGGTTTATTTAACATGAATTTAGACGTCGGTTAGCTCACTAATGTGACGTCCAAGATAACTTTTAATCTGCCTTTTGCAGGCAACTTAGATGTCGGACACAAGGGGCGCCGACGTCAACGGCGCTGATCGGAATGACTTTTCAATTCCGGTCAGGGAAGTAGACAACGGTTGACCTGGTGCGCCGACGTCTATAAAATTTTAAACGTCGGCCCCCTACTACTAGACGTTGAAGTGCCTGCGAGTTTGGTGAGTAGCATTAATTACAGCCACATAGACGTCGGTCCCCCAGAAACCAGACGTCTATGTGGCAGAAATTGACTGTCTTCTCGCCTTCCTGTCAGGCCCATTTACATCAAGTCAAGGGGCACAGACGTCTATAACATTATAGACATCGGTTATTTATTACGTGTCGTCTAAGCACCTGGAAATCAGGTGAAGAGCATTAATTGCAGCCAGATAGACGTCTGCCCCCCCTCACAACCGACGTCAATGGGGCAGAAAAGACTGTCTTCCCGCCTACCTGTCAGGTCCTTGGAAGTCTGGTTAGGGAGGAACAGACGTCTATTATATTATAGATGTCGTTTGCCTTAGAAATCGACGTCTTGGTTACCAACTTATTTACAGTAATGTCACCGTCCATTAATATACGTCGAGCCACTTTTTAATCGACGTCTTGTGGGTGACGTTAAACAACGTTTTTGTACTATTTTTCGTTTCTTAATTTTCTTTCTAAAGCACTAAAATAGTACGAAAGTAAATGAATTGATTTTGGTAAATTTTGTTAAAGAAAACAATTTATTCCTTTTATAATAATAAAAAAAATAAACATGAGTAAAATTATAGTAATGTACGTCTTCTCTTCCCACGTTTTCTCATTTGAAAATTTTAATTAAATTAATTAAATCTTTTCATAATACTTTATTTTCTTTTCATTTATGTTTTTTTAAAACAAAAAGATACACTAGGATCAATCGATACAAGTGTGCCGATGTTAATCCACTTTGTTATAGCAGTTGATATGTTTTTATTGGTATGATTTTTTTTGCCTTTATACACTTCATCTACTCCTTTTTGAACAAAATAATAATATTTATTAGTGTGTTTTGTCCTGAATAAAAAACAAAATATTTTATAATGTTTTACTCACTCAAATTGTCATAATACACAACAATTTTTGTTTCTTTGAGTTCAAGTTCCTATATTAACAAGTTCATCCAAATAATTTCCTTTTCAGCCTAGGTAGTTTGCTTCTACAATAATAAAAAATAATGTCACACTACTGTAGAAAAAAGTCTAACCCTGATTATTTTATATATTGGATTTCAATTTTATAACTGAAACCTATTTAGACGAGATAAAACAAATATGAATTTTTTACTTTAGATATAAACCGTTTCGGTTTCTTTAAAATAAAAATATGAAACCGTAAATAAATAATAAAAATATAAAAAAATATAGATTACATATCAGTTCAAATAGTAACTGAAACTTAAACTCTTTTTTATTTAATTTTAAAAGTATTTCACATCGATTCTTAAAATAATCGAGATTAAATATTATTAAAAGTTAAATAATATTTTAAATCAAAAAAATATTAAACTTCTCTTACAACTTTATGTTTCATTTATATAGTTATAATCCAAGCCTAACGTAGATAAAATGATTTTATAGAAACTAATCAAATTAAAAATTGTCATGCATATTAAATTTGTTGACTCTAACAATAACTACCCTAAAAGTCATACATATCAAGTTTGTTGATTGTTCCAAGGCCAAGCCAAACATACCCTGTAAACTTTTCTGTCTCTGCATTGTTAATATCAACACAAACCAATTGCTCTTGGCAACAACAACAATGTCATGACAAGGGAACATGAAGCATAGGGTTCAAATACTATTTATCAGAAACACTTTTAAAAGTTTAAAGTAGGTATTATAGAGAACATGAAGCATGACCAGGGTTCAAATAAACCTAGGAGAATCTTATTCCCTGATAAATAAACAGAACACACATTTTCCAATAACGAATACCTCAATAATCTTATTCCTTGAGAAAAAAAAACAAAATATATTGTATCAGTTTGGAATGCACAAAGAATACCTCCATAATCTTATTCCCTAAGAAAGAAACAGAATACCTAATATTAATGATGAAGCGATGAACTCACTAGAATGTCCAGGATTAATGAACTCACTAGAATGCTCAGGATTGATGAACTCACTAAAACGTCTAGGATTAATGATGAAGCGATGAACCTAGTCGATAAACGCTCTGGTTTATTGAACCCAAGGCGGCAAACATAGTTGAACTCAGGTTGGCAAGCTCATTGACCAGCGCAGTTGAGCCTTGATCCACGATCAATGATGAATGAACTAAAATCAATTGATGTCACGTGAAAAATTTAGGGACAAAAAGCAGAAGAAAAATAGAAAATATGAAATATATTTCATGAAAAAAAAAAAAATAAAAAATAATATATATATATATATATATATATATATATATATATATATATTTCATGATTTTCTCTACTTTAATCAGTATCAAATTTAAAATCTCCTCTTCAACGTGAATATTACATCTGCAGTCATCTAACTTTTTAATAGACAATATATTATTTTTTAAGTTATTGTAACACTCTTTAAACTGTATATGTATAATGATATCTTACATTTTTTTTTATGCACTTGAATATAAAATCTTTCTTTTGTTAGAACTTTTCTTCACTTGTACTCTTACCCTATTACACTCTCTATCTAGTAAAAATGATAATATTTTTTTAATGTGAAAAAGTACATTAGCTACAATTATACAACAACATCTTAAAATTTTTCTACAGCATTATTTTAACATCAATATTGTTAAAGACCAAAGTAACACCATAATAACTTTCAATTAAAATAAAAAATGAAAAAAAATACAAAACAAGCAATAAAAAATTATATAACTTACTAAAAACAATACAATTATAACATCTTTCTCCAAATTGAAGAAAAAAATTAATACTTTCTCTCTGAAAATTGCGAAAATGCAACTATTTAGAAAACCTTTAGCAAAAAAAAAAAACTATTTTTCTCATAATTTTTCTCCCAAATAGCATACTAGAAGAGTAAATAAAAAGAAGAAGTAAGTTTTGGTGTTTTACTAAAATAATATTATGTTTCTTTTATAATACGAAAAGGGAAACATTTGATGGATTTGAACTAAAAGTTCACTGTTTTTTGATTGATATAATGCTTCAAAATCATGTAGATGACCTCCTGAATTTTAAAATGAATATCAAGATATGACTAAGATTGGTGATCCTTTCACCTAAATCCACATACTTTAAATCCAAAGTTATCCCATTTCTATAGAATTATGATAAACAAACAAAATATCCAACATATAAAGAAAGATAGTTTTATTTAACAAATTGTTTTAAATTAAACATTATATATATTATTTAAAATTTTATTCCTACATAAAAAAGAAATTCAAATGAGTTTCTGCACTGTAGGTGGTTTAGAATCCACTCCCATCGATTTATCTCAATGATAAACCTAAGAAGTGAGAAAATACCAACAATTAATACTTCCTCTTCATGGGGAAAGAAGAAGCAAAGAATAAGAGAGGGTGTTATGTGATGAAGCTGGAAGAGGTACTTTAGGTTAAAATGAAAGAACAAATTGATTGAGAAGAAACATGTCACAAAAGTCCAACTCTTTATTGGAAGAACTGGACCTACATTTCACTATTATGTCTTTCTTTTGTTTGGCTCTCACCTGTAATTAAAATGCACTTCACTGTGTCTATTCCACTTAATCTATAGCTGATTCTAACTCCTGTTTTCAAAATAAATTAAATATAATTATTTTACTATTTTATTTTTTAATCTGAAGATATATATATATATATTTTTCCTAATTTTAGCTTGAGTGTCACTTTCTCTTCCTATTTATTTTTTTAAGAAGAAAAAAAAAATGAGAGAGATGTCGATGGTTTCACAATTGAGATTGAACTGAAAGCGGGACAAGTTAAAATATGCATATACACGGACCCAGTTTTAATATAATATCTTGTATTCTTTTTGCTTAAAATGGTTAGAAATAATATAAAATATTTATATTGATATATTTTATATTATTATCTTTAAAATTGTATATTTAATAGTTATACATAATGTAAACTTATATATATTATACCTATTCTTATGTTGATGATCGTCCCACTCATATTTTTACATTTTTACCCACTTGTTTTAGCATAACTTGATTACTAAATAAACATTTTAGATGTCTCCGAATCAGCATGCTAATCCTAAAAGTAATAAGAAGAAGACTGTAATAAGCATCAATACTTTGTAGAATTTTGATTTATATAATGAATCGACATAAATTTATCTAACAGAGCATTTATATGGAGGTGGTAGCCATTACCGTGAAATGAAGAAACTTGAGAAAAAAAAGTAAGAAGAGAAGTAAAAGGCAACAAGAGAAGAGATAAGATAAGTGCATAGAAGGCACAAAAATCTGGTAGCAGTCCCTCTCTTCGTAAATACTAACTCACTCAACACTTGATGCACCACAACCTGTCACCAGCCTGTAAACCCATTCCCATTCTCCTCCCAATGCATGCACAATATTTTTTATTAATTTATTCCTTTTTAATAAATTCCAATATTAGGGAAAAAAAGGTGTTCTGACATAACATTACATAGATTAATTTGTAAATTAAAAGGTAATGAAATTGAATTGTTTTTGTAATAAATTAAAAATTAGTTGGGGGACCAGAATTAGTATTTATTATTAATGTGGTAAAAGTTAAGAGTTGAAAAGGTGGGAAGCAAGAGAAGGCTGGCTGGCTCTTCCGAAGAGTGGGAGTCCTATAAATACAGGGATAAACCTTAACACCGTGTCTCCAATTAAGACTTCCAAACAAATACCTATCCCCACACGCACAATTTGACTCCTCTTTCTTTCCTTCTTCTACATGGGAAATTGCGTTTGCGGCCAAACCGCCCACGAGCCCACGGCCAAGCTCGTCGTTCACGACGGCCGGATGGAGGAGTTCTCATACCCGGTCAAGGTCTCCTATCTCTTGCAACTCTATCCCACGTGTTTCATATGCGACTCCGACGAGATGGCCTTCGACCACGTTGTAACAGCGGTTCACCACGACCACGAGTTAAAGCTTGGCCAGCTCTATTTCGCCCTCCCGCTTAACCGCCTCAAGCGCCACCTCCCGCCGCAGGAGATGGCCGCGCTAGCCGTCACTGCCAGCTCCGCACTCGCCAGGTCCGCCGGCGACAAATGTACCTCTCGCCGCCAACAGAATCTGCTTTTCCCCTGCCAGGAGAAAGCCAAGCCTGGCGGGAAAGTGGCGCCGGACAGTCGTGTCGCCGATGTGGCTGATAACCCTGCGGCGAGGAAAGGAATGAACCAAAATGTCGTTGTCAGGGGGAGGGGGAAGTTCACCGCGACGTTGAGTTCCATACCGGAGCAGGGGTAGTTTCTGAAGAAAAAAAGACGTGCTCGCTGGGATTTTGTATTGCTGTATATATATTTAAAAGAAAAAGACAAAAGATATATTAATTGTTGAACGTTGTAGAGTTATTTCATGAAAAACAACCATGGAGGTATATGGGTTTGATTAATTAATTAATTAATTAATTAAAACCGGTGTTATTCAAGGGCTAATTACGTGAAAAAGCCTAGCTACTGTAATTCACTTATTATACTAACTTCATTATTAGGAAAATTAATGCTTTTTTTCTTTTTATTTTTACTTTTTCTTCATCTCTGTTCATTTCCTTCGCACCTTAACTACTGATATTTCAGAACAAATATATGATAACTTTTACTATTTCACTCATGTACGTTTATCATGTACCTTTTTTTTTATTAAAATTCTATAGAATCATATGTAAGATTTGTTAACGAATCTTGTCAAACAGTATCTTTAAAGAACTGATTATGAAATTAAAATGATTATTTTTGTACTTCAATACAAACTCTATTCCTAGTTTCTCAAGGAGATTTGTCTTTGTCGAATACGAGATGAAATTGATAAAATTTAAGGTTTCTTAATAAATTTTAGTCTCACGGTCTAATAATAAATATTGTGTAAAATGAAAAACGAATCATAATATAATTTTTTTCATTTATACTTGATAATTGTTCATTTTAGTAATATTCTTAATAAGTTTTTATTAATTTTTTTAATCTATCCCACAATTAAATTCTATATTAAACTTTCAAATTTATTTTCACTTATCCTAAAATCCACTCAAATAAATAATAAAAAATTTACTTTCAAATTTTTTCAAATCTACTCAATCATTTTCTCCTCAAATCCATAAGTGAACAAAGTGTAAGTAATGGTTTGGTAACTCGGTTCGTTCACATTGACAGAACAATTAAATGAGTGTCTATCGTACCAAACACTGTTTCTATCATACCAAAAAGGGTCTACCATTTATTTATCCCTTAGTTGATAAATTACTTAATATACATATATTTCCTTCTTTTCATCTTATCACTAAAAACTTTATTTTCCTTTGTGTCTTTCTCTTTTCACTTGAGTGTATACACGTAGGGCATCAACTTATCATCATTCAATAAGAGAATTTTTGTACGCATAGTTTTACAACCCTTCTTTATTACAAGAAAAAACAGAGACCAAAAAGTTATAACGATAAAAAAGATTTATATAATACCGTCAAAATTTGCGATTTTTTTTTTCTTAATTTAAATAATTTCTTCTTTAAATGATTGAAGATTCTTTTTATATTGAGGAGTGTGACATAATTAAACATCCTGCCAGAGAAGTGTTACAGAAAACTCTCAACCGCACAAGCGTTTCTACTTGAAATTTGAACGTAAAAAGAAAGAATTCCACCCCACGTCGATTTCATTTTTATTTCTCTCATATTATATTCTTCATTCCATTTATCGTTTTCTCGCTATCTTTTTCCCTTTACTTATCTCTCACCTAATCTTTAGGAGGACATAACGTTTTCCGAATTAAAAATGCACAGCGAGAAGCTTTCCTTAATAAGTTGTGACCACCTGGTTGAGTACAGTGTAAAAATGGATAAACCTCACACGTAAAATGTAGTAAAAAACAACATCAACAACAGAAGCCAAATTAATATTTGAAGAAAAGAAGACGGAAGGGTTATATTTTGGGTCGGTTACATTACACCTAAGAGATAATAACGAAAACAGAAACCTAGGTGTACATCATCTACATAGAATAGGTTGAAGAACAGGAACTTATCCTCGCACATTTGTCAAGGGTACAAATGCCACTGACAAGGAAATCTGCACAGAAGACGCTCTTTCCTTCTTTTGGACTTTTCTTTCAACATGCATGAGCGGCTTGAGAGATGCTGAGTACACTGTATTCGGTGACAAAAAGTACAAATAACAGACCTACTTAAAATATTAATCTTGCTGTGCGTGTGACATGGACGGAAAATACACAGAAAATGATGAAGGATGAGGGTGGGAACCCTTTGTCTATTCCATTTTTAAATTTATGTATATGAAAATAAAAAAAAAATAGTTCTTGAACCTAGGGTGTAAAAAAAGAATTAACGCGTAGAATTTGGCATTTATATATACGCGGTTTGTTATTAAACGAAAAAAAAAAAGGAGTGAGAAGGCACAGGGTGGTTGTGCAATGTTACCCTTAGAAAGAGTCGCTGTCTGTGATAGAATCTTTATAAGTACAGCTGTAAAAAGCGTATACAGTAGCATCAGGGTACGTAACCACCACATAAGTATGTTGAATATGAAGTAATGAATAATAAGGTTGCGTTTGAACATATATGGTTAGTGAAGGGTGTGAAGTAATGAGATATTTAGATGGTGGAATTAGAGTGTTTGAATTTTGGTATATGTGACAGGGAGTTGCAGAAACAATGGAAATGGTGTCTGTGCATGGATGGTTGGCACAGCACGAATTTGCAGGCACTTGTTTTAGCGTGTTGAAGACATGACAATGACGTATGTGACGACTCACTATGTACTGTATTTTTTGACCTGATTGGAATGGAAGCTGCTTTGCCCTGCCGTTTCTTTTGCTTTCGCCCGTTTAGTTTAAGAAGGCGCGCATGCTAGCCTCAAAATCAACAATAAGGACAAAAACAAAACTTCTATTTATCAACCCTCTCATTATCTCCAATTAATACAAACATTATGCCAATAAATAAAAATTTATCTTTCTATTTATTATAACGCGTTTGGTGCATGGTA
Source organism: Vigna reflexopilosa (assembly GCA_027742785.1). NCBI lineage: Eukaryota > Viridiplantae > Streptophyta > Magnoliopsida > Fabales > Fabaceae > Vigna > Vigna reflexopilosa. The sequence continues at coordinate 53,723,284 of CM050911.1, read as the reverse complement.
ATGAATGCCCTGCGTGGTGAACTTGTGTTGATGAGTAATGGCAGATCATGCAAATTTATTATCGAGTTATTTGAAAGATAATGAATCATAATGTACATTTAACTTTCTTCATTATTACATTTCGTTCGGACAATCCTATACGAGATAGAATTTCATAATCAGGTTTTGTTTATAATACCTTTTGAGTTTGATGCCAGTAAAGCTCTAAATTGATTAATAAATGATGCGATATCATCAAAGGAAATAAAAATAGTGGAATAACCAGGTCAAACTTCCAAATTTGAATGTGTGATGGATGTGTAAGTAACACATATATTTGAAAAGCCCAATGGAACGCGTATTTGATAAAAATAATGAAACTACATAAGCGGGAAAAAGACACGATAGAAAGGAAGCCAATTAAGGAAAATTGAGTGTAGCATTGAATTTATAAGAATAGCAGTATGTTTATATACATATAGAGGCACAGAGAGGGTGTGTCATTCTCCGTATCAACGAACTAATTATATGAAGTTGAAGACGATACATGCATAAGATTGGACCTTTCAGCAAAGAAAGGAAACATGATATGAATGATTATGTGCATAACTTGTTGTTGGTTTTAACATTGATTATGAAGTAAAGCCAGCTGGAGGGATCCGATGTTGATATCTCATAAAAAGACTAGCATTCATTTAGTGCTCCATCTTTGGTTCAACCTTTTGAACCTTCAAAGTGCATTTATATTGTGTTTGTAATTAAGGAATTTGCTTTTCCTTTTAATGAAATAGAATATTTAAATTTGATCTTAATTTTGATTTATAAGATAATAATATGAAGAAATTATAAAAGAAAAACTGTTAATGATGATTAAAAATTTGTCGGAAAGGAAGAGCATATATGGTAAGTAGTACGTGATATTAGTTGTTGAGTTGTTGTCCACTTGATCAGCAACAAGTGGGAAAGGCAATTTCTGAATGAGGACGAACATTTTTATAATTAAAAGGTACGGCTCTTTCTTGTGTGGTCCTCACTGCTCATTCAGCCTTCAAGTTTGAGAGGAAGTAACCTATATTTCAATTTGATCACACAAGATAAATTACAGTAGTTTTCACTTAATAGCCCAATGTAAAAATCTATCATGTGATCGACACTCTTACACTAAATCCTGAAAGCCCTTCATCTTCAAATATAGATCAGCAAATTTTCCTGTTTCTTTCTTCATTTCCAGGTTGGAGGAGTATTCATTGACAAATTTGTTACTACATTCTTCAACAATAATTTTAGACTCATCTAAGAGTTTCACTATCAAATCATGTCTTTCCTAAAATCCACTATTTGTATATCTTAAAACTTATAAACATGATTGAAGACACTAAAATATTGATTCAACTGTATAAATTAATATTTTTTAACTTATATTATTATTTTTATTATATAATTTTATTTTATATTATTATTAATATTTTACTACTACTAGTATTATTATTATTATATAAATGTATTTTATTATTATTAGTCAAAATGCATGTGTTAGATGATAACAAAAAAATAATAAAATTATAAAAATAAATATAAATAAATTTTATAATTTTATGGTAAATAATTTTTATTTATTTTGTGAATAATTTATTGTTATAAATAATCATTTTAATTTAAAAATATTAAGTTTTGAAAAATGTCAAATGGAAAAAAATGGTTAAATTTAAATAAATTTGGTAAGATAATTATTTTAACTTAAAAAGGTTATTTATTAAGAAATAAAATTAAAAAGCAAATGCGTATACCATCTACCTTATATAATAATATAAATTTATTATTTTATTATGTTATACATAATACATTATGTTTAGTATAGATTATCAAATTGATATTAAGGATAAAATAGTATAATACTATCTTCTAGCATTATTTTTTCACTATTATTTTACATAATCACAGAAGAGTGAGACAGTCTCTGTAACCAATTATTAAAGATAAAATTGTACATTATTATCTTTCAGCGTATCTTTCTCTCTATTTTTCACACAAGAACGAGTACTCCTTGAACTCCTTCTCAAATCACCAAATACAAACGTATGAATTTCCTTCAAATTTATTCATGAACAATTATCACCTGAATAGAAAATTTCTATTATGTTTGTAAGATTGGTTTTCATGTTTACTTCATAAAAATCTCTTTCAATATTCAACAAGAGTATACGTACTAGATTGGAAGCCTTAGTTGTCACGTCTTCAAGTGTATTTACGATCCCAAATCAAAATTGTAAAAATTCTAGCCTGCTAATCTGTAAATTTTAAGTAATAAAAATTAAAAAAAATATCAACATTTTCTGTGGATTTGTTGTACTTTTTAATGACCTAGTTAGGTCAATCAAAATCAGTCCACTATATAGCAAGCACGAAAGTCTTAAAGTGGGGATGGATGGATGATTAAACGTCATAGTTTTTTTTTTTTTTTTCATGTTTCTCGCTTTACTTTTCCATTGTGAACTAGCTAGCTATGTAGCCATGTTTCGATACTTAAAGATTTTTTCACCTCATTGCCAATGCCACATTAATGGCAAGATAAGTCTATACAATTCTATGGCTTAGATCAAACTTATAACACCTATCACTCAACTCAATGATATCTATTGGTATAATATAATACCATCACTTCTAGTTTATGTATCGTAATCTAGGAATAGTTTTATGCCAATGTAAAGTTCAATACTTTATTTATTTTTCGAACTTATAATTTCTAAAACATTTCTTTTCCTGGTAGTTTTCCCTGTTTATTAAAAGCTACTACATAAAAGCAGTATCAGGTGTCACGTTTCTCCAATCTGAATAGACACAAACAAATAGAATAATTATGTTATATATACTTCACGTATGATTTGACAAAACTAATTGATGAACGAAAATATCTAATAAAAAAGATATAACGAGATATCACTTGTTATACGTATTTGCAAGAAGTTATATATTCCTGAGAATAGACAAGAATTGTTGAAGTTTCCTCGCAATGGATCAGATGCATAGTTAAAGAGAACTTGAATTTAAATTCTTATTTGCGATTGTGATAGCACTTGGAATCTCCATATAGTCAAAAAGATAAAACATAACCTAAGATGGATAATTGTGTCATAGCTTTCATTGAGTAGTCCAAAATAAAAATGTCCATCATCAATTATTCTCAAAAACAGTAGTAAGTACGATCAAGTAAATTGAATTTGGATGTTACTGGCCATAGTTGACGTAACTATCCACTGAAAATATATATATATATATACTCAAGAGTGAAGACGGTGCGATGATCTTGTTGATCAAGTTGCTACTTTTGATCAAAAGTCACACTCAAATATGTAGTATGATTTTGAAATACGAAGTAGGAAACAAACTCAATTCTTTAGTTAACTTTCACATAACTTCATAATTGCTGTCCATTACTGAATAATAATTGCATATGAAGACCAAAATATATGATTGTGAATGGGTATGGTGGATGAGAAATAGTGTCATGCAAGTTGAGGATCACTTCAGTTGAGGGAATATAAGTCCCCGTTGGCTGTAGTATTAGTATCTGAATTTATCGAAATAAAAATAGTTTTTTTTTTTAATTTTTATAATAAGTAGGATTTTGTACTTTAATATATATACCATGTTTTCAGAGTAGCTACTTACAATTAGTATCTTTTAGGGCTTACAAAGCTTCAAAATTTGAAAATATCCTCTTCAACTTCAACTACAACTACAACTACAAACTTTATCTTTTAAAAAAATCACTTTCCAAGCTCTTAAAATCACATCATATAGCCATCAATTTTTTTATATCAAACCCTACTGAAATCACAACAAACACTAAAAAAAATCTAAATAGAAACCAATGAGACAAAAAATAATAGTTATTATATTATCTAAATTGGTCATAGTAATTAATTATTTTTTGTCTTTAAAATTATTATTCAGACAAATTTCTTATAGTGAAATGAAACACAATTTGTCATCACACATGTATATTTCTAGTAATAAGATGAATTGATATTTTTTTCTTTTTTTTTGAAAGTGTCATCATTCATCAACCAACTTGTTTATCGCAGGACTTTCCTGGGATACCAATGAATTGATTCTGAGCGATGCCTTTGAGAAACATGGTGAAATCATTCAAGTTAGAGTAATATGTGATCATGCGACTGCGAAATCAAGAGGTTATGGATTTGTGCAGTTTGTTTCTGAAACTGCAGATGCTACAGCTCACAAAGAGATGAATGGCCAGATACTGGATGACAGACGCATTCGGGTTACTTATGCACACAAAGGCTAGGGACTAAGTCTGTCAAACAATTCATGGTTGCAGCATATTATCTTACTAGTTTTGAATTGTGTCTTTCTTTGTGAATTTCTGAGTTATTCTTGTTTAAAGATTAGATAGTTCTGTTGTCCCATTATTATTTGAAAACACATGTTATATTCTGGGGACTTTGACATCATGGCCAAGTTCCTTAGGACACTGAGGTTTAAAACTCACTTTCTAATATGGTCTCAAAGCCATGATTAGAGCATATCCTAGCGAGTTCTAAGTGAACATTTCTGTTTCCACCCATTGTCGGGCCACTATTGGACCACCCAATTTCTACTATCACACACGAGATATCTATACCTCGGCGTGAAGGGGGTGTGTTGGAAGTCCCACATCGACTAGAGATAAGGCCTAAATATATAAATGAGGTGCAAACCTCACCTTACAAGCCGGTTTTGTGGGGTTGAGTTAGGCTTTAAAAACCCACTTTCTAACAGTAGTGATTAAAATAAATATATCAAATATCATATGTAATTAAATGGAGATGGAAGAGAAGAAGATGAGAAGATAAAGAAGAAGGAGGAGCAAGAGAAAGAGGTAAGGGTTGCGACAAGAACAACGACAACAATCTTGAAGATAACAACAGAGGCAGAGTTAACAGTGGCGCAACGAAAGAGGAGGAGGAGAAGAAACAGTTGGAGGAAGAAGAGGAGAAAGAAAACGAGCGGGAGAAGAGAGAGGAAGAGAAAGATGAAGAGAAATAAGAAGAGAAATAAGAAGAGAAGAGGGAGGAAGAGAAAGAGAAGGAGGAGAAGCTGAAGGTGACAGATGTAACATCAACGACAACTATGACAAAGGAAGAGGAGAAAAGGAAGAAAGAGAAGAAGAAGAAAAATCTAAAAGAAGAAAAGAAGAATGAGGATGAAGGAAAATAAGGCAGGCCAAAATTGTAAAACCTAGAAAATAACATTTTAGAATTAACAGTCGTTTAAAAATAGTGAGACTCAATTATTTTAATATTAAAAAGATTTAGTATAAATAATTTTGTTATAAAAGAGTTTCATTATTTTAAAACACATTATCTAGAAATCACTTCTCTAGAGTTCTCTGACTTCTCTTTAGGAGTTCTCCCTCCTTGCTTATTTGATTGAAAAATCGAGATCGCATGATTAAACCTCGCGACAAGCTTTTCAATTTGGACTGATCAATTTCTCAGTTTGAGTAAGTTGAGTTTCAACCCTTTTCTTGGTCCATTTTTGTTTTCAGATGCAAGTGAGCCTTTTATTGCTTACATGTGTTTTTTTAGTTTTGTATTTGAGTATTTGTCGATCAGTGATCATAATAGTATGTTTTGATCATTATTATGATGTTTCTATGTATAGACAGAACATCATGTGTGGTTGTAGGTGGTTTGGAGTTTTAAAGTTGTTTGAGATGTTCTACCAAGTGAATGAAGCTAATTTTATGCTCATATATATCATTGATATTTTTTTTGAGTTTATGAATTACAATTTGGTGATTTAATTTGTGAGATTTGAATACTTTGCATGATTTGTTTTGTTAAGATGTTTAATTTGTTGTTTCTATTGAATCTAAGGAATTATGCTTTGATGTGTGTAGTATTTATGAAAATTGTTCTGATTGTGTTTGAAATGTCTCAATGAAGTCTTTGAACTGAGTAATATTGCACTTCTTGAATTAGGGAGCTGAAATTTGAAAGTATTATGAGGTTGGTAAGTGAACATTTACACAAAAGTGCTAAATTACATAGTCGAAAGCTAAAAAAGGAGTTTCTCCCAACTGAGATGGCTTTGGATATCACTAATAATGTTGTGTGCGACTTATAGCGTTGGGTGCCACTAAGATAGTGGCTCTTGTGAGTTAGTTATTGCTAGACAACACTAAAATCAGAAAACTCATTGACTTGGTGCAGGCACCAATAAGGACCATTGTGAGCTAGAAATTAAATTAAATCATGCGAGCTCCAGGGGTCCTCTTGCTAGGCGACTATTGGACTCGCTAGGTACCAAGGCTAGCACTGGACATAAATTAATTGCCATTGAGCGTTACTCTTTTAGGAACTTCTCTGTTTGAGTGGTGTTAGGCGGTAGCTAGGTGACTTTAGAGATGTTTTCTAAACTTCATAATGGTTTGTTTAATGCATATATATGTATAGATGTTTGTGTATTGATGTTATGAATGTCTGAAGTCTCTTAAGTTATGATTTGTGTAGATGAATGGATTTTGTATAAGATAATGGTTAATAAGGAGGAAGTAAAATGTGATTTATTTTCGATAAAGGAATTCCATGGGGAAATTCAATTTGTCATATAGTGTGCATTGATGTGGGAGTCTAGGATTGAAGGTTATCCTGATGTTTCACTAACCATTCAATTCATATAAAAAATAATGGTTGAGGGGTTGAGAGTGATAGGGGGTTGTGATCAAAAAGAACTTTATGAAGTTCTAATGACCTATATAGGATTAACTTTGTGGGTGAAGGGTATCAATCACAAGTGTTAAAAACTCTCAAAATTTGATATCAATGTATATATTTGAATAATTGAATTTAGAAGAGTTTTGTATCATATAGTTTATATTTGTATGATTAGTTAGAATGCATTGTATTGTTATACAACATGTTTTATTAATATATGATGTTCCTTTTATATATCAACTCATCTTTTTTCTATTTTGTTAGTCTATTTTATGTTTGTATTCTTTTTTAATAATCATCTTATCATATAAAGATAAAGTTTATGATTTTTCTTTTAAAAATAATAAGTCAAATGTTTAAGTTGTGAGATATAAAAGATGGAATATCTTTTAAATATAGCCATGATTTGAAAACTTGAATTCTAAATATCTTATACTATTATAATCTTATTGATCAGATAATTTTACAAAAATAAATATGTTTTGATAAGTTAATTTATGAATATTTATAATAAAATATTTAATTTTAATAGTATTATATAAAATGAAATATTACTTATTATTAATAACTAACTACATATTTTTTACTTGTCAATGAAATTTATTAACAAATATTTTATCAATAAATTTTAGACAATTAATAATTCATCAAGTTTTTAATTGACCGACAAAATTTGAAACTACCCGCACATATTTATTTAAACGTGTTTTTATATAAATGTATAATAATTAATATCTAGATTCTATTAAGAATCACTTAATGTGTATATTAAAAATAATGTTTTTCACACAAATGTATAATAATAATGTATAACCTGTATATTAAAAATAGTGACGGTTCTTTACGTTGGTTCAGATCCTTTTCATCGGGTACAGGTTTGTAACTACGTAAATATTCTTATTTTTAATATTTTTAATCGAGAAGAAATATTAAAAATGTAACACCCATTATTTCAATTTTCCATTTAATTATGAATGTAAAAAAAATTCAGTTTTCTATATCTAAAGGAGTAAAAGTAATTAGATTAAATTGATTTGCCAGAACTACGTTTTGTAGACAAATTCTAAAATTAGATTAATATATATATATATATATATATAAATTTATTGTTTAGTAGTTTTATTTCATTTAAGAGTTGAGATTAGAATAATTTGAATATTTTTTTTCTTTTTATTTTTTAAACTATTTTTTAAGGATAAAATGATGACAGGTCTTTATACTCTAAAATAGATATTCTAAAACGGATAATATCTAAGGTGCATGAAGATTGATCATAATAATATTATTTTAAATATTTGAAATTAAAACATTTAGAATATTCTATTTATTAAGAATATTTTTTATGAATATTTTTTATTTTAATTTGATTTAAAATATTTTTGAAATAAATAAAAAAAAATGCATACTCAAGAATTATCCATAGATATACTTTTTTTTAACAATTAATGTTTTTATTTCATAAAATATATATTTTAGTCATTTATATTTTTTACTATTAATTTTTTTTATAATTTTACCTTATTTAATTACTTAAAATAAAATGTAATTTTTGAAAAACATAAATTATATTACTTCACGCTGAACCACAATTCAATCCCTGTTATGGATAAACTTAAAATCACTTCTTTAATAAGCTGAATCAAAGCTCAAATTTTAAAATATTGATCAATTCATCTCAATACTTTTTCTTTCCCAATCAACTAGTAAAGATACTAATAGCTAATTTGCACATATATTACCAGTTTTCAAACTTCACCAAATAAAATAATGTTTTGAGTTCTTGAGCTATTGACTTTGAAATCTCATTTCATCTTCAACAGTCTCAAAGTTCGTAATTTTGAATTGAAAAGTAATTGTCAATAACACTGTACGTAATAATAATAATAATAATAATAATAATAATAATAATAATAATAATAATAATAATAATAATAATAATAATAATAAAACTGATCTGTAAGATTTTCTTATATTAAAAATAGACTAAAAATTTTAGGTGAAGAGGTATTTCTCGAGAAAGAGTAAAATAATTTAGTCTGAGAAGAAATTCAAAATGCAACATAACTAAAAGAATGTAGGTTGCATTGATTAGAATAATAATTGTTAGGTATCTTTTGAGGTAATTCTTTTAGCACTTCCGTCTTCTTTTAACATCTCCATAGTGAGGGAAAAAGGGAAAAAGTTTAAACTTTTTATAATTTAAAAATATTTTTATTTATATAATTTAAAAATATATTTCATATAGTGCAATTTTAAATTCAAAAATACATTTTAAGTATAAAAATGTATTATGAATTATACAATGTAAAATTTATTTTAGATTATACAATTTATAATATGTTTTTTAATTATATAATAAAAACATCTAAAATGTATTTATAAATTACGAAATATGAAAATAAAAAATATAAATATATAGTACTATTTTAAATTACATAATTTAGAATATATTTACGAATTATATGATTCAGGACATGCTTTCGAATTCTACGACCTTGCATGAGTACTACGGCCATTTCCAAGACTCCCATGGAAGTTGGGAAAGAAACACGGGGTGTAGAAAGTAATTTTCATATTTTTGTTCATCTTAAAGAGCAGTGTGGTTTTGTAGAAGGAGGCCCATTAAAATTAGGGAATTGTTATTTGACAACCCATTTTCCATTATTCCACACTCGTTTATTTTCATTTGGTTTAATACATTATTTGGTCTCTTGTTTTGGGGGTTTGGTTCCAAAATGATCTTACATTTGAGGAAAGTTCACTAAGGTCTCATATTTCATTAAAAAATATTTAATATGGTTCTTTTCGCTAACACCGTTAAAATCATAACGGTGCAGATGCCACCGTGGCCAAATCTCAATGAGCTGTTTAGTTGAATGATTACATGGCACTGTGAAGTGAGTTGGTGGAAATGTTTAAAGTTGAGGTTATTATGTCTAATAAAAGGGGTGGTTAGGGTTTGTTCAAGTTGTTCACTTTTTTCAGCACAATGGTTATGGATAGATAAAAATAGCTTCTTCCCAAGGTTGTTCCAAAACAGGGTGGGAAAGAAATTCGCAATCTACAAATGATGATAGTTGGACAAGAGGTGGGATAATCTCTCGTTGCAAGTGTGGTGATTATGTTGTGAGCAAAGGGGCGAGAACTCCACAGAATGCTAGCAGACAATTTTGGGGATGTCGTATTACAAGTTTTTTTGAATTCCCTTGTCACTTTATTTGGAATATATTTGTTGATAGATTGATTAGTTAGAATCAATTTTGGTGGCTTATTTGGTGCATAACAGGGTGGATCTTCAAGATGCATGTACTGTAACTTTTTCAAATGGTGTTCTGAAGAAAATAATGAGAAAAAATATGATGAAATTGTCAGACAAAGAGTAGGATTTGTGATCTGAAAATTTTAGTCCAAAAGTTGCAGAAAAGAAAAAACAACAAAATCAAATTAAACCCTAACCCTCAAATTTATACCTCCAAATTCAACAGAAAATATTTAAACAACAAATTTATACCCCCAAAATAATCGTCAATCGATTATTTAACACAAAATCAAATTAAACCCTAATCCCCAAATTTATACCCCCAAATTCAATAGAAAATATTTAAGCAACAAATTTATACCCCAAAATTATCGTCAATCGAAAGAAATTAGTATATTTAACACAAAATCAAATTAAACCTTAACCCCAAATAAAAAACAAAAACATCAACTAATTAGGTTTAGATTAGGACCACTTACCTCACGTACGTATGATGTTCCACTTACACCTTCAAGAAATCAACAGCCATCGCCAGTTTCACAACAACGTTGAACCCAAAGATGGCGAAATCACTCTTAGATAAGAGTTTTTTACTTTAACCCAGACTTAAAACCTATTTTATGTCATTTTTTTTTCTTAAATATTTACACATTAAAATGACTTCACAGCGCCATGTAAGCATCGAAGTAAACAGTTCATTGAGGTTTCACCACCCTAGCATCTGCACCGTTATGATTTTAACGGCGTTTACAAAAAGGACCATATTGAACATTTTTTAATGAAATATGGGACTTTAGTAAACTTTTTTCAAAGATGAAATCATTTTGAACCAAACCCCATAAAAAGGATCATATTAAACCTTTTCATTTTCATACCTTCCCCTTCAAACATTTTCACCGCATATCCCTTCACACATTAAGCAGTTCGACAAAAGTAATTCATTAAATTATGAAAAATGATGAAATAATCCATTCCACTATAATTTTTTGTTGAAAAATTTCATCTTGAAGAATCCACCACCTCGTGTTCCTTCGAAAAAAAAAATTGCTAAAGTTGATATCGATTTCAAGAATTTGTCTTTAATGTTATGCGCGCTCACATATTTCACCTTAATTACTAAGTGAGTGAGAACAATTTTTATCCTATAAATCTATTTTACTTTTGATATGATAAATAAGTTTATTTTTATCTTATAAATCAATTTTATTAGATTTGCTTTTGATATAATAAATAAATTTATTATAAAAAAATTATTGAAATTTAGTTGTCACTTATTATTAAAGTTTATAAATATTTAGTGTCATACTTTAAATATTCATATCTTAATATGAAAATTGTGTATTCAAAAGTTTACATTAACGAAAAAAAATCAATTTTCCTTTTAAGTGAAGACAATTTTATCTAATAAGTTCAATTTTATAAATTTCATAAAAATAAATTAAACTTGAAATCAATTCTTCCGTTCACAACACCCTTATTAGATGGAATTGTTTTCACTTCTGTTGCTTTCGGTTTTGAATCTCTCCTCCACCTTCGTTTCTTTTTCAAGGAAACTTCTTTTATAGATTCGTCGATTTTGAAATGTTTTTTAACAATTTGTGAAATTTGTATTTTAAACTAGTGGGATTACTAAGAGTAATATTGTTAAGGATCTTCTTTCAATTTTGTAATATTTTATTAAAAAAAATACATATGCCACTTTAAGGTTTTAAAGTTTATTATAGGTCACACATAATTCTGAAATACCTAAATTTATGCATGTTAACTTAGTAACATATATAAAAATGTATGTAAACGATAGTAAACATAAAATTTTAATCTTTTTTTTTCTTCTCAAATTTACATTAAATTTCTTGTTTTTTTTTTCTTATCTTCCTCCTCCTTAAACATAGGAAAACATTAAAAATGGATTGAATAATATTTTAAAACTTTTTTAGAATAGAGTGTTTAATGACTTTTGCATAGATTAGACGGTTTGCAATAATTATTAGACATTTGTATCTTTAAAAGAGCGTTTAAAAAAATGTTTTTAAAGTAAAACAATAATACGTATTTTTATACCAGTTCGTTCCAACCTGAGTTACATCCAATTTTTTCTTAAGACCTCTCTTAGTTTAATAACAAGTTTTAAACAAAGATTACAGGAGTTTCATCACTCCTGGTTTACAATGAGTTTTAACCACTTCTGGTTGCAACACTAGTCAACTAACTAGAACGATTAACTAAACTCAGTTAAAAACCAAATGTTTTAATTCATTTCTGAATTTACAAGATAACCAAAAAGGTTTTTCAAACATGATATAGATTTCATAACTCTCAAAGACAGAATAAGTTTTCAGTACAAAGCAAATATGAAAGACTTTTAGAGATTTTCTCTTTAAATGAAAGTATTAGACAATAAGAGAGATAACGTAATAGCAAGCTTGTTTATATGCACGTATTCTTCTTATCTTCTCTTCATGAAATCATCTTTATATAACCTTCTTCGAGAAAGATCCGTTAGACTAGACTTGACATCCATGTAGACTTAGCCTTTTTAGGTAGGTAGTCAAACTCAGACCTACTTCACAGAGCTATTGTGCTTTGTTAGAACTTTGACAAAAGTAGCTTGTACGATTATGCAGTGCTTAAAGCTTTAAGGAAACATTCCTGAAATGTCTATTTATCTCTTAACGTCTGTATCGATCTTGTGCAAGAATTTGAGTAAACTTTTGTCTTTTTATGATCTGTACAGATAAAGAAAACAAAACATGCAAGCAAAGAGGTACTTTTAGTACATCTAATAAATATTTTAAACGTTGGTAATCGTTTAAGCACGTTGGTTTTTAAAAGCATTTTGACACAGGTCAGCTCGTTGATAAGAACATCGATTAGGTAGAAAAACGTTTAATATAAGATCTTTAGACGATTTAAAACATTAAATGCCATTTTATAAAATTGCTTGTAAGTTTTATTACATCATTTGGTAAGCTTTTCCTAGACGATTCTTATCTTTAAACTTTTATCTGTTCAATACTATGTAGACATAAAATTTTAAGCTTCAGTGTTTTACTAAGCGAACACATAGATGTTTCCTTTTGTTAGATGTTGTTTATTAAACATTGTCTATTAGACGAAATATGCTGGAAAACGTTATTTTTGCAAATTATTTAATAGAAATTTTATTTGTAAACATTTATTTTGTTCAACATTGTTTGTTAAACTTTGAAATAGAAATGTTAGACGGTCTTGTTTACTTAGACTATCTTGCATTAATACCTTCTCCTTGTCCTCCTCTTTCTTTTTTATCATTTAATAAATCTAAAACTATATAAAAATAAGACATCTAATAAATCTAAAATTAATCAAACATCTAATATAAAACAAAACCCATAAAACTCTTATTCAAGTAGTGTTGTCAAAATGGGTCACCCGATCCGACTCACCATGGATTAGCCACTTAGTGAATCAACCCAACTCGACTCACCAATTAGCGAATCCAAAAAATTCAAACACAGGTTGGCCCATCATGGGTTGATGGGTTAAACGGGTTGGTTCACTTAATTACAAATTTTTTTCCTTTAATCTAAAAAAAAATAACAAATTTTGTTCTAATTTAAATTTAAATAAAGTTTAATCCAAATACAAGCCAAAATATAAAAAATACAATAAAATCCAAATAAATTTCAAAGTCATGTTAAACTTCAAATACAATCCAAAAGAAAAAAATACAAAAACAAATTATTATCTAATATCAAATTGTTATTGTGTCTTATTCATCTATAATATTGGAGTCTTGAATTGATAAATCCACAACATAAGAGAGCTTAGGTTTAGAGTTTTCATTTTTTTAATATAATTTAAAATTTATGGGTGAGTAGGTGAGCTAACCCGACTCACCACCGGTTTAACACGGGTGACTTGGGTTCTTAATAAGTCGGATTTAATTTTAGCCCTTGTCGAAATTTGTAATTTTTTTTAAACCCAACTCGACTTGAACACATGGTGGGCAGGGTTGAGTTGTATATTTTAACTTGTTTTGACAACACCACATTCAAGACAAACAAGGGGGACATTCATGCATAACAATGATTGAGTTTTCTAAAAAACAGTCATATGTGCGAACAATATAGCGAGAACAATAAGAAACTAACCTAAATGCAAAAAAATATTTAGAGGTAAAAATGTTTCCCAACGAACCTCACATGATAATGACCAAAAATTAAACTTTTCATCATTAATGAAAGCCTTAAGGACCAAATTTGCCATGTAATTCTATGATTGGTGTTGTGGACATTTTGTCGCTAACGATTTAAACGTCGTCAACCAAAAGGACCAAATTGTATATAACTTACGATATAAGAGACTACATTGAACATTAAAATAAGATGAGTCTCACATTGAACAAAGTTGACGAAGATAGAGACCAACAATGGTATTAAGCCATTTTTTTTAACACATTTACGTGTGACCTATAAGTGTTTGAGGTAAAAATCTTTTTTTTACATCTAATGCTTACAAGTTAGACGTAAATATTAACCATTTAATTATAAATTTGTCACCTCGTTTTTTTTTTTACATAAGTTGTTTACATGCCATACATAAATTCAGTGACATGGTAAAATGTTAAATGCTCATTTTATAAAACTTTTTTTAAGTTTTATTGCATCGTTTGACGAGTTTTTTCCTAGATGACTCTTTTCTTTAAATGTTCTATTTAGATATAAAATTTTAAGCTTCAATGTTTTTTCCTATTTAAATCCTTATTCCATTCAACATTATTTGTTAAACTTCAAAACACGAAATGTTATACGGTCTCGTTTCTTTAGACGATATTATCTTAATCATTTCTCTCTTTTTAATGTTTAACCAATACACATTTTAAACGAAATAATTTTTGAAACATAGATCAAAGGAATAAGAGGATATTTGCATAAGAGCAAATAAAAGCAAATTTTGGTAATAATGTCAGAGCGTACAAAAATAAACTCAAAATGTATGAATTAGAGCGTAAAAGAGATTTAGAACATATGAGAAATATATCAACGTTATTTGCATCAGAGCAATATGAGAAATATAACAAAGTCATATTATATCAAGCATTTTAAGACTATTATAGCAATATAACCAATATATTATGACATAACATAAACTGATCATAGCAATATCATACAAGTATAATATGAATAATATATGACTTCCATAAATCATAATTTTGTCAACATATATGATGCAATTCATCACATTATCGGAGCAAAATATCACATTATGAATAGATAGGAAGATAAATTAATGTATTAGAATTATATAGATAGATATATCGTATGTATAAGATATTTTAACAGTTTAAGATAATTTTATTATTATTATTTTAATAATTATAAAATACATTTGAAAATATTTAATTACTATATATTGCATATCGATTTAAAAATATATAATAAAACCAATTTAAAACGTAATTATTTTATTTTATTATTTTCTTAAAAAATTAATTATTTAATACTAAAATAAATTATCAATAAATATTAAATTTAAATTATTTTAATTATTATTATGATGTTATTAATATTTTAAAATAACTATTTTATTATATTTATTTGAATAAAATTAATAACATTCAAATATATAATGATTTATGATTTAGATATAATCTAATTAGTGATAATAGATTAGATTATAAGATGTGAACTTTCTTGATTGCATAAAATAGAAAGTTTTTAAGAACTTGTTCTAATTCTTTTTTTTTTTTTTTTTGTATAGATTCGTTTTGAAATATGAATAATCTAAATCTTTCCTTACTTTCTCTTTTACCATCATTAGAACAAAAGTAATGATTGTTATGATATCTAAATAACTTTAACAATGATTAATTAAATGATTAAATAAGAGATAGATAATGATAACATTAACTATAATAAAATCTAACGATAATTATTACCATGAAGGTGGTATCATTAGAACAAACAGTAATGACTTATGATATCTAAAATAACTTTAATAATGATCAATTAAAAGATAGATAATGGTAAAATTAACTGTAATATCTGAGAGTGAATTAGAATTTTGTATTATCGACAGACATCTTCATTGATATGTGTCAATGTGTTTTCTCCATTATTAAGATTAAGGAAAGAGTAAGAGTTTAAAATGAAAAAAGAACATGATGAGATCTTTAAAAAAAAGTAAAATAAGCATTGATTAATCGCTTGGTATTGATACTAGTGCTTGTATGCTCCAAGAATAGTGTATTGAATTTATTTATTTTTATCAAAACCTATTATGCATAATGGAATTGGTGAATGTTAGTTTTGACCGAATTTTCATTTCGTTTTGAGAGTTTAAAGGCAGTTAAAGGTCAAGTCGTGGCCAATTTTATGTGTGATTATTATTGTATTGAACAAACATTATATGTTGAACATGATTGAATGATATTATATTTCGATGGTTCAATGCAAATGGAATTGATATAAGGATATTAGTAATTTTTCTAAATTATATTCCTACTAATGTATTATGTGAAATTTGACCTAATTGTTCGAATAATAAAGGAGAATACAAAACATTGATTTTAGGGTTTGAAACATTAATTAAATTACATCCAAAAATGTTTTAATTCAAAAGGATTATCAATTGGTTATAAAACAAGTGACTTGTACAATTGTCTAAATTATAACTTAGTTGACTATTTAGTCAAGATGTTCTAGTTGATAAATTATTTCGATTGTCAATTTTAAACACGTATCTCGATAGTTTAACGGTGAGGCAAATGACTTAACACATATTATATGGAAATATAAATTATTGAATCAAAATTTACACATAACAATGCAAATGAAGAAAAAAAATTCTAAAGAAGTGAAAATTGTCATAATAATTATTGTAGCATTAAAGAGGTCGTTGTTGTTCTAATCATAATAAAAATTATTCTTACTTTGACTCAGTTCAATAGACATATTAAAGAATACAACTTAACAAAGGTTATTAAATCTCTTCATTCTAGAGCAGCTCAGATTTATATCTATTGAAAATCATATTCACATATCACAATTTTGAAAGTTTGGTATTATGATTATTATTTATGATGAAATATCATTACGTTATTATTAACTACTCTATTATTATATTTGGGATAAGTATTATTTCCATTATAAACATATGTTTACGACTTATGTAAATTCCACAAATACAACTAGTATTTTCTAACAAATATTCATTCAATATCTTATACTCATATTCGTAGATCCTAAACTCTTTTAGTGACTTGAGTATTAGAAAGTGTTTTGTAACTGAATCTTCCCTCTCTTAAAAACAAGATATTTAATTATGTTTATTAAAAGCTTTCAAGTTATTTCTACATTCTAGATCTAATAAAGTCAATAACAATAATAATGTAATTTTCAAACAAAAATAGTGAAAATGGTAAAAATAAAAATTATTACAACAATAATATTAATCGAAGTAATAACGAGAAAAGATAATAAAGATGTAATGATTGTGAAAGTAATTATGATTAAATTAGATTATGAAAAAAATATAAAAATTAAGTATTTTATTTTAGTGTCTTCCAGTACATTTTTTCCTCTATTTAAAGAATAATCTATGCTGACCAAATAAAACGTGTAATAATATATATATATATATATATATATATATATATATATATATATATATATATATATATATATATATATATATATATATATATTCCGAAAGCATTAATTTAGGTCTAAAACATTAAACTTGGTTATATTCCATCACGTGTAATGCTTGTTCGTATTGCGTTAATATCCATAAAGAACACATTCACATTTATTACATTATGTTTCAAAACCGATTAGTTAGTTAATGTATACTGTTTAAACCACACATGTTATGTTATAAAAGAAATGCATTTCCAATGTTAATAGAAAAATTATTAATAAGGTTGAAATTTTTTTTATTAAAAGAGAAAATTTATTGAAAAATCCACAGAAAGAAAAAGGATTCAGAAGGTTTTTGTGGTCAAATGGATGGAAACAATATTTTTAATTTTGTTGGTTGAGTAAGTGCTGCTCTGCCCACCACAGACATGACGGGCATCGTTTGATGAGTTAGCTCACACACCTATGCGCTGACTTTTCACCCTTCTCAACCTAACCTACTATATTACTGCCTCCAACAACTTTTGGGACCATAATTATATATTACTTAAATAACTTTTTATTTTTCATTTCCTATTTTTATTTTTATTTATATTTATCAATATGCAAATTAGGATACCAACTTTCTTTTTTTCTTAAATTAACAATTCTTAGGTATGTAATTATCTTAGTAAAATATTTATAAATAGCTACTGTCATTTTATCAAAATTAATATATAAATCTCCTTAATTTAAAAGTAAGAGAATCGTGAATACTAAATTTACATGAGTAGCTTTAATTTCTTTCTTTTTAGACTGGTATTTTTTAGTTTCCCTCTTTAGAGGCCAAATTAAAAGACAATAAATATTAGGTTAACGTTATTAAATTACAATTTTGATTTAAGTAAATTTTTTACTCAAGTTCTCTGTTTTATTTTTCTGTACATGGTTAGGGTTATATTGTTTTGTACATGAGATTTGATTTTAAAAACAAAAAGAAAGTGAATGTACAGTAGTCTGGAGTAGTTATAAATTGGTGAATTATGTCTTCAAGGAATAAGATAGGTAACACTTTTTCCTCTCTAAAATAAGGGTTATTTTAAATGATATTTGAACAACAGCTTTTCACAACATTTAAACACAGAACATGTGTCTAAATGTTATTGGTCCATCTCAAAATTTGTTTTTAAATAGTTAATGACGTGGCAAGAAGAGAAAGAAAGGGGCAGATTTTGAAATTGCTTTTCATTTACGAAATACACCAAATCTCCGCACCATTTGAACGAGAGAGAAGCTTCCGAACCAACGACCACCGTAAAGTCGAAGTCGTGCGAACCATCCACCATCGTCGCCGGAGAGCTGCCGTCCATCCGAAGAGTTGTCTTCCCTCCACCCAGCCACCCAGTTCCGCTGCAGTGTCGCCTCATTGTTGGCGTAAAAAAGGGAAACCCTAGACGTCGGAGGTCCGTCGTCGTGTTCTCTCCCCCCAGCCCACCGTGTCGCCACCGTTCGAAGACAAAATCTTCACGTTGTCTTCAATCCTCCCAACCACCCGGTACACCGGAGTGTCGCCGGAGTGCTGCCAGAGTACCTTGATAAAAAGGTATTTTCTTCCTTTTAACTACGATTTGCTTGAGTTTCTCCTTTCATTGATTGTGTTTTCAAGCACAGTTGTTGTTGTTGTATGGTTAGAAGCAAAACTTACTCTGTTGCAATAAAAATAGTTTTTATATCGTTTAATAATGAACTGATTGGGTCAGTTTAAGAGGGTGCATGTATCGTTTAATAGTTTTTGTATCGTTTTTGGCATGCCAGCCCCCATTTTTCACTGTTTCAATTTCACAATTTCTTGAATTCCTATACCGCCTAGGAGATATAAGATTCACGCAATCTAGGCAGAAAATTTTGCACAAGGTATAATAATCAATAGAACTAAAGGTCAATTAAAGCTGATTTTTCTCAGCAAAATCTGTATAAACCATATTGTCAATACTGCCTTGACCCGAGTCATAATCAGATCACCTCCATGACCTTAACAACTCACTTTGTTCTATCTCTGTTCCTAACATTTGGATTTTGAAGAATAACATCATCAACCTGAATTTTAAGCAATTGCAGAGATCTGAAATCTTAAAGTCACCAATAAGTCCACCAATATGACCAATTAAATACAATCTTCCAAACATTTTTGTAGTAGAATCTGAAGGTTTCACAATTCCCATGCTAAGTTCAAAGGGTCTTTCATGAAGTGTTGTGTCAAGAGATGTAAAGGCAGTCATAAACCTTTAACTAGCACGCAACTTTGTCTTTTAAAATAGTTGAGTCTTTGGTAGAAGACAGATTCAATTTCTAGAAAGATGGCACATATTATATACTCTACCAAAATGTCATTCAATTGAAATAAGAATGAAACAAACTAATTTATGTCACAACAAATTCAAATACCATAAGCTCCTTTTAGCAGAAAGTTAGTTACAGGTGAATTATGTCTTCAAGGAATAAGTTAGGTATCACTCTTTCCTATTTAAAATAATTATCTGAAAGCAAAATATTTTAAAGTAAGAAAGTTAATTTGAAATGTTTATTTGCTAAGGTAAAATATGTTGAAATACTAATAAAATCCTAAGTTAGACACCACGTGGGGATGTAAACATAATTTGTATTTGATTTTGATTGAGAAAAAAATTGATAGATTTAATATTGTGATTATTTGGTTGAACTACTACTATGAAATTGTTGATATTGTTAAAAAGGAAAATTCAAAAGGTATTGAAGGGAGAAGATTCTAAGCAATTTGAATTGGATAATGAAATGTTTGGTTTTATATCATAATTGTTATTATATTTGGAAAGCTTAAGTGTTGAAAAATCAAATTGGAACAAAATAAGTAAATTTCGATGTAAAAATTGGTATTAAAAAGACTTTAAAATGTAAAATGCTAAATTTTAGTTACATTTTTAGAGAAAACATTACAGGGTTTAAATATCATCCAAAATTATGGGTTAGTTGTTGAAGCGAAATTAATGACAACATTTAATGTTATGTTAAAGACTCATCATTCAAGTGATAGTTTCATCACTACTCAAGTTTTGAAATGAGAGTTTAAGTGACAAATAAACCTTATTAATTCTCTCTCATTTAAGAGTTAAAATTTTCATGTTTTCTTAAGATTAAGTGGTTGGGATATTTGAAATGGATACGAAAACGATGTAGATATATACTATGTATGGTTGGAAGAAGTTAAAAAAGTATAGTGGAGAAAGTTGTAAGAAACTTGGTGATGATGCATTACAATGAATAATTATGAAATTGTTAAATTGCTATGTTTAGTCACATATATTTAGATTTGGGTGGAGATAAATGGTGAATTACCTACGTGGTAATTTGGCATGTTTGTGATAATGTGGTATTAAGTATTCTGTCCATAAAGAAAACATGTTCATTCAAACTTCATTGATAATTTAAGGTTTAATCATTTCGGATATTTTTATTTGTGCAGGATCGTCTCAAATAAGTTTTCGTATTTTTTTCATCTCAATTAAATTCCTGTTTTTGTAAAATTGAGTCAATTGGAATCTTGCTGTTAATTTTGTTATAACGACGTTAAGATTGCACTGAGGTAGGATGCTGACTTTGCAATGTGAGACATGCGGCAGAGTTACTTGGAATTTAACTATTTTAAAATTTAAAAAACTATCTTCCTTCTTTCTCGTATTCATCTTCTTCCTCTTTATCCTCTCCTCGTCGTCTCCCTCTGCTTCCCCCACTGTATCCTTGGCAACACTTGGGACGGCTCCCACTGGGAGAAGCGCGTCGTCAAATCCACGCGCCACTCCACCTCCTCCAGCTTCATTGTGCTCCTGAGGATTTTTAGTTTGGGAAATATTTATCCTGTGGCTTTGAGTGAGCTTGTTGCAATTTGGGGTTTTGTAGTACTGACACCCATTAAGGGAAGCACATATCTTTGTGTTCACTATAAACAATACAGTTACCGTGTATAGTGTTTTTGGCTCTTCAATACTGTGTTGTTTGCTCACACCTCGACAGATTCCTCCTGGTGGACCCTCCATCAAGGGTTTATGACTCCATGTGTGATGCTAGAATTTTCTGCTCCGGGAAGGGCTCTGTTACAACACAAATGGTTCGGTTGTTGTCCCTACAATTTAAGCCATTTTTCTTATTCTTTTTTCCTCCATTAATTCTCCCACTACCATGGTTCGTTCTGACAACACCGTAACTCTTACTTCTTCATAGTGTGGGAAGAACAATTGTGCCCATTCTTATTTGTTATATTGTGAAATTGAAAATAAGAAAAAATTGGAAGGCATGTTGGAATTGTAATGCTTATGTGTGTGATGAAAATGTTATTAAGAGATTTCGAGGTTAAGTGTGGAGCCATGTGAAGAAGAAACTCTTGTAGCAATAGTGTTCGAGATAAAAAATTACAGGGATATGATTTTATGATTGCGTAATGCGCCGAAAATACAGGGGATCTAGCATTTTCAGATTTAGCTTGTGCCGGTTTTCTTTTAGCTTGAGCACTAGAGCTAATATTTTATGTGGATGTATTTTTAGATTCCAGATTTCATCAAGAGGGAGGTTGAGTTTCGATTTCTTGTTGTAAGCATCTAGATGTAGATTTTTAGCTTGCTGCTTTTATATTTTGAGTCTTCTGATATTTTTATATGTGGTGGCCCCTTTTCTAGACAATCAATGTATAATGGATCTTCTTTAAAGTTGGACTATTTGACCAAACCTTCATTTTTTGAAGATTTTCGATTTGTTGAGAAAGTGAAAATGTCAAACAGAGTGAAGACAGAAGATGAAATTTTCTTCCCTCTTCCTTCCTTCAACACCCTCTCATTCGAATCGTCCAGTTCTCATCACCACCTCCACCACATCCCCATTGGTTTAATGTGAGCAAAGAATAAGTGACTCGGTGACGCATTTGGTACAAAGGTGGGTCCCACCTCAAAGGAGATGGAAGAACTCGGTAGAGCCTTGGAGTCATGTGAAGAATCATTCATTCGGGTGATTCAGACCAGTTCAAGTATTGGAGGTAGTGATGAATGGTATTTTGGAAATAAGGGTATGATAATAAGCTATGTTTTGATTTAATTAAACTTATTTAAAAATGTAAATAAAAAAAATCCACTTAAGGCCAAACTCTATCACATCAATTAATAGCCTAATTAATAGCGAAGTCTAAATTTGCTCATGTCACTAATCCACACATCAAAATTTGTAACGTTGTCTAGCCTAATTAATAGCGAAGTCTAAATTGATTCAATTTTTTACAATAAGGGAATCTAATTGAGAACATTTAGAACACGAGGACCTATTTGAAACAATTATGCACAAATAAAAATGTTGGAAATGATTAATCCATAATTTAAGTCGTATGCATTAAGATATGAAGATAAAAATGGATGAAGGTCTTAGTATAACAAGTTGTTATACAAAGAGTTATTTGGAGTGCTTAAAAGATATATCAAGAGAGTAAGATATTAATATATGGTAAACTTGTCCGATATGTCTCTTTCATTAAGGCGTCAAGTCATGTAATTCCTTAATGATTGTAATAGATATTAAGAATAAGGTACAAGCGTGGATGATTATATCAAAATGATTTAATCTACTATAACTAACTATAACACACACTCTCTCTCTCTCTCTCTCTCTATATATATATATATATATATATATTCTTATACTTATATCATATTTATCCTATTTATTATTTTTGTAATAATTATTACACTCGTACTATGTTACAAGAATAAATAATGCTCCATTATAAAATTATGTTAGACCAAATTGTAAAATTTTAAAGATTTTTATGTATATATTTGTTTTTCCATAATGTCAAACTTATGGTCATTTAATGTAAGTTGAGAAAATATGGATAATGTATGGAACTTTTATTTTATGGACATAGAGAAAGTGTTACATGAGTAATGATTTATATTTAAATATATGTTTTTTTTTATCAACAAATCAATAAATAATAATTATAGTAGACTACAGGTAGATGTTCTAACGTTTTTACAAAAGTATATAACCCTCACATAAGATATACAATAAGTCTAACATCATGAAAAAAATAACATTTTACAGGATAAAAAAACTTAGATAAAAAAAATCTTAATATATGCTCACATCATCACATGAGTGACTGTTTAGTGCCTTAAATAGAGTTTCTGAAGAAAAAAGTCGCGTAAAAATAATGCTTAGTGGCTTACGGTAAAATGTTACAAGTGAAAAATTCAATTAAAAATGTTAAATACTCATAGATTTAACTACTTATTTAGTTTTTATAGGTATAAAGGTTTTGCTCTTTAATCACTACACTAAAAAATATCACATTTTAATTTTATACATATTACTTTTAATCTCTTCCGCACCTATAAACATATAATTTAGCTTTTCTAACACTATTCTTAAGGATTGAAAGGGAGTCAAAATATTATCTGTAGAGATTAAACTTAGATATTTTTAAGAATAAGATCTAAAATAAATAAAAATTATATTTATAGAAATCAAATAAGTATTACTATATAACTTTTTTGAAAAAAAAAAAAGAAAAAAGAAGAAGAAGCTTTTACTATAGGCTTTTATACACCTTTACATGTTTTTCAATAAAAAAAAGTTATTAATTTCTTAACCAAGAAACAGTAATTAACAGGACCCTTAAACTTAAAACCTAGAGAGTTAGTTTTTTTTTTTACAAAAGCATCATTACAGTTAAAAGACATGTTAGAAAAATATAAAACTTTTATTCATCATAATAATTTACAATAACAATATTTTATTCATTAATTCCTTATCCTATCTCTAATATAAAACGACTTTTATACAGTAATTTACTACTTCAACAACAAATCACATGAGATAAAAATGGCGCCTTGTCATCCATTTGTGCAATTTGTTTTAGCATTGCACCATTTGGTAAATTTGTATTTTCACTCCAAAAATAGTATAATAAAAACCTATGTGTTGCTTAACATTATCTTAAATTTTCAATACAAAAGAGTAAACATATTTCACTCTTTTTACACCATTTCTAATGTTAAAAGTGTGATATAAGATAAATAATTAAATATTAAAATACAAATAAAAAATAAAAAAAAATGAACAAGTAATAAAAAGAGTTAAGGACAAGGAATAATTGCTGTTAGTATATATAGTGTACAATGTACAAACAGTATCACAACAAACGCAAGAGGGTAGGCCACACTTCACAACAAAACCAAAATGCTATATCGTGCACTGTTTCTGCTGGCAGCTCTCGCCACGTTCCACGGCATATCGGAGGGAGACACTCCGGCGGTGGCTGCCCCGCTCCCCGCGGCGGCGAGAGATTTCTTGGAGGCACACAATGAGGCGAGGGCGGCGGTGGGCGTTGAGCCGCTGCGGTGGAGCGAGCAGGTGGCGAACGTGACGAGCAAGCTGGTGCGGTACCAGAGAGATAAGATGGGGTGCCAGTTCGCCAACCTAACCGCCGGAAAGTATGGGGCGAACCAGCTATGGGCGCACGGCACGGCGGTGACGGCGCGCATGGTGGTGGAGGAGTGGGTGAAGCAGAGACAGTTCTACAACCACACCGACAACTCGTGCGTGCCCAACCACAAGTGTGGCGTGTACACGCAGGTGGTGTGGAGGAAGTCGGTGGAGCTCGGATGCGCTCAAGCGACGTGCGTGAAAGAGGATGCTAGCTTGACTATTTGCTTCTACAATCCCCCAGGGAACTACGTTGGGGAAAGCCCTTACTGATTCTTCCTCTTCTAAGTATCTCTCGATTTTAGTTCCTTTCATATGTCTAGGTTAATGATGTTTGTTTGTGTCGTGAAGTTCTGCTAATTAATCCTCTGAAACTGATATACATATATATATATATATATATATATATATTTATGTGTAAGGTAATGACTTTTTTTCTGAAGTAGAATCAGATGCCATGAAGCCACATTGCATGGATTCTGTGTGGTTCTTGATTTGGATTTCCTTAGCAGATCTTGTTCCATGGAAAATTATATAATCATTTGTTCACGTATAAACAGTAGTCGTATCTTGATCTTGAAAACATTATAATATAATAATGATAAGGTGGGCCAGATAGTGAGCGAAATCTGGGGATCGATGATGTTTGTGGAAGGTTATTAAGGCATTGACGTGGTGTCTTGTGGGGTTTTCGTCAACTGCATGCATGTCAGTAACTTTATGGCTTGGATTAATTATGTGGGGGCTCACGTGCAAACGGGACGCTGTAGATCATCCCGTTGAACACGGAACTTTTTGTTTCAAGTTTCAACTCGATCCAAAATATCTAATCGCCATTATATGCATGTACGTTATCTTTCTGTGTCTGTTTGCGTCTTGTGATTCGGTCCGTAAGTTTTCTCGGCCTCTTCTGCTCTTTTTTATGGTGAAAACTCCATTCTTTCAAGTTGGCCCGCTATGTTTTGGATTATTTCAACTACAAACATGTTATAACATTTTTTACAGATTTAACAAACCGAAATCATGACTGATTAATTTGAAGTTAAAGTAGTATTTTTCCATAAACTGGACCATCTGGCGAAGGAAATCCAGTTGAGATTGAAAGTTAGGTGAAGAACTCGTCACATGACAACAAGCAACCATTGTCCATTAATGACTGGACAAACCAGTAGCGTCACGTGATTGTTATAATATTGTATATATAGCAATCACAATGCACCTCTGGTTTTGTACTTGAAAAATGTTTTCTTTTGACACAGTCACAACTCAGTTAAAAAAGTTCATTTTTGTATCTATAAAGAAAAAGATATTCAAGAGTAAAATAGTAGATTTAAAGTATATGTAAAAATTTATTGGGTGTCAAAATAATGGTCTTTTTTATACTTTCATGTAAGAAATTTTGCAAAGGTATTAGAGCAATGAATCACGGGCCTATAAATCATAAAAGAGAAACACCAAATGACAATTGATTATACATCATTTATACTGCTAATATCATGATCTCAACTCTATGAATAAGCTACATCAATTACAGATAATACAATGAAACGGTTACACAATGCATACACAAAATGCAACACATTGGAGTATTAGATTTTGCTGTTGCTGCTACCCTGTCAACTTTGTACAAAAGAATACATAATAGAGCAAACAATGTAGATCAAGGTTTAAAATTGCGGTGGCAGTCGTAGTTGCAGTTCCATTGTCATCCTCGATATTTTGAAAAATTGCTGAGAAATTCGACTACAATTGCAGCTTTGGACTGTTTTTTAAAGCTTGATGTAGATTGTCTCCATAATAAGAAGGAAGGCTAACAAGCAATTATTTTACCAGCTCCTTGGGTATGAGATATCGAAAAGTGAAGTTGTGTGGAATCCATTCTATGCTCTTCTTAGATTTTGCAAGGTCGTATTTTTTAATACTCTTTCTTAGAGATTCAGGTAGAGACTTTTGGATCATCTCCAGGGTACCAGCAGAGCATAAACCCGAGTCTTTACAAAATGACTCCACAAGCTTAGGTAAGAGTATTTTCTGGTCCTTATGTACCCCAAAGGTGGCCCGAATGTATTCTTCCTTTGCAGCTTCTAGTTCTTGAACCACTCTCTTGGGTGTATATACACGTACCTGCCATAGTTTTAAACAGATAAGCAACTCGCACAAGTTAAGCATGTAAGAAATGGCTACGTAATCTTTATGTTTATCCATATCCATGAACATGTTTATCCATGAACACATTCCAAGGACAGGCTGAGACCTTTTTATAAAGTAGTCAACTCTTGTACAGTACAATCCACATTAACTATGAAGGCATTAGAACCAGTACTATAAGGGATTTAATTCTTGCAGCACAAACCATGTTTACTATATAATTCGACAAGTCAAAATGAAATTATTTCATGTTGAAATTATCTGCTATGTTTCGTCAATTAAACCATACATACAGAAGAATTGGAATAAGTACCGCTGGATCAGAATGGTTTCCTGAACAGAGAGCAAAGTGCAGAAGAGGCTCAGGATGCTCAATTCCAAATGCTTGTCGTCCATCTCCAGCTTTGAATTTTGTCCTTGAAGAAAAGAACAAGCGTAGCCACTACAAGAGGATGCAAGTAAGAAGAAAGCTCCTTGTAAGTCTCTAGGATTTACAAAATAAATACGTTGCATATTAAGGAGACATTTCAAAGATATCCTAAATGCATGGCTATTTCTTTTCTGTTTTAAATTTTCTGTAAGGGAAAGGTTGGAATTGCATGAGCAGAAGAAGCACCACCTGTCCGGGGCGAGGCATCTGGCACCCGACTATAGCTTTCTGTATTGTGTCTGCACTGACTGTATGACCACCAACATTATATGCAGCCTGAAAAGGGCATCCATAACCTTGACCAAGTTAGCAAAAGCAAATTGGCTAAACGGATTCATCCTTTAATAGACCATTAAGCTACCATAGTTTTTACCTTCAACAGAAGGAGGACTCTTTTGACGTTGTTTTGCGGGATTCCATAAGCCAAAAATGCCTATTAGAAACCAAAGAACATATTACAACCTCAATTAATAAATGACAAATGGTGAACTATTAGAGTGAAACATTGTTTTGATTATAAATAGTAAGTAATTACATGCATCACCAAAGCATTGTGTATGTTGATCCAGAAAGCTAATTTCTCCTCGTGTTTTAACTTCCCAGGATCTACATCTTCTAACTGACAAATAAGTGATCTGAAATAACATTTAAGTGGATGGCCATTATAACTCCAAGAGACTGCAGAGTCCTGGTTAAGTACTTTTCACATGAAAGCTTCACGATCTCCATCAGTTAGTAACAAACTCACCTGAAATTCTTGAGCAACTGCTCAGTATCACCCAATTTCTGATTCTCTCGGTAAATCCATGATACCTCAACCATGGTGCTGTATGGCCCACTAAACTCCTTGAGTCCTTCCACATGGAAAGGATTGTCTAACCGCACATCAAAGGAGGAATTCCTGAACCCTGGACTCCACATGTCTCCTTGATCTCCAATAGAAAAGCCACTAGTTGTAGACAAGGATGAACTGGGAGATGAAAGACCAGCATTTGTCGTAGATGGATCTGCGATTTTGCAATATATAGCTGATATGCATTTGACCATATCCTCAGAAAGCCTATTAGGTGTATTTGGAATATGATCAGATATTCGAGTGCCAAGATGTTCTGCTAAACTGATTATTCTTGATGAAGCATCAACA
Source organism: Vigna reflexopilosa (assembly GCA_027742785.1). Classification (NCBI taxonomy): domain Eukaryota; kingdom Viridiplantae; phylum Streptophyta; class Magnoliopsida; order Fabales; family Fabaceae; genus Vigna; species Vigna reflexopilosa. The sequence goes on along the minus strand of CM050911.1, from coordinate 53,694,501 downwards.
CTTTGGGCATACTACACAGATTAAACTGAGTCAAAATCCATAGAAGGTGTCTAAAAAGACGATTCTCTAAAATCAGCACTATATGTTTACAAAGAGAAGTGTACATAACAGAACTTCACAATGAAATGAGTACTGTCATGTATTCTTCCATTCTGTAAGGATAAAAACATGTCAAAGTTAACCAAGACAACTGTAATCTATTATGATATGATTGGAGAAACTTAATGTGAGAGGCATCATACTAAATACAAAAAGGACATAAAAATAAATTTCCATGAAACATGATTTACCTCCATCATGGACAGTGGTTGGGAATGACAAGCACGCAGAGATTCAGTTGACTCATCTGCTGCAGGAGGCGATACTCTCGTTGTAAATGCTGTACACTGGGATAACGAGGAATGACACCGATATACACCAGAGTCTAAATGTTTTCCTTCTGGTTGATGTACATTGTATTCTTTTCCTAAAGTCTGAGGTTCATTTACACTATATTCCTTGGGCGTAGCATCAAGCTCATGATCAATTGATTGTACTGCAGAGCTTCCTCTTTTGGTTAAGAGATCAGGCTTAGATACTTCAACGAATATTGCTGTAGGTGCTGTTGGAGGAGACTTTATTTTTTCCCCCTTGGTGAATGGAGCTATAGAGGGTAATTGTTCATCAAATGCTTTACGATACAAGGAGAGAAGATATTGTTCCAAATACACAACTTCTAACTCTAAGACCGCAATCTCTTTAATTAATTGGGACGTTGGCTGGAGGAAAAAAAAAGTAAAAGTAAAAAATAAGTCATGACAATCAGAAAGACATACATGACAAGAAAATCATAGCAGACATATAATCCTAAACAATGTATAACCATTTATGGCAACAAAACAACCTTATGATTTTCCGACACATACAAGGAAGAATTGAGCTACAAAAGAAAAACTCTATGTATGTTTGCAACATCAATTTTCTTTAAATGGTTTAGAAAGCACATATAAAATCAATCCATTAATTCTCAGAGTGATAGATTCTTGGTAATCGTATTAAAATCATGACATAAGACAATGCTTATTTATTGGGTCAAAATTTGTTGAAGAGGTTCCAACCTTGGGCAGTATCTTGTCATTTGATGTAACAAGAGATTTAGGTCTGTATCCAAGAGCCTTTTCTAACGTGCATCTGACCTCAAATTGGTCTTGTAGTCTTTTCTCTAATTGTAAAATCTGCCAAAGATAGTTTAAAAATAGACATGGCTATTAGGTAGAAGTATAATGAAGCATAAGAAAAATTTGAAGAAAGATTAAAAGAAAATGACTGATTGAGTAGAATATGCAACAAAAGAATTTTGATGAATTGTTGTTGTGTCTTACCTCTTGCTTCAGTGTAAGTTGAACATCATTTGTAGGGGTTTGTTTTTTCCTTGGTTTACCACATTCCGTTAGGTACCCTGTATCCTGAAAGCATATCAAAGTCATACATAGGTGTGAAAATCTTTCTTCTAAATAATTGTCTATAAGTGATTTGTTCTGATGGTGGACAACAGAGAACGATACCATTATATTAGATTAGACAACCATTAGCATAGGTGTATGATATGAGATGGAATTAATTTTGTCAGACATATATGCTTTCCGTTAAAAAAAAAAAAAACAGAACAATCTCTGTTCGTCCATCCCTTTCCCATACATAAATTTGCAAAATTATTTTTATTAAAATTTCTGGCTGCCCTTGGCTTTTGTAGTACCATTTATACCAACAAAACATCCCCTCACATCATCACCCCCGAAAACAACCGACATTTTTTCAGCATCATAAATGCAAACAGCACCTCCAAATCCCTAGTTAAAAAAGAAAGAAAAGAAAATGATAAGGAGATATCTTGATAAAATGACGTAGTGATTGATTATACCGGCTTTGTTCGATCTGAAGTCTCAAGGTGGTTATCTGCATTATCATCCTCCATTCTTTTCTTATCAGGAAAGCTGTCAAACCAAAACAGAAAAACACAATTAATATATATTATTATAAGTCAATGTCTGGTTCTGTATTTTACATTGTGTTGCTCATCAAGGTCCCCAGGCTACATTCACCAAACCCCCAATTCTCATCGATTTGGAGAGGTATGAGCCTTCGGTTTCTCTTTCAACCAGAAACCCCCTTCTCCAAAAGGGATGTGCTCAAATGGATGAGACAAGGAATATATAAAACTAGACCCAAAAAGAAAGAATGGATAATTGGAGAAAACATTAACATAAATGCAAAAGCATTATTGTCCATTTTCCCAGAAAAGAAAAAGAAACCCCTAATGCCTGAAGTCCAGAATCAAGAGAGTAGTACAAGTGAAGTGAAGAGAGTAAGGAAGAGAGGAGCACCTCTTTGAACGCTTGTGTCTGGGAATCAACCCTTCATACCCCATGCCTAAAAGTCATCCAAAACCAAAGTCATTTCCAGTGAACAAAGTATACAACACCACCAAAACAAAAAATTCGGAAAACAAAGCAGCACAAGGTCAGCATCCTACCCTGAAACATTACAGCCAAGAAATCAGGAAGAGAACACTTGAGCAATGCAATGAACCAAAAAGCCGAAACACTATATAGCCCAGATACCAAATTAGCCAAGAGGAGAGTCTACAAAGAAAACTCCAAAACTTGAGTTGATTTGACTAGAGTACTTGCATTTGAGCTGTGAAAAGCTTCCTTAGTACACACAAAAGGAATCATTTGCAGTGCTTGGTGCTAACACATCTTAGACAGACATAAAAATAACTATAATGGGCAGTGCATGGACCAAACGAAACCAAATCCAACCCACGAATGCAGAATAGATTAATTAGGCTTTTGACCAATGAGCCTTCACTTTTGACAACCCTCTGGTGAGGTGGTAAGTGTTTCGTGCTATGTTCGTAGCCTTTATGCAAAGGGTGGCCTTTTGCAGTGGTAGACCGGTGGGAAATGTGAAATGTCAAAACGTTTACCAAAAGTTAACAAAATCTTCCTGTAAAAGCCTCTACAGATCCAAGGTCCCGTTAGAGAAGAAAATAAAATAGTGCCTCAACACACATTACATATTCATACCAGTTATGAATGACATAAAGTTGCCCACGTCTCATTCTTCAATTAACACTTGCCCTTATGTAGTTTCTACCAAACCTTTACACAGAATCTCCCATGATCTTAAAAATGAAAATAATAATAATAATAATAATTCTACAAAACTGACGAGCTATTTTTTGTGAATATTTCACACAGATATTATGATAAAAATATATAAATGTAATAGCAAATTGTGGTTAATAATTTCACTTACAGCACAAAGAATAGCACGCAAATATTTCCAAACTTAACAAGATTATCATATTATCTTACGACAATGTTATTTGCATGTAACAATTTTGCATTTTTGTTATATATTTTTTCTAATCATATCAATCATATACTATTTTTTTTTGTCTTAAATGTTGTGAAAATAGTTCTTTTTTTCTTTCTATCCACCCTAATTATTATTTGGATAATGATATTTAGATAACATTTTTTTGACAACACTTAACCATAATTTACATGGTCTCATGTGATTGGTCCATAATAATGTTTATAATTATTATTATTGATTGTGGAATAATTTTAGACCAATCACAGAATGACACGTAGATAATATTTAAATATTATAAAAAAAATGTTGTCTAAATATTCTTTATTGTTTACTTTTCCATACATACATCAAAAGAATAAAGAAAATCAAAACAAAAAAATCCTTTAATAATTTATAAAATCCAAATTAATCACATCAAGAGTCACTTTAGGAATCATAACTAAACATTAAATAGGTTTCTCATAATCAATTTAATAACACTGGCTATTTAATAGTATTCACAACTAACTTAAATACACAATTATTATAATTCAAGAGTCCACTGACCATAATTCTTGATGAACTAGCACAAAGTGGTAAAAAAAATTGCAATGTCATCCTTTCATTGTGCAATTTATATGTCTATATCAATATTTTAGTATTTTTTTTTCCTTTTTGATTCAGAGGGATATTTTGATTTAAATAAAAAAGTCATGTAACATGACTCCTCTGCAACTGAGAAGGTTTGTCCTGTTGCAAATATTATTTGAAGATGAGTTACCAAAATTCTCCTTCTAACAATTAAACACACATGCTGAATGGATTGAGATAGAACCATTCTCTTTCATTGACTGTGCATACGACCCTGTAGGTGTTTATACAGGTGGCTCTTGTATATTCAACATTTTCTGCTCTTGTTGGTGAGAGTTGGTGATAGTCTCTCCACCTTTGTCTCATTTTGCATCACATCTTTAATTATTAAGCCACTTGATTTGATGCACCAAAATCTAATGCAATGAAAATGGTAACAGAGATGAAGATGAAGATAAGATGTTTGATTTTGGTCCCAGGGAGATAAATTTTGACTGTGCCAATAGTAGTAGAACCCTTTATTTGTTTAGGTGCATTGGATTAATCTGTATACAATGTTAGAAGGCTCGCAAATTGATTTGAATTCCTTGGTTTTGGTATGGTTCTTGTCATGTCCATTCATGAAAAAGGCATTTTGATTGCACTCCTACCTGACCAATTAGGTTTTAACAGATTGTAACCAATAATGGGAAACAAGTGACTAGGTAACAAAACGGTGGCTTAATTGCTAGAAGGAAAAAAAGGGTTTATCTCAAAAGTGATGAAAGGTGAAGGATAATAGACCTTGGATGGTAGAAAGAAGAAGAGGTTTTGTGGGGTTTCTCTTTGTCTAATTGTCTTTTGGAGGAATTAAGAGATGCCCCATTTTGTCCTTCAGTATCAAAGAGACTAACGTTTGTCACAGAATCCACAAAATAATACAATAGGTTGATTAATGGGACCTTGACCTTTGCCAAAACCAATACAAAAAGAAAAGGATGGGAGTGCGGGAAGGTGGCCAGTTCTCCCTTTTTGTCGTCATATTAACCTACTCAGATAAAGTTTCTTTTTTGCTGCACACATTGCTTAGACAGAGAAAAAGAATCGAAAAAGAGGGGAAAAGTCACAGGAAAAAGCCTAATTGGTGAAGCTAGGTGAGAGAAAATTCTTGAGGAAGGATTTTGTTGGTAAAATCTGATCACTTGCAAGGTTTTTTTATGCACATTTTATCATTATCTTTACAACTCATTAATTCAAGATTGGAGATAAAAGGGAGAAAAAAATGGACAAATAAGAAAAACATGTACCTTGTACATAGCATAGACCAAATTTCTCTTTCTTTATTGAAAGTAAGACTAGTTAATCCATTTAAGGCATAAACTAAAGAGGGCTTAATATATAACAAAGCCAATAGAGACTACAGACAAAGTTTAGTAAACATCTGTAGTGAGCTTAACTGTGTTGAATAGTTATTTGCTCAAACAGCATTATCTTGATGAAGTAGATTGGTTATGTGTGATATATAGAATTAATTAGTTGTGCTGTTGGGTAAATGACAAAGTGTTCTATCGTATTCAAATTTTGTTTCTCTTTAAACTTGACATAGTGACAAATTTTACGAGAGCGTCGTTGGGTTATTTTCTCAGTGGAGTGAGTAAAAACAAAACAAACATGCAGGGGTTCTTCTTTGGACAGATATGATATTCTAAACTTCATTTGAGTCGAAAATTCTGGTCCCAATAAATAAACAAATGAAACTTCTATTTTATCTTATCGTGGAAATTTCATATAAGTCAGATGGACAAATTTCTATGCCACAAAACACCAAGATTACAAGAAAAAATAATGTGTAATATGTGGTTTCTGACCAAGTGAGAGGATCCGTTTTCAAATCAATCTGACAGACATGCTTCCTAGATCCATGTAACCGTCGAAATTGTCTAATTAGATTCTCTAATTGAGGATTGCAAAGCATAGTATCCGTAAGATAAGGATCTAAGTTCATAGTTTCTACATACGAAGACGAGATTCTCCTTAGAAATTTGATAAAATCAGTTTTATAAACACATTGCTTAAATGGTAAATAAATATAGTTGTTTTGCATAAACATATCTTGAAGGCTTCGACTAGAGTGCAAACACTAGCAACCAATATAGGATTTGAAAGGGCAACTGATTTGTCTGTTTCATTTGCAGAGTTGGTTAATTTTACCAACTGCGAACAAATTTTGAATGAATTGATAAAAAGACAAATTAGAAGCTTTTCATTTGAATGTAAATTCAAACGAAGCTTGGAGGGCTTCCACACTTGTCTGAAGAGTGGTACTTGCATTGTGTAATACGAGATATCTTGTCTTTGAGTTCCTAGTCATGTTTTATTAGCTAGCATTTGTTTGTTTTTCATTGGAAAAAAACAATTTTGAATAGCAGTAAAACAAACCAAACTTGGTTTTTGTATCAACTAGATACGAGACCACCTTGTATTTGTAAAATAAAAAAATATAGAAAATTGTATATGTACGAGAAATATGTAAAAGAATTGTAAACAACGAGAGAAAAATGTTATGAATTTAGTGTTGTTATTTGTACTTAAGCAGATTTTATTTTGCTGAGAATTCAGTGTCTGTTGAAGGGTTTTGTTGTTGTTGCCTTGTTGGTAAAATTCTCACTGGGCAAATCCGTCTACTTCAATGCACTTTATGAGTACAACCAATTAAAAGTGACTTTTGATAGCACAGAGTACAAATGTTGCTCAAATCATAAGAGCATGATGAAGGCCAAAATCAAAGTTGTTTCCAAACTCTGAATTAAAAATTGGGTGGTGCAGTATCAAACATAAATCTGCTACTCTACTGAGTATGGAATCTGATGAATGGTGTCTCTCACTGCCTCGTAATGGCAACACCTAAATCCACAAATTATGTCCAATAGCTAAACGTGGAGGGAAAGAAGAGAGGGGACACTCTGACTCACTGTTCATTGTCAGTGTATTATGGACTCCCTTTTTATTCTCTATATATCTTTTGAAGGCTATCATACTCCAAATCATAAGCTAATGTTTCTCAATTAACATCTTAGTATAACAAATATGTAGTGAAAAGAATCTCAATGAATTACAAAAATGTTTATCTTGTCATTGGTAATGGGTAGCATGTTGATCGTTGTGAAAAACGGTTTAAGAAAAAAATGGTTTTGTGTTGGAATCGCAGTTGCGTGACATAAAAGGCGAAGTTTCCAAAGACGTTTAGACAAGGCAGTGAATGCCAATCGTATATTACAAGCAAAAGGCATCTCTCTCAGTCTCTCTTTTCCTACTCCTACTGTCCCCACTTCTCTTCTTCCAAAGATGGTCCAAATTCCATTATCTTAATGTCTGCATGTACCCTCCTCCAAGCCTCATAAACCAGTTCTTCAAGCTCCAAACCTGCAAAATTTAATATTACTTAACCATTCCTCTTCAACGTTTATTTGTGTTGAAAATCCAAGTGTGAGTCTAAATCTCATATTAAATCGAAACGAGAAAGGAAATTACTCTATAAAGATGAGAGACTTTTATTGTTTTAAGATTTAGGATAAAAAACAGTGTTAATCTCTTGTTGGACTCAAATCTCGTTTAATATTGTGTTTCTCCGGAGAACTTCGACCCAACAATTTCATTGCCCCAAGTATTTATTTCACTAATCCTCAGTTTTTTTTTGGTGACTTAAGTTCATAAACTTTATTCTAAATATGTATGAAGCTGACGTTTAAATGCATTTTGAGTAATTTAAATGACATTAAAAAAAGTAGGTCCTTTTGGAAATATGAGATTTATACCAAAAGGGTATTTTCCGCAGGCTTTAACATCAGTCACACAGCCTGGTGAAGAGATGCTTGCGCGGAACATCTTGGTTGGCTCCTAATGCTTTTTATGTTCCTTTTTCTCCCTTTTTATACTTCTCTTTTCACCAAATTCTCTGCTTCGTTCCCCATAAATTATCTCCCAATTTATTTTTAATTTAGAAAACTAATTCTTAAATCTACCCCATAAATGAATAATAATCGGTGGCACTATAAGTTTTACTACTTTTGACGATTGTTGACTTTAGCATAAAAATTATGAGCAATGAAGTAGAGCGGTTGACTAAAAGAAAGGAAGTAACATGATGCTTCATGTTTCCTAAAACCCTACCCTCAATCATTGCGCAAGCTGTTCTCAACATATACCTAAAACTCAAGTTAAACAACAACAAAACATTTGTTGAACCATTCTCCATTGTAGAGAAAAAAGAGCATTAAGATATGCATATATTATAAAGGTTAGAAGAAAAAGAAGTTCGCTAAAGTAAATCAGAATATAATCTCCTTAACTTTGAAGTCTTTTTAAGCAGATATAGTGTCTTATCCCTTTTACCTCTTAAAAGCAATCTGATTCCATTGTGTCTGTCTAGTGACTCACCAAGAATAGAATAATAGTATGAACAAAAACTAAGTCAAACGAATGAAATCCATCAAAGAAGAGACTTTCTCTTCTTGAGGAGTTGGTGACAACCAAACCGAACAAACGTAAAAATAACCGTTACACATTAGTTATTAGTTAGAGCTACCAACACCATTACTTAGTGGCGGCCCTAAACAAAACTGCTCTAAACTGAGTGGTAGAGAGGGTAGTTGAGGAGAGGTTGAAGAGATGCAGGAACCAAATGAAACATCTTCTCTCACATTAATGTGTTACTTTGCTTCCTTTCCAGTTTGCAACCTGAAATGAATTCAATCAAGCAGATGAAGTTGTTGGGCCACTCCATGCTATCAAGAATGTTTAATGTAACAAAAAGAAGTCATTTCATTTTATTTTAGGTTTTTAATGTGTTACTTGCTTCCTTTCCAGATTTATTTTAGGTTTTTTTATTACATTTTTCATTAAGGGTGATGAAATCATTTCAATAAGACTATGGGTGCAGGAAAAAAGTAATGGGAGTACAAAAAGAAGCAGCCTTTTTGAAACTGTTAAGGTCTAGGACCCATCAATAAAAAAAAGGGGTCCAATCTTTTTAAGAAATTATGTAATTATATTTTTTATATATATTTTCATGTTAGTTTACGAATAAATTGAATTGTTTTTTTATTTAGTATTCCTTTTTTAAATTAAAATAGTATTTGTTGTTAAAAACATATTACTAGGTAAGATGATGGTTTTTATTAATGTGTTAGTTTGATATTGAGTGATTTTTTTTCAGTGTAACCTATTAATAGATATTGATTTATGATAAAATATTTCAAATTTTTAGGTTTTTAATAAGATAAGAAATAATTAATAGGTATTGAGTTATGATAACATAAAAATATTTAAATAAACATCTTATTATCGATGGTGTAAAGATGATAATGGTGAAGGAATCACACCAGTACTGTTCTTGATAAAAGGTGAAAGTTGTATTTTCTCTTTCTTATTTATCATAACTTTAAACTTTTTTATAACCTTCCTAAGATAATAAATGGAAAAAGTAACATTATTCATGAAATTCCTCTTCTCATCCTTACATATTAGTTTCTTAATCTTTTGTAAGTTATGATTTAGATGTTGATTACACGTCAATAATCTGATCAATTCGTTTTGAAAACTACTTGACCAAACCAGATAAGAATGTTTGATGTCCATCTTAGTATAGATAAAACTTATCGTGCCTCCACAAAAATAATCAAGATGCATATGTCTAGATGAAAACATATCCAAGGACTTCTTCGAATAGTCACGTATCTATAAGTTATGTATTTGGTAATTGATTATCATAAAGAAATATGTACTTTTTTCCTTAGCTCGAATTTTTTTTAAAATTGAATATTTTTGTCGAGCAAGGTTTTAATAAAGTAAATGTTGCTCCATTAATTAATGTTGAGATTCTTGTAGTTTTTACTTTGGTTTTGCATATTTAATTCTTAATTAGTTGTGAATTGGTGAAAAATAATACATGAGATCTTAAAATACATATACATTGTATATATAACTATTTTATATTTTAAGTTATAAGTAGGGTCACCATTTAATACAAATTTAATATTATCAAATTATTGTTTATCTCTTAAGTTTAGGTCTACTTTTTTGGGCTTATGGTATTAAACCCCAATTTACTTTAATACTTTTCAAAGATACATGCTAATGTATTTTTATATGTTTTATAAATACCTTTTTTTTTAAAGACAGCTTTTAAAATTAGTTATGGTTATGGAGGTCTGTATGGTCATCCATGTTATCTTGTAAAGATTTGAGTATTAGTATGATTGTTTGTGTTGTCCTAGTATTTGATACTTTTTCTTTTTTTTTAAAATATAAAAAAAATTAAAAAATTAATATATTAACATTTTCAAACAAAAAGTTTTCAATAAAAACTTGATTTCTGATTTTCCATTGTCAATAAAGAGGTCCATCAATGTCATATTCACTTTAAAAAATTATAAAGTTTTCAAATTCATTTTTCAAAATAGTTTAATGGATTATGTAATCTTGATTTTCCATCATAAATGAAAATACACAGGAAGGTCAAACCTTATTAAATCTAAATAAATATTTTTAAAAGTATTTTCTTAATAAAAGTATAAAAATTGTTTATTAGATATTTTGGGGAAAATAATTATTTTAACCATTACATTGGTATTTGCACATTTCATCAGATGTACTGTCTTTAGACGAGAGTTGTAGGATTCTAATATCATCCCTATGCGTAATTGACTCCTGAATCCAAAATTCGATTTTTGCATATGATATTTATGTTTATGATTTTTCTATAGTTTTTCAAAATAAACTATAGTGACAATTCCTTTATATTCTTTAAATTATTTTTTTTGTCTCGTCTTGACCTTGGCTGCGACATGATCTTAAGGATATCAAATTACTTTTTAGTTTTTTTGATAATTTTTTAATCTTTTTTATTCAATATGGAATGAGAATTAAAGACAACATTAGTAGGAGTTAGTTATTTTGGCTATTCAATATTACTTAAGAGTCAATGTAGTAAAAGGACACACTTGTAAAATGATACAAATAGATAATTATGAAGAAAAAATAGTTTTCTTTACGAGAACTTTAGAGTTTTAAGTTATTAAAACTCAAATTTAATGTTATTATGTAACCTCTGATCAATACCATGACTTATCACTCATCCTATGATGTTTCTTGAATTTGACATCAATATCCTTCTACCAACTAAATATAAAAATGATTCTCTTATTTTAACATCAAGAAATGTATAAACACATTTTCTCTACAAGTATCATATTTATACAAAGTGAGACTTTTAATTTGTTCTAACACACAAGATTAAAGAAGATGGACTTCTTCTCCAAATCATTTCATAGTTAAATGTTTTATATCTCTAAAAAAATGATATGTTTTTTTTTTTCTAGAGTAAATTTGAATGTCCTTCGAAATAGAAAATTTTTCATTCTTTTAATGTCCATTAAAATATTTGCTCAACATGTATGTACGATAATTTATTAAAAATATTCATAAATATATATATATATATATATATATATATTATTAAGACTTAAACCTCATTCTCTATTAACTATAAATCTTTAATTAGTGGAGTAAGATAAACATTTATTTTATTTTCTAACTGTCTTGAACTAGAAATTATCATAAACAACATTAAATATTTTTTTCTTCATGTGTAACCTAAGATATAAGAAGTAAATAACTAGCAACAAGTATTAAGAATTATGATTGATATATAAATTATCAAAAAGGTTGATTCCATTTGTGCTAGACCTAAACACTATTAACTCTTATGGGGAAAATGATTATCAATGTTCTTCCATTAGAAAGAATTAGTAGAACAACGAAGCCATCTATCACATTTCTTCTCATTTCTATGTCATTTGAGGTTTAAAGTCATTTTTATTAACAAAGAAGCACTTAACCCTCCAAATGACTAAAAGATATAAACAACCTTTTTCATATAACCACTATCTGTCTTAATATTTTCCCTTCACCTTATAACATGATAACACACATTTGTGATATTTTCAAACACTTCAAACACTTTCTTTTAAGAATATACAATGATCTGGACACGAAAATTATCATACTTGTATTTTCACTAATAAATAAATAATAATAATTTTTTTCATAAATTGAGATGAAACTCTTGAGAAGTTAGATAAAAGCTATATTTCTTTTTATTTCGAATTTTCTTTTTGTCTGATGTGCTATAAATTTATCATAGATAAATGTGACATCCCAAAATATCATATGCACATATAATATAATAGGATTCAGCTATTATAATATGTAAAAGCAGTTGAGAGATAGAGATAACAGTATTAAATATGCATACAGTCATCCAAAATATAGAGGGAATTAAAACAAAATAAAACTCAAGTACAAGTTTCCAAAGTTCTCCAAAATACATGACTGAATAAAGGTTCAAGGGGACCTAAAGAGTGTCTCCAAAATACGGATCATAATAAATAAGTGTTAAGAGTCTTTCAAAATAAGATCATCTAAACTAGAAGCTAATAGAAATCCTAAGCACTAGGGGCTGGGTCTTCCTCAACTCCCAAAGCTTGCTCCAAAGGTACATCATCGCCTACTGCTCATATCCAAAGGATTGGATGATCATCGCAAGGGGGGAAGACAAACACATGCAACACATACAAATGCAAGGGTGAGCTAGGTCTCAAACAATCATACAATTCATTTCAAATCCATCTAGCATTTCCGAGAATATCCATACACACATAAACATGTAAGTCATCATAAATATAAGCATTTATTTCATAAAACTCATCAAAACAAGCATCCTATCATGTTAAGACTTCTAGACACGTCCGGACATAGAATGTATGTAGAGCTGGGGGCGGGTTGTGCACTTGTGGTGGCCTCTACTGCTTTGCAAAGCCATTGCCGAGGGGTTTCGCCCGACCACACACAAGGCTAGTCCTTTACCGTGGAATAAACCTCCAGTGATAGCGCCTACCCTAGGACCTCCCACTACTCTCACCACACGCGTCAATCCTCTTTAAGTGAGAATGAAAGACCATTAGAGTCCATATCAATTTAAGTCCATATCAATTAGATTTAGTCTCTGTGACAGATATTTAGGAGATTTTATGGTCATTTTTAGACCAAATCTTTCTTAAAGAATAAATTTATTGAAGGATTAAGGTGTTATCAAGTATTTGAAGTTAACTTAGAATAATAATGGACTTCTTTTGAATAAAACAACAATAAAATATGTTTTGAATAAAAATCTTTTAAGAGATATTGAGATTCTTTTAATACCTCAAATAATATAAAAGAAGAAATGGAATAATACAATAACTATTATTATCATAATCTATTAACTAATAAAAATAAAGAAAATCATCATTGTATATTAAACATTATTTAATACATATAAAAAAATAGTGTAGTCTCATCATGTTGGTAAGTTATTTTTTACTTTTATATCAAAGTCATATATAGTAAAGAAGTTATGCTTTTTTTTTTCATCTAATTGTTGTTGAAACACACATTTCAATTGTCCAATGTACAACACAATTTCTTTCTCTCGTCATCTACTTAAATAGCGTATCTTCCACTTGAATATGTATGTTTATGATGTATGTTTACGTGATAAGTTTCCTTTTTAATCTTCAATCAATAAATAATGTAATACTATTGAATATTTATTGTATGCTATATATCAAGTTATTAAATTTAAGGTTTAATCATTCAGGAAGTTCCTATTTTTGCGGAAAATCTTAATTTTGTCCCGTTTTTTTTAGATTTCTCAATTGGGTTCCAATTTTCTGAAAATTGCAACAATTGGACACTTTCCATTAAATTGGGTCCAACGGCGTTAGTGTGTGTTTGACATGGCACACTGGACTTTTATTACCCCTGCCATGTCAGCATCTCCTTCAACCCTTTTCCAAACAAAAACCCTAATTCCAGAACCCTAGCTACCATGCGCCGCCACCGCCATTCTCACCGACAGCCATCCCAACCTTCGTCGTGAACCTCCATGGCCGCCGCAAGCCTTCTGTCACTTTTGTCCTTCGTCAAACACAAGTTTCTTCATCTGGCAACCATGACAGCCCCACCATCCATCACCCTCGCCACTACAACGCTGTCGCACTTAAACTGCAAGCCGTCGTGACTTGTCCTCCATTATCACCATCTTCGCAAGCTCTGCAACCAATCAGAATCGCAACGAACATCAACAAAATCGAAACTAGAGAATTGTGATTCAGGAAATCTCGCAAGCGTCACCCAAACGCAATCGCGCCATCAACAGCGACGAGCTCCTCCTCCATTTGCGAAACCCTTCGCGTCACCATCGACCTCACACCATACTAGTCAGGTCGCCGTCACCTCGCAAGCTTCCTTGTCGCTACCATCAAAGCTTCGTTCATCATCAATGCAGACCTACAATTACCAAATTCCAGAAACCCAGTAGAAACCCAAAATCAGAGGAAACGCTTCGCGCCACCACGTTCTCGAAAGCCTCCTCCTTCACGAAGCCACTTTCGTCATTCTCACAAGTCATCGACCTCCAGACCTGCAAAGAGAGACTCGTTCAACAACCAATCGCAGCGAACATCAACAAAATCGAAACCAGAAAATTGCTATTCAGAATACTAGCAAGCGCCACCCAAACGCCATTGCGCCATCAACAGCAACGAGCTCCTCCTCCATTCGTGAAACCCTTCACATCACCATCGACCTCGCACCATACCAGTCAGGTCGTCGTCACCTCGCAAGCTTCATTGTCGCTGCCATCCAAGCTTCGTTTATCATCAATGCGGACCTGCAATTACCAAATTCCAGAAACCCAGCAGAGACCAAAATTAGAGGAAATGCTTCGCACCACCACATTCTCGAAAGCCTCCTCCTTCACGAATTAGGGTTTTTGTTTATCATGTCAGCATCTCTTTCAATTAAGAAACCATTTTCCTTGAGTCCAGCGTACTACGTCAATTAAGAAACTGACTCCAGCGTATCACGTCAAACACACACTAACGTCGTTGGATCCAATTTAATGGAAAAGACTCAATTATTGCAATTTTCAGAAAATTGGAACTCAATTGAGAAATCTAAAAAAAAAAGGAACGAAATTAAGATTTCAAATTATTAAACCTAAATTTAACTCAAACTTTACACTAGAACTCCCCCACTTATTTACGGGTTCTACATGCTTATCCATTATTCTCTGTGACTTGAATGCCTTTCTATTAATTTAGCTGTTTTGTTTCAGTTTAAAAAGGTTTGACTGTGTTTTCAATCAAATTTAAAAATATTCTTTTATTCTCTCAAGATTAAAAAGAAAAGGTTTATTTTAGTCAATAAATATTAAATTCAAGAAAATAAAATGATTTTTTAAGATTTAAAGTTTAATTTTTAAGATTTAAAACTAATTTAGTCTCTTAAATTTAATGTTTTGAAATTAATACTATGATTTTTATTGTATTTTGACGAACTATCTTTAAAAAATGACCCTTTGAAAAAAATAAAATCATAGCTAACAAAATAACTGCGAAACCAAAAGCTTTGTTTGAGATGTAAAAACATAGACTTGGCTTTTGATTTGGAAATATGAGCAAATCTCTGTTGGCTTTTGTTGCTACAGCCATTTCGACAAGGTTCCGCGTTCCTCTTCCTCAAATTCAATACCGATTCTACTGTTCTTCACCCTCTCAACCTTCATCCAACAAGCTCTTTGTTGGAGGTCCCTCTCTCTCTCTCTCTCTCTCTCTCTCTCTCTCTTATGCTCATTCCTTTGTTTTTATTGACTCTGAGGTTCTTTCAGGGTTGTCATGGTCAGTGGACGAGAAGTCGCTCAAAGACGCTTTCTCTTCCTTCGGAGACGTCACCGAAGGTAATATGCGCCTTAACGTTTTTCTAGGTCTTTGTCTTTTACCCATGTTTCTGACATGAAGCTACGTGTTCGACGTTTTGTCTCACTGAAGTATTGTTGCGAGCATTGGGACTTATGGCTCTCTAGAAGTGTAGTTTTTTAACATATCAAATTTAATAGCGTGTTTAAACGGGATTGAGGGGTCATGCTGTTTCATGCTCATAAGACTCTGATATCATCACATAATTTCTCTCTGCTCCCTCCTTTTCTTTCCACCATTCCAGAATCACCGTAGATGTTTTAGGTTCTGGTTGCCTTGCCTTGTGGCTTCCCCAATCGCAGGCAAAATTGGATAACTTGCTAACCACACTTTGAAACCTTGATTCTCTTTATACCTATCCATTATTTTTTTTTCTTTTGGCTCTGTTCAATTTTTCCTTCCTTGTTATTGTATTTCATCTGCATTTGATCATTTTTTTTTCTCTTCTCACAAATTTGCCATACTGTCATGTGAGTTGCACTTGTGATGAGCTCGCGTTCACCCAAGTGAATGGGACAAAAAGATCATGCATGCATACATACATGTTAACACGTGCACCAAAATTCTAATGTCTGCTTGCGTAAATGCCCCTTTGTAAAATTAATTTGGAGAGAAAGTTTAACTCAGTTTGTTCGTGTTATTCTCATCAATCAGTGATGTACTGGCATATGGGTTTGTGTGCAGGGGAAAAATTAGTAACTAACCAATTTTAGTAATGGACAGCTAGATTCAATTAACAAACTAATTCCCTCCTTTTCCCCTTTTCTGTTTTTCATCATGTAATACCCCGCTAGCGGAGGATTGGTAAATATTGACCATTCCCAGCTTAGAAACCTACTGACGGTAGGTAATAAGGACGGAGATTCTTGTAGAAGACATGAGCAGTCTGATCACCGGTAGAAATGGATATAAAATTCATGAGGATTGCAATATGTTTCTCCGGAACGATGTGACTGTCATCGTCTGTTTGGCGCATTCATCAAATACCGGGTTTGCAGCAATGCAGTGTGCACATTTACTGTCGCTGCATTGAACAGGTTGCTTGACACAAGTGACATGTAGTGGAGATAACGTAACGACTGCAGTTTGCAGGTGAGAGGGACAAGAGCGTGATACTGTGTCACGGATGAAGAACGAGCTATAGTTGGTCTTGTAGACCGCCAACATAACAAAGATTCTCCCAAGAAGAAGCAACAACCTGTAACCGAGGCATGAGCATGTAGTAGGAGTGTACATGGTATGGATTGGGATGGATTAACTTATGTTCCTACTCGGCCCAAAGTTTTTATAGGGTTATTTTTGAAAACCCAACCTGATCAAGACTCAACAATATTTAGGACAAGACCTGGTTATTGAAAAACACATTTTAGATCTCTCCTCGTCTTCTTTATGTCTATTTAAAAGCACATTATAAATGGTGCCATCTGGAATGAAAAATTGGTATTTTGGATTGGCAATCCATAATGCATTTTTTGTATTCCAGATTATACAATTTGGAATGTATTTTTTGTATTACGGATCGTGTAGCCCAAAATGCATTTTTTATTTTTGTATTTTAGATTGTGTAATCTGGAATGTATTTTTTTATATTTTGGACTAAACTTGGAACTAAAAATGAAAATCCTAAACTAGAAGATAAATTTGGAATTTTAAAGTTTATGGGGTGCCAGTTGAAACTATGGAGGTGCAGGCAGAAGCTGCCCCCGTCAGGAGTCCCTTTGGGCCAGGCTGACTTAGTGGGATGGGCCAGACACCCCTAGTATCCAGAAATCCACCCAATTTGCATCACAGAAATGCAATGTCTGCAAGGAAGAGGAATGCGGAAAGAAGAGGCCCTTTCCATGTGTACCCTTCCTGTATTTTGAAATGTGTGCTGCCTTTATGTGAGACCCCACCCAACAATGATCTAAGTGATAGAGTCCTTGGTCAAGCTCGCCAAACCAATCATCCTCAGTTGTAAGTACTGAATTGGACATGCATTTTCAGCAAATAAAAATCTGCTATGTGCTTATTTTGCAAGCTGTGATATTGACACCACGTTAAAATAGAAGTGTAGCTGGCACAATTAACCCATCCTCAGGAATAAATTGCTGAAATTTTCACATCACCAGCAGATCCAGCGTTAAAATCATCATCATTTGTCATTTTAATTGACATGGTAGGAATGCTATTGTATTTTTGGGACAAAGATAAAAGAAGGACACACTTGCTCAGTCCAGTCAACATTATCTTTATCAAATAGACAAATGAGGACCTGGCTGATATCTGTAGATGCAGCAACCCAAGGATATAAGCCGTGTCTCTTTGAACTGCTATAAACTTAGTTTACTAGATATCCTTCATTTTAGACATGTACAAAAAAGGTCACAATAGGTGCCCGAGGTATAGATTGTTTGATTCTTATCCTATGTGTAGGTCAAGTGAAAGACCAAAAAGGTGTTGGAGGAAGTCAAGGGAGATCTTAGGCTAAATAATATTTTTGAAGCTTTAGTTATTAATCGGAGCAACTGTAGTGTGATCCATGTAGTCAATCTGTTACTTCCAGAAATCATATGTTCATTGAAATAATCTGTGCCTGGCAAAAAAGTTTGCTTGAAAGCATACATTTCTCGTCCAATTTCTGTAACTCTTACCAAATTTCCGTGAGGGAATCTCTCTTAAAGTTCCCTCCATGCATCATAGGCAAGATCAGCGTAAACTATAATTTCAAAAATTGAAGGTGATACAAATTTCAAGATCCAGGAGATTACCAAATTGTTGCATCTCTTCTAGAGGTCATAAATCTGATCAAACTTATCTAACATTTGAATGCTTCTGTCAACAAATTTGAGTTGGTTCTTCGGAATAAGCAAACATCTAATTGAAGGAGCACAATTGTTTTAACTTCCACTTGTTAGCGGAGGACAATGTAGAGTCTCTGCATAGTAGGATTTTCATTCTAATGAACAAAATTCGGACTGGTTGGATTTGACTAAGGTTTATAGCAATTGAATTGGAATTATTTTGGCTCGAGTTGTTGTTCAAACTCCTCTGATTGGTTCTTGGTATGGAAAAGTTGAATGCGGTGGCAACAAAGCTCAAGAGAAATCCAATTTAGAGAGAAGTTGAACTCAATTGATTTGTATCATTCTCATTATGGGGTTGAGTTAAGCCCCGTATCCAATTTTTAAGATAGTATCAAAGCCTATTATTGGGCCACCTTCCTTTGCCACCTTCCAAGGTAGTAGCCGTAAGTGTGATGGGAATTTTGAAAGCCACTTTAATTGTGATCACCCCTATTCTGCCTTAGGTTTGGCCTCTTCGGGATTGCCTTAATTGCAATCTCAAGAGAGGTGGGTTAGTTCCCCATCAACTGGAGCAATAAGACTTACTGTCCTAGAGACAGAAGTCACCTATAACACATACAATGCATCAATGCACTAGCCGTCCTAGAGACAAAAGTTTCCCACAGAGAGAATTCTCTGTCCTCAAACTACAAATAATTCTCCACTCCCGATTACACAAACTTCTGTAATTTACAACAATAAATAATGGGATTAGAATTCAGTTATGGTATCTATATAAAGAAGTTAAATTTGGTATCAATAAATAAAGGGGTTATTATTTTTTAAAAAACCACTTTTGGTACAAGGCCCTATGTTTCCCCTAGTATATATATATACTCCAAATACTCTATTTTCATAAATAACTGTCATCCAACATTTTCTAATATAAAACTTATTTTGTTCACATAATCCTAAAATTTCTAATAAACAACTGTTTTCTAATTTCCTGCGCCCTAAACTTGAGTAAAAAAATTAAGGAGGTATGAACTGCTTCGAAACCCAAAGGTGCCATGTAACACAAAAGAGAAACTCGGGCAACAGGACGTGGAAGATTGTTCAACGAAGAATTACACAATTGGGAACAGAGTTGATGAGCTTTTCTGCGAGTCTGATGATGAAAATAAGCTATGCTTAGGTTTGACATTGTGTATATTGAGAGCTTTTAGTTGTCTTTTACCTGTTCTGTGAACATGTTATGGACCTCTTATATTTTTTCCATCATCTGATGTTCCTTTTCAGTATACAACTTTGGTATCCTTAATCTGTTACTGTCTTGATCTTCTGCTCTAAATTATTGGAGACCTTTTCTTGTAGTGAGGATAGTGTATGATAAAGACAGTGGCAGGTCTAGAGGCTTTGGATTTGTCATTTTTTCAAATGAAGATGATGCAAAATGTGCAAAGGAAGCAATGGATGGAAAGGTCAGACATAAAGAATACCATATTATATCATTTCCTGTTGAAGTTCCGTCTGAAGGTGATGTTTTCTTTACAGGCACTGTTGGGCAGACCATTGAGGATAAGTATTGCACTTGAGAAGGCCCGAGGTGTACCTGTTGTAGTTCCTCGACTTTCAGATATTGGACATTTGAACAGGCGCTAAATTTACTATGCCTCACTAAATCCATGTAGGTAACATCATATCTATTGTTAGCTGCTGATGACTACGAAATTTGTATTGATTATCGTGATTAGCAGTCAGCAGAAAATGAAATTTATAAGCAACTGGAAATCAATTCCTTAAATCTGGGCAAAGTAATGTGTTAAATTCAACTTATTTTACAGAAACAATTGCATATTTTTGTTAGAATCATGAGTGCTTTTTGAGAAATGAAAACGATTTAGCCAAACTAAGCACAAACAAAAATGCACATTAAGCAGCAGGTTATTGCAAGCAATGTGACTTATGCTTGATACTTTGATATTCTGCTTGGAGACAAAATGACGAGTTACTTATTGAAATCTCAAAGTTCTTTTGAGTCTGTCATTGAAGACGGCGTTTAAGGAAAAGTTCCACATCCATCTATAATAATATATGGAAGTCATTGTTGGATGAAAGTTTTTCAGATTGCAATCCCATAATTATCAAGCGGTGTTTTCAATTTTTAAAACCTTCTACTTTTGTGCAATCTCTTCTTTTTTACATATTACTGTTTACACTTTTTAAAGCATCAAAGACAAAATTTCCTTCAATGTAAAATGCATATTTCCTAAATGACTCTTGTTACAAAAGTCACCAATTTACCTTTTTTAAAATAAGAAAAAAACTTTCCAAATAATGCATGTACTTATTTTTAACAGAAGACAAATACAAGATAAAATTTATAAGGTTTAATTATGTTTAGTTTCTCAAATTTGGACTTGATTGAAAGAAAAAATGTTTATTTGTCTCTTAAATTAAGTTAAATATAATTTTAGCTCTAAACATTAAATTTGATGGAAAAAAAAACTTAAACTCTTTTTTTTTTTAATTTTGGAAATTAATTTTAAAAAAATTATAAGACTGAAATAAGAATATTCCTAAATTTGAAGGATTATAAAACATAATTACATATGGAAGTGGTTTTTTGAGTAAAGTTTTTTCCACTACTCTACCAGAAGAACGTGAGTCCAATTTCTCTCTATTAGAATTTTTTTATATTGTCCTTTACTGAATATTAAAAATACATTAATGTTAATATTTTAAAAATCTTTTTAATATATTTTAAAACGCTAAAATTAGTAGTATTTTAAAAGTATAACAGAGAAATAGTATAGAAAAACCATCAGAGAATCCAAATTCGAAACATGTATGGATGGTTTTCAACTGTTTAAACATTCCACTTTTGTACAACCCCTTTCTACAAATTACTTTTTTCTTTTTTTTTACTTTTTTTAAAGCAACCAAACCAGATTTTTCATTGAGGTAAAACACTTGTTATATACTTTTTAATAACTTTTTTTTCACCGAAGTTAACATTTTTTACTTTATTTTTTGTTCGCTCTACATTAAAAAATTTAAAATAACTTTATTATTAGCTTCAAAGTTAAAACAGAACGATCCTCTACGTGCTCTTCTTTACAAAGTTATGCTCCACTTTATAATTTGTATAGATTTTTAAATTAAAAAAATAAGCTAAATTTTCTCTAAATCCTATAATTAAGTAAAATAAATATTAAATGGCCAAACAAATTATATTAAAATTTAGAATTATTTTCTTTATGTTTTAGCTTTAAGACCTTAGTACATTATATATGTGCAGAAGAATATACGTTGTAATCAATGTTGCCAAAATTTGAATAAGATGTTTTCTTTTGTAGAGGTACATTGTATAGGAACGAAATTATCATGCATTCAAGAATATGGAAGAAGAATTATGTCACTAGATTTTTTTGTATTACAAGTATTTAAAGAAAGGTGTTTTTTTAATATTAAGAAACTTATATAATAAAGGTGCTTAAAATGTTCTATATGGGATAAATTACATCCTTTATATACTTCATTGGTTGAGACTCTTAGATGTTGATAAATGTCCTTTTTAGATCTCAATAAAAGGATAAGAATTTTTTTATCCAGAAGTATTATATCTTAATGTTATAATAGCACTAATGTATCTTGTTAATTATATTCAACCTAATGTAGTATTTATTGTAAATTTGTTAAATAAGATACAATTCTTTCCTTTCAAGAAGACATTGGATTGAAGTAAAACATATACTTCATTACTTTAAGAATATTATGAATATGAGTTTATTTTATCAAAATGACTCAAAATTAGATCTTATAGGTTATGTGGATGCATGTTATTTGTTTATCAGATTTGCATAATGACTTATCACAATTAGGATATTTGTTCACATGTGGTGGCACAACGGTTTCATGGTAGTTTGTGAAACAAACCATAATAATAACATCGTCAAATCATTGAGAAAGTTTAGCATTACATGAGGTCAATTATGAATGTGTTTGATTAAGGTCTATAATTAAACATGTGCAACAAACTTGTGGTTTATGTTCAAACAAAATGGAATCAACAATCATAATGAAGACAACACTGCATTGTTCAATTGAAATGGTGATAAAGATCCAAAAGATTCGTTTATGTGAAAATCTAGCATATCTATTTACAAATTCTTTGTCAATGAGCACTTTTGAGCAATTGAATTCATAAAATTGAACTCTGTTGTTTTAATGATATAAGTTTATGTGAGAGAATAGAATATGTCAAAAGATTTTTCTTACTAATAAGATTTTAAGGAAACTCATTTTCTAATCAATGACACCTGAGTACTATGAATAACTGATTATCCATTCATTTACTATTTAGTCATGTATTAATGGATTGATTTGTTTCAATTAATCATATAATTGATTAACTATCTGAATTAATATAATTGAATAGTATCCTTTAAATTATAAACAAAATTTTTCTCTAATAAATAAAAATGAGTCTATTACATTATTAATAACTTTCTACAAAATACATTTTTTTTTTATAAATTTAACGGTTGAATTGTAACTATATATTATATATACTTTTATATACAAATTATAAGAAAAATAAATAGTTATACATTGAATCACTTTATATATATAACGGTTATCAAATAATTTTGTATTAATTTAAAATTTTTTAATATATTTTTAGTTGAAAGAAACTTTGAATTTAATTGTGAATTAAAACTTACTGAAAGTTATAATAGTTGCTATAAATGGCATGTGATATTTCTCATGTTAGATAATCATCTTTTCAAATAATTATTTTTCTTAAAGCTAAGCTATAGAAACTGTTTGAAACAGGGTTGTGATTTACGTTCTTTGTTGTTCACGTTAAGCACAAAAAAATAGCCAAGTTTTTTATTAATAATTAGTTAGGTGAGTGTTCTTTACTACAATCAATACAAAAATTGGTTATTTGTTGGGTTACACTTTAGACTAACACATGGGACACTCTCTATTTATCAAATCTAATCTCATCAAAACCTAATAATTTAATAGGTTTGACATTTGGTTGAGAATAAAAAATTTCTTTAAAATACAAAAAATTATAACACCTGAAAATTATATTAAAAATAGACTAAATTAATCACAATTCAAATGTCTCACCAAAAAATTACGTGCATGTAATTTTCGCTTCATGAAAAAAAAAAAAAAGTTAACAAGTTTCTATCTATGTTCTCTCTTTGCTCTGCCTTTCATGTTTAGAAATTGGATAGAAATAATCATTACAAAGCTCTATGATTGCACTAAAGCCACTTGCGTGAAGGAAATTAAAAAGGAAACAAGTCAAAAGTTAAACAAATTATTGTGTATGTGGTAATTTTATTTTTTTTTCTCTTTTTGAGATGAGAAATTGCGTAAAGCAGGTGAATTTTTCAATGAAACTCTTTTGTTGAGCATCTTACATCAAAGGGGCCACAATATAAGTTGTATTAAAATATGAGATGAATTATAGAGACAAATCAATAATTTATTAATTAGGAGAAGGTGACATAATCAATCCTTGCCTTTCATGCAAATTGCATTCGTTCTTCCCTAATCTAACTTATATTGATAAAGGAGCAATCACCCAATTATACCTAAACAAAATTGCTTTTGATTGTTTAGCTAAAATAGTTTGTAAAATTAATATAATTTGAATAAAGTTATTTAGTTTGAGCTATTTCAAGTTTTAGTTGGAAAAAATGTTAATATTAAATAAGAGTCAACATTATTATATAAAATCGGTCGTATATTGAGTTCAGTTAATTCAGATTAAAAAATAAAAGATAAACAAAAAAACATAAGTAAATCATGAGACAAAGGTAGGAAAATACAAAATTATTTTAGTAAATTTATTATTTGTTATTATATTTAATTTATGTTTTACTATTTATTAAATGACGTATTTTGTAAAATTAAAAAATAAAAATTTGAAAATCTTTTCTTACGTGTATTGTAAAAATATTTATATATTAATTAAAGAAACCTCTTTGATTCTGAACTTAATCCACTTCTTAGAGATAAAGATTTTTTTAGGGAATTTATGTGCTAGTCAATAAAAGAGATCTTATTTTATGAGTGAGAAGCCAATTTATGTGTTGATCAATGAAAGAGATCTTATTTTATGAATGAATTGGAGTTGACTAATGGGTTATAAGTTAAATTGATATTTTAAAAAATTAAAATGTTGTTTAATAATATTTAAATGATTTAATGTTTTATCGTTTTATATATTCAAAAGTCTCTTTGATTTTCACTTATTATTTTTAAAATAATATTTAGTAAAATATATGATCTAATTCAAAAAAAAAAAAATATATATATATATATATATATATATATAATTAACTAATATGTGTCAAGTTAAATGTGATTAAATTATTTCACTTTTAATTCAACATGTGATAAAACAATTTATATTAAATAAACTGAGTCATTTTGACATCACTAAGTGTAAACTTATTTTAAAATGACATATTTTTTAGTTTTTAAAATAAATATTTTTAATAGAAAAAGAATTATTATATTTGTAAAATATTTGTTTAATTTAAAAAGAAAGACAAAGCTAACAATAAACTGATATTAGGATTGTCTAGTGAAAACTAGGAGTGAGTGAAACTCAACTAGGTATATTATAAAGATATTAGGATTGTTTAGGAATACCAGTAAAGAATACTACACAATCAGGAGTGGGTGATACTTAGGTTTAGTCAACGTAACATTTGTTACCATGATTGACTAGTGTAACCAAGAATGATGCTAATACTCAATTTTAAACTCATTAAAAATCTAGTTATCTTAGAGAAGAATTAAACTAACTCAATTTAGTGAACTAACATAAAATAATTGTATATTTATTATTTTATCTTAGCAAAACATTATTTACAAATACTACAGTTGCTTGCAAAGTTAAATACTATTGTCATCAATTGTCATTCCTTTTAAAAAATTGTTTTTCTTAAAATTACTTAGTAATTTTGGTGAAATATTTGAAAAACATTTTATCGTTATCTAACAACTGTATAGATTGTTTAATTTTCTACAAAATTATTAAAAGAAATTTGACAAAAAGTTTTCCAAAACAAAACGTTATTCAACTTTGCTTTCTAGTATTTTCATTCATTTCATAGGCCTTCAAACGTATCAAATAAAGTCCAAAAGATGGTGATGGTTGAAAATGGTTCATAAAAAACTTCAGCAACACCAATTACTCCAAATAAAGTTATAAGGGTTCAACTAACTGAAATAGATTCCTTGCAAATTGCATTAGAATACAATCTTCAAGTGTGTTTTTTTTGGTGAAGATCAAAGGTTCCAATACAACTCCACAACATTATCAAGAATCTGACAAAATTCCAGAACTTGCAAAACATCATTCAGATAATGTAATCCCAACTATTAATTTTTTTATATAAATAAATTGCACTAAACAATAACTTGTGAGATGAATAGTCCATAAAATGGAAGTTTTTAAATAGGATTATCGATAGCTGTTAAAATATGTTAAGAAAAAAAATTATTGGTGTGTATATAGAAACAAAATTTATTAAAATCTTAAAACTGACTCTGAAAATGAAGAGGAGACAAAGTAATTATTGAGTTCCATTTCTTTATGAAATTGTAGGTCTGTCTTACGAAAAAAAACAAAAAAGGAGAGTGGTTGATGACAAAGCATCTCTTTTCCCCCCTCGAAGAATCCAATTAATGGTAAGAAACAAACACTGCAATTTTAATATTCTTAAATTCCTGCAAAAAGTTTAACAGTGTTCCAAGTAATAGTGGTTTGGATCAAAGATCACACATATACTGTATGTCATACATTAAAAAGCCACACGTAATCATCATTCATCATTGCAATTTTCAGAAAATAATAAAAGTATGATCACCATTGTACGTCACATGTCTTGTTGCAGTGAAATATTTAACTAAAATATCAGACCTTCAAATTTCTTCCAGATAACTATTTATTTGATCTTATACGTATACACCAGGTATTATTTATCTATCTATTACTTTTATGAAACATAGGTTTTAAATTTAGAGTCGTTTGGATTTGACCGATGATATGTTTTGGAAACACGTCATGTGACACGCTGTTTAATATGGAATAATTGGTGTTTGAAGTGAAAGATCTGATATCGAATGAATTAGATAGGTTTGGTTGATTATTGAAACACACTTGACTATGAAGATAATGCATGTTGGATGGGAAGACCCACTCAAATGCCAAACGGTTTACCAAAAAAAATAGGTAATTTATTATTCAATACTAATTATTGTATCAATCATTCAACTCTCCCATTCTCATTTATGCTCACAAATACTCTTTTCTCACAAAATCATTTTACTATCTATCTTAAAAGTAAACTATTTAATATTTTAAAAAAATATGAGCAGTGCTCACTGCACCTCACCTCCTTCTTTTTGCACCTCCAAATTTATCTATTTGTCTTTCATTTAATAAAATTCAAACAATAAATTCATACTTAATAATTTTTTAACCCCTAACAAGTTTCCTAACTCCCAACAACCCTATCTAATGTTATAAACCCTACCCTGCACCTCCTTTGCCTTTCCTGGTTACCATCACTGTAGCTTAGCTTTTCGTTAGTATCACTGTAGCTTAGCTTTTTGTTGTCCAGTTCACTGTTATATTGTCTAGAGAAGGTATACATTTGTGATCTGTGGTGGTGATACTGTGGTGGTGATACTTGCTAGTGGGTGATACTTGCCGGTGGGAGGAGAAAGAAGAAGAGAAAGATCCGTCAGGTTAGTCAAATGGAATAAACAGTTAACCGCCGTTCGTCATGCAGTTAAGCTTGCCGTCGTTCGAACGACGTTTTTTCTTTGCCGCCGCCCATCGAGTTGCGGTTTCTCCCAACCGCATTTGGTGTTGCGTTTCTCCCCAACCGCCCTTCGTGTTGCGGTTTTTAGGAGTCACACTTTGAAGTGCATTTGTACTGTGCACTTTTATTTGAATATAATAGTATGTATTAGGATTGTTGTATGGTTGTATGGTGTATTACGAGTTGATAGTGGGAGTGTATTAAGAGTTCTTTATTTAGTTCCCATTAGTTCCAATGGATGTAGTTATTTATAGATTATGATATTGATAATGTTACTGGTATTATAATTTTGAATGCTTGGAAGGTTAGGGTTTATCTGGAATTAAGGTTGTTGACGTAGATATATTTTTAGGTATATATATTTCTAGTTATTTAATTTATATTTTAATCTTTAAATGTGTAAACTTTGTTTTAATTATTTTTAGAAAATCAGAATATGCATAGGTGGAGAAATTATGCGGTTTAATTAGCTTTTATTTAGTTTTTGTAGTTTGATTTTATTTTTAGAAGTTTTTCTTAATTTTTTATTTGTTATTTGTTAAATTTTATACTTTTAATTTTTAATGTAGGTTCTATTTAACTATATAAGATGAATAACTATTCATTTTTGGATTCTCAAATGAATTCTGATTTTATGTCGGAATTTTCTTCCTTTATAAACGAAGTCGGTGAGGGTGATTACACAAATAAATTTTCCACTGATCAAATATTCCCATCACGCGCCGATATGATTGATTGGGTTCGAAAGATTGCATTTGAGCTTGGATTTGTGGTCGTGATCATAAGATCTGACAGAGCAACTGGTGAACCTAGAAGAAAAACATTCGTTGTGTTAGGCTGTGAAAGGAGTGAGAAATATAGGAAGTATAAGCAAGACGTGCAACCTAGTGTGTCTGGCACAAGAAAATGTGAGTGTCCGTTTAAGTTGAAGGGTAAACCTAAAGGACACGGTTGGGTGTTAAAGGTTATGTGCGCCTATCATAACCATGAATTAGCAGAGACTTTGGTTGGTCATCCTTTTGCGGGGAGGTTAAATGCTGCTGAACAGTCAATTCTTGTTGACATGACCAAGAGTCAAGTTAAACCCTCAAATATTCTTTTGACTCTTAAAGAACATAATGAAGATAACGTGACGACTATAAAACAAATATATAATGCGAGATACACTTACAAACGATCTTTGAGAGGGTCGAGAACTGAAATGCAACAGTTGATGATGTTGTTAGATAGAGACAAATATATCCAGCATAGTAGATGTTTGGAAGATGCTGACATAGTAAGTGACCTATTTTGGACACATCCTGATTCAGTGCACCTGGTCAATTCATTTAATATTGTGTTCTTAATGGATACGACGTACAAGACAAACAAATATCGTCTTCCGTTGCTTGAGATCATTGGAGTCACGTCCACTGGTTTGACATTCACAGCCGCCTTTGCATTGCTTTCAAGTGAACGCCAAAATAATTTCACTTGGGCATTGGAAATGTTTAAAAGATTACTATTGACAACAGAGGGCGGTCCACGCGTTATTGTCACTGACAGAGACCTTGCTTTGATAAATGCCATTACCAATGTCTTTCCTGAGACATATCATATGCTATGTACATTCCACATTATGAAGAATGTGAAAGCGAAATGTAAGATGTTAGTGGATAATGTTGAGGCATGGGATGGGTTGATGGAAGTGTGGCAAAATGTGATGGACTGTGACGACGAGTCCAAGTTTGGTGGTTATGTTTATCGTTTTGAGTATGCCTCTGCTGCATGGCCTTTATTTTTTGATTATGTGAACCGAACCTGGATCATCCCGTATAAGGCATACTTCGTCAAGGCGTGGACTAACAAAGTCATGCATCTAGGCAACACTACAACAAACAGGTGATTGTTATTGTTAATTTTTTTACTTATCTATTTCATATTTTTTGTCATAGTATTAATGTGTTTTGCACAGGGTTGAGTCTGCGCACTGGAACCTGAAGAGATTATTGGGGTCTAGTATGGGAGACCTATGCTCGTGTTGGGATGCTATGCATAATGTCATTGTCTTACAACACAATAAGATCAGAGCGTCCTTTGAAAAAAGTATTCACTTAATGAGTGATGCTTATAAAGCACTGAGATATCAAAGACTTGTTGGACGTGTTTCACGATACGCTCTAGAACTTATTGCTGATGAAGTACAGCGAGTGAATAAAATAGGTTTGGACAGTGGTCGTTGTGGATGCATTTTGAGCTCAACGTATGGCCTACCATGTGCTTGTATATTAGCACGATACGAGCCTGGAATGATTCCTCTTGGTGAAATACATGTTATCTGGACCCGTTTAAGCATTTCAAGAACTGTGTGTACTGAATCGCTTCCAGAGTTTAGCCTTGATCGTGAAGTTCAACTGGTACAGGAACGATTCAAAAATGTCGATATTGGTGAAAAGGTCAACATCAAACATAAGATGCTAGAAATTGCTTGTCCAGAGATGACATCTATGCTTGCTCCGTCGCATAAAGTGAAGACAAAAGGTGCACAGAAGACTAAAGTTTCACGACATGAGAGGTCTACGAAACGTGACCCATCATATTTTGAGCACGTTGACACTTTTCATTCAAGGACAGAGCCTTCTTCTTCACGAAGATCTCAAGTGAAATCGAAGCCGAAAGAATTTGCGCGAAGGCCAGTACCATTGTTAAATCAATTTCATCCGATTTGTCAACCGTACATTGTCGATGTTGTTGATGTTGTTGCCGATGGTCATTGCGGTTATCGATGCATTGCTGCTTTGTTGGGTCTAGGTGAAGAGGCATGGCCCATTATCCGACATGACCTTTATGAAGAACTAACTCAGTGGCGTGATCAATACGCAAATTTAGTAGGAAGCTACGATCGATTGGAAGAACTACGTCAGTCATTAATTGTCCACGATCGATCACAGGTATTTCTTCAAAACCTCATAAAAATTACCTCATTATGTTTTTGTATTTTTTTTCCATAATTACTTACCTTCAACCATTACAGGTTAATGTTAAGAAGTGGATGACCATACCGGACATTGGTTATGCCATTGCAAATAGATATAATGTCATCTTAGTATGTTTGTCCTATGTTCAGAGTTTTACCATATTCCCACTTCGCACTCCACCGCCAACTGATACTAGACAACATCGGATGTTATGCATTGGATTTGTTAATGGATGTCATTTCGTACAGGTAAATTTCCATTTTTATTATACCATAAGCATTACCCATTATGATTCATTTACTAATATAAAGTTTATAGGTTCAATTACAAGATGGTTGTCCGTTACCAATGGTGGACATGATTTCCTCAAACCATTGTTATCCAGAGGCGCGAGCATGGTCATCATTTTATACTCATAGGATGCAATCATTTATGGAATTAATGGGATCTAATAAAAGTTATGTAGATCTTGGCGAAGACTGAAATGAAGTTTGTTATGTAGTAATTTAATATTTCATTTGTAAATATTTTTTTGTACTAATTCAATGTTTTCAATTAATTGTCGTATTAATTGAATTATTTCAATGTAGACGATTCATTTTAACGCGTTCAAAAAATTAGAAATAGTCCAAGTGTGGAAAGTGTACGCCAAAATGCATTATAAATAGTATAAGTAAACATCACATAAAAAAACATTATAAAATAAAACATATATGAATTTGTCCCTTCAAGAAAATGATGCTCGTCCACGCACATGACGAGCACCTCTACTAGTAGTAGCAGCCTCGTACTCCTCAACAGATCTACGAGCAACCTGTAATGTCTGATTAGTTTGCTCATAGACTACAGCGTTCTGTGTGACGTGTTGACAGCTTAACATGCCCTGCAACATCCTGATGACACGCCTCATACCACCCTGAAATGAATATAACCAAATAAATCAATTAACTATGTCAACCAAAAATTGATATAATAAAAAATCACACTTAGTTTCATTACATACCAACAATCCAGATTCAGGCGACCGTCTACGACGAACTGGGGGCACCGGGATGTCATCCGGAAGGTGTCGCCTCATGCGCGGTGCAAGACTGGGTCGATCATCGTCGTCAGCTGGAGTGATGTACGGGTGTGACACCCGTCTAAACCACACCAGGTATCCGTCAACACACGCAGAGGGGTCCTCAGCTTCAACGGCACCAGTAATGGCATGCTCTACATACCTCAACCAATTTAGATCAATCGTATGAATATCTGGCACCGGAAGGCTCTCAGGCGAACGTGGTATAATCTGCACAAAACCGAACTGACGCAACACGCGTTCAGGCAGATGTCGGTGAACCATGTCGCCTAGTCGGATCCATCCTGAAAACATACATATGGCCAAGAATGGACAAGTACGTCTGTGCGAAGTGTATGGATTCCAAATGATCGCATCATATGTGAGCCCATCCAGATATCTCCGCCCCTCCGTAAGACTCCAACCCTGTCTAGAAGGTATGTATCGTGAAGCTCGTGGATGGAGGTCTGTGTACGTATCTGAGAATCGCCCTTCCATCCCAGGAAGGTGCTCATATATCCAACTCTAAAAAAAACATTACTTACTTATATTATTTTA
Organism: Vigna reflexopilosa; assembly: GCA_027742785.1. Classification (NCBI taxonomy): domain Eukaryota; kingdom Viridiplantae; phylum Streptophyta; class Magnoliopsida; order Fabales; family Fabaceae; genus Vigna; species Vigna reflexopilosa. Next base: position 53,662,524 of record CM050911.1, on the reverse strand, counting down.
TACTTTATACATTCCTAAAATATATAAAAAAATACTATGTAAAACTTAAATGTACCTGTAGAAGAGTGGAATATCCAGCTATCTGTCTGACACCATTGAAGCTAGCATCTCCTAGCTGCTCATAAGTGTGTGCCAGTGCAGCTGCTCCCCAGGCATATCTCGAACATGCATTTAAGTCTCGCAACAGAAGGAGGTACGAGACACGAATCAATGTCCCACTCTTATTAGTAAAAATTGTGCATCCAACCAGATGCAACAAATACGCCCGAGCAGCGCACTCCCAAAGCTCCTGCTGAATGCAATCGTGGTAGACCTCGCGGAGCCAGCTCAGCCGCACTTTTGGACCGCGTGACTTCTTCATCTCGGCTGAAGCTTTGGCGCGGTCGACGCCAAGCAAGTCCATAAGATGAGATCTAGCCTCATCGTACTCTAGGTCCTCCACCTCACAAAATTGCCCCATGATAGGTAGGTGGAGCAGATTGTGAACGTCATCTAATGTGACGCTCATCTCGCCTACCGGAAGGTGGAAAGTATTTGTCTCTAGGTGCCATCTCTCCGCAAGTGAAACGATCAATCCATGATCAGCATACTCGTAGGATAGGTTGACTAAGGAAGCCAACCCCGACATGGATATATATGGCTCGATAGCCTCATGATACATTCCAAAATTTTTTAATTTTTTACCATGGGTCCTCAATTGAATCTCCCCTCGATCCTACATAAAAACACTTAACTATATAACAAAAATAAATAAGTAATTAATCAACAATTAACATTTAGGTTGATTGCCAACCTGGCCTTGCCATATGGCATATGCAACATGTTGGGAATAGTGTGTAAGCAAGGAGGTGTCATGTGGACCTCCTGGAAATCCATCATCTTCAACTTCATCTCCATCTTCATCTTCATCTTCATCTTCTTCCTCACTATAGTCATCTTGCTCTTGAACATCCTCATGCTGAACATAGTCCTCCTCACGATGTCCCTGCTGTATAGACTCCTCCTCGTCCTCATAATGATGCTCATCAATGACGTCCGTGCGATATTCCTCTACGCGTCTTCCACGACCAGAAGTCGTAGGTCGTCTCCTTTCATCATGTGATGAAGATGATGGCTGACCACGAGACGATGAAGTCTCTCCACGGTAAGATGATGCGCCTCTAGTTCTTACCATTTCTATTAACCAATTATATTATCAATATATTCTATAAAACAAAATTAAAATGAAAAGAAATCAAATAACTAAAAAAATCTATAAACAAATATTGAAACAAATAAGTAGAAATAAAAAAAAATTAAAATTAATAATAATATATAAAAAAAAATAAAAGAACGAAAATTACTTATTATAATCCTTAAATAAATACAAAAAAAAATAATATTTAAGAAAATCAAATTACGAATAATAATAATTATTTAATTAATAAATAATTTAATAAAATTTCTAAAGAAATAAACAAAAATACAAAAATTAACTAAAATTATATACATAATAAATAATAAAAAAAATATTTAAGAAACAAATAAACCATTAATAATTAATACTTAATCTAAATTACATTAATAATAAATAATATATAAAATTTTATAAACTTAAAAAAATTAACAAATAACCTAAAATTAAAAAAAAAATTGAAAACCAAACTAACCGCAGTCTGAGCTGCGTTTCAAACAACCGTAGTCTGAGCTGCGTTTTTTTCCACACCCCCAAAACCAAACTAACCGCATGTCCACCGGCGGTTGGTTTCAGAAGCAGATCCAGCTGCGGCAGGCGTTAACCGCGAAATGATTTGCGGTTCCATAGCGCACCCCCCAAAACCCATCCGCCGTTCGTACTGCGGCATGGGTTAACCGCAGTACCATTTGCGGTTAACCCTCCCCCACCGGTTCGCACAGAGTAAAAAATGCATAAACATAGATATGGAGAGGAGAAATACTAATCTGGACAAGCAGAAAAAATACTTCAAAAAAGAAGAACTGCTAACCAAGCATGCTAACAGCCCACGCAACAGAAAGATAGCACCTGCACAGGGTTGGAGAGATACCAGTTGTAGAGATTGGATGGAGGAAGGGATGAATGAAAATAAGGGGTGTAGGGTTTTTTTGAGTTGCGGCAGACCCATTTCACTTTTTATAAACCCAATGAATAAGCTCACAGTGTTACAGGGGTACAATCGGAATTAAAATAGAAATAGGAGGTGCAGGACGAGATCATAGAGGTGCAGGGAGGAACACTCAAATAATATATATATATATATATATATATATAGACTTAGCAACACTAACAAAAAATTTGACTACAACAATTCATCTTTACCTTTAACTCATCTACAGAGTATAAGGTAATTTTCATTTGTCTAAATCTCTCTTGAGTTTGTCTAACTTCTATATTCTACAAGCTCACTTTTCCTATCTCGACCTCATGTTCTCTCTTATGGTTTCTTTATTGAACAATGTTAAGATTGTTTTTAGTGAAGCAAGGAAGTTGAGATCTATAAAGCTCTCTTTGAAATGGGTGGAATCATTGGATGTAGATACCCGGTGCTTGACCATACCAAAAAGCCTTAAAACAAAAGGAAAATGTGAACGACAAATTAGGAATTTAGGAACTCAATCCTTCGCAAATGCTTCCGACAAACTCGATCTCTTCCACTAATGTATGCAAGAAACGTGAACAAGATTAGGGATTTGGTGACCAATGAACTCGACGACTGTATTCTTAGATGACATGGATTGTTTGGTGACCGAAAAGGATGAATGAGAAAAGAGAGGAAGTAGGGAAGAGAAATCAGATATTGTAAAAAGTGAAGATGTGATTGCAGTGGGAACATAAAATGAGATATAAGAGATATTATGACAGGTTCTTTAAAACTAGTCATAATATATTTTCAACAAAATTTTGATGCTTGAGTAAGTTGTTCTCCAAACAATTAGGAATATGGGCTAAAAGTGGTCTAATGTTAAAGTTAACAACTTGAATTGGTGAAACAATTAATATTATAATAAATGTATAACAAAAAAATTTCAATAACAATATCTTTAACTTGTATTTAAAGTTTTTTTATAAACTTTTAATTAGAATCAACATAATTACAATCCAATTCCTTTAAACCTGATTATAAACATATTTAAACTAATTAAATATTTAACCAATTATCATCGTGTTTAATTAGTTTCTTCCTTATTCAAATAATCGATTGTACTATTATGGTGGTTATGAACAATATGCCCCCATCGATACATACAATAGACATGACAAATATAACCTAATGTAATTTGGAATATTATCTAAATTGTTATATAGTGAGCCACACTTGAGAATGACTCAATATTACAACAACAAAACATTACGTATCCAACAACAATAATAATTGGTAAAAGAAGATGCGGAACATGCCTTTAAAGTCCTTCAATCATAATTTTCAATTATACGTTAACCAACACATATTTAACGTGCCAGTATATTGAAGAATGTAGTGTTATAATACCTATACTGAATAACATAATTGTTGAATAAACACATACAATATCAATGTTGAATATAATTACAACACTAAGAATGTGTCAATATATATGTCAAAACATACACACACATATATATTTATTTCAAATATATATTTATTTCAATAAATTTTCAAAGGAGTTTACATTTTCATAAAAAGCAAAAATATTGACAATTTCAACTAGCATATTTACAACATTTCGGACATGTGGTTGACAAAATTAATTTTTATCCGATGTTTAGAACTGATCATTATGTATTTTTCTTTATCATCTTGCTATTTTCATTATTTAAAATTCTGATGCTTATTAAATTAATTGTATGGATTTTGTAATTATATTTATTTATTTTGTATAAAATTAATCATCGTGTTAATAATATTAAAATAAAATTTAATTGTAATAATGAATTGAAACATTTTATAATCTTCTACTGTTGTTTTTATTTAATTACAATATTATTTTTCCATATAATCATGACGATATACATCGATCTAATATTTAATTATAATAATTAAATTATTAAGAAATAAATGGGTTATATAAGTTTTACTTTGTATCGAAGCAAAACTTGAAATTCATACTTAAAATAGAATAAAAAGATTTTCTAAGAATCTCATAAGAGAATTGTATTATATATGGTCTAATGGAGTTGAAAAGTTGAATGGAAGCGAACATAGCATAACAGTGTCAACAAAAGAAGAAGCATGGCCATGGAATTGTTTGAAGATGGAAGAAGTAAAAGAGCATTTTCTTCTTTTGGTTTGAAGTTTCCACCATCAATCGTTTTCGGTCCCCAATATACCATGATATTTAACTGCCACTTTCACCATTATAAACTCTAAAACAAACACAAAACAACAAATGCAGTTTATGGTACACAATTTTAAATTGTTCTCCCTGCTTTGTTAAAACTTTTCAGAATATTACTCTATTAGAATCAACCACTTTTAAAGTAAGTTCTTTCTATATAACTATAATTCAGATTATTTAGTTATTACAAATGTTTTTAAGTCCAAAGGGGTTATTTGAGTAAATTAAATTTAAAGTTACTTAAAAACTAGTTATGAATGTATTCATCTTAGACTGAAAACTAATAAATATTTCTAAATTTCCATGTGCTAATAAAGAATGCTGTAAAGAGATTGTCCTTGGTGAGTTTTAACTTTTTTTTTTACAGCCAGAAATACATATTAAATATTTTAAAATAAAAACAGATGATGAAAAAAAAAAAAAAACTACCAAAAGAATTATACCACACTTCACATGTACTGAATTGAATACTATTTAGTTCAGTTGCTGGCATGTAGGTGTTATAAGTGCATAAGAAGATTGAAGCTCACATTCTTGAACCCTAGAATGGTACGAAAAGGAACAGTATCAGAGAATCTTAACCTAAGGGGTGTAGAAGTAATTGCAGCACCATGTAGCAAAACTTCACCTTCACTCTACATTACGGTAGCATCCTGCCTAGAAAATCCAACGACGGTCCCTTTAAGCAATTGGGACACAAAGAATCTCAGAAAATAATGGGGGAAAAAAAAATAATAAAGGGAAGGCATGCCTGCTGTCCGTGATGATGAGTGAGTTGTGTGTATTAGACAACAGTATGAAAAACAAGAGAAGCAATGAAAAGGAAATTACTTATGCTTTTTCTCTTCTCCCCAAAAACAGTCACTTTTGCACCCAACAATTAAATGGTGTAAAATTCTGGGGTCCAACAGAACAAGTAATGCTAATTTCTGAGACCCACAGAGGTACATAGTCAATCATCCAAGGCATGGAACACAAACACATCCCATGAGCCATCATCATCATCATCCACTCCTTCATTCCCTTTTTGCTTTTCCTTTTTTTCTTCGTGTCTTGTGGTGTTCTTTCCAATTCTTCTAATTCCTTCTACTTTACAAATTCAAGAAGGGATTGCAGGTTGCAACTCTGTGCTACACTGCACTGCACTAATTGTCTTCTCTGGCTAGAACTACATGTTTTCTGATTCCCTTCATGCTTTGCACTGTGCCTTCTGTTCTGTCACTTTTCTCCCTGTGTGAGACTTCAGTTGAGCTAGCATAGTATCATGACATTGGTTTTCACTGGTTTCTCGTGTGACACCATGACTTGGTAAGTTACCTTTTCGCGGTGCCGCGGTTACTGGTGACAAGAGAAAGAAGCCGTTTTTCTGTTTTTGGCCTTTTCTCCTTTCTCTATTTAGTTTTTCTCTTCAGCATGAGAACACTTCGGTTATACTTTTAAAATATAAAAAAAAATACTTTAACCACTCTCTCTCTCTCTCTCTCTCTCTCTCTCTCTCTTCGAAAATTAAATTCGTTTGGGATTTAAATCTTTTGTGAAAAAAACCAAATAAGAAACTGCATTTAGGGGGGAAGTAGATCAAGGTAAGATTTTGCAGATGGATAGTTTGTTTGTTTCCTTAGTTATGCGGGAGGAGCACTGTTTTCAAGGGAAGAGCTGAACTAGTGGAAAGGGTGGAACAAAGCTTGCCGAGAGATTTTCTTTCCCTTGACTTGACTTTGGAGTACAGTACAACAAATTTGGTTGTTTGTTACTCAGCAAAACGAGGGGCGTGTTTGGTTTTTTCTTCCTCTGCATCATTTTCTGTTTTCACTACTTGTGATGCTCTCATATCTTATTCTTCCTCATTAGCTTTGTGTTGTGTTGGGAGTCATTGGTAGACATGGCAGAAATTAGGCTTACCAGGATGGAGCAAGGCCAAACCAAGATTAAAAATGTTCCAATAGCTGTGACCCCTGAAGGGTTTTGGTGCTGTCCTTCCCCTGTGGTGTTTCAGAAAAGCCTCAAGGCTCAGAATCCTCTCAATAAGCCAAAACCCTCTTCACCCCCACCAAAAACCAGTGTTCAAAAAAAGCCAGTGTCTGTGCCAGTGTACGAGAGAAGAACTGCTGCAGCTGCCCCTTCAAGATTGGTGCTTTCTGATGATCAACAATGTTCAACTGCTCCAGAAAGACCTCCTCCACCTACTTCATCTGTGACTACTGCAGAAAGGGGACCCAGGCCAAAGATTGAATCTTTGCCAAAGAAGGTTGCTATTGAGTTTGGTGAACCTGGAACTTGTGATATGAAAGTGATTTTGCTAGGAAAGCAGGGGTTTTGTGTCAAGTTAAGTGTGCACAGGAATGTTCTGACTGAGAAGAGTAGCTTCTTCTCCGAAAAACTATCTGAACAATCGGGTTTGCCTTGTCTCCAAATCGGTGACTGTGAGGATGTTGAGATATATGTTGAAACTGTTGGTCTTATGTACTGTAAGGAGATGAAGCAGCGGCTTATGAAGCAAAGTGTTTCTCGTATTCTTCGAATACTTAAGGTAATTTCCTATTATTTTCTTGCTTTGAGGATGTTTTTTTTATCAACCTTGACTAGTGTTATGCTTACCCAATTCTGTTGTATAATTGTGTTTATGGGGATGAAATATGTTGTGTTGAGATTATCTTTATCAGCGGATGTTCATATGTTCTTTTGAAATCAAATTATGGCTTGCGTGCTTGATCTTCATATTCATATAAAGAGTATTAATACTCCCTCATTGATTATACTCCTCGAGTTACTTCTCTCATCAATTATACTCCTCTCAAAACTAATGGGATTTCAAAATAAATCAATCTATCTTGTTCTATTTGTGATGATGTAAACGAGTACTGATTATTAATTGTAGACGCTGCCGTAGTGAAACGGAAACTGGTGCATTGCAAATTAATTTCTTATACGGCTATTTGCAGGTTGAATTTTCTTCTACACCTTAATTGTAGTAACATAATTACTTCTTTTCAACTCCGGTCTTAAAAGAGGAAGTTCTTCTTCCAGTACTCATATACTTCACTGCTAGGAATTGTGCTTTTTATTATTGATATACTCATATACTCATATATACCTCTAATGATAGATATTAAATATTATATTACTTCATTACTGATTACTGACGGCAAATCAAAAGTTGCAGTAGAAGTAAACTTGTGCTATGAATATTGTAGTTGTTTGTAAGTAATCCTCATGTCCATGTAACCCCCAAAATGTTCGTCTCACATTTTTTGGGTGTTTCTTTTAAAATCATGTGCTCCTAAAACGTATATACATAGCCACCTTGTAGTACATACTTCTATATATATATATATATAGTTTGACATAGAAGGTCAGCTCAGAGAGGACTGTTCCATGAATGAGGACTTAGTAATGATCATGATATATCTTGGTGTCACATGGGGGTGGTTTATTTTTTTCAAAACAATCATTAGATGTCTGAGTCAATTACTTTTTATTGCCACAAAATCATCAGATTATTAATGTTGGTCAAAATCCTGTCTCTATGGTTTGCTAAGCAAAGGTTGTGGCTAAAATTCTAAATCCACATCACGCGGTGCCCCATCATTTCAAATTTGTCTCCTTGTTATTATGGTAATTTTCAGTGTCTTAAGTTAAATTCAGCCTCAGTCAATAGTTTCTACATTTGTCAATTTGATTTTGTTTGAATTTCCATGAAACTCTGAACAAAGCACGCATATTTTGCTCAGATGCAGGATACTTTATCAATACTTAAAACTTGAAGTTAAGTGGTTTTTTTTATGATCAGCATATGCTGAAATCTTTCCCAGAATCTTTGTACTTGGGTTTTGAAGACAGAAAAATAAAAACTTGTGAAAAAACCTAAAAGTATTTTGTATTCCTCAGGTAGCAGAATTCCTTGGCTTCAGCTCATGCATCCAATCATGTTTGGAGTTCTTGGAAGCAGTCCCTTGGGTTGGAGAAGAAGAGGAAGAGAAGGTGGTGTCAACAGTGCTACAACTCCAAGCAGAAGGAATTGGAGTCAACCCTGTACTGAAACGAGTTTCATCAGACATTTCTAATGTCCCAAAAGACACTCTTTCCCAAATCATCGACCTTGTATTGAAAAGCAACGAGGAAAGAGGCCGGCGAGAGATGAAATCCATCGTTCTGAAGCTCCTCAGGGAGAACAACAGTCTTCCAAGCTATGCACGCACAACCGACATATGCAATGACACCATTTACAAATCATGCAGAAGCTGCTTGGAGTCGTTACTGGCACTGTTCAAGCAGGCTGCAGAACCCAGTGAAAACCGAGATCCTCTGGCAAAGTGCATAGCTCTTGAAGCTGATAACTTAACGTGGTTGCTTGAGATTTTAGTTGACAAACAAGCTGGTGATGAGTTTGCAGTGATGTGGACAAACCAACAGGAACTTGCCATGTTACATGGGAAGCTGCCAACTGTGTTGCGGTACTGTGTTAGCTGTCTTTCTGGGAGACTGTATGTGGGCATTGGGAGAGGGGAGTTGCTTCCATCGAAGGAGACACGCAGGTTGTTGTTACAGACATGGCTACAGCCTCTGATGAATGACTACAACTGGCTGCAGCATGGATGCAGGTCATTCGATAGGAAAGTTGTGGAAGAAGGAATTGGGAGGACTATTCTAACCTTGCCTCTGGAGGATCAACAGAGCATTTTGCTTTCATGGTTTCAGAGTTTCTTGAAAACTGGTGATAGCTGTCCCAATCTTCAGAAAGCCTTTGAGGTGTGGTGGAGGAGAACTTTCATCAGGCCTTATGTGGAGAACCTAGGTAAGGTTGGTGTGTCAGATAGTTCAATCTTGGCAAAGGAACATGACTGAAAAAGTCTTCATCAATGTCTTTCTTTCTTTGATAATGGAGTTTCACTTTATATTAACAAGTTTGAGGAATTGTATAGAGATATATGTGTTGAATGAGTTGCCTCTGGATTATTTCTTTCAGGAATTCAGTAATTGGTTTTTGTATAATCTCTTCAAAGAAAGTAATGGAATGGAGTTCTAGTTTTTTGCCCCCTAATTTCACTGCAATCAAATGATTAATAAGTATAAACACAATTTGTTGTGATACCTAATATTAGAGCTCAAGTTCATTGGTTGACTTTCATCCCTTCAAAATCAAGTCTTTTTTTTTTTTTATCTACTTAATAAGGATAATTTTTAAAAGCCTCAGTTCGCAAAATTCTATGTAAAATGAGTTAGGATAAAGTTAGGGTGGCATTGACTCTTTAAAATTAAATTAATTTATTTTTAATGTATTTTTAATTATTCATTCTATTTATTTTGTGTTTCTGTCGAAAACTTTTGTTTGACATTGTTCGAATATTTTTTTTTCTGCTTTTATTTTAATTAAATATTAAAAAAAATTATAGTTTAAGAATTTTATTATATAAGAGTACTTCTTTTTATTATCTAATAAAAAAGTAATTTTACTAAAAATTAGTGTAATGATTATTTTTTACAAATTTTTAAAAATAAAAAAATTAATTTATATTTGTTTCTAATTATAAAAGCTTATTATTTCTAAATGGTATATAAATATTGGTTTATAAAAAGTTAAAATAATTTTTTAATTATAATTATATTTTAAATACATGATTTCATTATTTTTAAAAATTAAAAATATAATATATATTGAGTTTGTTTAAAATTAAAATAAGATAATTTTGAAAAAAGTTGTTTAAAATAAATAATTTTTTATAAATTTTTAAATTATTTATATTTGGATACAATCTTAAAAACGCATTTTTTTAATTCTTTTATATTTTGAAAGATTTTATGAATTTAATTTAATAAATTATTAAAAAAATTATATATAAATAAGTTTTTAACTTATTTTGAGTTTGACCTCAAAAATATAATAATTTAAAAAGAAATGGATTTTTTTTAAAAATAATACTCACGAAAAATTAAATAAATTATTATTTTTATAAAAAGGTTAATATAACAAATATTTTCGTATATTAAAATTAAATAAAAATACACAATATTAAAAATTGACAAAAAAACCAGATGTTAATACAATTGTATAATTTGACTGAAGAATACATTATTAGTATATATGACTAAGTTACTCAATCAATTAAATATAATCATAAAACTTTTGAATATTATTAAGAATAAAATAGTTAACCTATTAAAAGAAGTTTATGAACGAATTTGGATCCATAAAACTTTATGGATATTTAACTCTGAGTTTTTTTAATAAAGTATTTCTATTTTTGGTTTTGTGAAATTTGTTTATCTTAATGCAGGTAAGCTAAGACTAAGTCCTATGAACTAATTTAACAAGTTTATCTAAGATTTAATCTGTTACAAATTTTGAGTTAATTAAAAAAAATTAAGCATGAATTTATCACAAATTAGTTTATGACTTGATTATCTTTTTCTTTTCAAATATTTTAATGTGGATTTAATGTTTAACATACTTTTTTTCTGCTAAAATATAAAGTTGTAATAAAGTATAACTCAAATTCATAAAAATTAGTTAAAATGGGTGACAATCTTTCTGGTGGAATTTATTTGAAAACATTAATCTTGAAATTTGGCATTAGATAAAATTATGACAAAAATGAATTCGTTCTTCTTAAACCAAGATTTTGAACCAGAAGAATTTCATAAGGCATCATGCAACAGAGACTAGGCCTAGAATCAGTCTGACTGGGTTTTAAAAGCCCTTTAATTTCTGGGGTTTCATCCTACATCTTCATGTGCTTCATCCTACACTTCCAAATTTCTAAAACATGACTAAATTATCCTTAATTAAAAAGGTTTTAATATTTTTTAGAAAATGTAAAAATAGTCAAATGTCAGTTCACAGATATTATTGGCATTATATTTATCTATTTGTCTCTCACATTTGAAATTACTTATGAAATTTTATTCCTATTTTTTTTTTCTGTTAGTGTCTTCATTCTCCCTCTACATTTAAATTAATTTTATTTATTTTGAATGAAATAATTTTAACTATTTTAAATTCTCTGTTTTAATAATTTTAATTTTTTTAATTATTTTAAATTTTTTGTTATAATTTTTTTAATATTTTGTTATTATAATTTTAAATTTTGTTTTAATTTTTTAAATATTCTGTTATTATAATTTTAAATTTTCTGTTTTAATTTTTTTAAATGTTCTCTTATAATTATTTAAAAAAATTAGTTTTAATTTTTTAATTTATACTTATTTCATTTTTATTTTAATAAAATTGTTATACTTGAATTAATTATATATTTATATGAAGATTTGAATTAACTTTATTTTTTGAATTCATCTTAGTTTGTATATATTTAATTATTTTTAATATCTTTAATTTTATAGAATGTATAGTTTGTTATTTGTAATAATATATTAAGGAATTAGATAAATTGATTAAATTTATTTGTTTTTAATTATTTTTTTAATTTGTTTTAAAAACAATTATATTTAGAAAATTTTTCGTTACTTTTTCTTTTCTGGAATATTAGATTTTTACAATTAGTTAATATATATATATATATATATATATATATATATATATATATAATCGGATTATCATATCCGATAGGTTACGGTTTATTTTTTTAATCAAAATCAGTTTTACTAATTTTAATAAATTTAAAGAAATTAATTTATATTAATTAAAAATTATAAATTACATTATATACTTATACAAAATCATACTTAATTTTAAAAATAATTTTAAATTAATAAAATAATTGAGTAAGTAATATAATGAAATTTTATATAACATTATTATACAAATCGGATATCCAGATTCGATTTTTTTACATCGGATTTGCATATCCGATAAACTGATCTGAGAACTATTTTTAGTAATTTTAATAAATTAATATAAATTACATTATATTAATTAAAAATTATATAATTACAATATATATTTATACAAAATCATATATAATTTTAAAAATAATTTAAAACTAATAAAATAGATAAATAAGTAATATAATAAAATTTTATATAACATATTCAACTTAATCGGATTTTGACACGCGATTTTGTCTGTATCGGATATCCACATCCGATTATGGTAGATTTGGATTTCCATTTCCGTTTCTACAAATTTGAATTTTCATATCTGATTCTTTCATTTCCAGTTTTTTTTTCATTCAAAATTTGTTTTATTAATTTTAATACATTCATAAAATTATTTTATATTAATTAATTATATAATACATTATAAACTCATAAATAAAATACTAAAAAAATTAAATTAATATAAAATGAAATGAGGTGCAAAGGTGCATGGAGTGTAGGGTTTTTTTTTATAAAGATGAAATGAGGTGCAGGTATATAGGGGTGCAAGAGTGTAAGGATGAAGGGATGTCAGGTGCATTAAGAATGCATGTTTGGTAATTGGAAGAAAATGAAGGTGGAGTCAATGCTCTCCACAGAAATCCTCAGTAATAAAAAAATTAAACTTTTAAATCATTTACTGATTAGGAGCATTTTAAGAAATTGGAGATGCAGGATGAAATCCTTGGAGGTGTAGGATGAAACACTCTTAATTTCTAGGCCTAAGCCCTTGATTGGTGTACTAAAAACTCAAGGTTTTACTATTACATTCTTCTAAATTTCTACATTCACCACCTCTTCTTTATTACCAAAAATGACCTTTTAATCTAAAAAATGTATAGATCCGTAACCATCTTCTTTATACTCCACTTAGGTTGCCCCTTTTACATATTAACTGGATTGTAATTTTTAGAATTGAAACTTGAAATTTGTTTGTTGTTGAATGAGGTCGAATTTTACATAGAAGATTTATAAGGTGTGACGTTTTGTTTTCAATGATTTCATCATCGATTGGAAGTTTATAAAAAGAAAAATGATATAATAATAACCCTTTGAGTTTCTCTTAACTTCTTTATTATATGTAAGCATTGTTATATGTTTTTTTTAATATTTGTATGCACTTTTTAGAGACTTTCTTGTACCTTTGTTGATCATATATGTTGATCATATATAGTACATATATTTCTTTGGTTTGAATATGATTTTTACTCTTATATTTATAAGTTTTCTATATTACATTATACTTATGTCTCAAGGATTCTAATATACTTTTCCAAGTCTGAAGAAATTTTATTTTATTACTTATTACTATAGTATTGAGTTGTTATTTTGATATATTCTCACATCAGAGTGACATTAAACTGTTTAATTAAGTTTTTTTTTTAATTTTATTTTATTGTTTGAAGACTGGAGACACATACAAAAATTAATTCTTTGAACGAAGCATATAATTAATTATGGAAAGGGAAAATAAAAGATTTATTACCCGTAAAGAATATGCATGTTCTTGTCTTTGGTTCACAAAAGTTGAATTCCATGACTAATGAAAAGTAAGATTTCTAACATTAGAATATGTATATAATTTTGTTGTTCATGATACAAAAGTTAAAACCTTATAGGATAAGGTTGAATTCCTAAATGTATTTAGGTGAAAGAGAAACGAATTGTAGATATTGAAATATTTTTGTAGAAGTATAAGGAAGTAACTCCTATTTTGATCAATTTCCTTATGCAAGTAATAAATTTGATGGTGATATTTTAGGAGTATTTTATTGTTAATTAACTCTATATAATTTTTGTAAAATATTATAAATTTCCATAATCAGTGTTGTTCCTAATGGTGATATTCCTTTTTTAAACAAGTGATACTCTTAATAAGAAAATGGAAACATAATATGTCATCTTAGTTAGAAGTGTTTGTTACTAAAAATAGGAACATGTACAAGAAGAGGTAACTAAAGGTTTATAAAAATAAAAACAAGAGTAATTTTAGGTTTCAATATAAAAGTATGGAATGTCATTATTATCACAAAAAAATGACATAGACAAAGAAATTGTTTCATTTGGAAAAATGTGAATAAGGATACGAAAGAAAAACAACTAGACAAAAATCGTGATAATGATAATCATGTGATTATTACACTTCTAATGTCTTTGTTATTCTTTATGGCAATGATTAAGTTAATGTTGTATATGATGAAAGCATGTATATAATAATAATGGTGTTATATATGTTACAACCTGAAAAGAGTTCTTCACATTTTACACTTTAGATTAATTTGAAGTTTTAAAGATTGGTAATTAATTTTGGTGATGTGTGCTTTCAAACTAATATGAGAATGAAATTGTTGTTGAGAAGTGATAAAAATTACTAAGATGTCTGTTTAATGCATGTGCTTAATAATAATGGTTATAATCATTTTGGTTTTGAAAAGTTTTAAAAGATAACTTGATTACGGTTAAAGGGGAATTTTTTTTTAAGTTACATTGAACAAAATATTTGGTTGCAAAAAACAATGTGAATGTCATGGCTATAAATACGTCTTTGTCTTTGTGACATCGAAAGTTTTGGTCATATAATAGAAAATGAAGGTTCTTTTAGGATTGAAAAAAGAAAGTTGAAGAAATGTTATAATTGTATGACTAATAATTAGGTCAAAATATCCTTAAAAAACATTTTTCTCGAAACAAATCGAATTTTCTAAAATTGGTGGATTTGATTTTTTACATCCACCTTCTCACTCACGACATACATTTATCATATGAATATAGCAATGAAAATTACAATGACAACTATGATAATCATATGAAAATGATAATATTTAATTTTTTATTTTTTTAGCTATAATATTACTTGACTTATCTTTGTTTTTCTTTTCAATGAATAAGAATTTACAATGTTGGGTGTCTGGTGTGTTTTTTTTTACCATGATTGAGTTTTTCTTTGATACATTTGAAGGTTTTGAAGATTTGAAATAGTTTATATTAAAGTTTGATATACTTTGTTGTGCTTAGAAGAATGACTTTAGTCAATACCACATGGATTGATTATTTGGACATAAACTTTTACAAAGGAGCATTATGGTGTATAAAGCCTAATATATACACAAAAAGTTTTTTACATTAGTTTGTTTAAAAGCTTTATTATGTGTTATTAACATTACGTGTTGATGTAAGTCGAACTCTAAACGAGAGAATTCTTTGTATTATAGAGTTTAGATTTGATTTAATAATTAGAATTTAAGTTTTTGTTGTTTCGAGGTGTGTAGTTTATTTTTGAGATTTACTAATTTTGAGTTTTTAAAATGAAGTCATTTGAATAAATGGTTTTATTGTATCATGGTCCAAACTGAAGATATTTTTTTATTATATCTCAACATGATATTATCTTTCATAAGTTTATTTTGTATCTTAAAAATCTTTTTTTTTTCTCGTTCCAATAACAACACAATCTTTTTCCTCTTATGTACATAATCTATTTCAAGGTCTTCATCATCTCATTTGAAAATATTGACTTCATTGTCTATACTTTCAACTTCATTCTCAAATTACAATAAAAATGTTTAAACACTCGCGAAATCCAATTCCATTCACCTAGGGTTTTATTCTTTTACCAAATATAAAGTGAAAATTTATAATTTAACGCTAAAATATAATTAAACTAGATGGATGTACAAATTTAAAACACAAAAAATTTACTAACCTTATATAAGAAGAAGGGACTAAAGTAAACATAACAAAGAAAATTCAAAGACTAAAAAATTGTAAGATTTTAATTGAATAATTAGACAATTAAAAGACAAATATTATATTACGCCTTTTAAATAACTTTTTATTTATTTAAAAAAAACAAAAAAAAAGTGTAGATAGAAATGTAGGGAAGTGTGAATAGTAAAATCTGACATTCAAACCTCTTTCATTTCAGTGAAGTTGAAATAGCCCAAACGGATCCTGCAGGACCGAGAAAGTGAAGAAAGTAACAAAGGAAAGCCCAGACCATTAAATTAGTGTTAACAATAGTCTACAGCATAAGCAAGCACGTGTCTATAAGAAATATTATACATTTCAGTCTAAATATTTTTATATCATCTTTATAATTTTAGCTGGAAACATAAAAAAATGAAGAAACAATGTCTTAAAGTGCATGTTAACATTTTTCTTTCATAAAGAAAGGCAAAAGTGATTCGTATATATTCTTAAAGGAAGTACAATATACATTAGTGTATTCCAATATACTTTCTACTACTAGTAGTAAATTATTTTATTAATAATATAATCAATGTGTCAAAAAGTAAATGGCTATAATTCAGTTACATAGAATAAATTCCAAGACGAAAGATTACCTTGCTCAATTGGAATTCCACTTAAGATTTCAAAAAATAATTTTTGAACAGTTTAGTTTGAAAATTCTTTTTTTTTTCTGGATTGAGAAATAATATTTTGTTCATGTATACTTATCTAAAAATTGATCTTTATAATTTATGAAAAAGTTGATTTGTTTTCCAATAAAAAATTCTAGAAAAATTGTGCAGTTCCAAAAACATTATCTTACCATGTAGTATCTTGGCGCAGAAAGACAATGAAATTAGAAAACCAAATGTATGTTTTCCTTTTCTGTTTTTAAGGTGGCCTGGGTATCCGTGTTTGTCCCATCAAAGGTTGGGGAGTGAGAATCAAACATTGTCCTCTGGGGAGTTCAGCACCTAAAAGCATGGGTTGGAACATCACCACCACTGTATCTTTGATTATGATCTCTGCCCTCCTCATGTTCATGTCCATGCATGTGAATGTGACATTGTCACTGTCCACCGTAACCACTTGCTACCACTCCCAGGTGGAAAAAAGGAGATACAATTTCTGTCAACAAAGATGCTCCTGTCTAACTTCTTCACATCTATATATGCCTCAGCTTTTGCTAGGTTAACATCTAAATCTCAGCTACAACGTTACCTGCGTCTTTGCTTTCATTTTCTAGACATCATTTTTCACATTCATAGATGTCAATTTTACAAGTTATAATACTTATCATCTTAATATCTTAAACGTGATTCATCTATTTTTAAATTTGAACAAGTTTCTAAACATACACTAACATTATCTGATATATATATATATACATATATTATAAACCATGGTTAACTACTGTGGTCACATAATATGTTATGGTATAAAAGATTGAAATGGGGAGAGATATATAGGTGGTTGATTTAATTTCATGTGTCCTACTCGTTGCTGTATCTGTCCCTAAGTCCCCAAAAGTGAACACAAAAAAGCCAGAGACATTCCTTGAGTCTCTTTCATTGATTTCAAGTCCACATCACACATGCAGCTAGCAGAAATGAAAACTGCTTTTAGTTTTACTCTCTATGTGAAATATGAGTACTACCTCATGGGAATTCCAAAAAACATGTACCCTCATTAAAAGCTTTTAACTAGGCATTAGTTTTGGTATACCAACAAAACTGTAGGGAATCCATTCCCGGTTTTTCACACACATCAAGAAATTACACATAGCAGGACCTCTCTAGTCTTATTGCATATGCATTTTTTTAATTTCTTACTCTATACCAAATTTTCCAATTTCAATTCAAATTCAATTTTCTGATGTTACTCTCACAGTACAAATGCCACACGGGTCTCAAAAATCTGAGCTGAGAAGGGAAAAATTCAAAATCATCAACTGATATGTATATTAGATGATGAGAAACATGAATTGCATAAGAAGGGAACTCTACCACACTTTTTTTCCATATGAAAATATCTGCATCCATTTCTACAAGCTTAATTTCTCTCTTTGTGCAAGTTTCCACTTAGCCCCTCAAAAGTTTGTCTTTGCTTTTTCAATATTTGTTTCTAAGGGTTAAATGTAGATTCCCTCTACATGCATATTTGTTCAGACAACACCACACCAAATTGTTGAAAGCAAAAAAGTAATACTAAAAGCCAGATTCTGCACTAGGGATAGGAAACTGAAATAACATAATAAGGTCTTGATTAAAACAATGATAAAAGTACATTAATTAGCAATATTAAATTTCATAGATTATTAATTTCTTAAGTATTAGCATTTAAGAATAACAGTTAGTAAAATGATATCAGAATACATAATGCAGTTAAAGGGTTTTCTTCGACCGAGAATTGAATAAGTGTTCAGTGGTCCTGGACTGACCCTAGATGATTGTGCTCTTCGTAGGCCCTTCTAACCAAACCTTATCCCGCCTCATCCTTTATAGGTTTTCAAAAATTGAATCATGCTCGTTCATTTTCTGGAACCTTTACTTTTTCCAAGAACAAAGTTTGTAAAGCTTTTAATTTCAATTTAAAGTCTGCAGTGGTTGATTGTTTTTGAGGAACAGAAGAGAAGCATTATTCAAAATGCTAACAAGATGTTTTTCGAGGTTTGAGTGAGGTAGCACTTAGCATGCATATACATGTGCTGGACCACATGAATTATAGCATTGAAAATGGATAGAGGGAAGAAATGTGATGGAAAAGAAAAGCAGTGTGTAACTGAGAAAAATGATTACGAGATTATATATATATGTATCTAGCAAGCATCAGAGCAGACCGTACCTCTTATCAGAATTCGCAAACTTTGTATGGAAGAGGATTGGTAGCATCACGTGGGGTATCGAAGCCTAACTTATCTAAACCACGTTCTCCATTTATTCTTTTACCTAATTCTTTCATTTTACATACCACTCTTCTTTTCCAAACATCATTTGCTATAACTCACAATAATAACAGCATACATGATCAGGTTAAAACAAGTAAAATGGTGACTGTCAAAAGCATTTGGCTTTTGCTTGCTTGCTTGCTTGTTTGCTTGCTATACTGGTGCAATGACCAATTCTTAATCTACATTGGATGTTAAATATGTTTGGTGTAAAGGGAGTTGAAGTTTTGGTGCAAACAATGTCACATTTTAAACAAAAACTTAGATGAGTGCCCCCACAGTTGAGGTTATGATGAGTACCTATAGTCTTTCATTCTGGCATATGGGAAATGTGGGGCCCAGTGAAATTTGCTGTCATATGGACCCTACAACATGCTCATTGGTGGTCAGAAGAGTGGGGTTTTGGACGTTCATATCAAAGTTTTGTCCTCTTCATTCCTATTCAATGTGCAAAGTAATACGTTAGAACAGCTAAATAAGACAAATAAACCATTCTTCTGAAGTGGGGATTCCCTTCACAATCGATTTGGGTGTGGAGGTCCAATCTCCTTCATCTCTCAGTGTTCTAATAATGTTCATCAATATCCACAATGCAGTGTTTCTGCAACGGACCCTACCTTCTTTATCTTGGTGTTAAATGTTAATCACTCCATTACCCTACAGTCTTCATCATAGGTTTTAATGCATTCAAAATGATACTATAACTTAGTTAATGTTTTAATTGGAGCAGGCATCAGTTTCCTCCAAAACATCAACATCTCATGTCGCTATGACAATCAAACTTATATCACTGAACTATTTAGTACATAATATAACTATAAATATCATACACTATTAACTGAGAACAACATTCTATTTTGGGGGGGTTTAAAGTTCAAAACAGCTTATTTTGGGATCATGTTTTTCATCTTCCTCTAGCTTTTAATTAATTCTCACTATCAAATATGTCTTCTTGAAAACAAAATATTATAGCAATCTTTAGTAAAAATGTGTCAATAGTTGATAGAAAAACGATTTTCCATAAGATATTCATGAAACACATCTCAATGCTTGTAAAACGCATCTCATAGCATTTTTTTTAAATATATTTTGATATTACAATTTTATTTTTTTGCATCTTGTCCTTTAAAAGAGTGTATTTAAATTTACAGTTAGACCCCTTATTTTATTAAAAATTGAATATATAGAATGAGGATGGTCCATAGATGAGATTCTTTAGATGTGTTGCCTGGATTGTCAAGTATTCTGGTAATTCATTAAATAAAATACTTCAGTCTTGAAGGATATTTTCTGAAACTAAATATTAAAGAAAGTGACATTATACAACCTCTCACCTCCTCTTACTATCTTAACGAAAACCTCTTTTAATTTTCTCTCTTCTTTCTGCTTTAGAGGTTATAAAAAGCTGCAGTTTATATGTTACACTATGCTATCATTCAGATTATTGTCTATGTCATTATATATAAATATGAGGCATGGTGAAGAAATATGAGGGTTTCGCATCTCTGAGTGGAAAAAAGATATTGAACGAGTTTATTTGTGTTTCTTTTAGAGAAAATAAATTAACATAAAATAATTATATTATAGTTTTCTAATGTTGTTTAATTAAAAAAAACTAAAACAATATATTTCATAAGCTGGTTAAAATAACATATTAAAATATATGGGTACCAAACTGACTGAAAAAACAACACTTTCAATAAAAACAACATTTTTATAATCAAATATAGGTTTAAACTCTCCATTGGTCCTCATATTTGTGTGCAAATCTCAGTTTGGTCCTCAAGTTTTCAACTGTCTCAATTGGGTCATAATTTTTGTAAAAATGCACACATTTTACCCTGACCGTTAAGTTGTCTCAAACGACGTTAATTGATGCTGGGATGAATTTTTTATTTTAGGCTTAATCCCTTCCTTGGTCCTTATGTTTGTATGAAAATCTCAGTTCGGTCCTCAAGTTTTGAACTGTCTCAATTGGGTCATAATTTTTGAACTGTCGACAACGGTGACATTTTTTAGTTTGAGAGGGAGAAAAAGGTGTGAGTCGGGGGGTTTGAGGGTTTGAGGGTGGAGGAATGAGTGAACTGTGATCAGTGATTGGAAGGAAAAAGAAAGACCATAGCCACGTGGATTTAATGATTTTTAAACATAAAAAAAAATTACAGCTCAGTTCAAAGTTAACGCCGTCTCAATACACTTAACGGTTGGAGTAAAATGTTGTAAAATGTTTGCATTTCATAAGGACTTGAGGAAAAACTTGAGGACCGAACTGATATTTTCATACAAACATAAGGACCAAGGGAGGGATTAAGCCTAAAATAAAAAAATTCATCCCAGCATCAATTAACGCCCGTTTGAGACAACTTAACGGTTAGGGTAAAATGTGTGCATTTTTACAAAAATTATGACCCAATTGAGACAGTTGAAAACTTGAGAACCAAACTGAGATTTGCACACAAATATGAGGACCAATGGAGGGTTTAAACCTCAAATATAAATAATTTTTCTTTTGTAAAACTTACATATATTAAGAATTACTTTTGAAAACATATTTGGTTTTAAAAATTAAACAAAACCACCCATAAGGTGAGAGCTGTTTATGCGAATGTTGCATTAAAAGGTTTTTCATCTTTTAAACCATGTGGTATTTTTCTTTTACACATGTACCACCTAATTTAGGTGGGTGTGTAGGTTCTCATCATCGCCTATTGTGAGAACATTCATTGTTCATTTTTTATGGCAAGAACATTCATTGTATGTTTATGGATTTTCAGTTTATGATCAATGTTTTATGTACGTGAATGTATATTCTTGCAGAAACAAAATCTCCACAAGCCTTATCATATTAAACCTACCAACATAAATTATTTTTGTAGAGAAATTTTGTTTGGTTTATAGATTTGTTGAATATTGGTTTGTTAGACATAAAAACCAATGAGAAAAAAACGAACAGTTAGCCTCTTTGGGATATTTTATTAGTTAATCACCACGTTTTCATTTCAGTTAATCTGATTTATTATCCATTTGTCATAATCAGATACCCATTTAAAACTATATGCACATTTTTTAAAATTCGCATGTATCCAAGAATATATATATATATATATATATATATATATATATATATATATATATATATATATATATATATATAACTTTTATAACTTTATAATGAAATGATGATATAATATGATGATATGAGAATTTAATGATATAACGATGTGATAATATAAATTTATAATGATACGATGATATAACAAAATAATAATATGATCATATGATGATATGATGTAAAGCTTCTATTTTTTTTTTCAAAAAGCCAAATAGAGAATTGTCTTTATGCATACACTCAAGTTTTTCTCTTTGTGTAGAAGTTTCATACTGACTAGAGATAAGACTATTCATAGTATATAATGTGCAAACTTCACCTTACAAGCCAGTTTTGTAGGGTTGAGTTAGGCTTAAAGTTCACTTCTAACACCTTGTTCAATTGAAAGTTACTCCATGAATCTCCATGTCATCTTTTTTCATTTCTTTTTGACTAGGTTTTATAATACAACTAGAAGAGGAGAGTTTCTCTACTCCACTCGCCTCACATCAATCCTAGGATAATTGAATGCGTATGTCCCAATCTCTTTTTCGTTGAGCCACCTTGAAGTCACATGCAAACATCCTTATTTTCTTTGCAAGTATCATCAGAAACTCTATTGGAATCTTCTCGTGTTTATGACTCCAAAGGAATCTTTGGAGCACTCACTTGAGTTTTTTCAAGGTTCTAGAGGTATCTTGAAGCTTGAGAATCTTAAAGCATCTTGGTAATGATAGATTTTGTCCAACTCAATAGGGAGATGGGAGGTTATTAAACTTTTGCATGTTGTGAAATTTTTACCTAATTAATTGACTGTGTTTTGGTTTGATGATAGTGTAAATTAGAAAATTTTGCTTGCTTAGAGTTTTAGGGTTTTTGCTTGTTGAATCTGCCTTTGTGTTTTCCATGAATGTATGTTTAAATTTACTGTGTGAAATTTCTGAGAAAAGCACTTGTATGTTTGAAGCTAAATTGTGATTTGGGGGTATAGTTAGATTTAGGGTTTTCCTTAAGTAATTGGTCTAATTGATACAATGTATAACATGTTTTCAAAATGAATTGAGTTAAGAAAAGAAAGGGAAGTAAAAATTTGATCAATTAACAAGTTAAAACTATGCATTTTATGCATATGATGTCATGACACTGAGTGGTACGAAGTAGGCGTGGAGTGTTAGCCTTCAAATTTAAAGACAATAATCAATTTTGTGACAAAGCATTAAATGATGGTTTGTAACATTGAGCACCAGTCTTATTTTATGACAGAGCATTGAGAAATTGTTTATACCGCTGAGCGCCAATCTTATTTCGTTATAGAGCACTAAGCGGTGATCTATACTACTGAGTAATAGACAATGTAGTGTTTCCAGTTGATGTGAAATCTTAATTTTTGATATTTAATTAGTTTGTTTTTTCTTATATGAGTTGACTTTTAATGGTTGTAGTAATGATATGAGTTATTATGATATAAGGAATTCCATGGGGAATATCCTAGTATTGTGTTTTCTTTAGTGTATGTATTGGTGTATGGATTCATGTAAAGATATATCTTGACACTCTAATAACCATTTACACTCACATAAATTAGAATGACGTATGTGGTGAGAGTAACAATAAGTCCTAGTCTAGGAACTTTTCTTTGGCATAAGACGCAAAGGAGATTAACCTTGTGTTCATTAAGGTGAAATCCATTGACAATGGATCTGTAGAACTGTAAAGGTCACCACAAGTATATGTCTCCAATGAATCCGATATCAATACATGTATCCAGAAATGAATTATAAGAGTCATTGTTTCCTTGTTTTATTTACTCTATGACTGGTTGAAGTGTTTGACAATATAATGAATATCTTTACTTGATATATATCAGTCTCTTTTATAAATTAGGTCACCCTCTCTCGTGATATTTTTCTTGTGTTATTTTTATCCTTTTCCAATAATCACCATAATTTGGTGTGAGTAGATATAGAAATATATGTTCATCTATCTCAAAAAAGACATAATGGCATAACTATCTAGTTCTTTGTTAAGGAAGTGTGATCTGTTTTAGTTTTAGATTTAAAAAAAAAACCCATTATTTATAATATAAACATTACATTTACTATGGTCTGCGCATGTCCATTTACTTTCATTTTCAGAATATCTTTAAGGATGATTCTAATGAAGTAACAATATATTTTGTTTATACTTTATGGGTAGCAATATTATAATGTACAAAATGGTAGTATATCACTATTATTGGGACAATATAATTGATATCATGACAGTATGATGATAATAAGATAAAAATACAATAATACAACCATATAAAATTATAAAATCAACGAAATATAAAATCAAAAATACAACATTACTATAAAATCAAATAAAATGTAAAATTATAAAATTGCACAATTAAAAAAATTATAAAACTATAAAAACATAAAATTATAACAACATAAAAATATAAAAAATATTGTGTATTGAAAGTCGCATATCGACTAGAGATAAGATCAATTTATAGTATATAAGTGAGTGCAAATCTCACCTTACAAGTCCATTTTGTGAAATTGAGCTAAAATCCATTTCTTAACATGTCGGAGAGGGAGGATGTTGGAAGTCTCACATAGATAAGTCCAATTTATAGTATATAAATGGATACAAATCATGTTATAAAATAATAATAATTTTAAATAAATGTTAGCCAACTTTTTTTATTTTCTCATTAAAGTGCACAATTTTTTTTTCTCTCTCTCATTAAAGTTCATAAGTGTCCACGGTCAAGTTTCTGTTCCATAAATAAAGCATTTCATGCATTCCAAAAACACACCAAATCAAGTTTTCTCTTCTCCTCTCAAAAGGAAACTTTATTCCTCAAGCTATCTTAGTTTTGTTACTTTCCTTTCTTGTCTTTTTTGTATCCTAGGTTTATTCTTTTACTATCTTTAGAGTTCCTTGCTAGTTTTGAGATTCTCAAATTTTTGAGAATTTCTTGTTGTATCATAGGGGAGTTGCGTAATACATCGCGGATAAGTCCTTAAGGATAGTGATCTATATGCCTTGGGAAATTTTGTTCATGACTTTGTCAGGTTTCCTACCACAATCTTAAGGACTTATGGCTGACATCGACAAGAAAGAGTGTACTGCTGCAAGGGCCAAAGCGTTGTCTACAAAAGCAAACATGGTAGAAGACATACCTGTTTCAAAAAGGTACGGACATAAACCAAATCATAACAGGAAAAATAATTTTCAAAATTCTCGTCCCAACAGATCTAACCCAACTTTTAAAAAAAATGAAATTGCTTCATATATAAGAAGTCGGGCCATCATACACCACATTGTAGGCATAGAGCAAGAAACCACAATCCTCCTAGGATGAATGTGAGCAAGTGGGTGGTAGACTCTAAGGCTAGTAGGCATATCTGTGCAAACATAGCGATAATAACAAAGATTGTGGGGGGTGTATTGTGATTGATAAACCTCTTATTGCAACAGATTATTTGAATGATTACTGTTTTTAACACAGTAATCATTACTTTGTTAGTAGTTAGGTTTTCGGTTTTGTTGGTTGTTAGATTTGGGAACTCTATAAATAGAGATTCCTGTTCTCTTTTCTTGTAACATAATACTCAGTACAAAATATACAAAGCATATGAGTTTTATTTTTCAGAAACTGTATGAGAAAGATCCTCTACTAACCTTTGATCTGAATAGCCCTCGTTCTTCTCTTCTCCTTGTACGGTTTCTTTTCTTCTTTCTCCACCATTGATGGCGTCTTCTTGCTCTGGTGCCGGAGCTCCATGGAGAAGCTTCTCGTGAAGGTCGTTCTGTGTTTTGGAAGCAGAAAGCTGTCGTCTAGGTTAAAAGCCATTGGGCTTTCTTTTATCTTTCGTATTGGGCCGCTTTTCTTCATGGTATCAAGAGCAAAGTTTTCGCTGCCCAGGTTCTTGATGATTCTTGCTTAAGTTCTTTTAGTATTTTCTTGTTTTTTCTTCTACCATGGATCAACCAGATAATCCTATCAGTCCCTTCTACTTGCACCCTGGAGAGAATCCAGGCCTAACCCTCATCTCTCAAGTTTTGAATGAAAGCAATTACTCCTCCTGGAGCAGAAGCATGAGAAGAGCACTTCTCTCTAAAAATAAAATCAAGTTTATAGATGGGTCTATCAAGAAACCCGAGAAAGATGAAAATTTGTTTGATGCATGGGAAAGATGCAATATGATGGTTCTCTCATGGATTACAAAGACCCTCTCTCCACAGATTGCTGAAAGTGTGATTTATGTTGAGGAAGCCAAAGAATTATGGGATGAATTGAAGGAGAGATTCTCTAAAGGGGACTATTTTAAGATATCAGATCTTCTACAGGATATCCATTCAATAAAGCAAGGAGAAAGAACCATTAACCAGTTTTTTACTGACCTCAAAATACTATGGGAAGAATTGGAATCACTTAGGCCAATACCCAAATGTACATGCAGAGTTCCTTGCAGTTGTGAACTAACAAAGGCTTCTCTGAAATATAGAGAAGTTGAACATGTTATATGCTTCTTGAAAGGACTGAATGATACTTACAACACTGTCAAAACACAGATTTTGCTGATGGATCCACTTCCTAACATCAACCGTGTGTTTTCTCTTATTATACAACAAGAGAGACAAGAAAGATCAGAAACTGGAAATGCAGGCCAGAATCACCCTATTGAAAACAACAGGATTCTTGTCAATACTGCTGACAAACACAGCAATTGGAGAACAGAACAGCCCTGGAAAAATCAGGGACGTGGTACTGGATCATATGGACAAGGAAGAGGCAGAGGAAGGAATCCCAACCATGGAAAACAGTGCTCTTACTGCAACAAGATGAATCACACTGTGGATGAATGCTACTCCAAACACGGTTTTCCTCCTTGGTACAAAAAGGGTGACAACAATCAAGAAAAGAAAGGGGGATGGAATTCTACTAATGCCTACCAGACCAACACTGGATCTGAGATTACTCTTCAGGGAAATACCGATGCAGCCTTAAACAGATTCACACCTGAACAGATGGAAAAGCTTCTCAAAATAATTGAGAAAGTTGATGAACCCACACATAAGATCAATCATATGCAGAGGAATGACGAAGAGGACAAACCAGGTATTCTTTCCTGGATTATTGACACTGGGGCCACTGATCATGTGACCCATGAGAAAAAGAATTTTATTACATTCTATAAAATCAAACCTATTACTGTTAAACTTCCAAATCACTCTGATATTACTTCCAGGTATGCTGGAACAGTACAGTTTTCTAAAGATTTTGTAATCTTTAATGTGTTATATATACCAGACTTTTGTTTCAATCTTATCTCTGTTCAAAGTCTTATAAAAGACTTGGACTGCAATCTGATTTTTTCTTCTGAGATGTGCCAGATAAGGAAAAACTCTACATTGAAGATGATTGGGTGTGCTAATCCCTACAAGGGGCTCTATTACCTACAAGCTTTTCCTAATCCTGGTCAAGACAATTTTCCACGATCTGTTTTTTCTTTTAAACATACTAATGTAAATCTATGGCACTATAGACTGGGTCATCCAGGACATATGATTGTAAAACAAATCTGTGAACAATTTCCTTATGTTCAAATAAATGCTAATGATGTTTGTGATGTTTGCCACTATGCTAAACAACATAAATTGCCTTTTCCCTTAAGAAATTCCATATCTGCTGATTGTTTTGAGCTTATCCACTGTGACATATGGGGTCCTTTTTCTGTTGCTTCCATTCATGGCCATAAGTATATTCTTACTATTCTGGATGACTATAGTAGACATACTTGGGTTTTCCTAATGAACAATAAAGGTCAAACTAGAGACTTGCTGCAGAATTTTATTACTAAGGTTAAAAATCAGTGTGGCAAAACCATTAAAACTATCAGGTCTGACAATGGTCCTGAATTCAATTATAGCAACCTATATGATCAGTATGGTATAAACCATCAAACCAGCTGTGTTGAAACACCTGAGCAGAACTCAGTTGTCGAACGCAAGCACCAGCATATTCTTAATGTTACTCGGAGTTTAATGTTTCAGTCAAACATACCAAAAGTCTATTGGTCTTATGCTGTTAGTCATGCTGTTTATCTAATAAACAGGCTACCTACTCCTGTTCTTGGAAATAAAACCCCCCATGATCGGCTATATAATATTCCCCCTACCTATCTGGATTTAAAATCTTTTGGATGTCTCTGTTTTGCTTCTACTCTTGTTGCTGGCATGAATAAACTTGATCCAAGAGCCAGGAAAGGCATTTTCCTTAGCTATAAAACAGGTGTCAAAGGTTATATTGTTCTTGATATTCACAATAGAGAATTGTTCATAAGCAGAAACGTTATCTTTTATGAAGATGTTTTTCCTTGGAAAGATAAACAAGACAACACTGGAATTGGTAATGAAGAGGATGATAGAGCCATTCACCTCAATGAACCCCTGGGGAATACTGCCCTTAATGAAACAGAAAGTTTTGCAGAGGAGGAGTCACAACATGAAACCATGGAAGAAGATAACATAGACAATAATGTTGATAACAATGAGAGAGAGCATGTTTACAGAAGGTCTGACAGAATAAGAAGACCTCCAAGGTATTTGGACAACTATATACACCAGGTGAATCGATCCTTGGCTATGAAAAATAGTCTTAAAACACCTTATCCTATTTCTAAATTCCTATCCTGTGATTCTTTGACAGGAAAACATTTGAGATACACCATGGCTATCACTGCTAATAGTGAGCCCCGTTCCTATTATGAAGCCAAAAGTGAAAGTAAATGGGTCGAGGCAATGCAAAGGGAAATTAACGCCTTACAAGACAACAAAACCTGGTTTTTGACTCAACTTCCACAAGGGAAAACTGCCATAGGATGCAGATGGGTTTATAAAATTAAATAAAGGGCTGATGGCAGTATAGAAAGGAACAAAGCCCGACTGGTTGCTAAGGGCTATACTCAGCAAGAAGGAATCGATTATTTGGACACCTTTTCTCCAGTTGCGAAGCTGACTACTGTCAGACTTCTCATAGCAGTGGCAGCCTCTAAAAATTGGTTTTTAGAGCAATTAGATGTTGATAATGCTTTTCTGCATGGAGACCTAAATGAGGAAGTCTATATGGAGCCACCTCCTGGCCTAAATGTTTCAAAGAAAGGTCAAGTTTGCAGGCTTACTAAATCTCTATATGGCCTAAAGCAAGCCAGTAGGCAGTGGTTTGAAAAACTGTCCACTTTTCTTGCTGCAGCTAACTATGTTCAGTCTAAGAGTGATCATTCTCTCTTTATCAAAGGAATAAATGCTAATTTCACAGCTCTTCTTGTTTATGTTGATGATATCATATTAGCAGGGAACTCCATTACTGAAATCAATCATATAAAAAGCCTCTTGCATGGCAGATTCAAAATAAAGGATCTAGGAGAGCTAAAGTATTTCCTAGGATTGGAGGTAGCAAGGTCCAAGAAAGGAATACATTTATCCCAAAGAAAATATGCTATGGATATTCTTGAGGAAGCTGGAATGATGGGCTGCAAGCCCTCCTCAACACCTTTCCTAAGTGACACTGGTTCTTTATATAAAGCAGAAAACTATTTGAAGGATCCAACTCCTTATAGGAGATTGATAGGGAAGTTATTATATCTTACAAATACTAGACCTGATATGTGTTTTTCAATCAATTTATTGAGCCAATTCATGCAGTCACCTACTGATTACCATTATCGGGCTGTTCAACATGTTATTAGGTACATAAAGGCCAAACCCTCAGAAGGGTTATTCTTCCCTGCTGAATCATCTATGCAACTAAAGGCTTTCAGTGATTCAGATTGGGCCACTTGCCCAAATACTAGGAGATCTACTACATGATTCTGTGTTTTTCTTGGATCATCCCTAATTTCATGGAAATCAAAAAAACAGAGTACAGTTTCCAGGTCTTCCACAGAGGCTGAGTATAGGGCTCTAGCAGCAACTACTTGTGAGATACAGTGGATTCAATACATTCTTGATGACCTACAGATTAAACAAGCCGGAACTCCAGTTCTTTTCTGTGATAATAAATCCGCCAGACACATAGCTCATAATCAGAGCTTCCACGAACGAACCAAGCATATAGAGCTTGATTGCCATGTGGTTCGTGAAAAGATACAGGCTGACCTCCTACATCTCCTACCAGTTAGCTCAGAAGAACAACTTGCAGATATCTTTACCAAGTGTCCTCATCGGGTTCGGTTCAAAACCATTGTTCCCAAGCTCGGATTGGCAATCATACACCATCCAGCTTGAGGGGAGGATATTGCAACAGATTATTTGAATGATTACTGTTTTTAACACAGTAATCATTACTTTGTTAGTAGTTAAGTTTTCGGTTTTGTTGGTTGTTAGATTTGGGAACTCTATAAATAGAGATTCCTGTTCTCTTTTCTTGTAACATAATACTTAGTACAAAATATACAAAGCATATGAGTTTTATTTTTCAGAAACTGTATGAGAAAGATCCTCTACTAACCTTTGATCTGAATAACCCTCGTTCTTCTCTTCTCCTTGTACAGTTTCTTTTCTTCTTTCTCCACCATTGATGGCGTCTTCTTGCTCTGGTGCCGGAGCTCCATGGAGAAGCTTCTCGTGAAGGTCGTTCTGTGTTTTGGAAGCAGAAAGTTGTCGTCTAGGTTAAAAGCCATTGGGCTTTCTTTTATCTTTCGTATTGGGCCGCTTTTCTTCACCTCTAATACACGTCAAGTGTCTTTAGTTCATATAACTTGCTATACCAACTACACTGTGTGTTAAGCTTCTTGATCTAAGACTGGTTCATATAGGTTGCTATACCAACTTTGTTGCATTATAATACCCAGAATAAAAGTTTCTCATCTTTTTTTTGCAATATATGAGAGATTGTTATAAAATAATAATAATTGCAAAAGAAACGTTTAACAACATTTTTTATTTTTTCATTAACGTTAATAAATGCACCAATTTCTTTCTATCATTAAAGTTAAGTTAGTTAAGTTTCAACGGTCAGTTTTTATTATTCATTATTGTGGCAACACTTTTTGACCAAGTTTCTTCTATATAAATAAAGCATTTCTTAGATTCCAAAAAACACAATAAATCAAGCTTTCTCTTCTTCTCTCAAAAGGAAACTTTATTCTTCAAGCTATCTCCTAAAAAATTTCAGAGAAGTTCCTGTTGTATCATGAGAAACTTGCAGTACACCGCGGATAAGTCCTTAAAGATACTGATTTATACACTTCAAGATGTTTTGCTCGTGATTTTATGAGTTTTTTACATCTTATAAGATGGTTTTGAGGGGTTAAATCCACTTCTTCACAATTATAAAATTATAAAATTCTAAAATGACAAAACTATAAAATTATATAATTGTAATTTATAAAATTATAATACTAAAAAATTATAAAATAAAAGATTATAAAATTACTAAATAATAAAATTATAAAATATCAAAATTACAAATTAAAAATATTTAAAAATTATATAACTATAAAATTATAAAAAAATAAAATTATAAAAAAAATAAAATTATAAAATTTTAAAGTAAAAAAGTTGTAAAATGATAAAATTATGAAGTTGTACGGTTATAAAATTATAAAATCTTAAAATTATAAAATTATAAAAACATAAAACTTGAAATTGATAAAAATAAAAAATTATTAAAATATAAAATTATGAAAATCTAATACTAAATATATAGAAAATTAGAAAATAGAAAATATTAAAACTATAGAATTATGAAATTATTAAATTTTAAAATTATAAAATGAGATAATTAGAAAATCTTAAAATTAGATAATTTTAATATTTTAAAATTTTAAAATTTTAAAATTATAAAAGTATGAAATTGCAAAATTATAAAGTTATAAATTTGTAAAATCATAAAATTATAAAATTATAAATTTTTGAATATTCTAAAATTATAAATTTATATAATTATAAAATTATAATATTATATAATGTTAAATTATAAAATTATAATAATATTATAAATTTCTAAAATTATATATTAATACAATTATAAAATTATACAATAATAATAAGATTATAAGATTATGAGATTAAGAAGTTATGAAATTATTATGACATTATTAGAGATTATAAAATTTTAAAATTTTGAAATTTCAAATTTTTATAACTAACAATTTAGAAAAATATAAATTACAATTTTATAAAATTGAGATTACAAAATTATAACTCTAAAATTACAAAATTACTATATTATAAAATTAAAAAGTAACTAAATTTTAAAATTATAAAATTGTAAAATTATAAAATTATAAAATTATTAAGATAAAATTATAAAATTGTAAAGTTATAAAATTATAAAATTTAAAATAATAAATTATAAAATTGTGAAATTATAAAATTATAAAAATATTTAAAATTCATAAATTAAAAAAATTATAAAATTATAAAATTAAAATTTTCGAAAATTATAAAATTATAAAATAATAAAATTATAACATTATAAATATATTAAATTAAAAAAATATATGTTGTATAAAGTTATATGATTAGAAAATCTTGAAATCACAAAGTTTTAATATAATTATAAATTGATAAAGTCAGAAAATCTAGCAAAATTTTAAATGTTAAAATAGTATATTTATAAATTTTTATAATTATATATGACAACAATCTAAAAATATCTGTGAAGACAATATCATCATACCTTAATACCTAAGTATTATCGAGTCTCAATTGAAAAATGTTTTTTTTATTCAATAGACTATAAAATTTTATTAGATATTCAATTAAAAATTCACAAATTTATCTAAAACTTAATTTAACCTAAAGTTTTTAGTTTTCTTTTAGTTGAACTAATAATTTATAATTGTAGATGAATAATAAGCTAGTTTTTTCTTAGATCATCCTAAAATATAACACTTTGATATTAAATGTAACACTTTCACTAAACTATAACTATGATATTTATTCAAAAGAGGACTAATTCAAACTTTTAAAGATTTAAAATAAATGGTAACTAGAGATTCATCTTACACAAACATAAATTTCAAACTTCATATTATATCTATTTACTTCCAAGTTGAGCTATTATATTATTAAATATGCATAAATATCCAGTCATGTATCAAATGCATGGTTTTTAAAATTAATAAAAAACATAAACAGAAGGATAAGTAATTTGAAAGATAAACAATTTGAAATAAAGATGTTAATATAATAAGACAATTTCATTAATTTCATCATAGCAAAAATCATAATTAATTAACTTCAAATATTCATTCATAAATATAGATTGATGTCTTCAGAAGACCTGTACGAAGTGAATCATTTCACTAACACTGAAAACACTTGAGCACCAGTATGCATATTATCCCATCATAATTTATGCAAACCAAAAGTCAAAATACCTTACTTAATACAATTACACATATTTATAATTACACATATTTTATGAATTAAAATTAAATAAATAATTAAAGCATATTTTTAGTGGAAAAAAGTGAACTTAGTGTTAATATATCTATATAACATCTCTCCTATCCCAATTTGTTTAAATTCTCTTATTGTAAAAATGTATTATTTTATTTAGTTAGAAGTAAATACCTCATAAAAAGTTGAAATATATTAAGAAAAAAATATCAAGAGTTATCCTTCCTATAATATTATTTTCTAATAAGTCAAATTATTTGTACAATGATTATTATTTTTTAAATATTAGTCATTATACACTAATATAAATTTATATCCAACCTGGAAGTGTCTTGTAAATTTACATTATTAGACACTACTCTAAGTTCAACATAAATGTATCAATTTGTGTTAGACACTACTAAGTTTGATGTAAAAAAGTTTGTCACCAATATAAAAAATTATATTGAAATGAGTATTTTTAAAATTATTTCAGTTTAAATATTGTGTATCAAATGAAGAATTTTAATAAAATAACGAAAAAGAGTTGATGAATAGAGAAACTAAACATAGAAGAGAAATTAGATCACAGAAAAAAAAAATTGAGTTATACAAGTCTAAAGATATTCAATATATCTTTAAATTCGTTGAACTCAATCTTCTCTCCAAGTCATCTAACACATTTTTCTAAGTTTAACTTCTTTGAATACTAACTCTTCTTCAACTTTATAAAAAATCTTTCATTTGATATACAATATCACAAACTAAAACAAGTTTCAAAATGTCCATTTTCATTATAATATTTTTTATTTGGTGGTAGAAATGAATCAATACGAAGATCAAAGCTTCGTTTTCAGCTTGAAATGTCATAGTAAAAAGTTATAACTCTTTTTTTTATCAATACTAGATAATCTTACAAACAAAACAAAAAGACATTAATACAAAGTCATTAAGTTTCCAATAAACATTATTCACCATCACAAATGAAAATGTAAAAATTAACAAACTTCAATGGAAAAACAAAGTCAACTATGACGTAAAATAATCTCATAGTCATAATCATTTAATTGGTTGAGATCAAACCCTAACAAATAAGAACGTTTTCACTGTTTTTTATAGTAAAAAAATGAAAAGAACCTTGATGATATACAAAATAAAATTCACGTCGGACATCTTTTTATCCAATGTAAAGCAAATTAATAATGTCAGATAATGTAAATAATCTGTTTTACTAAAAAAATGGGTTACCATAAATCTATTCCTCTTATTTACAAAAATGAAATCACATTTTTTTTCATTAACTTATTCACTTTCATACATAAATTAAGTAACGTAAATTATTACTTTTGTATGAACAATTTATGAATCTCCGTATATTTTTTATTTATAAAATCACTTTCTGTGAACCATTTACAAATTTCCATATATTTTTCTCTATGAACTATTTATGAGATCACTTTCTGGCCAAATATACTTAACTTAGTTCCGTAATATTTTCAAATTCTTTAATAACTAATTATAATAATAATAATGTATGTATCATATAATAGAAAAAAAACTAAAATATAGTCTCTATTTATATATATATATATATATATATATATATTAGTTTTAGTCCTTTAAATTATTTTCCCTTAAATATATTCTTAAGAAGTTATAAAAAATTAATTAGATCAAGTCTACAAAATTAAGTTACAAAAGATCAAGTAGCATATGCGAGATGAGAGTGAGCATAAGTTACTCAATTAATTAGATCAACTCCTATCAAATTAAGATACAAAAACTACTATACACTCACAAAACCCAAGAGCTTACACCTTTATCTTTTCTATTCCCATCTTCCATAAAAATGCATCTTCAAGAGGAGGAGGTAGCATCAAAGAGATTCTGAAAAATGGTTTCTTTTGATATATCATATCATAATAATCATATTATTATAATAATAAAAATAAAAATAAAATAGTAATAATAAAGCAACCTCCTATACGTATCATTATTATCTTTATGATCATGTGAAGTAACAGAGGGAATTGATTAAGTTTAGATGCCTCCAAAGTCCCTAACGGAGAACGGAGTTTTCTCCGGCATGTTCCCGGAGTGGCGTAGCCCTAGTGTCAGTGACACGTCACCTGCGGTGGTCCCAAACCTAATCAGTGTCGAACCAATGTCAGAAGCGCCAGGACCAGTCCCAAACTCCGCCGCAACGAGGCTACCGTGCCGGCACGAGTCATCAGCCCCCATCGACCGGGGAAGCTCGGAGAGCGGCGCCACCTCAGAGGCAGTGGCGGTGGTTGAGGAGTTGGGTTGTGTTTCCGAGAAGGCTCCCTGTGGCCTGTTGTTATTTATTGGAGCGAGTGAAGGGTCGCTTTCGGTGTCGGATCTTTTGGCTGTTGGTGGTGTCGTCGCTGTCGATGTTGTTGGAGGCGGTGGTGGCGCTGTTGCTGTCGATGCCGTGGTGGAGGGCGTTGGGGTTTGTGCCAGTTGGTGGCCACTGTTATTGCTGCTGCTTTGGTTTCTCTCTCTCTCATCTTCTGCCCCTTCAGCTTCCTTGAGTTCTTGTTGGTACATGTCTTCCACCATGGGTTTCCACAACCGAACCCTTGCATTAATGAACCAGTTTGATACCTGCACAAGCGACACGATTAATCCATCCACCACCTTAACACAAATACCCCCATGCCAGTAAATACTACTATGATTACTACTCTAATGCCATGTTAATAACTATGCATGTGTATGCATGTATACTCACATGACATGTCTTTGATAAATCTGTCATCTTGTGATGAATGAAAACGAGAGTATTTTTATTCTTAAAATCGCACGTATGTTTTGACCCACTAACTGTAATAAAATTATTAAATAACTAGTTGTACTAGACAAATACCTATAAGATGACCTCGGATTATTGTTTTGCTAGCTGCTTTCTTTACTTGTTCAATTGATAATGAAATTTCTATCTATTGTTATAACTATAAGGCAACATGTGGCGCATAAATAACTAAACAACATAGATTAAGAAAGAAAAGAAAGTTGCGGCATGCATATATTTATATACAAACTCATTAAAATATAGAAATATATATATATCCATGCACTTGACACAGTTGGGGTTGATTAATGTAAGATAAGGTTACGATATATATGGCATGGAAAACCTCAACTATGAATATGATATTGACCTTGATGAGTTTTATATTTCTACAAATGTCGATAAATCTTCGTAGTCGAGTCCCTCTTTATCAAAGTGTTTAGTATGCATCTTTAGACAGAAGAAAGAAATAAAGAGAGAGAGAGCAGAAAAATAAAAGTTAAATATATAATATCCAAGTTAATGATTGAAAAAATATTATCGGCTCTGATATACCAAAAAAAGGAAACAAAAAAGATTGCTTTCTGACTCATTACCGTTTGTCCCTCCAAGATAAATTGTAATTAGGCCATGAAATATGTTCTGAGTGGAGTGGCATATAGGACAGCGAAATGACATTTGAGAATGATAATGCAATTATATGTAGTATATAGACTCTACGAGGCAAAGCTATTTATCAGCAGATTGTTGTTAGAAGCTAGGGACAGTGCTAAGTATAGCCCGATGTATATATAGACTCCAGACTGTTTCCTACCTCATCTCACTGACTCTTAGAGGGTGCAGGCAACCATGAAACAGGTAGGAAGTTATATACTATACACCGTGTTTTTCTTCCCCCCTAATTAGATCTGTGGTAAATTGTAGCAGTAGCTTTTTCCTTTGGATTTTGGTTGTTCAGGGAAAATACAAGGTACACACTTTTGATGCAGAATTGCAGATGTAAATCCATTAAGAAAACATACAGGAGGAGGTACTGTTTAATGAAAAACAATGGATACCATATTTGTAAATATATATATATATATTATATATATCATTGTTGAGGGCGTGGAGGCATAGTTTTGTTATGTCTTATGTATCTGACATTTTTTATGTACAAAAGACATTAAATGATTCAGATAGAACGTGCCAAAATTAAGAATAGATCTTATCTGATGAGAGTATGGCATTCTAAATTAGCTGATTATGTGTAAGTAAAGAAAAGTAAACTAACATTGTGAATTGGCAGACAAAGATGCGTGAATACGTAAGATTGACATTAATTGGCCGAGTATATAGAAGCATAAACTTGTAAGGAATTTACCACAAGGAGATTATGATATTTCCCAAACATTATTTATTTCCCTTATTTATGGTCCCCATTGTGTAGTTGGGAGAAGTGAAGCCAATTGATATGAGAGAGAAAATGAGTGACAGGGAGAGGCAGGAGATTCTAAAACACTATACTTTGATCTTTTTTTGTTTTAAATTGAGAAGAAACAGCAAAATTTCCATGTCCTATTGCCTCTGTACTTATGCCTGCTCTTTCAATTTCAGAATTTATGTCACCAAGGAACATCTTAATTTCAGAATTTATGCCACCAAGGAAAAGAATCCAAAGTAAATTAAAAAACAAAATCTAGAAATTTTAATAAGGTTGTTTTTTAAGGAAATCATATAAGTTAGTTTCATTAAATATGTCACAAATAATAACTGTACCAAAGCCTTTGATAGAAAAAAAAAAAGTTAAAAGAGGAGAGAGGAAACTAGGAAACAATTGAACCCACATTGGTGTTTGTCTTTCTCTAAAGGGAAGAAAGACCAAGAAGGAAAAGCACAGAAAGAAACCCCAAAACCATGTAAGTTGCATCTGAACTTACTGCTGGTCCCTTCTCATTGATCTCATTCATTTTTTTTCCTTTTCTTCTTATTATTGTTATAATGTATGTGGTCCGTGCATGTAATTAATTATTATTACTGTGCTGTGCTACACTACACAAAAATTGTCTCTTTCTCTTTCTATTGTGGAAAGCTAAGAGTGGAGGGGACGAACCTGATTTCTCGATAGCCCAGTCTGTCGTGCCAACAGATGCTTATCTGCATCGCTTGGGTACCTGAGAAAGAGACCAGAAAATGACATCAGAGTCCTTGCCTTAACCGTATAAAGAGACACCCAGCTTTCTGTACCCTTAGCTGAGTATGAAACCTTTCTTTCTGTCCCTTCGTGGGCGTGAGAATCTAAGAAAAACAAAGAAAGATCTACGTCCTAGCTGCCATTGCAGAAGTAAAGTAGATCGCTGTACACACTGACCACTACTCTCTCAACTTTCTTTATCCCACTTACCTATCTTTACTGCATTACCTCTTTTCACTTCTTGGCATAATAATCCCATCTCAAATTTTAACACCACATTATTATTCCATATCTTCTCTTGGCAAGAATAGTAATCCTCTAATTTTTATTAGGAAAACTACACACCAACATACAAGAATATATATAAATACAAGAAGAACGAAATAAAAAGAAACAATGAGTATGCCATATACACACAAAATTTATACACGCTGTTTATAAGAGAGAGAGAGAGAGAGAGAGAGAAAGAAAGAGTAGGGAAGAAATGAAATTCCGGTTAAACCAGTAACTGGTTACATATATACATGCATGTATCTATCTTTCTATATCTTTACAGCTTTTGGCTGTCGAGCTTACATGCATCCCAAGGACTCTGCAGTATTAATGACTGTTGTAAACGATCCTATGCATAATGGCTTTTAGATTCCCTCTTTCGGTCTTTCCCTCTGCGACTCTTTTTTCCCTCTTTGTTAATTAACGGAAGCCCTGCTACTTTTTTCCTGTTATGGATCGCGGTATCTATCGTATTGTGTGTTATGCTTTTTCACATTTTAAAATTAAATCTCATTATGTCTCACTGTCCCTCTCCTTCACAGTCTCGCAATCATTAACTGCCTTTTCTCCTCTCGTAAGTCTAACATACCACATTTCACCCCTAATTATATCCAAGTAAAAAATTAGAGCACATCCTCCTCCCCCATATTTTTCCCCCTCTAAAGAAATCAGCTTTGTTTCATCTGATAAAACCCTTTTATTTATAGACTTAAAACCAACCCTTGTTTCAATGCTATCCTACTCATACAAGTCTGAATCTTACCCTAAATTTACATGTTTAACGCCATGAGGATTCACTTGTTTTCCACAAGATTTCTAACTCACATTTTCATCGTTTGAAATTTACCCCGTAGGTTAAAAGATGTAGAGAAACAAACATGAACATGCTCATGCCAATTTTAAGGATGACTGGTTTTATATATGTAAGTAATAATGAAGGAGAGAACATGAAACAACGTACGGATGAAGGAAATGCTCGAAAAGCCAGGCTCTCAAAATGTTGACAGATCGTTCTGGCAACCCTCTCTGGGGTCTCCAAGCTTCCTGTTCCATCATCCCCATTTGGTGAAACGCTCTTTGCTGTCTCAAACTTTGTTCAAGCATCTTGAGCCTTGGGGTCTCTCCTTTGGTCAACCCTGAGTTCCCTGCCCCATCTTTCTCTCCCAACAGCTCACAACTATGCTTCAGTTGCGCTGTTATGGCATCCTTTAGACACCTAAAGTGACGAGACATTGCTTTTTGCGCAAGTGCTGTGTATGGCACAGCAGCACCAAAACCCATCACCATGTCAAACGAGTTCACCACCATGTGCATTTGCTCGCAGTAGTGGCTGTATCTCCGATCTACCTGCAAAACGGCATGAACCTTCTACAATGTCAAAAGATGATATTAATGAATTATGGTATGGCTATTAATTGGTAGGATGCAGTGCTGAAAGAATCACCTGTAACAGTAAATGCATGTTCCATCTCATTACTCATATCATATTCATTGTGCGGTTTGTGAAAAGCTGGGTGAACTAACCAGCATTAGTTAAGGAAAGAAATGGGTACATGTATGGTTTAATTAAGAATACGATATATGGGAGTTAATTCACTCAT
The DNA here is from genome assembly GCA_027742785.1 of Vigna reflexopilosa. Lineage (NCBI taxonomy): Eukaryota > Viridiplantae > Streptophyta > Magnoliopsida > Fabales > Fabaceae > Vigna > Vigna reflexopilosa. The sequence goes on along the minus strand of CM050911.1, from coordinate 53,622,390 downwards.
GCAAATAGTGAAACAAAAACACACGTGTGTGAGGGATATACATATACATGACTTTTTCTTAATAAAAAAAAGGCTATGGAGGAGTACTTGTTGTGCACAGTACGGTCAATGCGAATGAAGAATGTGCTTGGGTTTGTTTCATTTTGAAAAAACAGTTATAGAGAAATTGAATTGGGAAAAGGATAGAAAAAGAAAAGACTGTTCTCCCGAAACATATATATATATATATATATATATATATATATACACCTCTACCCGGTCATCTGAGATGTGAACAATGGGTTTCACTGCAATATTACTAAGATGGGTAAGGATCCGAAGGAGCAGTGGTGTTTCTAACAACTTGCTATGCAATAATATATATGATTGGTGATTGCCTTCCATCTGTTTGGTGAGTCTTAATAATCAGAAGAAACGTCGCTTCTTGATGGACGTATTCTCCTATAATGGTAGTGTCCCGGTTTCGCACTTTCACCAAACAATATATATTTTTTCTTTTGTTAAAATAAATCCGAAAAGACTCTAAGATCTTCCCACCAATCGAATCGCGAGATTAAAAAATCCAGTAAGGATTAAAATAACGATCAAATCCTCACCAACTGATCCTAAGGAGTGGAACCCTACTATACCAGCCGGCTTTTCATTTTGTTGAATTTTAGATACTCGCTGGAGAACTGTGTTTTATTATTGGACTAAGAAAATAATTAAATTCGAAGACCTTGACTCTAGAAGAATGAGAGAAGGTAAGAAGAATTCAGAGTTATAGAGAGAGAGAGAGAAAGATTACATGCCTCGTCAAGCATTGTTAGAAGTTTGACCTTCCTCCTTTGATGCTCAATCCTATCAGCTGCTGACAAAGGAGGAACATCCTTTGATAAAGACGAGGAAGCACCGCCGCCGCCGCCGCCGCCGCCACTACCTCCAAGATTGGAGCTAGGGTTTGAGAGTTGCCTATTGAACTTGTTCTTCTTGAACTGGCCCCTCCCAACACTGCAAAACTCTTCAAGCAATTCCTGAGCAGCCTTGATATACTTTGAATTCCTCAAGGCGTTGACAACACCTAAGGATGATGTGGACGATGATGCCGCAAAGCCAACATGCCCCTGATGGGTCTGTCCCAACAATGCTTGGTGGTGATGACCCCCGAGAGCACTCTTATAGGAAGAGGGTCCTCCACTAGCTTGATTGTAATACAAAAACCCACTATCCCCCATCCTAAGTTCCTCCGCTTTCGCAGCTTCTAAGGAGGACGACAAGGATAAGGAAAGTCCTTGACCGTGACCGGGGCCTTCGACAACCGTACTGGGTCCTCCTCCATCTTGAGCAGTGTCAGGGAGCCACGTGAATTGACCAAAAGACCCTCCTGAGCCCGGAGGAAACGTGGGAAGTAACATGTGGAGAGTGGAAGAAGGAGGCGGAGGGGGAGAAGGGGATCTGGTGGTTTGCGGGTTCATGAGAAAAAGCTGCATGGCAGCTGCTGAGTCTGCATTAATGTTTGACATCTGATGGTGATGATGGTGGTTGTGGTGATGATGATGATGCTGATGCTGAACTATGTTGCTGCTGCTACTGTCACGGCTATTCACACTGCCATGATGATGATTCTTGGAATCTCCCAACGGTCCCAACCCGGTTAGCATCCCTTGTCTGTTTCCGTACCACTCGCTGCCACTGCCTACTGCTCTTGCCGACGACCGAAAAGTCGTCGTCATTGATTGTTGTTGTGCTTGATGTTGTTGTTGTTCTAATAATTCTGTGGCGGCACCGGGAGGAAAGGTGAACATCTCTGATAACATCCCTGCAGTTTCGTATACAGGGAGGCTTCCCGGTTCGTCTTCCTCTATGGGAACCAAAGTTTGCTGTTGCTCGAAGCCCTGCACCCTCACTTTGTCCCTACGAAGCTGCTGGTGCTGCTGTTGTTGGTGAGGGTCTTGGTGACTCATGGTTGTAGCCGATCTCTGGAACCCATTCGGGAAGCTGAAGATTCCTTGGTGGTGGTAATCTTGGGACATAGAATTGGAATGGTGTTGCTGGTATGTCTTGGAGTGAGAAATAATAGAAGGAAGGGAAGAAGAGGGTGTTGCTATTCCCATGCTAAGATCTTGCTCATCATCTTCATCATCATCCTCTCCCTCGCCTTGTCACTAATCGAATTGATCAAGGATCGTGCCGGAATAAACGAATCTGAGAATGAGAACAAAAACAATCAACCACATCATGTAACTGAGGTCAATTATACACAAACCATATAGAGATAATAAAATGGAAAGAGGAAAGAGAAGGAAAATGGGTTTATATAGGCTCCTCTCATGTTCTTCTCACCTAAATGGTAATTTTCATTTCATCATCACTTTCACCTTTGTTCATCATCTCTTGTATATATATATTTATATAAATATATATAACACATATGTATAGATACACATATATGTACATCTTAGAGGTGAAGGGTATGAAAGGATGTGAAGCTCTCAGACATCGTTTTCCCTTCTGTGGTATTGAAAGCTTCTTGAATTCCTCCACTCTCTCTCTATCTACCTATCTGAGGGACACTCTCAGACATATACATACACACTACACGCTCTCTCTCTCTCTCTCTCTCTCTCTCTCTCTCTCTCTCTCTCTCTTTCTCTCTCTGTGTTGTCGCTCTGTCGTCTGTCGTCTCTTTCTTTCTCTTTCGCTCCTTTACTTTCTCTTTGTTGCTCTTTGCAGTGAGTGTTTTTGCAATCACCTTGTGGAAAATGAAAGATGGAAGTTGCACACAATATATAAAATTGAAAATGGAGGCTTTGGGGGGACTCACATATCTGTCTCAAATAAAACGCAGTGTTTGGGTTGTGTGTGAGAGAGAGAGGAAAGAGAAGCGGTCGCTGTTCTTCCTCTTCTTCGAACTTTCACCTCCTCCTTTAGTATTTCCCCCTACCAATAATGCCTTTTTATATTTTCTTTTATTCCACATCACACAAAATTAACATATGTGGTAATAAATTGCAAGCCAAACAAAATATTCATATTAGTAAATGACCACAATGACCTTATCAAGTCCAGACAACTTCATGGAATTATAAACCATAACCAACTAATTTAAACCGCTAACTTCTTATATATTTAACGGCGTTTTACGTGATTTATAAATTACCTCTAATTTTTCACTTCTTTATATATACATGTAAATCTGCAAAATATATCTTAAATTATTTAAACAAATATTTTTGTTAGTACAACAGAGATGAAGATAAATAATATTGGAATATTTTAGTGGTGAGTGAGTGAAAATATATAATTTGTGAAGATTTTAATGTGATTTTTTGGGCAGCATTTTTGAAATACGTCCTTTGGAAACGAACGCAAACTACGGAATAAAATAAAGATAAGGTGAGTAGAAAGTCATCTCGATGATCCAAACTACCCCAACTTTTTTATGCGATGGAATGACAATAAAGCCCTAAAAAATGATTGGAGATGGAAGAAGAGGATGAGAAGGTGTAAGGGTATTAGGGGTATTTGATATAGTACTAATTGATGAATTAATATGAGGAGTGATGTAAGAAAGGGGGAAGAGAGAGATAGTGATAAATGGGGAAGGGTAAAGAAAGTGGATGGATGGCACGTGCCATTGGATGGGCAAAACAGACAAGTTAGGTTTAATTGTGTGGGAGACATAGTTTCTGAAAAGCACCCATAACCGCTTTAAGGAGGTTTGGCGCTGTCACTCACAGCCATGTTCATTATTTTCCCTTTTTATGAACCCTTTCATTTTTACTGATGTTTCTTATGTTTCACCTTCTCTTACTTGCATTTAATTATCATCTTAGAATGGTGTTAAGTGTTAACTTTAACTTCTCACCCTCATTCACCTCTACGGAAAATCAATGCTATGCTACTTATTCATTCAATGAACCCACATGTACCATAAATCATCATCTCCTTTCAAACATCTTCTTACATTTTTAACATCTAAATTCTTAATTCTGATTTTTATTTTTTGAAAGAGAATATTTTAAAATATTATTCTTCAATGAGAACATATTTGAAAATTTTCTTCCACAAAAATATCTTTAAGAATATTCCTTAACCTTTCATTTCCTTTTTGTTTTAAATTTAATTTATATATTTTAGTATAAATTTAAAGCACATAAAATAAGCATTTATTCTACAGTATATTTAAAATTTCAGATTTTATCTTTCTAAGTGTATAGACGAAAAAGTTTCCAGTGGTATATGGTTTGCAGTAAAAAAGGTGCACAGGACTATCTCTCCATTACCGTAGAAGGTTAGTTCGTTTTAAAATAATTGCGTAGGATGATGAAAGGTAAGACATGCAATCTATTAATTATATATTAATAAATCAACATCTGTTGTATGGTTTATTTTCTACAAAATCATAAATTGTAATAAATAGCACCAATCTATCAACAAACAAGCAAAGGCCTATAAATCTTGCACTCTTCACAATATTACATATTCATAGGCATCGTATGTCCCAAAAGACATGAGCTTTTCCTATTTATTATAAAAATTAGGCAGCACTGTTGTTCTTTTATATACCAAGCATTGCATGTATTGGAGTATGTAAAAAGTGAGACTTTGACTTTTCCAGACACAACGTACTAAACAGTTCCTTTCACAAAATCTCTGAATGATAAATAAACTAGCTTTCGCTAAACTAATGGAATATTTTCAACCCTATATATAGTTAAACTATTTTTTGCCAACCTAATGAAAAGAAATGCGCATATTGAGTTTTTTTTTCTTCATTTCAATGTGCTCTTTAAATGGTCTTTTTTTTTTTTGTGATGGTTTGGATGGATGAATATAATGGATGCATAATTGAGTTTTATTCTTTTTTTTTTCCTTTGAATTGTAGCATATTTCCTCTAACATGGGCTGTTAGTCAAAGAACAAGAAGAAGACTTGAGTTCTAAATACTTCTCGGAATGAGAAATATGCTCTAGTTAAACTTAAAAATTTTGAGTTAACATATAATTATATAAATAAAAAATTCCAATTTGATGTTAATTATAAGTAAAAACATATTTATTAAATTAGTTTTTATATATAAATTATACCAATTTAATCTTTGCTACCATTATTTTTATTTCACACTGAATATTTTTCATTCAACTATATAATGTTCTTAAATTAGTCCATATCTATGCGTAATATATATATACACACACACACAAATTAAATATGAATAAGCTATTATACGTGAAAGGGTCAAATTAACACTTAACGGCAATAAATATTAAACTGATATTTCTATTCATGATAATTTATTATATTTTTAATCACAAATACAGAATTGAAGAATTTTTTTTTTCTAAAGCAATTGATTCTTGATTGAGTACATATATATATATATATATACACCCTTTGTAACGATTAAAGTTTATATGTGAAAATTGAACATGTATTTATATATGGATAAGATTATTTCTTATTGTATTAACAATATTTTCTTTAGTTGAAGAAAGAAACAAGCAAGGGGCAAAAGATTTGTATATTGGTATAATTTATTATGTTACTCCAATAAATTAAACCCCATATTTCCCTCCCACAATTAATTAAATGGCAAGGGAATTATTAATGAAGAAGTGCTGAAAATATCTTTCCAACGTGATGCATGTATAATTATTTAATATTTTTATTGAAATGCATGACAAAGGAAAATTACTTACTGAGTGAATTTGCCATTAATAGTAATCAGTTGGGTGGCGTATGGGTGTGGTATCTCCGAATGTGGAATATGGTGATCAATTGTTTTGATGTTTCCATCAATCCCAATATTAGCATAAGCTCACTTATAATTGAACCCATTGGTTGCTAATTAAGCAGAGATCTTCATTTCCCGTTTCCCCATAACTGGTATAAGACAGTTTGTACTCATTTTCTCTTTTCGAATAAAGTTGTAGTTGTAGTTTTACGGAGACATAAAGGAGTTTAAGTAACCACATAAATGCATGCTCTTAAAAAGGTACACTAATATAAAGTCTTAGTGTACTTCTTTAAGTACACAATCATACAAATAAGAAGATTTGCAATTTTCCTTCAATACAACAATAAATATGTGAAATTCTTAGTGGGAAGTTCATCATTAATACCAAGTTTCGGGTTCATCCCACTGTGCTCATCGTAAAAAAAGTAATATGTGAATAAACAATATTTTTCTAACTAACAAAATTTTAATCAAATGACGAACAAGTCAACCCAACACTAAACTTATTTTCTCATAAAATATTAGGTTTATTGCATACTTTGAGCCAACCTTAATTAAATTGAGTCTCAAGTAATTATTTGTATGATTAAAATGAATATTTTTTCATGTTTGTGTGAAGATGTAGTTAGAGAATTCATAGGAAACAATATTGATGTCACATGAATATTTATCTGATATATGTGAGTGTTTTATGTTTAAATGAATGAGCTAAAGTCGTTGACATTTATAGAAGCAACCTTAATATATGTAAGTGTAGAATTTCACAAAATACATAGTGGTCTGCCCTTGTAATACAAGGGAGAGTATAAATATGTAAAAATATTGAATTATGGTTCCTTGATTGTTAACCATGGTTAGGTTGAATGAAAGTTATAGTTTTATAATTAGAAAAAGGTTTGATGAGATATTAATAAGTGAGATTTGTTTGGTTCCTTGGATTGCAAGTAGGAATATAGAATACGAAAATGGGAGAAAGAAGGAATTGTCTTCTTAGAAATGCAAGAAAGCTAGGTAGCTATATATATAGCTCTCAAACCTTAAGACTCGAAATTACTACTCATTACTCAAACACTCAATTGAGAGAGGGAAACAAAAGACTTTGCTTTTCTTTTTCAACTCAAAATCTCATCGACAAATTGACATCCCAACCTTCTTCCTCTTTCTGGTGACGTCACATGAATCCCACCCACACGTACACAAATCGCTCCGATTTCATCATTGCTAAAACCTAATTATCTTCCACTCACGTGCCAAAATCCCCGACGCACGTGTCTTTACTTTGGGAGAAGACTTCTTTTATGAACTTGTTTCTTTTTCTTTGTTGAATTTGATTTCTTTTACAAGTAAGTATTGTTTTTTAAAGTAGTTCACGTTATGGCTGCGAGTGCCGCACTGCTTTGGGAAAGTTTGAAGGAACAGGAGCCACCCCTTTGTGTTTGGTGGTTAAACTTTTTAAAGCCTAAAAGGGCACAATACCATACCATTGGTTGTACCCTTTGCCTTTTTGGCAGCACTATGTGATTTTGTTTCAAGCAACAACCAAATCTCACCATCTCCATATCTATCTTTCATGCATCTCAAACACACGCATTCTCCTAAACCATATTCAAGCATAACATCAAACACCTAAGTTGCTTTGCTTTGCTTTGCTTTGCTTTGCTTTACTTGTTTTTTCATTTCTCCTCCACATAACCCCACCTGCATCAATCAATACGTATCTATCATGCAAACTGCTACCATTATACATTTGGGACCAAAACCTCCTCTTTCCTCAATTTCATCCACATTCTCATGGCGCCGTCTTTCACTTCCACTACACAACCATGGATTTTATATGTCTCCGACCACAATAACATTCGCATCCAAATTCGTTTAAAACTAGGTGGTGCAACATGGTAAAAAACTGTATGTGAGAAATTAATTAATGTGATGAATTGATTGTAATTAATTAATGGGGAAGTTTGATAGCGGCTCATATTTATTCATATGATGTGTCCAACAGCCAGTGAGGTGCATCTTTCCAAGCCCACATTTTTCTTAAACACTGAATGACGTGCATCACATTAACTAGCTGGCCTTCCCACAAATCCTCTTTTTATTCATCATTATTAACTTAATTTGTTGACAATTTTCTTGAGTATCGTTGTTACACGTAGTACCAAATTTTGCCGTTTGTTCATTTCTTCTTTTCCCCCAAATTAGTTCTATATATTATTAAGGAATTGGTCATACTTTCCAAGCATATCAGAATTATAATCAAAACTCACAGGAAAAGGAAACTGCATATATGACGATTACTGGTAGTTTCGATGAAGGGAGATTTTTTATATGAAGCTATGATTTGTATTTACAAAGAAAGCTAGTATCGTAGCTTTGTCTATTTTAATAACTCGGTATAACCGTCACGCAAGTGAGAAAAAATTCGGGTGTAAAGAAAATAGAGGACTTGGAATTTATAAAACGAAAAAAAAAATGGAGTGCAAAAAGTGTGAGAGAATCATTTTTTTATAGTTATTTAATAGACGTGACAGAAAAAAAAATGATATTATATATAGTATAAGAGAAAGTACATTAGAAGGTAAAATATATAAAAAAAATATAAATGAATCCTTTATATATTAGAATATAATATATATATTTACGATAATGTGTTAATTATTTAAAATAAATTACGTCACTTTAATAATCGTAAAAAAATAAATGACATAAAAAGTTAATTTTTTTTTACGCCGATTAATCATGTAATGTAATAAAATCTTTTTAAGTTAGTTGACGTGGAAGATAACGTAAAAGGGTATCTTTCTCTCTCTCTCTCTTTTCACTTTCGTATGTAACTAGCTTAAATAAAAACTAAAAATATTTATGGCAATTCTTTACACTAGTGTGAAGTCTCATTTTTAAAAAATATAAACTAATCCTTTCTTCATCAATTCGTAATCTATTATGTAGAAAAAATTATTTTTTTCTAGACAATTTGAATAACAAAATAATTTAATAGGAATAAACATTAATTTTAATTCATTTATAAAATTATAATATTTTTTTCTTAAGTCAAAATTCAAGTAATATTTAAAAAAGTAATTATTAAGTAGTGATAATTTATTAAGACACAAACAATATTTGAAATCTATTTTAAATTTATTCAATACAAAAGTATAAATTATATATATATATATATATATATATATATATATATTATTTTTTATTTTTAATGGATTCTAAAATACAATTCAAAATATATTTACTTTGTAGTAAGTGTTTATTCTTGTAGTATTTCTGTAGTTTATTTTTCTGATCATGTTTCTCTCTTAATTTATAAACAATTTATTGCATAGTAAGTGTTCTGGGAGTATGGATATATCCTTTGTTTTATTTAGTAGGTGCTAAGGTTGTACCATCATCGTACAATAGAATTATGTCACTAATTTACTGGCAAGACTTAGCTATTAGGCATAGAAAATGATAAAAAAAAAGGCATAGAAACACCTAGACAGGTCCACAGAACCTCAACCTCACGATTAAACACACAACTCTCAATCATGCATGTGCATGGTGGATATTCTAGTTGCAACTAATTAATTATTGTAGCAACTCAAATACCTTTCAATAGCAACATCTTATGTGTAGTTGGTAAATACAAATTTAGAGATATTTTTTATGTCGTTGATGATTATAAAGGATTAGATAATTTCAGTTGGTAAATTCTATAAGTGAATAAATTATTGACAGATTTTTTTATTTTTAATAATTTATCAAAATAAGAGTTCTTTTTAGTAATTTTGAATTATTTATATATATATATATATATATAATAATTATTAAATGTGTTAAGGTTATTAAATTTTATTAGCTAGTTTTATAAAGTGACCTAATGAAGTAAATATGGCTAGAGGCATATATATTATGAAAAAATTATTGTGTAGAAATTATAAGTAATATTTAATTTGATGAAGGGTCAAATTAAAATATTAAAACTTAAGAAAAAAAATTAATCGACAAAGATTACAAAAAGGGATCATGATCCCTATCTGTGAGCACATTCATCATTCGTGTTTCTTTCTTTTCATTTCAACAAAAGAGAAAATTAAGAGGGAGTTTAAGAAAACCAATTATGTTGTTCATTAATTGTTCTCCATATCTAATCCTACTGACTTCCATTTTTTGTTCTAAAGGAAATTGAGAATTGTTCTAATTGTGGAAGAGTTTATTGCTCATTAATTATTTAATATGTTTGTGATTCATAACCTAATAATTGGTATCTGAGCATGTTACTTTATTATTAATTGGTATGAACCCAAATATGGGTTTCTTCAATTCTATGAGAAATTTTGTTTATAAAATTTTGGACTTTTCATTGATTATGGCATAAAATTCAATTTGGTCCATAAGGCTTTGATTTAATGAATGCTTTTGGAGTAGTTTTGATTAAAATCCTTAATTTGTACCCTATTATTGAAGAACCCGAAATTAAAAATTAAGAACCCTAATTGTTTATGGAATCCTGAATTGGAAAAATTCCCAATTTGTGTTTTACGATTTTGCCTTCCTTCATCTTGTATTCTACTGCTTTCTAGCTAACATTGGTTTGCGTTTTTGCGTCCCTTGTTGGTGCCATGGTGGAACCAACCATAGCGAGTTGCTCCTTCATCTTCCATGAATGGTGGTTTTATCACCACGGTTTTTGGCTGCATTCGCAGCGATGGTAGTGGTTTTAGTTATGGTTGCAGGTCTAGGACTCACAGGGGGATCTATGGGAAGGCGTTCATAGTGCAGGGAGTCGCGACAATAGTAGTCGCGTTGCGTCACGGTGGCAAGGCATCACGGTGGTGATTTGTGTTCCTAGTCATGGTGAGGCTTGTGGATCTGTGGTAGTCTTCGTTGTTGTTCACAAAGGAGTTGCAAACAACATTGGATCGCACTGGTTAGTTTTCTAGTTTGCTGGTCATGGTGGATCTGTGGCGGTTCATAAGCTACAATAGCAGAAGTGTTGTTACTCTATTTTTCTATTCACTTTAGGTGACATCGTCGCGGTGCAACGACATGATGGTTCCTACCATCGGTTTTTTGGACCAGGTCTGGTTAGGTGGATATCCATTTTGGAAGCTTGGATTTGGTTTTGAGATATACTTTTTGGGTTTTTTTTATGAATTTTGAAAATAAATTAAATAAAAATAATAATTAATTTCAGTTTTGGAAATAAAGATTCAATTTTGATCTTGTTCATAATTTTGAATGAGTTATTTGAATTAAGAAATCAACAAAGTGAATCTTATTTATCTAGGTAGTTCATAGAGGAACTTTGAATGTTTTTGTTTATGTATATCCATGTAAGTATTAGTCGGTCCAAAGGAAGATTAATATTTGGTCCGATTACATATACTCTTCTGATGGTAAACATGTGATAATTATAAGGTTTTATGTTTCAATGATAAATCAATCCAAAAATAGGTTTGTTATTGAACATGTTTTTATTATTAGTATTTGATCATTATACCAAGATACATCTAACAACTCATATTACTATCCAAAGACCTTATAATGATGAAGCATTGTGTGTCTTGAGATGGGATAAACCATTATTTGAATATATTTATATAACTATTAATTTTATTATATGAGCTTAATTCCTTTGTTTCTCTTATATGAAATACAATTCTTCAACATATGCCAATATAAATTCGGTTATGACCCTCAACGGTATTGTTGAGATTGTTGATAAGGGGAGCATAGGTTTAGCTTAACCCACAATCTCATTAATATCTGTTTTTGATGATGACAACACATAATTAATAACACATGTGTATTTTATGTTACATGTTTTATGTTTACATGTTATATGCTTTTGATCAATGTGTTAAATCTGTCTAAAGCATATTTGAGAACATGATTGTGTTGTTCGTTGCATATCACTGTGTTACGTATGTGATTTTATATGTGATTGCATGACATATGTTTTTGAAAAAGGAAAACCACAAGCACTTTAGTTAAACTTGAAATGTGTGGCAAAACAACAATTTTAAGTCGATTACATTATGGGGTGAATCAATTAAAACTCGTGTCTTTCCACAAATTCTTTTCAAGTGTGTTGTGAGATTTTGCAAAGAGAAATGTTTTTCAAAACTATGCTTAGCATTGTTGCTTAATCGATTGCATGCGTGTTGTATTCGATTAAGTTAGTTGTTGTTTTGAAAATCTGTTAATGCTTGACACAACTGTCATAACGGTCATATTTTTAATTGTGTTGACCAATCATTAAATGATAGTCGACTGCATTAATTGCACATTCAATTAATTGTTGTGTTTGCTGCTAACTGTTATAACAGAATTATTGTATTCGATTACATTAGTAGCTAAGTCGATTAAAATGCGTCTGATATGTGTTATACTATAAATTGACGCATATTTGAATTCTGTGAGAACTTTAGTGATTCTAACATTTTCATATCTTTTACAGAAAGTTGTGATCTTACAGAAAGAAAGGAAAATCTCCAACAAACAAGATTGACTGTGGTGATCAACAACTTGTGATTTCTTGAAGAGCAAGATTGTTGTGTTTCAAAGACTGATCAATCTGCACATTTGAGTGTTATTGCACGATCAGATTCTGCAATCTTTTGAAGATTGGTTTCAGTTCCCTGTTGTGATTACAGGAAGAAGAACATGTTTGTTCTTGACTTTGAGTGTGCCTCAAAGGGGTTAGATGGCATGAGAGGGGATTCTTGCTGCTGGTATTGTTGTGTATTGCTTATATTTTGATTAGAGGGTTAGAGAAATGCTTTACATTTTTGACGTGAGGTCTTCTGTAGAAACCTTGTTGTAAAAACCTTGATCATTATAGTGCATTTGTTTCCCGTGGTTGGAAGGACACTGGATGTAGGCAGGTTGATCGAACCAGTATTAAAACGCAGTGTTTGAATTTTCTGATCCCTACTCTCTTTTATTCAATCAATTACTTTATGTACTTATTCGATTAAGTTTCCACTGCATTGAAAATTTTTTACCTTGCGATTCAAGAAAAGTATAAAGGCATCATTTGTTGTGAAAAAGATTTTAAAAGCTTTTGTTTTTACATTTCACCAATTCACCCCCCTCTTGGTGTGAGAAATTGAGTCATTCTATTTTAACAGGTACAAATTTTAAGGATTAGAAAGAGAACATGAAGATTCTTGAATGCATGGATCTCGATCTCATGTTAAGGATTGATAAACCTCCTTCTCTTACGGACTCAAGTCCCTTTGACGAGAGGAGAGAATATGAGAAGTGGGACCGCTCAAATCGCATGAGTTTGATGATCATTAAGTGCAACATTCCAAAGGTTGTTAAAGGTGTTGTATCTGAAGCAATTACAAGTGCTAAAGATTTCCTATTGAAAAAACGCTTTGTGAAAAGCGATAAGGCGAAAACAAGTGCGCTTCTTCAAAGCTTGGTTTCCATGAAGTATCAAGGCAAATGAAATGTGATAGAGTATATCATAGAGATGTCGAACATTGGTTTGAAACTTAAGGGTTGAAACTTGAGTTGTCAAAAAATTTACTCATACATTTAGTTTTGATCTCTCTTCCTTTACAATTTAGACAATTTAAGGTTTCATATAACTCTCAAAAGGAGAAGTGGTCTCTTAATGAGCCCATTTCATATTGTGTTCAAGAAAATGAGAGACTAAAGTAAGAAAAGACTGAAAGAGCTCAGTGAGTGAGTAACTCTAATGATAAAGGAAAAAGGGAGAAAACTATAAGAATCCTAATAATGATGTTGCTAAAGGTCCATCACAAAAGAAATAAAAACAGTTTGATAAATATTTCTTTTGCAATAAAATTAGACATATAAAGAAGGACTGTACGAAATATCATGCTTGACATGCAAAGAAAGGATTGTCTAAGCTATCGAAAGCGAGTTGATTCTGAAATATGGATATATTTTGAGATGAAAAATTGGTAGAGATGGAAGTCATAAGTTATTTTAAATTATTATTGTGTACTGATTTTTTATTTTGGATTAGAAAGATACTTCAGTTGCACGTCATTTAGGTATCATTTCCTTTTTTTATTTGGACAAATTATGTCAATTATGTTCTTTTGAAAATAATGAATTCATATTATCTTTAAATTCAAGTGTTGTTGGAACCGGTTCGCTTTTGGTTAATGATAATATATATATATATATATATATATATATATATATATATATATATATATATATATATATATATATATATTCTTGATAAGGTGATTTCTTATAGTGAATTAAATACGGAATGCATGATACTAAGCATAATATTGACTTCACAAACCTAAACAACAAGATCAAAGACTATAAATTTTATGATCCCAAATTAAAGATATCTTTTGAGACAACAACCATATTCTTTGAGGTTATTGAGTTTAGAGGGAAAAATAAGGTTACAGGAAGAATCAATGAAAGTGATATGATTCATACAATTGCTTTTGATGAAGCAAGTTCATAACCTTTAGTTCAGGATCTCTACAAGAACAAACTCAAGATTCTCGTAAACCTGTGCTTCATGAGAAGTATAAGTCTATGCAAGACAATAAAGTTTGATAACTTGTCCCATTACCAGAAGGTATAAAGCCCACTGGTAGTAAGTAAATATTTAAGACCAAGAGGAATTCTAATGGTAATGTGGAAATGTATAAAGTTCATCTTGTGACGAAGGGTTATACTCAAAAGGAAGGAGTTTGTTGTTTTTAAAGAGACATTCTCTTCAGTTTCATTGAAAGACTTTTTTAGAGCAATAATGACTCCTGTTGGACATTATGATTTTGAGCTTCACCAAATGGATGTTAAGACAACGTTTCTCAATGGCAACATTGACAATACATATGGTGTATTCATTAAGCTTTGTGTTAGGAGACCCAAAGGATATGGTTTCTAAACTAACAAGATCCATTTGTGGGCTAAAACAGACATTTGGTTTCAAGATGAATATTGTTGATGATCGTGTGTATCACAAATTTAGTAGGAGCAAGTATATTTTCGTGGTCTTGTATGTGGATGACATAATTAAAGGATTTGGCATGAAGGATAGTAAATAAGGGGATTCTCCAATTACTAAGGGAGAAAAGTTCAGTCTTAATCAATGCCCAAAAGGAAATTTAGAAATTCAAGAAATACAGAAGATTCTTTATGTTTCAGTGATAGGAAGTTTAATGTATGTCCAAATATGTACGCATCCGGATATAGCATACATGGTTAAGGTTTTAAGTAGATATTTAAGCAATTCATGAATGGATCATTGGAAACTAGCCAATAAAGCTATGAAGTTTTTTCAAGAGAACAAAGGTTTTAAACTCTCATATATAAGGACAAACCAGTTAGAGATCAATAAGTATTCTGACTCAATTTTGTATAATGCCAAGATAGTGTAAGATTCATTTTAGGTTACATTTTCATGCTAGTGGTGTGGTTTCTTGGCGTAGTACCAAGAAAACCCATATGAATTTATCCACTATGATTGCAAAATTTGTAGCATGCTATAAGACATCAAACGTAGGAATATGGTTGATTTTGGTCGGAAGGTTGTGTATATATATGAAAGGAATTGAAAGACCACTTAAATTATACTATGAAATTCAAAAACACTTTGACTTCAAGTTCCTGGTTGTTAAAAAGAGGATACAGAGTGGAGGGATTTCCATAAAATACTTAAGGACAAACTCCATGATGGTACATCCTCATAATAAGGCTCTTACACCCAAGGTTTTCCATGAACATATTTCTCATATGGGTGATTTACAGTTTGAGGAATCTTTGATTCAATGGAAGTTAGTCACTTTTGTATGTTTGTATTCTATGTTTGTTTTCATGTTTGCATACATTCTTATGGACACATTTTTTGGTATATGGTTTATTATTAAAAAATTACACTTTGTATATTAAAGTTATTGTATTGATTTTATGGATATAAAGTAAAGACTAGATAAAAATAGACATGTACAACTTACTTTCACGTAATTTTCATGCTACATATTTCATGATGAATTTATATCATTTGGTTATGTCAGCATTAGTGATCACTATTAGGTTCAGTGCGATTGTGGTAATGAAAACTATTTTGGTTTTATATGCAGATATAATCAATGGATTGGATTTTATGCATATGCTTAGGGTATATAATGAAAATTTTGAGCTCATAAAGTCTATCATATTTGTAAGGATTTATATGTGTGTGTGTGTCTATATATATAACAATTATTAATTGTGTTAGGGCCATTGTATTTTATTAGTCAATTTGATAAAATGATCTAATTAAGTAAATGTGGGTAAGGACATATATATGTCATGAAAGGATTATTGTGTAGAGACCATCAACAATATTAAATTTGTTGAGGGACCAAATTAAAATATTGAAACTTAAGAAAAAAATAATTGATAGAGGTTACATAAAGGGATCATGGTTCCTCTGTGAGCACATTCATCATTACTATTTCTTTCTCTCATCTGTATCAAAAGAAAAAAAATAAAAAATAAACTTAATGTGCTCTACAAAGGGAATATCAAAGACCGATATATGTTGTTCATTAATTATTCCCCATGTTTAATCCTCCATGTAAGTTTCAGTTTTCTGTTCTAAAGAAAATTGAAAATTGCTCTAATTATGAAAGGGTTTATTATTCATTGATTATTTGATCTGTTTGTGATTCATAACTTAGCATTTTACAAAAATTTCACTTGTTATTGACAAATTGTACCAGTCAGAAATATTACAATTTGTTGTAATGCTAACCTCATGTTGAAAGTAAAAAAAATGTGAATAGTGACATTATCAATATTAAGAAGCAAGAGAACACTTTAATTAATAATGATAATGATTTTTGTTAAGACTCAAGAACTTGTTAGTGTGGTGCTTGTTGTGTTACAAATATAAAAGTTAGTGTATATTGATAACTTTTTGGCAAGTATACCAAATCGTTATAAGTAATACAATGAATAAGTAAAATATCGTTCTCCTAAGGGAATTTGTGTTACGTTATTCAGTTAAATCTTGTTTATCAATATCAATTTAACAACAAATGAAATTTGCTTTAGTAACTAAAAGTAAAAATTGAACATAAAATTAAATTGTGAAATTAAAAGTTTGAAGAAAGTTTCGTTGGAATTGAGTTCATGACTAACATTACAGTAACTTATCTGAACAATATAATTTGCGTTCAAACATTAACATCACTGTATCTTGGTTTAATTCCTTAAAACAAGTTCTAAAGAACTATGTTCAATCATTAATTCCTTAAGTAATTAAACACAGTCTTTGCATTAAGATCTGATGTTATAAATGACCAGAAGAATTGAAACTATTCCTAGCATCGTTCCTTTTGGTTGCTTTTCTTACGTTCATACTCAAATTTACTTCCCAGTACAATTTGAATATATAAATTAAATCATACTTCCGTATAATGACAAGTAAAACAAGAAAAGCATATGAACACAACTTATATTGAACAGGAAGATTACATCAATTGTCAGTCATTACATTCAATTCCAACAAAAGAGAGAATTAGCTACTCCTAGTCATCTAGAACGTACACAGATTTGCAATCCCTTGCATACAATGTTGTCTGGATGCCTTGAGTAGTCTTCGGAAGTCTGCAATAATCTGCTGTTTCTATTTTTTCTCTCTGTCTGAATATCGTTTCTTTGTCTCTTTCCCACTTAAAAGCCAAATGAATAATTAATTCGCTTAGCGCACAGGGCTCCTGTGCTAAGCAAATATTCAACTACAACTCTTCCTCAGATGTTTATTCGCTCAACGAATTGTTCTGGTGCGCTAAGCGAATAAAATAAATATTAGCTGAGCGAATTAAGTTTTTGGCTTAGCGAGAACCTCAGACAGCACTCCACCTTGATGTATGAATTCCTGTACAACTTTCCTAATTCTAATAACAACTTTTCAATGAGGAAAACACATCATTTCATGAATAATTACAAATTTGAGCTAACTAATAAGTCTGAAAACCTGAATTTTTCATACTTATCAAGTCCCCCAAACTTGAATTATTTCATGTCCTCATGAAATCACAAAAATGAAAAACAAACAGGATTGACATTTTGATGAAATGAATGTGCACATCAGAAAAATTTGTATGAATTTCCAAAGACTTGAAACAAACATGACATGGTGCATTTATCAACAAAAGGTTCACTTATGCATAGAGTATGAACAACCAGACCAGAGATTAAAATCACTCAATTTCAGTGTTTATCCTCACATGTATCTGAAGAAATTTGTTTAAGAACTTCATCAACTTTTTCACATAATCTAATTCATACATTTCACACACATTTGGTTAAGTCAAAAGGTCTTCTGAGGGTGAAAGCTTGGCTTGGCTAGAAGAATCATGGTTTTTCTTGGATTCAAAGACACCTAAGAAGAGAACATAAGTATATGCTTTCAAATCTTAAATCGTCCCAATCCCAATATATTTAACATTTCATACCATATTTCTCCACACTTCAACCTTCTTTTTCAAATCATGTTCCTTTTTTATCAACATTTTTTTTTCTTCCCCCAAACTTGAATTCAACCTTACCCTCTTTTAAATCATAATACGTTCTCTTCTAGGGTGTAAGGTAGGATATTATCTAATAGGCTCAAGGTGGAAGGAAAAAAAATTATATAAGGCTCAAAAGGATTCACAAATGTATCACAAAGTGTTAAGGTTGGTTGTTTGGCCAGGTGGCTATACAATCAACAAGAACAATGCCTTTCTCATTCTTAACCAAAAGTGTGTATGTAGAATCACAATCATGCAAAAATCAACTCCATATCCAAAACAAATTCATAATCTCATATGTTTCACTCTACTCTCAAACATTCAACAGTATCTGGTCATAGTTCAACTCATGCACAAGATCACAGTTTAAGCACATTGCACCTCAATTATACATGTTCTCATCTTACAAAATCATACCAGTTAATCAAAAGGCACATCATTCATTAAATCAAAATGTCACGTTGTCTTAAAACAAACTTACATAATCAAAATAACACATAGTAAAAACTCAATAAAACTAAACATAAGTCAAAGTTGAGTCTCATCCATCTGCTGCTCCTGACACGGTTAAGTTCATCTAAAATTTGGCTCTTCTTCCTCTTCATCACCTTCTCCTGCCATCATATCCTCCGGCTCTGGATCCTGGTGCTCTGGACAGGCACTCCCCCACCTAGACTCAAGCCTGTCCTCAGGTCATGGAATCTGCTTTGCAAAATGAGTTCCAGTCATCACTGTGTTGTCTGGGAAGTCTGGTAGGCCAAGTGAAAGCTGATATATGCTCTCTTGTAATGCCACTTGGCCCTGCCTCATACTGTTGCACCAATTTCGAATATCATCCTGTCGAGCCAAACTTTGATGCATCAAGTCAGTGAGCAAGTTTGGTGAAGGGGCTGAAGGAGCTCGGTGTACTCTGGTACCTCTGCGAGGAGGTGGAATAGGAGGAGGGGCGGTAGCAGACTGTTTAGCCCGATTAACACAGTTCTGATCAAAAAATTTCTTATTCAGAGTGGATGCAAGCTGAAGGATGATAGCTGACTCAGACTGTATGCGTTGTTCCCTACATAGAGCAGTCACCAATGCAGGGAATCCAAGTTTACCAATATCTCTGTGAGCAATATTTTCAATTTCCTGGGAAATGTATGCGCCCACATCCAAGTCAACCCCTGCAATAATCCCATATATCAAATAAGAGCGCTCAAGGTTGATATCTGATGTGTGAGTGTTCAGGCTGAGATTTGAGAAAGAAAATGCACTCCACATCTGTGCTAAGGAACTGAGATGCTTCCTCAAAATCCAAACTGGAGTTCCATTAACTCCCATCTGATAACCAAAACCAGGAATGCATAAAGTTGTTGCAATCAAGTCGTGATCCGGATGGCCAGTCATGAGGGCGCACCATGGGCAAGGATAAAAGAGTTGAGTCTGCAAAGAAGTAATCAATGTCCTTCGGTCAAATCGCACTATCCTTCCCCGCACTTTTGCAGATCTTGGCATATTTCCCTCTGGATCATATGCATTAGCGTAAAATTCTTTCACCAGCAACTCATCAATCTCATTAGGCAAATTTGCCAAAACTAGGTGCCACTGTCTCCTCTGAAGTTCATGTTGAAAATTGTCACTCTCCAGGCCACAAATCAACTCTCCTCGCAGGCAGGAGAGCTCTACTCATCAGTGAGTTAAACCTGTCTGAAGCTACTTCAGAGGAGAACCTGTTTTGATCATAATTCAGGACAAGGTTCTCAGGTTGTGCCTCTGCTCCTTATGACCTTGAGGAAGAGCCTCTAGTGGTCTTTCTTTTCTTCTTTGGTGCAGCTTTGGGAGGAGTCATATGTGGAAATTATACTAACCACAGAGCAACAATGTACAGAGGTGAGAATGACGCAAAAACGTGTTGCAGCAAATAATTCGCTGAGCGACAGAATCACTAAGCAAATTTGTCTCGATACGCAAAATGGTTGAGTTGGTCCCCACAGATGCACTTCAGTGATGTTTAAACAAAATTCCTTTTTGCCAACAAAATTTTTCGCTAAGCAAATCAATTAGGGACCAGCGACAACACGCACATGCAAATTGAAACAAAAACATCTCGCACATGACAATCGGATCAGACTATTTATAGGAACACGTATAAGACCGACTTTACAACATTCCTAATTGAAAACTAAACATAGAACATGGATTGGACTCTGGAAGGAAGAACAAATAGCAGTGAAGCAAAGGAGCAACATAACGAACCTAAATCTAAGACAATACAAATGAATGCATAACAAAATCTGAACAAATACCTGGAATGAGTGAGCAAAGGGGATGCAACAATGGCTACTGCGCGAGATCTCGAGGGAAAAGAGCATAAACATTGAGAGAGAATGGTGAAAATGAGAGAGGAGGCGTTAAAATTTTGAAATTTAACCTTTTGAACGTGTCCATTCGCTGAGTGCACCATGCCTATGCGCTAAGCGAATTTCCACGTATTAATTACCCCCTCTTTTTCTAAAACTGTCAGAATATTTTATTTTTTTTTATTTCGCTGATCAGTCACTTAGCGTACCGTAGCTGTGCGCTAAGCGAATTTACCAGTTTTTTTTTTATAAAAGTTTACTCGTTAAGCGGCCTCGGTGTGTGCGCTAAAAGAATAAAAAAACAACTTTCACACAAGTCCTCTCTCATAGTTTCGCTTACAGAAATTCGCTGAGCGAATTTACTCTTCTCCTTTGTCATTCACTCACACCAGAACAGACTACAATATTCGCTTAGTGCACCAAGTGTATGCGCTTAGCGAATAAAACAACATTGATCACATAATACAACACATTGTACGAAACAACAACACACAGAACTTACCAGTGCTAGGGTGCCTCCTAGCAAGCGCTTCTTTAACGTCACTAGCCTGACCCAGAATCTCATGGTTAAGACCATTTAATAATTGTGGTGAGGCGTTCAACCTCACCACCCAAGTAATGTTTCAGTCTTTGGCCATTAACAATCCAGCTTCTATTTGGATCCTCAGAATTTGGATCCATCAATTCAATAGCACCATAAGGCTTGACTGCCTTAATCACAAAAGGACCAGACCATTTAGATTTCAACTTACCTGGAAATAGTTTGAATATGTAATTGAACAACAATACCTGTTGTCTAGGTTGAAATTCTCTCTTGATCAGCTTTTTGTCATGGTACATCTTGATCCTTTCTTTATATTTCCTTGAAGAATCATAGGCAGTCAACCTCATTTTCTCCAACTCTTGCAACTGAAGCTTTCTTTTACCTGCACATAGAGAAGCATCTTAAGAAATTTTAAGGCCCAGTAGGCCTTATGTTCCATCTCAACCGGTATATGACATGACTTGCCATAGACTAACTGGAAGGGTGTTAGCCCCATAGGAGTCTTCAAGGCAGTCCTATATGCCCATAAGACATCATCTAACTTTGTGCCTCACATCATAGTGTGACAAGACCTTGGCCAATTGGGCATTACAGAAATGTGATCCTCCATCACTTATGAGGATCCTGGGCACACCAAATCTGGAGAAGATTTGTCTTTTGAGAAATTTAACCACTGTCTTAGCATCATTCTTTTGGCATGCTGCAGCATCCATCCACTTACTGACATAATCCACTGCCACTAAAATATATTCGTTGTTGTAGGAAGAAGGTAATGGTCCCATGAAATCCATTCCCCAACAATCAAATACTTCAACTTCTAAAATTCCTTGCAATGGCATCTCATGTCTCTTTGAAATGTTTCCTGTTCTTTGGCATTTATCACAACTTCTTGCATGAGAATGTGCATCTTTGAACAAAGTTGGCCAAAAGAAACCAGATTGAAGCACTTTGGCGGCGGTCCTTTCTCCATTAAAGTGTCCTCCATATGGCGAATTGTGACAATGCCATAGGATACCAGCAACTTCCTCTACTGTAACACACCGCCTGAGTAAGTGGTCAGCACCCAACTTGAAGAGATAAGGATCGTCCCAAAGATATTCTTTGGAATCATGTAAGAACCTCTTCTTTTGTTGCCAAGTCAAGTCATCAGGGAGAATTCCTGTAGCCTTAAAATTTGCATTTCTTCGAACATGGCCTCTGTTGAATGAGCATCAGACGCTCATCAATGAATTCTCCCTTAATTTCTCCTTCTTTATCCATTACCTCAATGTTAAGGAGGTGAGACAAATGATCGGCAATAACGTTCTCACTTCCCTTCTTATCTTTGATTTCTAGATCAAATTCCTGAAGTAGTAAAACCCATCTTATGAGACGTGGCTTTGAATCATACTTTGCCAGTAAGTATTTTATGGTTGAATGGTCAGTGTAAAAGATAACTTTAGACCCTATCAAATACGGTCTAAAATTTTCAAGAGCATACACGATTGCCAAAAATTCTTTCTCAGTTGTGGCATAATTCAATTGTGCATCATTCAGAACTTTACTGGCATAGTGAATAACTTGAAAAACTTTGCCACGTCTCTGTCCCAACACAACCCCTATATCATAATCACTAGCATCGCACATTAACTCAAAATCTTGAGTCCAGTTTGGTGCGACTAAAACAGGGGCTAAAATCAGCTTCTCTTTCAGGATCTCAAAAGCTTTCAGACACTCCTCATCAAACTCAAATGGAGTGTCTTTCACAAGCAAATTGCAAAGGGGTTTAGCAATCTTGGAGAAATCTTTTATAAATCTCCTGTAGAACCCAACATGTCCAAGAAAGCTTCTTACCCCTTTGACGTTTGTAGGAGGTGGTAGCTTTTCAATCACATCAACCTTTGCTTGATCTACACCTATTCCCCTGGATGAGATCTTATGTCCTAAGACAATTCCCTCACGAACCATAAAATGGCATTTTTCCCAATTTAAAACAAGGTTCGCGGAAATGCATCTTTTCAAGACTACATCCAGGTTCTGTAAGCATAAATCATATGATTTACCAAAGACTGAGAAATCGTCCATGAACACTTCAATGCAATTCTCTACCAAATCAGCAAAAATGGCAAGCATGCAACGTTGGAAAGTGGCAGGAGCGTTACATAGACCAAATGGCATCCTTCGGTATGCAAACACACCAAAGGGACAAGTAAAAGCGGTCTTTTCTTGATCCTCAGGATTCACTACTATTTGATTGTACCCGGAATAGCCATCCAGGAAACAATAGTAGGCTTGTCTTGCTAGCCTTTCCAACATTTGATCCATGAAAGGGAGAGGAAAAAGGTCTTTCCTGGTGGCTTGATTTAATTTTCTGTAGTCTATACACATTCTCCACCCTGTGACTGTTCTTGTAGAAATTAATTCATTTTTCTCATTTTGAACAACAGTCATACCCCCTTTGTTTGGAACAACATGCACAAGACTTACCCAAGCACTATCAGAGATAGGATATATCATTCTTGCTTCAAGCAATTTAAGAACTTCATTTCTCACCACTTCTTTCAACGTTGGATTCAATCTCCTCTGTGGTTGTGCTATGGGTTTAAAGTCCTGTTCCATCATAATATTATGCATGTCGTAAGTTGGACTTATACCTTTCAGATCAGATATGTGCCAACCTATTGCCTTTTTGTTCTCTTTTAAAATTTCCACCAATTTTTCTTCTTCTCTGTTTGATAGAGAATTGCTTATGATAACAGGATTCTTTGAATTTTCCTCTAAAAACACATACTTAAGATGATCAAGAAGCATTTTCAATTCCATTTTATCCTGATCATCCAAGTAAGCCTTTTCCAATTTTTCCACTTTTACATAAGTGGATTTTTCTTCTTTCAACTTCTCCAGATGTTGTGAAATCTCCTCTACTTCAGATTCTTCTTCAACAGTGAGCTCCTCACATGCATCTACCAAAACACGCTCTAAAGGGGATTTCACATACATCTGGTTCTTCACCTTCTCAATCACATCATTCAAAACTTCAACTCTGAAACAATTTCCTTTATCCCTGGGGTGTTGCATTGCTTCCACAACATTGAAAGTTACTGTCTCATCATGCAACCTCACCTTAAGATGACCATCATCAACATCAATTATCACCCTTGTAGTTTTCATGAAAGGTCTACCCAATATGAGGGGGACTTCAGTATCCTCCTCCATGTCTATAATAACAAAATTCACTGGAAAAGTGAATTTGTCAACTTTCACCAAGACATCTTCAATAACTCCATATGGGTACTTTACAGACCTGTCTGCTAGTTGAAGAGTCATCCTTGTTGGTTTTACTTCCATGTCCCTTATCTTCTTTAACATAGACAAAGGCATTAAATCGATGCTTGCACCGAAGTCTATCAATGCTTTTCCAATGGGGAGCTTTCCAATTGCACATGAAATAGTAAAACTTCCAGGGTCTTTGAATTTAGGTGGTAGAAGTTTTTGGATGATGGCACTACAATTCCCTTGCACCTCAATTGTTTCTTCCTCAATATACTTTCTTTTTTTGGTCAACAGATCTTTCATGAATCTAGCATAAGAGGGCATCTGTTGAAGTGCTTCTGAAAAGGGAATTGTAATTTCCAGCTTTTTGAAGAGAGCCATGAATCTAGAAAATTGACTTTCCTTCTCCTTTCTAGAATATGTCTTTGGATACGGTAAAGGATTTACAACCCGTTTCCCTTTATGGCTCTCTTCCCCTTCCTTCTTTTTATCTTCTTCTTCCTCAACTTTTTCTTCTTTCTCTTCCTGCTCTTCAATTAATTTTTCCTTTTCATCCTCCTTCCTCACAACTACACTTTCTAACACTTTACCACTCCTTGTAGTTATAGCTTTGCAATGCTCTTTTGGATTTGGTTCAGTGTTAGCTCCAAATGTATTTACAGGCTTCTCTTCTAATTTCTTGGCCAATTGACCCATTTGAACTTTTAAATTCCTTATAGAAGCATTTGTGCTCTTTTGATTTGATAAGGACATTTGCATGAATTGTTGAAGAGTTTATTCCAGTTTTGATGTCCTATCAAAAAGAGTAGGTTGTTGTTGAAATTGTTGTTGTGGTGGTCTACTAGAACTACCCTGACCCATGCTAGGATGAGGTCTCCATCCTTGATTATAATTTCCATAATTTCCAGAACAGCCTTGATTTCCCATATAATTAACCTCTTCCTTTGCATTTGTCTGAATAGTACATTCTCCATTTTGATGCTCTCCACCACACAGTTCACAACCTTGCACAGTTTGATGATGTTGTGCCTGTGATACAGTTTGGAGATCCTTCGGTAGCTGTGACACCTTTTACATCAGAGACTCAAGCTGTTGAGTCATGATTTTATTTTGGGCTAACAAGGCATCTTGGGATTGCAACTCAAACATTCCCTTCCTTTGGGTTTTCACTCTCTCACTTTGAACGTCATTGTCATTAGATGCCATATTTTCAATAATCTCATGGGCCTCATCAGGTGTCTTCCACCTAATGTTACCTCCTGCTGAGGCATCTAGCATTAACTTTGTATGAGATTTTAAACCTCCTAAGAACAAGTTTAATTGAGTGGGAACGTCAAACCCATGAATGGGAGTCTTTCTAAGCAACCTCTTGAACCTATCCCATGTCTGACTCAAAGTCTCTTCAGGTTCTTGTTGGAAAGAGGATATCTCTTGCTTGCCTTTATTTATCTTGGATTGGGGAAAATATTTATGCAAAAACTTTTCCACAACTTCATCCCAATCAATTAGACTTCCCTCAGGAAAAGAATTTAACCAAAGCTTGGCATTTCCAGCCAAAGAAAAGGGAAAGAGACTAAGTCTGATTGCCTCATCTGACACATTCAACATTTTCACAGTGTTACAAATTTCATTAAAAGTTGTCAGATGATCATAGAGATTTTCGTGTGACAATCCTATAAATTGATTACTTTGAACAAGGTGAATCAATGCTGGCTTCATTTCCATATTAGCTGCAATCACCCTAGGTCAGACTATACTGTTGAAAGTTGATGGAATAGACACAGAAGCATAATCTTCCAACGTATGCCTAACTCTATGTTGTTCATCATCATGATTTCCCTCCATATTTTTATCTTCTTGATCAGATGAAGAAAAAGTGTTGGAAGTAGCAGATAAGTTAGCTTCTCTAGCTTCTTTTTTCCGATTTTCTCGCTTATGCCTACTATTATTTCTACGAGTTGTCCTCTCAATCTTAGAATCAAACAATAAATTCTCAGATTTTGTTCTGCTTCTCATGCAGAACAAGAATCTCTAATGATCAGCCCAAAGAAATGACAACAGAAGCTAAACACAACGAATATATACAGATACACCAAAAATTAAAAACAATGGATTTACAGATAATGGAACAGAATTGAAATTGATAAACAATGAACAATTGAAATAACACTAACGATCAAATTTCCCAGCAATGGTGCAAAAAACTTGATAACTTTTTGGCAAGTATACCAAATCGTTATAAGTAATACAGTGAATAAGTAAAGTATCGTTCTCCCAAGGGAATTTGTGTTACGTTATTTACTTGAATCTTGTTTATCAATATCAATTTAACAACAAATGAAATTTGCTTTAGTGACTAAAAGTAAAAATTGAACAGAAAATTAAATTGTGAAACTAAAAGTTTGAAGAAAGCTTCGTTGGAATTGAGTTCATGACTAACATTACAGTAACTTATCTGAACAATATAATTTGCGTTCAAACATTAACATCATTGTATCTTGGTTTAATTTCTTAAAACAAGTTCTAAAGAACTATGTTCAATCATTAATTCCTTAAGTAATTAAACATAGTCTTTGCATTAAGATCTGATGTTATAAATGACCAAAAGATAAAAAATATCCATAATATTTTTATAAATAAAATGAACAATTTAACGTGAGACTGCCTTTGTATCTAACCTCATATCATCTTAGGATGTTTGTTTTTAAAGAAATCGATGTTTAATTATTTTTAAACATTTAAAAAAGTTATTTGGAAAAGAATATTTTTGAAGAGTTTAATGTTAGAGGTAAGGAGACAACATCATATCACCTTTAGATGTATGTTTGGAGAGGGGTCAACGTTTAATTATTTTTAAACATTTAAAAAAGTTAGCTGAAAGACAATGTTTCTCAAAGAGCTTGATGTTGAGGACAAACGACATATCCCTTTAGACATCGGATACTAGTGGATTTGACAACTAATGATGTTAAAAACAATAAAAAAACAAACTCAGAATGACCTTTCCTATACCCTTTAAACACTAGATACTTGAAGGTCGACATCATATCTATTTAGATGTCGAATTTTGTGGGTGGTCGACATCATATGGTGTTCAATGCAAAACCAATTTTCTTATACTCTTTAGACGCCGACCCTTCTACAAATCTAAAGTCTAATGAGATATGGTGTCAGTCGCTTAAAGAAAGTGATGTCATATGTTGTTTAAAGAATTAGAAAAATAGCGGGAGGGCATTTTCTTTTCACTGATTCTTAGTGCTCTTTTCACAGGCCTCCTAGCGACTTGTGAGACCACCACCAAAAGTAACTTTTTAACCATTTAACGCAAATGCATATTCCATGACTAATTTGGATTTATAACTTCTTCATCGATTATTTTCGTGCAGAATCTGTGTTTTGAACACCTTTAAGCACGACGTGAGTTCTTTTTTCTCCCTTGACATGATTATTTTTTTTTGTTTCTAATATACATTTCAAGCAATTTGTCTCTTGATTAGTTATTGGATGGAATTTTGGTGTTTTGCGTATATTTAGCTAAATTTGAAGATACAATGGTTTTCATATACTTCACCAAATCTTTTTAGATATTGGATTAAATTGTATTTTTATTTCTCATTGCACTTTCTCTCTTGTTCCTTGTATGTGGCATGATTATTTTGCCTTCACCATCATTGTTTTTATCTTAAACATTTTTTTTAGTTAGCTTTTTTGACATTATATTTTTAATTAAAATTTTAAAATATTTGTAGTATGAAATTTAGATTTATTATTAGATGTTCTTTATTTAAATGATTTTAGTTTTATTAATATTTATTATAATTTTAGTTAAATAATGAGTGAACTTTAGTTTTCCTTTGAAATTTAATACAAATTATTAAACTTTTAGTTGTTTGCATTAAATCTCAAATTCGGATAATTAGGAAAAATTAAAATCTGTTAAATTTTTAATTATAACCATTATTTGTCTTGTTCTCCAAATGCATACTTTATTATGATCATAAGTGATCACTTTTATTTCTTGTACTTAAGAGACCAATGCAAAATGTTTTTAAAATTTTATCAAATTTATGATGTTAGACTTTTTCGTGTATATATATATATATATATATATATATATATATATATATTAGCAAATTATGAAAAATATATTTTTCAATGGGTAAGGTCTCACCTTATGATAATTAAAAAACTGAAATAGATGGAATTTGTTACAAAGGCTAGAGCTATATCCATAGGTTAGAACTTATTCATATTAAAGTTATTAATTTTCGCATGTCAATTTATGATTTTGTAATTATTTTCTGTCATGTTTAATGTAACAAAATCAGCCAAATTCATTGACATGTCTTGAATCAAAACCATTATTCAAGATGTAATTAGAGATGATTCGATTGATGTAATAATATAAACCTTTAATATATTACAAATCACGTCCTTTAAACTTTAGTATACATACATAATAAGGTTGTATTATTTTTACAGCGTTTTAAGAATCCATCACATATAACATAAGAGAAAAATGAAAAAGATAAAACAAAAATGAATGACATATATACTGAAACGATGAAGTTATGACCTACAATAACAATTGTATTTTGCTTCAAAATAGTCAAGGACAAGTTTTTTATTATTTTAGTTTTAGTTTTGTTTAATATTATTGATTTTGATAGCTTTTAGTGTTAGATATATACTCGAAACTTTCAAAACTCTTCGGTACCATTTTCTATATTTTTTAGGTATGGGAAAATAGTAAATACAAAAAGAAATACTTTTTTTTGAAAAAAAAATAATATTTAACGTTTGTTAGCATAACGCTATCAATTTTTTTTAGAAGTGTTATCAATTGGACATCAACCTGTTAGTGATATTTTTCGTTAAGGAACATAAGACTTTTTTATTATCGACGTTTTCTACTATTTTCAACACCAATATTAATTTGATATTTTTTACTAATATGTTAAAGTTTCTTTTGACGGTAAATATTAAAATTAACCTATATTAATAATTATTTTTGTGATAGTGATAACGGTCAATTCCTTTATGGTCAAAATTATGTTATGTTAATTTGACTTACAATAATATGAACATAATAAGTAATTAACTATGTTACGTTGACTTATAATAGAATGAACATAATGAGTAATTAAAAAAGTTAATGCTAAAGTTAGTTGGTATATGTTTGGTCACTCTAATTAGTTAAAAGGCAAAAATTAATTGTTTGAAAATTTCAATATAAAAAAATATAAATTTAATTATTAAATATTAATGTCAACTAAATTGCAACATTATTAGTGTTGACTTACTCGATTTTAATATGATAAAAAATATTATTTTTTAAAAGAAAATCTTAAATGGAAATTTGTAATACAATCATATTTTTTATATATTCTAATTCTAATTTGAGAACAAGGTATTGTATAATTGTCTATGTACTTTTTATTTGTTTGTATTATTTGCATCTATTTATAAGGTACATGTGATTAGATGCTCACACCTTATTTTTAATAGTGCAAAAATTTCATTTTAACTCGTACAATATGTTTCAGTTTAGAAGAAATTGAAGTCTGTCAAAACGTTGTGATATTTTATAGTTTCGACTAACTTATATGTTTCGGTTCAAGGGGAATCGAGACAAAAAACCTATATTACCTTAGTTAAATTAGCAACCAAGGCATAAAACTTTGCAAAATTTTGTCTACCCCTCTATAAAACAGACTTTTTGATTGACATATTTTTTAAAAGGATCTACTGCCTCGGTTCTACACATAACCGAGGTAGTATGTCTTGTCCACCACCTCACAATTCTGATGTGAAAATGGTTTTAGACATCAATTGCATTAACAACCGAGGCGGTAGTGGTTTATTACTTTAATTAAAAAAAACTGAGGCAATATCTCTTTCGATATTTAACTTCTCAAAAACGTAAATTTTTTTAATGTAATATTCATTCTTCTTTCTCGCTGTTTCCTTCTTTTTCATTGCAATTTTCTTTTTCTTCCTTGTTGTTTCCTCTTTTTCTCTCAGGCGAAGTTCTTAGTTCATGGCCTTTATTTCTCTTGTGCAAAGTGTCTGGTGTAGTCTCCATCTTCGTTGGCTTCTGTTGCGCAAACATTGTTACTTTTTCTAAAGTTTTATAATATAAAACATAATTTAGGTCAATTATAAAAGAAAACATGTATATTGTATTCAATTTTTAGTATTTTTTTTATCATATTAATCTGGTTTTAAAATGAAACATGTAATAAAGATTGGAGAACGAAAT
This sequence comes from Vigna reflexopilosa, assembly GCA_027742785.1. Taxonomy (NCBI): domain Eukaryota; kingdom Viridiplantae; phylum Streptophyta; class Magnoliopsida; order Fabales; family Fabaceae; genus Vigna; species Vigna reflexopilosa. Next base: position 53,591,765 of record CM050911.1, on the reverse strand, counting down.
ACAATAAACAAAAAGGTTATTCAACAGATTTAAGTTTAATATAATTCCTCTTATATAACTATTTAAAGATTCAAATTTAATAAATAATTAGTCTATTCAATTAATTAATTAAATTTGACATAAAAATCAAATGAAAATATTTTTTACTCTAATTCAATATATATATATATATATATATATATATATATATATATATAAAATAAAGAACTCTGTATATAAATTCTTTTAATTCAAAGAGTTAAAGGTTTTAAATTATACAAACTGATAATTATCATATATAAATCAAATTAACAACAAACAATTTTAACAAAACTAATAAATTAAACATTTAAAAAAACACGTTCAATTTTACAATAAATTTTAAAATTTTAATTATCAGTAAAATATTTATGGATAATAAATCCTTAAGAAATTTAGAATTTAAGACTTATACACATGTCTTAAAATTTATTGGTATATATGTACATGAAAATTGAGAATGATAATTATAAACATATATCTTTTGATTTTTTATTACACCTCTCTAACCTCTAATGAAATATTAATATTTTAAATTTTTACTTGATTAATCACAATTTATTTTATATTTTAAGATGAAAATACTTTTTTTTAGTGTTGATTATATATGAAGTAAAAAAAAATATTATGTTTAGGGATCATTACGGCTATTAAGAAATACATTTGGAAGGTTATTGAAGATACACGGTAATTAGGATAATTGTACTATATATCAGTGGTGAAGGAGGTCAACTAATGATGATTAGTTCATTGTAGCAACAAGGTATAATATCCTTGCATAATAATTGTTTGAGATTTTGTTTTTTGTAAAGTGTTTTTTATGCTTTTTCTTGACTTGTGCATTTTCGTTCTTTGCAAAAGGGTTTCGTACTCTTTGTACCACACACACATATTATTATTTTTGTTGCTGAAAAAAAGTCCAATTGACATTATTTTTTTATTTTATCTTGTAGAAATTTAAATAAAAAAATATGAAATCGCACTTATTTTATAAGAATTAAATATATGTTTATTTTTATAAATATAATATTGATTTAGAAGTTTGTGTGCAAGTATTTTATTTTGAAGAATAAAGGGCAATTATTAGTCCTATTTAACAAAGGGGTTTTTTTTTTCTTCATTTTATCTAATATGAAAATAAAATCTTTGTTTTTCAAGTAGTACCTTAATTTTTTCAACTTTTTTTTTTATGTTTTGAATTATTTTTGGCAGTTTTTTGTTCATTTCACTCTGTATGTATAAAGGGATGTTCTTTTTTCATCTCTTTCTTTGCATTGCATATCAGAATTGACAAAAAACATGAAACAATCCTGGATTCAAATTCTTTCCTCAATAAAATGATTCAACAGATATAATTTATAAAGAATAGAAGTGGAATGAACGAAACATGGTTGTACTAAAATATATATAATTGTATTTTATTTGATAAGTATGGAGACTTAAAAGACAAGAAAAGACAATGATAGAAGACTGCAATAAGCTAATTTGTTTTTGTAATTTGAAGTCCATTCATGTTGCTTGAAATGGAAAGTAAAAAGGGAAGAGAAGATAAGAAAAAGAGAAAGGTAGGAGAGCAATAATTAGGAAAGGAAAATAAAAAAATTAAAGGAGAAAGAGTGTGGAGGAGAAAAGTACAAAAACAAACTGATGTACGAGGAAGCGTCAACGCCAAATTGTAACTGTCTCCTTTTTTTTCCCAATGGAGATGGAAAAGGAAACTATGCAAAGCAAAAGATAGAGCACGACAAAAGAAACTCATCACTCATCATCTATTACTTCACACTTCAGAGCCTCACAAATCATAGCCATTTCTCTCTATATCTATCTATCTAATCACTTTCTATCTCTAATAATAAGCAAATAAATAAATGGATGATAAACAGAATGCCAGCCACGCTCTGTTTCAAAATGGATGCATGGTCCCTCCCTCTTCCCTTCTTTCCTTTTCTAGATGCTTCTCCTTTTTCTTCTTACTTTAGAGCACACTTACATTTACACAACCATCTTTCAACTTGTGACCACAACCTCACTTCTCTCGCTACCTCCTTTCTTTCTAGTTTTTCTGAGTTTTGACCTAATCATTTGTACTACTATAATGCCAACTTTTGCTCCTGCCCTCCCCTTATACGTACTCTTTTCTCTTCTCTACAAACCCTTTTTAATTCATTTTCCATTTTATTATTATTATAGTCATAATCAATCCATTAAGAAAGAATAAACCAGGTATCCTCTGTCAGAGATCAGTTTCTACATTTTAAACCTACCAGTTCTTTCTTACTGTACCTCAATATATATATAGTCATAACCAAAGTCCAACACAAGGGACAAACTATTTCAATTTTGCTAAAGGGTGTGGTCCTCCAATTAGTTTCTTTCTTCTTCTCTTGCTCAGTTAAGGAAATTAAGACCCACTTATGATTTTCTTAGACTTACACAGTCGGACCTCAGAGAAACCAATACATATACATATATATTAACTGGGTCTATTAAATATCACATTTTTTTTCCTCTGGTTGTGGGTAGACTTTGCTTTCTGTATTCATAGATTCTGTCCTAATTCCAGAATAGAATGTTGGGGAACAACCTATTGTGACTGATTATTGCTGCTACTGAATAATTAGAAACCAGCAAAAGAGGTTTTTTCAACTACCTAGTTATAGATTATGATGTATTTTTCTTAAACTTTTTCTTTATTTTCTCTTTTCTTTTAATTTGAAAATATTCTCAAACCAACCTTGTTAACCAGATGTGACAAAAGGGTATTTTTTTTGCAATTTGAATCCACTCATTTAAGCTTGTTATAACACCTTTGTTATTCCTAATTAAGCAAGCTAGGTAAGATGTATTTATAGTCTTAATAATTAAAGAAGACTTTACATTGTTTAAGTTTTCCAAACAATATATTTTTTTTGTTGACTTAAAATTTTCAATTTTATTTATTTTTAGTAACGATGTAAAAAATAAAATTAAATCACATCACAAAAACATATTATCATCAAATGAATAAATATTAGTAAGCTTTTAAAACATATAAATATTAAAACAAACTAAGAAAATCAGAACACTGAAACATTATGAAATCATATTTATATTTATAGATAGTAAAACAAGTTTATGAAAATAAAAATAAAACAAGTTTATGGAAATAAAAAGTAATTTTTCTCTACATAATGGATGTTTTAGTCAGAATAGGAGCTATCACTTCATAAAAAGTGAAGTCTTAGGTATATAAATAAGTGCAATAATTAAGATTGATATTAATATAGTTCTGTTTGTGTGTGTTTGTTTACTTTTGAAAATAGGATAATCAACTTGCTTGTTAAATCTTACTTGGTATGATATTATAAGTATTTAATAACGACGAAAATCCATACCTACTGATGTTAAGGCCTAACCGAAATTTTCCTCAAATGAAGCATTTCTTAACACTCTATGGAGTTAACAACCAAGGATTGACCTTCTTGCTTTAAAAATAAGATCCATGGAGGTCTCGCATTACCAAACCCTAGTTTCTTCTTAAAATATACTTGCTTCTCACACCTCATTCGTGCAAAACGTTGAACCCTACCTAGGTAGAGACGTATACTATGAAAATAATAATAAAATAATGCCAACATGTTGTCACCATATTTATAATTGATGTTATTCATGCCTCAAACAGAACCGTCCAAGACTTGTGCTTATTTTAGAGAAAGAAACAAGATGTTGTTTTTGAAGAAACAAGTACCCGATATGGTTCTCCATGAGTATTTGCTTAAATCATCATAGTTTATTTTTATAGTCAAACAAAGATATATCCGTATGAATTTTATATAACTAGGTTTTATTTAATTTCTCAAACAATGGAAAGAAATAGATTAAATAGAGAACAATAACCAATCTCTTGCAGAAAAATTAAGAGGTTTTATACATATAATTAATATTAGATATAATTAGGAAGAGAAGAAGTGAACCGAATCCCTGCGTGCTAGGTAGGTATTGATAATTAGAAAAATATGATGGTGTTAGAAAGATGGGGTTGAGGAAAATGGGAAAATTCCATTTTGAAGCTTTTGACTATTATTTCTCTTACAGCGATGTAGGGCAGTCTAGTCTCTAATTTTATACCCTATGTAATTAATCAGGCAGTTAGAGGAACCATGTAGATATCATCCTCTTCTGATGGGTTGTTGTTCTTGGGACAAGAGAAGCAGACATCCATGTCCTTCTCTACATGTCACTTTCTTTTGGATCATTACACCAAGGGTCCACCGTCACTCCAGCCTTAGATGTGCAATTTCTCTTGATATCAAATTTATCAGAATAAAGTTTTCATTAAGACTTGTAAGAAAATATAATTTTTTAAAAATTAAAAAACATGTTGTTGATTATGATAAAGCTGTAATGTGTGTATGAGTAGGTTTGGAAAAGGTAGGGAAAATAATAAAGGGAAAAGGGAAAGTGAAAGGAAGAAAAGCATTTAAAATTATGGGTGTGTGTGGTGAGTGTTGAGCTTGAAGGAGGGGTTTTGGGGAAGGGCCCATGGGGAAAAGGGCATGAAATAATTGAAAGCATAGCACTTGTGAGAACAAAATGGGAGTGGTAGCTACGACATGAAAGGGGTGTGTGTGCTATGCCTCTAAGGTGGTCCTGAACTTGGTCGTCTAAGAGGGTCCAGGTGGCGCTGCCGCCGGCCGGCAAGGGTGGCCACAGCCACGTGGGAGCTGTGGTCCAAAGCCCTCAGTGGTGTTCGCCATGTGTCGTGAGAAAAGAGGTGACAGCCTGTGCTGTGTGAGACCATGCTCGATCATATGCATGAGATAAGAACCAACCATATCAGTTTTCCACTGTTACTGTGTCTAAATTTTTAAATTCTTCTATATATATGTCTGTGCCACATCTTCATTTCCACTGCCTCTCATCCATATTTAAATTTTAAAACCAAAACTCAAACAAACCAAAAAACTTTTTATGTCAATGTTTAAAATAATACTTCTAATATAGTATCATCGTGATTTTACAAATTAAACATAACACCGTTCATACATTTTTAAAATGTCAAATATACGTTATCACAATCATATGTTTAATCTTAAAATGATAAATAATTTAATTGAATTTTAAAAAATCAAAATAATATTAATTTCATTAAAAAACTTGTCTAGAACAAAATATTTGTATTAACCAATTTTGAATATATTTTTTTTATTTTTAAAAGTTTATCTGTTTACCGGGTCGTACACCGGTTTAATTCTAAAACGGTTCTTTAAATTCATCAACGCTGATAAACTCTTCTTCTCGACTATGGCATTACACCTGTTACTTCTCATGAGTAGGTTTGTGAAAATTTTGGAGATGTATATATGTACATTCAATAACATCATTTTTTCAAAAATCTATTTTGTGAGTTAGTTATTATTAATAAATGTTTGGGTAATTACTAAAATATAAAGTTTAAGAATTCGACTTCTTAATATATTTTTAATGTTTAATCAGTTTCGGCAAACTCACTAAAAAATAATTATATTATAATATTATTGATATCATTAATCTTAAGATATGATTAAGAAACTTATATAATCTACTGTTACAATTTTTATTATCCTTAATAATACTTTATATTACTAACATAATTGACAAATTCTTATATGATTATGGTTCATACTTAATTTGTGTAGAGTTTTTTCCTATTAATATTTATAAATTTATAAGCGACATGGTTCAACCTCATCTATACATAAGCCAAATACGTTAGTTTATATTAAAAGCATTTATATCAAATACTAATAGTAAAATGATATTTATAAATATTTAAAAAATAAATTTAATTTTTATAAAATACTTTGGAAAAAATACCTAATAATTTAATTATAGATTATAAAATTATTTTTTTTCTATGGATAATTTTTTTAAGCGTGACTAAGTAACAATGAGGACTGATCCAAAAGTTTCTAATAACTAATATCCATGTATAATATGTTTGGTATATTGAGGGATTGAGTAGTTATTAAAGGCATAATACTTTCACACTCCCTAAAAAAAATTCACAGTTGAAAATCCATTTAATAATACAATAAAATATACTAGAATTTTAAGTTAAAAAATAAAATAAATACATTTAAAATATTATTAATATCTTGGATATTGTGATATGTTTTCCTAGATTGTGAATTATGCAAAAACCAACCTAAAAAAAGCAATGATTTAAAATACTCAATTCATCATTCACTTTTTTTTTTTCGACAAACCCCTCCCACAACTTGTCTCACACTATAATCTCTACAAAGGCATAAAAAGTTTATTATGCACCCTTTTGAAAATAGAATTAACTTATTATCCTTTAAATCACATGTTAAAAATACGCCATACATAAAATAAATTCAAATATAATAGATTATATGTAATTTATTGTTTTTATTTTTACTTTTTTTGTCCTTTTTACTCCTTGAATATTTATAGTTTTTAATCGAACTTTTAGTTTCTATTATTTAAATAAATTCTTATAAAATTTTTAGTATTTTTATTGTATAATTACAATCCCATTTTTTAAAATTAAAATTAAAATATTTTATTATTATTAATTTATTCGTATTTCATTATAATTTTACTTATATTTTTATACATACAAGTGTTTTTATTATATGATAAAAATTAATAAAATTATTTTTATGTATATAACTTTTTTATAATTTTAATATACATTTTAATGATATATTTTCAATTAATTTTATTATATTAATTAAATTTTAGTTGTATTTTTTAATTATCATGGGACACGAAATTGTAATGAAATAATCTATTTATATTTTATGTAACCTATTTATGTTTCATTTAATCAATTTAAATTATTTTATTTATAGATATGGATAAAATGGACAATTTTATTAAAATATAAGATATGTATTTTTAAATTAATTAAGTCACAAGGTAACATTGCTTTGGTTGTTCTAATAAACAAGTTCTTTTTCTTTTTACTTTTTTACTTTTCCTTTTTAAGCTAGTATCATGCTTGGTTACTGAATCACTGATTGAGCAAGAAAGTCCTTGCAAACAATCCTTTAATCTTCAGATTTTCATTTTCCTACACAATAATCTAAAAAAATCACAATATATTTATTTAACATGAAATAAATAAAAACATTTAAATCTTTAAATGAGAAAAACACATAATACATTAATGAATACAAGTATAATGTTAAATATAAACATAAATAACAAGTATTTATTATATTTATCACTGTCTTTATATTATGCTATGCATGCTTTGAAAACATTTTTTTAAAAATATTTTACATCTAGTGTTATTATGTGATTGGTCCATGTTGGTATTTATGATTATTATTATCGATTGTGAAATAATTTTAGACCAATCATAGAATAACACATAGATGATGTTAAAATGTTGTCAAAGTATCATTATCCTTATACTATATGCTAAAGTAGATAATAAAGATCGTTTGAACATTTCTATTAAGAATAGCTTTCAACACTTAATAATAATAGTATTTTATATTTATATTTAGCATTAAATTGAAAAAAAAAATTATTAGCATCTCATAGGCATTAAACTAAAAAAACAATTATTAACATCACATAAAATATTTATTATAGAAACATTTTATGACTTCAAGTATCCTAATTAGAAATATATATTTAATGTGATGTAATATATATATATATATATATATATATATATATATATATATATATATAATTTATGAGATTTTAGGTGTAAGAAAAAAAGTTTTTAATTGAGAGTTAAGGAGTTGAAGTATGAAATCCTTTATTATTCACACAATTCTTTAATATAATATTGTTAAAATTAATTGTTGTATTTAAGATATTTTTCACGTTGGAGTTTAATAGTTTCTTCATGTTTTATCTTTAAAATGCATATTATTAGGTTAAAAAAGTAGAGTATCTATAAATTACTCTTGTTTCAACTCTTAAACAATACAAAATTATTGAACATATACACAAATAAAGTCACTCATCAAGGATTAAGATGTACCATCTTAGTTTATCCTGTATCATTGTTTTAACATGAGGTGTGTTAAGTTGTTCTTACTAGAAAATTATTACAACATTAAGGTCAATTATTACATTTAAGATACTATCTTATTTGGAGCTTTGATATTTTTCTTATAGTTTTGTCATTAAAAAAGTGTATTTGGTATTTTAGTTTAACTTCACATCTTAAACATATATCGACAAACATCCTAGAGTATTTCTAGTTCGACCTCATACATGCAACACTTTTAACTTTATATAACACCTTTAACATATTTAACTCAACTTTACACATTAAGCATTTTTAGTCCAATTTAAAAATATTTGATCTTAAGAATACTAGAGCATATTTAGCTTAATTATGCTCCTTAAGAATACTTGATCTCACACATTGACTATCTATATATCAATATCACATCTTGATTAGATTTGACCCAAGCTTATATTCAATCTTGTATATTGGACATTATCTTTTCGTCACCTGAAGTGTTTTTAATTCAACTTCATACTTTAAGTATCTCTAACTTAGCTCACCTATTGAAATTCTTAAACTCCACCTCACACCTTATAATCATATCTTTAATTCAATCTTAAGTTTCACTATAATAATGATATTGAATCACAAAATCAGTTTATACCGGATATAAGCATCACACTAAGTAAATGTTGTGTTTTATTAAGTTTAAACATAAAATCTTATTATAATGTAAATAATTGAGTAAAGGAATTAAGTTATAACTAGTATTACCATTAGTTATTTTATATCAATTCAAAAGATAAATATTACGTGTTACAAAATGTAAGCATAAAGCTTCATTAATAGATATATCAAGTTATATTAAACATAAGTGTACAACATATTATGCATTGAGTGATTGCATTTATACATAAGCATAAGTGAATGTCATGCTATATATATACAATAACACACCAAAACATACTTTAAATATTACCTTATATGAACTCAAATAACGAATCAAATTATCTATATAATTTTTTGCAATATCAAAACTAAATTAATTTCATAATAAAAAAATCAAGCTTAATTTTCATTAAGTTCTCAAAGTCAACAATTCACATTCAAATTGAGTTACATGAGTCTAGTTCCCGATTTCACTTTTATACTATGCCAATTTTTTACACTATAAGACACTAAGTTGAGTTATGCAAATGAATTTTAACTTTTTTATAATCAATTTTTTTTATAACAATTTCCCATGGTTAATACTTAAAATTTAAGATTATTATTATATATTAATCGATTCATATTTTTTTCATTGATAAAACTTGTTCATCAAATGCTTTGAGGAAAAAAAAATCCAATCATTTGAAGAGTCTTATCATTTTAAAAATTAGTGAAAACTCATCATCAAAATATTTAGATGTTTTTCATGTTATCTTAAACAATAATTGCTCATAAAAGTAATATCACAATCTTAGCTACAAAAATGATGTTTTTCTTAACACTCCATGTTATAAATATGAACAAAAGTTAGTCTCCCGTAAATTTTACCAAGCTATTGAGTTTTAGGCGAAGCCTAACAATACAAAAATAACTATTCAAACTAATTATACATCCTGAAAAAAAAAATATATATATATATATATATATATTTGTTTTGTTATGTTCTGTGGGAAAAAATTGGATGGCAACTGTGTTAAGAATACTCATGAGCATTGCTTTATTGTCTCGCATAAAGTTAAGATACCTTATGGCATACATTAAAATATTCTGAATCTCTTGAAGCAATGCTAAGAGTTTCTTCATGAAAGCTTTCATATTGCAACATTAGCTTATTTTGAACTAACAACGTATCTTGAGTTTGAAGCTCTAACACAAATGTCTAATTTAAGTGAATTTTAGGATCATTTTAGTACTTATCTTGTTTTTATTTTTTTTAGATTATGTTTAATTCACTTCTATTTAGTTTATTTTGTATTTGGTGCAGTTAAAGCTTGAAACTTTATTCATTGATTAAGACTAGAAAATTTAAAAGAGTGAAAAAAAATTATGTGTATGAAATGAATATAAGAAAACAATAAAATTTATGAAATTACAATATGGTAAAGACTAAATTGGGGGTAGATTTCATCCATTAAATTAATATGAAAAACACTAAACAATATATTTCTTATTCCTATTCTAGCATTCACACCACATGTAACAAGCCTTAATGTTTTAGTGACAAATCTAAACTTTAATAATAAAAACCCTAATGTCTTAGTAATTTTTATGATACGTTTATCTTTCATTCAACATTCTAATGTCATGAATGACTAATGATGAACTTTATGTCTAGTTACTCAATCAATTAGTTGTTCTATTATTGTCTAGGTTTCAATTGTATCCACTAATATGATACCCACATATATGTAATCAATCAATTCATGGAGTTAAGATTCAGAATATAAAACGGAGTAATGGAAAAGAAATATATTGAATAGTAGAAATCACAAAGATTGAAGATACATTAGGTCCAACCCCGTAAATAAAGGGAGTTGGTTACTTTTATACATTCTTAACACTAGAAAAGAATAATGAGAAATGCATTCAACCTCTAGAATGAGCCTTTGTCGTATCTCTCTAAGGCATTGTTCACTTGAGTGGATTTGGGGGAGAATAATTGAGAGGATTTGAGAGAATTTGAAGATAATTTTTTTTTTGTTTATTTGAATAGATTTGGAGGTAAGTGGGAGTGAATTTGGAAATAAATTTCTTTAATCTATCATATAAATTAAATCCTAAACTAATTCTCATAAACTTTACTTTCAAATTCACTCTCATTTACTTCTAAATTCACTCAAATAAACAACAACAAAAATTACCTTCAAATCCACTCAATTACTCTCCCTCAAATCCATTCAAGTGAACACGGCCTAAGAGTTAATTTTATATGCTCTAAGGAAGTGATTTTATAACTTTGTCAAGCCTCCTATTTATAGGATCCAAAAGAGTTTGCTTGAATTGGACTAGACCTAAAATTTTTACTTGATTTTTGTAATTAAATTTACCAAATCTATTGACAATTGATTTTGTTAAGATATTATTCAAACTTTAGTTATTCCCATTTATTTTATTTTTGTAATTGAAGTAACTCAATCTGTTGATAACTGATTTTGTTGAGACATTCTTTAATCTTCAGTGATTTCCACTTATTTGTACTATATTTTAGCAAATAAGAACCAAATATTTATATTTCTCAATTTATTAAATAAAAACCTTAATTCTCTAAATACCAATAAAAGATAAAAATAAATAAAATTAAAGCAACGATAATGTCAATTATCATGCATTGACTTGGGATACCCTTTATGAAATGATAATGTTAATTTTTATCATTATATGAGCCACATTTCATTAACAAAATCAACTCTTATTTAGCTTGTAACCTGTTTAATCTTCACTTTTATCATGTTTTTCTAAATATCTATATTTTGGGCTACACTTATTAAATTATATCTCTAATCCCCTATTTTTGTATCTTATTTTGTGATAGGAAGACCTTTTACCAAATTAGAGAACTTGACAACCCATAGAAGTAGGAAGAACAACAAATTTGGGAATGTTTGAAGTCTAGGTGGCGTTGGGCGCCACCTCCTTGCTAATAGGTGAGCTCATTCCAAACAGTCCACCGTTGAGCCCCAATAATACAAAGAGTAACCTGGGCAATCCTGAAGTCCAGTGTTGAGTGTCAAAGTCCTTCTGGTGAGCGACACTTTGGTGAAGTGGCAAGTTATATCTATTTCTTCTGATTTCTCGAAGGAAGGTGAGTCTTTGGATTGTTGGAGGCACATAATCACTTTTGGAGAGCTTAGAGGTCTATTAGGGCTTGCGGAAGCACTCCCTTCTTCCTCTTGGTTTCTCCTTCACCTTCTATCTTTCATTTTTTAAGCATAGGCTCTCTATGGAAATGGAAAGCCAAACCCATGTTGGGGCTTTATGTAACCATTGAACTCTCTTATAATTTGTGAATGCTTTGAACATATATATATATATATATATATATATATGTGTGTGTGTGTGTGTGTGTGTGTGTGTCTTTCATTAAATGATAGTTTTCTTGTTTCTATGCTTAATGTTTGCTATAATTGAAATGTTCATAACTTGATTCGTGGTTCATTAGGTATCGGGAAACATCTTTTGAAACCTAGACTTGAAACAAGATACTTAATGGACCTAGTATCTAGGGATGGTGCTTGACTCATTAGTTGTCTTAAACCCTAGATCTTAAAGCGGGTTTGCTTGTTAAGTGTTCAAGGGATTGACTCTTAGTGAGGAAGTCTAGGATGTTTCACCTAAGGAATTAGGGTTTGAGTGTCCTTGTGGGTTGACTTTAGAGTTTAGATGGAGAGGAGATGGGTTTCCATATGCATGAGAGTGAATTCGGTGAAATCTACCCTCAACAATGACTTTACATACCATTTCTAACCCTTTTTCATTCATAAGTGTCTTCAACCTCCAAAGTCCAATCTTTATTCTTTATCAATTTATTTTTTTGCACATAATCTTGAATTCATAAACTATTCTTTAGTCTAGACAAGTTATTAATTGTATGATTATTTAATGTTACACGAATCTCTTAGAAAAGATACTCGGTCTTATCATTTTATATTACTTAAATGATTTGGTACATTTGTCAATGAGTTAACATTAAGTCATCCTTATATTCTACTAGACTCACAGACTCATGTAGAGGATGGGATGTAGTTGGTTGAGAGTGAAGGAGATTTTTATAGCTAGTCTTGGGATTGTGGACTCCATTTCTTTTAAGCTATAAAGATTCTACTCTATCACAAGAAGAGGAAAACTCAATTCTATTACTAGTATGTAAAACTTAAGGTTTAAGAATTTTACTTTCATTTCCCGATAAGTGTGTGACTTATAGAGTCTAAGTCAATGATATATCTAGATATTAAGTCTAATGAGTCATTAATTATATATATTGAACCAATTATACACAGTGAATTTTATCTATGGATATTCACATACATAGATATTTTTGTCATCTCTATATACAATATGATGTAGTTCCTTGATTTTGTTATATTGTATAAAAGTTTTGTCACTTATGTATTTTTTTTTTTCATTCTTAGAAATTTTAAAGATTGAAAGGATTGTAACTACACTCTATTAATATACTTGTGTATGATTTATTTCATCCTTGTGACCGACTTTAACAGTTAATTTAAAACGATTCCATTAATATAAATCTATGAAATTGGGATGTTACATAATGTGTGAATTGGTAAGACTTAAGAAAACATGCTAGTAATTTTACTATTATTAAAATTTTAATTTATGAAAAATACTTTAATTTTTATGATATTTGTATAAAACAAGTTCTAAGAAATATATTATTTTTAAATAGAATAAGTTACGTAAATTTCATTTACTAAAATTATAAGAGAAATGAATGTATATGTAAAAGTTGAAAGGTATATAAATATAATTTTATTAAAAACATAAGGGAGATAAGAATATTGTTTTCAAAAATTTCTTTTTACAAAAATCAATCTTATTTCACTTTGTTAATATTAACAAAAGAAAAAAGAGTTACACTCACATGTGATGTTTTCTTTTCGGATTTCACGTAATGCAATTTACTTTTAAATATCTAAGAAAAACCTCAAATTTTTAAGGACATTATACTCATCCCCAGTGTGAGACATTAATTCTTTAATTATTTTAAAGAAATTATAACATGAATTATTAAAGTAATTTTGGAAAGATAAAGAAAAAGTAAGATTTATGTGCAATATAACCAAATGGGTGTATTATTCTAATATGTTAAAAATTTATAGCATCAAGTTTGATTCAAACAATTTGAAGTCAATATTAAGAATAAAGTTATTATTATTATATTATAAATATTTCTAATCTTATTATAAATATTATTAAGGTATATTTATTTTAAGAGTCAGAATTTAAGATTTGAATTGTGTAAGACATTTTTTTAGAATATCTTAACATAAAATAAATTTAATATTTTAAATCTTAAAGAAGACTTATCTTTATGCCAACAATTAAATAAAATATTGATTAGAATGTGACTGTTAAAATATTCTTACACTGAAAAAAAATATTATACTCTAAAATATGAATATATATTATTGAAATTTTTAATTTATGTATTAAGATTCACAACTCTCATTTTTATAAAAAATGAAAAATATTCTCCTATGGCACTTTTGGTAGAAGTAACATTATAATAAAAAAAATTCTAATAGTAAACAATTTTAGAAACAAAATGCATTAAGATTCACATTCTCATTTTCATAAAAACTGAAAAATATTCTCGTATGCAATTCTGATAGAAGTAACTATAAAACAAATATCTAATAGTAAACAATTTTAGACAAAAAAATAATAATTAGCCATAATAATGACAATTTAGACACTAATTTATAATCTAAAAATTAGTAGAAATTAAAACAGTCTATTATCAATAAAAAAAATATAATTAGATTTTAAACTGGTGTTTAAATTGATCATTAACATTAATTATCAAAGTTTTGACTCAAAAAAGAATTAATGTTTAATTAATTTCTAAATAATAATTTTTAGTTTATAAATTAATATCTAAAATAGTTATTATAATAATTAATTATTTATTGTTTTTAATATTGATTACTATTTAAATATTTTGTTGTATAGAATAAACTAAAAAATTCGATTTGTATAGTTTAATTAAAATCATAGATATTCTTAAGACGGATGGTTTTGTTGGAAGTGATCCAATGGAATGTATGAGTCCTCTTGTAGAGAGTCTTTCATCCATATTATGGCCCAGCTTAATCCATAGTTTTTCCAACAATATTGCATGGACAGGACAGGCACTTTTGACATTTTCCAAAAACTTATGAAGGTGCAGGAAGAAATCCGACGTTGCAGGGAGAAAGAGCCCATTCACAACCAGTGCTATAATGCAGCTCAATGTATTATGGGCCAGCTTCGTCAATCAAGGCCGACTATATGAAAATAATTTGGACTCTTTTTTTTCTTTTTATAGATTTAAGGTTATGGAGTGTGTAAATGGCCCTTTCATTTAGTCTAGTAGTTTATTTTTGTACCTCCATAGTGCGGAAAACTCCTAATGTCTTTCGAATTGAGGACATTTCATATTTAAATCTACACATATATTTTCAAATGTATTTTAAATTATGTAATTTAAAAATGTATTATAAATTATATAAATCATTATATTATAATTAAAGTATTTAAACAATGAAAAACACCTATTGATTGTTTTTATGTAATTTTAGCAAAAAGTATAAATTAATTTAAATCTTCTCATTATCTTGTACATATTAAATATAAGATCAAGTTAACAATATAGTATTATTTTAGCGTGCATCAAATATTGTAAGTAGTAAGTTTAATCCACTCTTATTCTCAATCACGTTTTGCTCTTTATCTTATAGTTTTATACAATTAAATTCGGTTTAATAATTGAAATATAATAAAATATAAAAAATATGATAGAAATATACTAAAAAATTCTTTTTAGAAGTTAATTTAAACTTAAACTAGTTTCAACTCATTCAAAAAATTGTTTTATGTTTTCTTCTTATTTTCTTATATCAAACCATACTATTTGTGTCAAGAGTTTCTCCATAGATATTTGAATTGACCAATAAAGGGTGTTTGATAAAAAGAATTTTTTTTAGTCTTTTGAAAATATAAGGCTAAGAAGGTTTGTCTCTAACATTTGATTTAACTTTTAAAAACAATATTTATAGAAAATTATATTTAAATAATATAATTTTACTCATATTAAGATTTTAAGAATAAAATATTACATTTTTATTTTTACGAAATTTGCATAAATATTTCCAACAATATTTTTTTATGATTAACCATGGTTAAAAGTCGTTATGACAATCTTAATAATTATAGAGTAATATGCACATTTCTTTTTATTTATAAACATAATACTGATATTGTTTAATTTTTTTTTTCTTTGTAGGTAGGATTACCACATTTAGTATTCACTGATTATTTAGTCATTAAAATCATAATTTAAATGATACTATCTGACTTAATATATTTTTTTCTAGCATTTGTAGCAATTATTCAACGTTTTTGTTTTTAATCCTTTTTAAGTTTAATGTCTAATATTTATTAAAAAGAATTAATGTGGTCTTAGGTCAAGGTTAAGGTTAACATCATTAGAAGATATTAAAGTAACAGAATAATATTGACACTTTTTCTTTTACAGAAATATAAATATATCACTTTGTCAAATGATGTTTTTTTTAATGAAAACATCACATTCACTCGTTTTAATAAGACACATGAAATAAACTAAAAAATTGAGAAAAAAAAACCTTGAACAATTCCCATGAATATTACCACCAAAAGATATATTAAATTTATTAGAAGTGGGTTTGTGATGGTATTATGATATCCATTATCCAAAAAAATAAAAATATAATTTATATTTATTAAATGAAATTTAATTAAAATTAAAATTAATTTATATTTTATAAGATTAAAATTAAAATTAAATTTAAATTTATATTTAATTTAATTTATATTATATTTTATATTTTTTTTAAATTTTATTTTAATAATTTATAAAATTATAATTTTTAAAATATTTATGGATATATGCTGGTATCCATATATATCCGTTGATATCCATAGATATCCGTAAATTTTAAAATATTTATAGGTATTTTTTAAATGAATTATCTTGGAGTCTTATCATGGTTGAACTTCTCTTTCCATCCATCAAACTTACAAACTTTGAATTACCTTAATCCTCAAACATGAAACTACTCGAACAAGCAATACTTGACAAGGGTTGGTCTATGAATTACCACTCGAACAAGCAACATCAACAATCTGGTCTATCTTCACTGCGTGTCATTAGTCTTTGTTGTTGAATCAACGTTTGACGTATTATTTTTTCAACGACAAAGTTTGCATTTCCGCAAATGTGTCCTAGTTCATTCCCCAGTCGGAATTTGATATTGTTTTTCCTAGGCTTATCAAAATTTCTCCCCATAACTATATAAAAATATAATTTGATGTTTATGAGTATGGGTATGTTATGTTTAAAAAGAATGAAAAGTATGCAGAAAACAACAAACTATGCGAAGGGAGCAGAGATGAGGTGATTCTTGTGGGCACCCCATTTTTCCTTTGATTCTGCCATGGCCAACCAGCACTACTAATTCTATATATATATATTTTTTTTTCGTTAGCAGAGTAAATATAATAACAGACCATCTTTTATGGTCAAATTTAATATAGAAGTTGACAAAAAAAAATGTTATGTTTAAGGTAAAATATAAACACAATAAACTTTTGTTAGTTTAATACTAAATATTTTACATTATCATAGAAATACAATATATGCTTACTTATTGTTTTTTTTTAGTTACAGTAATTTTGATATTTCAGTATCTCAAGAACTGAAATTATAAAATTATAACTATATAAATATTCACGTGCGATATGTGTATTTTTAACGACTTTAAGTGGAACATTGTTAAAAAAATTCAGTGGAATTTTTTTCTAGGTCAAGTCAACGTTTTAATGTCAATTAACTAAGAAAGTTGTCTAAATACTTACAATGATAAATATAAGAATAATACTTTTATTATATTTACATGTACAAAAAGAGTTTATAGTATCATCATATCTATATCGTATTAAATTTTGACTTAAAAAAAATATATGGTGAAACTTTTATAAATATTCCATCTAAATTAAAATGGATCTATTTACAACAGACCTTAATTTGGTTTCTAACATCGATTTTAGGATCAACAAATGTTAAATGATATCATATTATCTTAGGTTCAACGTCATTTAGCATCTGTTAGTCTAGGATCGACTCTAAAAAACAAATCGATGCCTGTTGTGAGTAGGTCTGACGTCAAATTTTCTTTTAAAATTTCAGAAATAACATTGTGTCTTCATCTTTCTCTTTAACATTTACATGAAATCTCCTACCAAAGTGCAGCAATAACGTTAAACTCATAGGAGCAAGTTCTTCAACCCATTTCACTTCATTTTGCCATTGTGATGCTTATTTTGGCTGAAACTTTCATTATCTCCAATTACATTTCTCATTAAAGTTGGTTTTTTCATTCATTTGTCATTATTGTGTGCCCTAAAGATTACATTTTTGTGGTTTTAGATTAATCTTGAGTTTTATAAAACTTCAAATTCTCATAACTTTTGGTATTGATCACGAATAAAGATGTTCTAATAATTAAAGTTGTTGAAAATTGGGTGATGAATCTGCTAGCCATCGTTTAAGATATATATTTTTTTTAGAAATGTTCTTAAATTTTAAAAAATACATAGTTTGAGCCATGTTTTTTATTTTATTATTATTTTTCTCTCATTTTTCTATACTGTACACTTTTATTTTAGATATCCATACTACTTTTAAAATTCTGAAAAATTTTGTAATGAATTACCGTATTGTATATTGATTTTCAATAGTTTTAGTGGAGAAAAATATTAGTAAAAAATTAACAAAATAACAAATGCACAATTTGAGGTTTGTTGTTCCTACAACAGACAACAATTAACATCTAATATAATGTAACTTGATATTTGTTTAAAGATAACAGATGTCAAGTTGACTTCTTCCACTATAACGTTGGATACTATAATGTAACTTGACATTTGTTTAAAGATAAAAGATGTCAAGTTGACTTCTTCCACTATAACGTTGGACCTTTAACTGATGTCAAAAATTTAAAATAACAAACCTTAAAAAGCTTTTTTGTGTTAATGATAACTTCTCAAGGATATTTCTTTTACATCTTTATTAACATTATTTTATTTACTATATGTTTGTTTTCAAGGGAGTAGTAGCGAGTACTCTCCAAAGCTATATCCAATTATTTATGAAGAAGAAAAACAATAATAGTTTACAGAAAAATAGTGTTTAAATTCACAAGAAATTTGTAGGTTGTGTATTGCTTGCTTTTTGAACTCATGCTATGTAAATACGTCGTATTACAAAAAACAATTGTTAGACTCAAACCATTAGAATACGTAAAAAGCATGCATACATAAAAAAAACCCTTATAACGTTACTCGGATTTAGAAAAATCAACGTAAAAAATGATGTTGATCCTATTATAACATACGTTTAAATCAAATTTGTTGTCAGTCTCCTTTGTAATAGACGTCAATTGAAGTGAGCGTGTAATGAAACTGGTTTCAAAAGGCTTGATGTCGGTCATGCCTTCATTCGACATCAAACTCTTTTTAAGACATAAAAAAACACTGTGAATTCATTTGGACAAAATCTATTCACTATTCTTTCTCTTTCTCGTTTACACGGAAGTTTTCCCAGCAATGGAGTTTCATCCTTAACCCATTTTATTCTATATTAATGTTGTGGTGGTTGTTTGGACTCAAACTTTTATTTTCTCTTATTGTATTCATAAATATTGGTGTTTTCTCATCTTTTTTTTTCCCATTTTCAATATTAGTTCTCAATTTTTACCTATGTTGCTTATTTCTGGTTCATATGGTGGTATTCAATTTTGGTTTAATTTGTTAGGTTGTATAATATAGTGTGAAAGTTACTCAAAGAAAATATTTTATTAAAAAGATCACAATAGACTTTCGCTGTTGAAGGAACCAAAGTCTATAGTTGGATAGACTTTGGTTGTTTTTTTAGAACGAAAACTTATTCCTTTATTTATATTTTTTATTGTTTTGAACTTTGATTTTAGAATTTTATGCTTCAATTAATAACTAAAACCAAAAATCCTTCTTTTTTTTAATTTTTTTTAATCTTATTTTTATATTTTTTGATTTAGGAACCAAAGTACAGTGTCGAAAATAAACTGTTTAAACTTTTTGATGCGTTAGAGTCTATGTTGTTGTAGCAATTAATGACCTTTGAAAAATGATTTATTTTTAAAGTTTTAAGAGACATTTGAGATTGACATCAACATCGATGAGTGAATGAATTATGAGAGAGACTAGATGTTGCAACACACCTTAATTAGTATCTAAAACTAACATATCGCAAAGAGAAGACATTTTAGTTTACTTATCAAGTCGAGGATAGGGATGACAAAAAAATTCGTGGGTATTCGTGGTTAACAAATAATAGATATTTTAATATTCGTTTCTAAACAGATTGGGTACGGGTAATATACTATCCGACCCACGGATATCCGTTACCCGCAAAAAATAAAAAAAAAATTAATTTATATATATTTTTAATTAAATTTAATTAAAAATTAAATTATATTATATTTTATTAGGTTAAATTTAATTAAAATTAAATTTTAATTTATATTTAATTTAATTTACATTATATTATAAATATATTTTTTGTATTTTATTTAAATTTTATTTTAAAATGTATAAAATATTTTATCCGTAGATTTTAAAACACATGCGAGTATTTTTTAAACGGATACCCGACAGATAGCAAGTCGGATAACGAATAGAATTTTATCTGACAGATCGAGTTGCGAGTAGACACTATCCGTGTCCGACCCGACCCGTTACTAGCCGAGAGACAATCCCACTAATATGGGTAGATCAAAATTACCCACAAACACATTATTGTATAAACAAGTTCTAAGATTAAACTACTAAAGATCTAAGATTCAATCCTATTTACGCCTGTCACTTGCAAATAACATATATATTAATATAGATTATATAAGATAAATTTATTATATAAGTAAATGTAAATTTTATTTCATAATTCAGAATAACAAATTGTATTGTAATATGTTGCAAATCAATTTAATATCATCTTAAAAAATAAAATTTAAGTCGAACTTAATTTTATAACCCAAAATTTGACTTGTAAAAGGAAGTTTAAATCTACTTATTCGATAACATATAAACTTTCCACCACAACTATGACCATATTTATATCTCTTCCCAAAAACTCATCTCTAATAGGTGCAGGAATTTTGACAAAACTGTAAACACATATTTCTATCTCTTACAAAAACTCTCAACACCTCGACCAAAGGAGCATTGTAAATCATATATTTATAAAACTTAAAAGTTGGTATTAGTGAAATTTAAAGAATTAAAATAGCATAATTACATAGCTATAGAGACTCTAAAAGTACAGGAAGATTGCAATATAATACACTATTAGTCTTATTAATTGTTAAAAAAGTGAAAATAAGGAGAACTCACTTTGACAGCACAACCATGCTGAATTGAAAATGCCATGCCATTTGACTCATTGTGTTGTTTGACTCCTAGCTAGTGGAAAAACTTAAAATAGTGCTTCTGGAGTAGCTAGGGTCTGGTAAATGATTGGTGTTTGTTTCCCTCGAAATGGATTTTGGCAGAAGATATATGAGTATTTTATGTGGTGAGCTTTTTTCTATTTTTCTTTTTTAATTCATTCTCTTTGTTTGCTCTTCGCAAAGACATTATATATATTAATTTTCAAAACTCCGATAGAAGGAATATGCATGCGCATTTTTTATTTATTTCGGAGGAGACAAATGCACTTCATTTTCATGGTACGTGTAAGACTTGTTTTTTACGTTTAACATATGAAGAAGATGACATGGCACAGTTCCTGGCACGGCAGTGACAGATTTGTCGGTATTGTACTTATGTGAGACTTTTAAGCGGTTAACCAAAGCCACGTGATTCCATATTCACCCTCCACTGGCTAAAGCCCAATGCTTTGACACACACAAAAAAAATAATCTTTCATATATTAACAAATTTTCTTAACAATAGATTATATTTTACTATTTTATTAATTTGTATATTTGAAATGACCAATTACATATTATTATATAAAATGTTGTAAAAGAGTTATAAAAAAATGTTAAAAAATCATTTTCTTACGAAAAAAAGTAACCATTTATATTATGTAAATTTACTATACATTTTAGCATTATCTGTTTTTAATTGTTTATTTTATTTTAAAAATAATGTACAGGTACAAATTATCTTTATGTTATCTCACTTAATCCGCTAGGGGTTGATTGTCTACAACGTCATCTTCCAATTCTGCATAAAAGCAAATACTATAATATAACCGACATCAGAGGCAAACAGGGGGCTAGGTCGAGACCATTGTAATCAACGCAATTGCATAACCTAGTATAAAGGGGTGTTTGATCTCCATTTTTCAAATTCAAGAAACCTAGCTATGGTATTTTCTTTAATGATTTTTTTTTACACATGAATTTTATTTTTAATTTTTTTCTAAAAAGGAACCTAGTTCTTCGTGGTGGAAAAGATGGTGTTTGAGGAAGTTCAGTTGATATTTTAATTACCTGTTGAATTGTAGAGATCTCCACAAGATTTTCTGTTGTTTAAATTAATAAGGGTTTAAAAAAATATTGAAATTTAATGATATAACAGTGAATAAAAAAATTGAATTAGAATAATGAATCTATAGATTTTTAGACATTGAATATGGGGTTTAAGAACATAGGGTTGGTTATCAAGTATTTAAAGTTTGTTACATTGAATATGTGCAGATATTAAGGTATATTTGGTAATAGAAGTATTTCAAAAAAAAACTAAGTCATGTAATAATTAACAACATATTATCCAAAGTCCAAGTAGGTACCAGATCCATTGGGCTTAATACATCTTTAGATACAATATTTATAATAATTATTTAATATTTTCTCTCAACCTTTTTTATTTAATGTGGTTCTAATATTAAAATATTCAATAGTTAGGTTAATATAATATCTTTAGAAGATAATAAATTGGTAGAATGATATGAACATTTTTCTTCTTGTTGAAACACAAATGTATCACTTGTCAACTTATTTAACAACGCTAATGATGATCTAACGAAAAAGATCACATTAACTTCTTCTAATAAATATTACCATATTCAGTGAAAAAAATTGAGAAAAAAAAACATTAAACAATTGCTATAAATAGTGAAACCAAAAGATGTATTAAGCAAAATTCATTGATTAAGAAGTCTTGACAATTAGTATAATAGAAAAAGAAAGTCCTGATTATTTTCATGTGAGTGAGGTTAAAGCATGGAGATGTAACCCGCACAACACACACTTTCATAACTCTTAAAAAGAATTTATAACTTCTTTCTAAATGCTTGTTTTCATATTTTATCTCTTTCACACTTTAATTACATAGTTAAGGAATAAGAATTATTCTTAATAAGATTTTCAAAGTAAGTTCTTATTTATTATAAAACAGTGATAAATATTCCAAAGATATTTCGGGTGTCAAAGTTTTCACTAGTACAGAAACGATGTTTAATGTCTGTTAATTTGAACTTTTAACGTCATTATCTCAACTGACGTCTATACGAGTGATGTCAATGGGACGTCGAAATTCCATATAATTGACGTCTATTTAGACGTCAGTTCACGCCATCCTCAACGTCTATATAGACGTCGGAATATGCCAAAACCGACGTGTAATGGGCTATATAGACGTCGGCCTATGCACTAACCGACGTCTATCTTCACTATAGACGTCCGACATAGCATTAACCGACGTCTAATATAGTTGTTGTGTTTTAGTGCAGTTTTGATCCTATCTTTCGATAGCCTAGTACCACACTCTCCCTTCGCTAGCTTCCCCACAAAAAAAGCTTGCGTCTTTTGCATATCTCATGACATTTCAACCCGAAACCGAACCTGGGTCGAAACTAGGCAACGACCCAAGTTCCATTTTGGGTCGAAACGCCATGAAACATACAAAAGACGCCGCTTTTCTTGTGAGGAAGCTAGCAATGGGAGAATGTTGTACTACGTTACCCAAAGAGAGGATCAAAACTGCACTAAAACACATTTTAATCGGTTAGTAGATGATATATGATGAAGAAACCAATTTAATCGGACTAAAACAAAGTTTAAATGGTTGAAATAAAAAAAGAAAAACACACCTGCAATGCTTAACCGCGAGACAAAGAAAAGGAGAGGAGGAAGAAAATTATGTGTGTAACTGTGACAAATAGAAACAGAGAGGAGGAAGAAGATTGTGTGCGTAACTGTGACAGAGAGAAACGAAGAGGAGGAAGAAGATTCTGCGCGTAACTGCGACAGAGAGAAACAGAGAGGAGGAAGAAGACGATGCGTGTAACTGCGAGTTCGCGGTTACTTAAACATGAAATGATGCGTCGGTTACCTCACTAATCCGACGTCCAAGAGACTTTTGACCTGCCTTTTTCAGGCCATTTAGACGTCGGATGTAAGGGTAGTGACGTCTAAAGCGCTGAACGAAGTGACGTTTCAGTATCCGGTCAGTTGAGTAGACGACGTCGATCCTGAACAAATGGACGTCTATTTTACCTACGGGCAAGTAAATCGCATTAATTGTAGCCATATAGACGTCGGCCCCCTGTATAAATCGACGTCCAATAGACTTTTCACTTGCCCTTTTTTAGGCCATTTAGACGTCGGATGCAAGGATAGTGATGTCTCAAGCGCTGAACGAAGTGACGTTTCAGTATCCGGTCAGTCCAGTAGACGACGGGGACCTTGGGGCGCCGACGTCTATAAGCTTATAGACGTCGGTCCTGAACAAATGGATGTCTATTTTGCCTGCCGATGGTTGAATTGCATTAATTGCAGCCATATAGACGTCGACCCCCTTTATAAACTGACGTCCAATAGACTTTTCACATGCCTTTTTCAGGCCATTTAGACGTCAGTGCTGGAAGACGCGACGTCTATTTGCCTGCGTGGTAAGTGAATCACATTAATTGCAGCAGTATAGACGTTAGTTTGTGGTAAAACTGACGTATACAGTATTATAGACGTCGGTCTATATCGAAACCGACGTCCATATCACCAACTTATTTACTAAAATACCACCGGTCAGTCATATACGTCGCTCAACACCATAACCGACGTCTATGGAGTAACGTTAAAGAGCGATTCTGCACTAATGTTTGGTTTTTTTATAAGTGCACAAAAATTTTGGATACCCAAAATATATAATATACTAAAAGTAAAAGAAATTATTTTTATTTAGGTTTAATACCTATTTTGGTTTCTAGGTTTGGTAGGTGTGTTCAAAGTGGTTCTACCTTTTTTACATATTCACAGTTGTTTCATATTTTGTAAAAACAGTTCAAGTTGGTCATTTTTACTTACGACGTTAAAGACGCTAACAGTGTAATTTCCCCTGGCCAAAACTGAATGAGTTGTCAAGTTATTGATTGCGTGACACGCTGAGGTCAATTGACTTAGCAACATATGTAGAAATGTTAAAAGTTGAAGTGATTGGGTAAAAGGAAAGAATTAGGATTTGTGCAAAGCACCACCACAGGACCACCTTGCCGCCATTAATGCCACCATATGTTCATCTTCTCGAGCAATCAAACCTCCATAGCCACCACGCCATCAACCTCCATACGCGAACATCGCACCATCTTCATTCTGAATTGTAGAACCACCATCCACCTTCTCTACGCACCTTCAACAGCCATGGCAACTTGCACAAAAATCAGAAACACATCAAACCCTAAATTGCGCCTCGCCTCCACCACAACCATGCTCATTCAATCACGATGGTGCCTATAGAAAAATATCAAACCAGAATCGCGATTCACCTCTTAGAACCCTAATTGTGAGTTCCTTCTCCCTCGATTCAAAACTTGCATCAGAAATCAGAAAAGCTCAGAAACCAAATCACCTTATTCGAACCTCCATAACCAACATTCGAAAGCCCTAACCTAAATTGCGCCGCAACGACAAGTTCATCTCCTCCATCACCTTCGCGTGCCGCAAGCAATTCTCTTCCACCTTCGTCTTCTCCACGAACTCGAAGAACCCAGGTCGTGTTCTCGCGAACCACCATGGGCAATAAACATCTCCTTCTTCGCATCATCATCTTCTTCATTGCAAAAGAAACGCGGACATCATCTTCATCAATCTCCAGACCTACAAAAGGAGAAGGAACCACAACATAGAAATCTCCTCTAATCACGCCACTGCGAGCTCCTTCGTGCAATGGAAGAACCAGCAGCCACCGCAGATAAGGGTCAAAAACCCTGGTTTGAGAAGGAGAGAGTGTTTCTCGCGCCGCAAGCACCATTTTACAATTGTACAAAACCCTAATTTGGGTGGGAAGGGGAATGCCACGTGATAGTCCCTCATTAGCTAAGCGTGTCAAGCAATCAATAACTAGACAGCACATTCAATTTTGACCAGGGGGCAATTACATCGTTAGCGTTTTTAACGCCGTATGAAAAAAGGACCAACTTGAACCGTTTTTACAAAATATGGGACAACTGTGAACATCTAAAAAAAGGTAGGACCACTTTGAACACACTTACCAAACCTAGGGACCAAAATAGGTATTAAACCTTTTATTTATATATTAATTTATTTATATATAAAAAAAATATATGGAGACCAAGGCTCCTTCTTATACAACTAAGATTCGCCATTGTTTTAATGATTCTTTGTTTTCTTCATATTCTTATGATTATGTTATCAATCTTGGTGAGGATAGTTAAGAAGAATCATTATCTCAACTTGTTAAGCACATATTAAAATTTTGTTATGTTTGTATATTTTATTCTACATCCCTATATTTTAAATTATAGCTTCGTTTTAGATACTACTTTGAAAAAAAAAAGGACTAAGGAAAATTATTTATAATTTTTTAAAGAACCTTAGGATAGATTATTTGCATATGAAGGTGATGTGGTTATAGTATATTAAGTTTTATGCAAGATTGTGCATTGAGTGTGAACAAGTTGTTAATGAGATGTGTAGTTTGAATGAATGAAACTTGTGTATTATTAGTTTTGCGTAAATTATTTCTTTTGAGATAGATTAGTTAGAGTTGTGATTATTTGAAGCAAAATATCGAATGTTAATTTATGAGCTTAATGTGATTAGAAATATATATAATGAGTTTGAATGATCGAGTTTGAATTGAAATGAGTGAAGAATGATGATTGAGCAAATTATTTTGAACAATGTGAAATTTGTAGTTAATCAAGTGAGTTTGAGTAAAATTATTTGAAAATTGATTTGCTCTACTACATGAGTTGGGTTTTCTGATATTTCTCTGAAGTGGAGGATTTTCGATCAAACAAAAATAGAACAAAGATTTATACCTTACTTTTATTCCTATTTTTGCTCAACAGAGGTTTCTTTTTGCTCAAATGAATGAGTTTTTCTCAAGTGAAAATAACATTACAACTCACTTTATTTTAATTATATTTTTTCTCATGTGAGAAAATTTTTGTTGAATCTTAAAAGAAATATTTTTTTTTCTTTCTTTTTCTCTTATTGTCTCTTTAATGGATTGTATTTGAATGTTTATAATAAATATTAAAGGAATATTAGTTTTTATATTAAATGTTCTTATAGGGTTAAATATATGGATCAAATATATCCCGTGAGAGCTCCAACAAGTATTTTTAAATGCTCTAAGCTTCCAACTTTAGGAGTACTCGTCTTCTCAAAGGGTGTTCGTCTTCTTTAAGCTGGGTAGGGGTTATGCCTGTAAGACACTCTAACACTCAAGTTAGCCAAAGGCGTCAAAGATGAACATTAGATTATCATATTTATTGATCACTGACACATTTGGCTAACTTGAACGTTAGAGTATCTTCTACAAACACAACCCTTACCCAACTTAAAGAAGACGAACACCCTTAAGAAGACGAGTACCTTAGAGTTGAAAGCTTGGAGCGTTTAAAGTGATTGTTAGAGCTCTCATAACATATAGTTGGCTATATAAGAACATTGACTAATTTGTGATTTTATTTAAATGAATTATATTGTATGAAAATGATTATTGAGGATGATGAAACTTATATGAATCTGTGGTAACATATTTAGAATTATAAGTAAATTATTTTTTTATTTATATATTAAGTATTCAAACCTGTGTTATAACAAATCATCTTGTTTCACTAATGATATAAATCACGTAAATTAACATATTGGGTAGTAAGAAGTTGAGTGAGAACTCTTACACACCGTGGCATATATAAATATGCGGCTATGAAATTATTCTAATCATTTTCTTAAATCAAAGTCTTATGTTTTGAATTAGAAATTAGTTTGTTATAGAATATATATTTTTTTAAAAGTGTTAGTTGATATTTTGTTTGTTAAATATATTTGATGTATAGATACACGTAATTTATATGATTGTTATAATTTTTAATTTTGAAAGAAATTGAATTGTTGTGACTTACTACTAAAATGCATCATATTAATATATATATATATATATATATATATATATATATATATATATATATTTTGTGTATTTTGAAGTACTATATAAATGTTGTAAGTTTAAGGTTGTGTTCACTTGTGAGGAAATTACTGGAGACGAAGATTTGCGAGAGATGATTTGCGATTAAAACGTGTTCACATGAAAGGATTTGCAAAGAAAGGTTTGCGATGATTTGCGAGATATGGGAATATTTTGTATCCCGTTGATCTGCGAAGATTTGGGCTGATTCACTGTGAAATATCATTTTTACCTTCAATCTTTACGAAATTTCTATGACCCTGGAGAACCCATGCCTCCTCCACTCTTTCTCCGTCATCTTCCTCTACTGATATACATCTTCTAATGAACTCCCTCTCAATCTCCCAGTTTCTTCATTGCACCCCATATTTTTTCGAATTTCTGACAATTAATTAGATCTACAAAAGGTTAATTTCCCTAACATTGGCAAAAACCACCAATTTCAAATTCAATGGCTTCGATTCAGCATCCTGCAAGTTCAGGATCGTCGGAGGGAGGAGATCTAGCCATAGACGAGAGGAAGAGGAAGCAGATGGAGTCGAACCGGGAACCGGTGAGGAGATCGCAGATGTGGAAGCAGAAGCAGCTGGAAAACCTAACTAAGGAAGCGAGCCAATTGCAAAATGAAAACATACATCTGGCGCAAAGCATAAAAGTGAAGGAGGAAGCGTACGTTGAGATGGAAGCTGCCAACGACATCCTCAAAGCTCAGACAATGGCGCTCGTCGATCGTTTGCGGTTTCTGAATTCAGTTCTCCAAATCGCCGAAGACATCGACGACCTCTCCGTCAAAATCCCGCAGATTCCAGACCTTTTCTTCAATCCTTGACAGATCCCCCACCCTATGATGCCATCACCGGCCATGTTCCTCCATGGAATTGAAGGACTGTTTGTTTCCTAATTGAATTAGGTTTTGATGATTGGGTTTAATTATTGATGTTGTTCAGAGTAATAAACATAAATAATAATAAAAATAATAATAATAATAATAATATAATTATCAAATACTTATTATTAAATTATATTACAAAAAATATTAAATTTAAAATAATTTCATTTTATTAAATTATAATTTTTTTACATTTTTAAAATTAATTTTAATAATTAATGTTATTTTTTACTCTTTATAAACATTTTTACCAGGGTATTTTGGTAATCTTCAATTTTTACTAATTAAACAAATTTTTTAAAACTGTCACATCAATCAAATCCTACACTAATTCAAATAATATGTTATGAAAAGGTTTCATTTGGATCCACTCTCAATTACATCCAAATCCATTCAAATAAATACACAAAAAATTAACTTCAAATCCATTTAATCACTCTCTCCCAAATCATTTCTCTCAATCACTCTAAATGAACACACCTTAACAGAAAACATGATTAGTAAAGAGCATATGTTATGAAAAGGTTTCATTTGGATGAATAAAGTTTATTTTACCCAAAACGTAGACTCTAACTCCGTAATTAATGCACAAAGAAATTAAGTGATTGAATGGAACAAGGTGTTGGATGTATTAATAAATGGTGGGTCAATAATCTTTGGCTTTCTTTTGAAAAATAAAATGAAGTGTTCCTTTCTTTCCCTACCCAGCAAGTTGCAACCACGAGAAACTTGTAAAATGGACTAATCACCTTCCCATAACTAGCCGAAGTGACTCATCAACTGTCACACCAGCCTAATCCACAACTCAGACCAGACCATATTGTAAATCAGGAGCCTTTTTGTTTTGTCCGAAGCGCACAACCCTTTTTAGAAATTTTACACCAATAACATATCTCATTACTATTTTTATGGTAATAGAAGGTAATATCATCTCATAATTATATAATATTATTTTCTTATATTTGTATTATAGTTTAAAATAAAGAACTGAAATAGATTTAATAAGATAATTTTTCTGTACGTAATATTTATTTATAAATTTAATTATAATGGCAATTAAAATAAGAAATCATTTAAATATATGTTTAGAATATTTGTATATAATACTAATTTTGAAAATTTATGTAATTTATTTATAAAATTAAGAAAAATAAACTACATAGATCAATTAGAATTTTGTATAGTTTTTTTAAAAATGCATAAAATCGTCTTTTTAGAACAAGTAATGTAGCATAAATTATGAGACTCGAATATTTTAATGTTAAAAGTTCAAAGTACAAATAAAAGTTTTATAAGACGAGTTTCATTATTTCAGTGTCACACCATCTTTCTAAAAATAGTTTCTTTTAGAGTTTTTTCTTCTCTTTAGGTATTCTATTTGCTGGGTCATCTGTTTGAAGATCAGAGGGTGTCAAAGTGATCACTACGACAAGGCCTTCTAGTCTAGCTGATCAGTTCTCGCAAAATAGTAAGTTAGTTTCTACTCTTTTCTCTAATTTTCACGTTTTTTGATGCATGTGAACAGTCTTCTACAACATGTCATCTAAGTGTTCCTTTAGATTCTTTGTTAATCAGTGGTTCTAACTGCGTCATCTGATAATGATTTTGTGGTTTGTAGATACAGATAGATCTCTTTAAGCTAACTGGTAAGGGAAGCTAAAGTTAATTTATAATTTAGTTATTGAATATGAAAGAATATTTGGTAGTTCATAAAACTGATGCATGTTGATAATTGTGTTAAAATGGTTGTTATTGAGTTTGGAAAGTTTTTGAAATGGTTGTTATTTGTTGAATGATGTTAATATGTTTCATTGATTTTGTTTAGAACTGATTCTTGTTATGAATGTTGTTGTTGAGATGTTGGTAGTATTAAGTGAGTTGTTATGTTGAAAAGAGATGGTTTGGTTTTGGTTGCAAGTCTTTATTTTAGTAAAAAGAGGGGTTTTGATAGCTGAATTTTAGAAGTACTGGTCTATTGAGAGGAACAACAATATAAAACGTCTGGTAAGGTCAATTAAGACTTGTTGGGAACTTGAGTTACTAAAAAACGGATATGAAACTAGGTATGAGTCAATAGGGTGGCTTTAGAAGGTTTTTTGTTCAATTTAGGGGTTTTGACTAGTGAGAATTTAAACTAAGGAGTCTTTACAAAAAAAAGTGTTTAGAGTTTGTTGTGGATTCATTTATGACTTAGTAGGACCCTTTGTTGGTAGAAGTTTGAGTTGAAAGGTATGGTTTGGAATTTAAACACTCTTGGATTGTCAAAAATGGTTTGATACAAATATTCTTGGTTCTTATGATCAAAGAAGTATTTATTTTCATCTCTAAATGTGTTTCACATCAATTTTAGTGTGTGTGGAACCTCTTTGATAAATTGAACAAGTCTTAGATGCATCAAAAGCAAATTTCAAAATGTGCAGTTTACTGTCATGGGGCTCGAGCGCCACGTAACCAGTGTGTCTAGCACTGAGCGCCAGTTTATAGTAGCTAGGGTGCCTGAGCGCCACTCTATAGGTGTTTTTATGTGTTGTTTTGTGATGTTTTGAGATTCCTTAGGGGATGGTTTCTGTTCTTGAAGGATGTTTAATGATTTATGTGGATTGTATGATGATGTTTACATGAGGGTATGTGTATGATTAAGTATGGTGAAAACATATAGGTAACATATATAATGATATTCAAATAATATGGGAAGTGTGGATTTAAGTATGAAGTGAGAAAGGAATTCCAAGGAGGAATATCCTAAGTTGGTTATGTTGTGTAATGTATTAAAGTAGGGGCTCCTGGATTGGGGAATGATCCTGACACTCTCAATAACCCATCTTAAGTAGAGATGGAAGATTATGTTGTGGAGAGTAGTTGAAGGTCCTAGTCTATGGTCACTGGTTTTGGCCATAAATGTTTGACGGATTAACCTTGGTGTATGACATTATGGTTCTGGTTAAGGTTATGGTTATTATTCTAAGCAAGTTGCTCCACCATACACAGGTGTAGGTTTCGCATGAGTCCAACATTAATACATCTATCCGGATAGTTGGAGTACAAGGTTGATGAGAATTATTTTAGATGTTGCTTGATTCATAATATGGATGTATATTGTTATTGTTTTAAAATGTATGTATATCCTTTGGTATTTTAGCTTACACTTCTATTTGTGTTTGTTTGTGTATGTACGTGTTTTCTCTTTTGCAATAATCACTTTAATGGTGTGAGCTTAGATGGTGTCTCTGGAGAGCAAGTGTTAGTCTGTAGCGGAGCTGAAGTTTAGAGTAGGACGTTCCAACTTTTCCTTTTTGTTTACAAAGTTTATCTTACACTTTTTGTTCATAAACTTTTTGTTCAATGTAGTATGTATTCGTAGAATAGTATACATATGAAGATTTTTATTATAAATTATTTATGAATAATTATAATGGAAGTTTATATGTTTTTCTCAAATTAACTGTTGTATAATATAAAAATGTGATATATCCCATTGAACATTATGAAAAAATTGGAATTTTAGTTGATATTATTTTATATAATAATATGCATAATATTTTTCATTTAACATATTATTTTAAATGTATTTATATTTATAATGATTGGGAAACATAAATTTAAATTATATTGTTTATTATAATATTAAAATAAATAATAATTATTTAAATATTTTCAAGATATTAACTTTAATTTAAATAAAAAGTATACATTTTTTATAATGGAAAAAGTAAGTATATAAAAAAATATTATTTAGTTTAAATTTATTTATATTAATAATTTTCGTAATTTATAAAAAGTTTAAATTGAAAACTCAACTTTTAGAAAATTATACGTAATTTTAACAAGAAAAAATTATCCTTTAAATATAATTATGGTATATCCCAACATTATTTAATTTATTATTATTTTATATCAACCAAACCAATTTTTAAAACATAGAAAACTTCACAATTAAATAAAACTATATAAATTATTTATTTATGTATTAATCATTTTAGTTTTTTTAACCTTATTTATATATGAACTATATTATTCTTTTTACTTTTAGATAATATATATTTTCATGCAATACCTTTCTATCATTAAATATTTATTTATTAAGGTATATCTTTTACTTATTAAGTTTTAAGTATGTTATGAATTTGAAAATTGGGTGATAATAATTATTTTGCTTTGTCATTGTTTATCTGAGATCATAATTTGTTAAATTTATTTCTTTGATAATTTTTTTACTTTTAATTGATTTTCTATTAAAATGTTTTTTATTCAGTGATCAAAATACTTGTATTTTTAATTAAATATTTATCATTTAATTTTGTCGACAAATAATGATTGATGTGACAATTAACTTTTATAAGTTTAAGCACGACAACTTAAACAATAATAAAAGGAAAGTTTTTAAAAATAATTATTATTTTTATAGCATTCAATAGTTTTACATAGTTTAAAAGTCGATGTATAAAATAGTTTAAATTCTTCTTTTATCTTCTGATATGATATGTATAGTAATTAACTTTAACGATATCATTTGAGAGACTTATAACGGGAACATTGGCCTTAATTTTTAAGTAACGTAGTTATTGAATATGGTAGGAATAATATTTTTAACAAATACAAAAATGTTTCTTTTTAAAATTAAATATTAAAGATATAAAATCAAACCATGAGGAAATACAATACCATGTCATTCGCTAGTGGAGGGTCTGGCGGTTATCGCTAGTGGTCGCAGTGGCTTGTGATTCTCCCAAAAAAAACATGTTTCCTAATCATTTTATACATTATAATAATCACATCATAAATGTCTTAAAACAAGGTCATGATGTGACACTTCATCTACCACATAATAATAAGACTAATTCATGAATTTCGAAAAGACAAAAATCTAACTAGATCCAACTTTCAAAAAGAAATTAAAACTAAAATCACTTTATAGTTTAAGAATGAAAGCCAACCCTTAAAACAAACATATATACATATACACATTTGTATACACATACACACAAAGTTAAATTAAAAATGGGCAATCACATTACAAAATTTAACAGGCCAACTTATATATCGATTTCATCAAAATAAGTTGAAACAAAATGCTTCATTATCACAATTTACCTACTATTCTTATTACACTGTATTAAAAAAATTAGTGTCACTTCGAAAAACTTCACATAAAAAAAAGATTGTTATTGTTTTTCTTGTTATAAGAAAATGAAAATTGAATGGATTATACTATACATGAAAATCATCCTTAGGGTCTAATAGCATGATATTTCTTCTAATTTTAAGCTCATTAAAATTCAATAATCTTAATTTCATTTCACAAAAATAAATTATGATTAAATAATTGTAATTTCTCACGGAAATTTCACTTACTTTAAAATATATCATAAAATATTTATTTATCTAAAATTAAATACTCTTTGACCAACCATTGGCATACATTGCTAGAAGTATTATTTTAACATAACAAAAAAAAATGTTTTGTTATTTTCAATATCCATGTTTTGTCAATAATTTTTCTAACGAATTATCTAATATTCAATACAAAATCTTATGTTGAAAGTCCTACATCGATTAGAGATAAGGTCAAATTATAATATATAAGTGAGGTGCAAACCTTACCTTATAAGCCGATTTTGTAGGGTTGAGTTAGGCTTAAAGTCCACTTCTAATATGGTATCAGAGTCATGGTTAGACTCTATCCTAGCGAGTTCTAAGTGGACATTTCTGTTTCCACCCATTGTCGGGTCGCTATTGGACCACCCAATTTCTACTATCACGCACGAGATATTTATACATCGGCGTGAAGGAGGTGTGTTGGAAGTCCCACATCGACTAGAGATAAGGTCAAATTATAATACATAAGTGAGGTGCACCTTACAAGCCGATTTTGTGGAGTTGAGTTAGGCTTAAAGTTCACTTCTAATATGGTATCAAAGTCATGGTTAGAGCCTATCCTAGTGAGTTCTAAGTGTCGGGCCATTATTGGACCACCAAATTTCTACTATCACCCACGAGATGTTTATACCTCGGCGTGAAGGGAGTGTGTTGGAAGTTCCACACCGACTAGAGATAAGGCCAAATTATAATATATAAGTGAGGTGCAAACCTCACTTTACAAATCGGTTTTGTGGGGTTGAGTTAGGCCATGCTCACTCAAATTATACTCTAACATATTCATCTCAAAGAAATCTTTCATCTTTTACTTTATTGTCTTTCAATTTTTTTCAATGAGACCTGAGTAATTTACTTCAAATT
The DNA here is from genome assembly GCA_027742785.1 of Vigna reflexopilosa. Lineage (NCBI taxonomy): Eukaryota > Viridiplantae > Streptophyta > Magnoliopsida > Fabales > Fabaceae > Vigna > Vigna reflexopilosa. Next base: position 53,556,429 of record CM050911.1, on the reverse strand, counting down.
TTTATCTTACCTCGACAATATAAAAAATAATAAATTAATTAAATAATTATTATAAAAGTATTTCAATTGTAAATGTTAACATTCAAAATAAAATTTTTTATTTTTAAAAAATCAACAATTAGCAATTTAAATTTAACAATATACACATATTACAAAGTTTGGCAATACATACAATTATAACTATTGTTAAATTTTAAAATTAATTAAATTATTTATATAATAATTATTTTAAAATGAATTATTATCAAATTTATTTGTATCCTTAATAATATTGAAAATTAAATAATCATTTAAATTGTTAATAGTACCTTCCACATTTTTCAAATTCTTAAAATGATTTAAAACTAGTTATATTATAAATTAATAATTGGTTATAATTGTTTAATAACTAATAACCTTTACGTTAATTATTTATTAATTAAACTATTTAAAATTATATGATTTTAATTAGAATACAATAATATCATTTTTAATATATTGCCTGTTTATAATTTTTTCATCAGCATCCTCAATTTTTACAATGTTATTTATTTATTTTAAAATTTAAAAATACTATAAATTGTCTTCACAGAAATTACTTTTTTCTTTTAAATTTTACCATGCAAATTTTAGAAAATTTAACAAACTTTCGACTAATAAAAAAAATAAACAATTACATATCTTTTAAATGATAAAAAGGGGTCGATGAGAATTTGGTTATTCGTATTTCTCAAAGAATTTTAGAAAAAATAAATAAATTGCATGATGAGAAATCAGGTTCATGAATAGTGGTTTCTGCTATATAACTACATAATGGCGGGAATTGGTTATTTAGGGTAAATTTCTAACTTTTTATACATGCTAATAAAAAAAGTCGCTGTCAACAAGTGAAAAAAAAAATCACTATAACTAGCGAAATTTTAGTTCTACATATTCTTAACCGTCAAAGCAGCTAAATTTAGATGTTGCAAAGATACAAACAAGACATGTGAATATAAAATCAAATTTTAATATAAGTATAACTAATTGGTATAAAAAACAACAATAAACAATTTAACAATTTCTCAATGACATGTCTCAATTTTAGTAATATGTTTTAACAAAATGTTATCATTAAAAACTAGTTAGTCTGTTTATGGTTGTATCTGCATAAATTATTGTTAGAGAGACAGACATTTAGCACTTTAAAGTTTAGGTGTCAATTTCATTTACAGGGAAGTTGCATCGAGCATGTTCGTTACTAAATTCAATAGCTGTCTAAATTAGATAAAGTAGTCAACCCCAAACTCAATTATAGATTAATTAGGTTCAAAACTATGCAAATAAAGTATTCCTGTCTTTTGTCCCACTTCTCAAATTCATTATTGATTATTATCATAATGTCATATAGTTTTAAGCCTTCCCAATCTATGATGTAACTAATTTACAACTAATTTTCTTCATTATTTTATCAACTATGCAATAACACAACCATAATTTTCTTATTCATGATTTTGTCTTCTATGCAAAGAAAAGTGGTACAACAAAGGTTATTTAACTCCTAAATATTCCACTACCGAACGATTTGATATAACCAATGTGCATTTGTTTTTGGAGTCCTTTCTGTTAAATATATAGCAACTTAGTCCTTTAGATTCCAAGAATATATTAACCTAATTTGATTTTTTTTTTCAAATGTTACCGAATATAAACACTCAATGCAATAACCGTAGTTTAACTTTTTAGTAGGAAGAGGATAATAGTCAAAACTAAAACAACAACTACTAATTAGGCATTCTATATGTGTTCATTTGATATAAAGATAAGAAACCAATTCGTGTGTTAATTATAAAAATCTGCCTACTACAGTATTTATCATTTATTTTTAGCAATTTCTCTATTTTTTATTTATTCTATATTTTGCTTGAGTCAAACACTTTTAGCTTCAATTTTAGTTTATACAATTTATACTAAATTTTTTAATATATTTTTATGTACTTTATTTCTTTATAGTAGGTATCCAATTGGGACAACATATAAATTGATTGAATCAAATCCAGTTTTTTATATAAAGCATACCCCATCAAGTCCATATAATGACTCATGACACTACAAGTGTCACGTCCCATTATCATTGTCACGTGACACAATGTAAGTTTAACATGTGACATTTTAAAAAAAGAATAAAAAAAAAACTAAAAATATAAATATTTAGAAAATTAAAAGAACTATGAATTGACACATGACGTCTTATTTTCTAAAATAAAGGCATAATTGAGACAAAAAAAAAGTGAGGGACCTATCTAAGAAAAATCATCATAAATAGAGATCGTGATTAAACCTAAAGATTTATCTTCAAAATTGAAAATGTTTAATGAGAAAAACGCGGAATGAGTTTAATTTTGTCATTAATTCAAATTTATGTACTTTGTCCATGCATCTTAATTATATTAATGTAAGACACGTGATAATAACATGTCAATTGTCATTTTCGTGTAGCATAATGTAAGTTTGACATGTGACATTTTAAATAAAAATAATTAAAAAAATATTTAATAAATAAATAAAAAAACATAAACTGACACATGACACCCTTTCTAACGGTGTTAATACGAAAGTAACGACAAAGACCTAATTCCTCCAGTTTTTCAAAAATAAAAACTCAATTGAGACAAAAAGAAATGAGGAACCTATTTAAGAAAAATCACCATAAATACAAATCATATGTATGATTAAAATTTTTCTTTAAAATTGAAAATGCTTAATGAGAAGAACCAGAATGAATTTATGTTTGTCATTAATTCAAATTTATATACTTTGTCCGTGCATCTTAATTATATTAGTCCAATTGAACTTAAATTTAGACAATCAATGCTAGTTATTTGGTTAAAGTAAGATATATAGGTATAAATATTATTCATATTCATATTTATATTTAGAAAATTAATGACTCGTGACACTTGACACTACAAGTGTCACGTCCCACTATCATTGTCACGTGGTACAATGTCAGTTTAACATGTGACATTTTAAAAAATAAATAAATAAAAGAAAAACTAAAAATATAAATATTTAGAAAATTAAAAGAACTATGAATTGACACATAACGTCTTATTTTCCAAAAGAAAGACCTAATTGAGACAAAAAAAAGTGAGGGACCTATGTAAGAAAAATCACCATAAATAGAGATCGTGTGTATGATTAAACATAAAGATTTTTCTTCAAAATTTAAAATATTTAATGAGAAAAACGCGGAATGAGTTTAATTTTGTTATTAATTCAAATTTATTTACTTTGTCCATGCATCTTAATTATATTAATGTAAGACACGTGATAATAACATGTCAATTGTCATTGTCGTGTAGCATAATGTAAGTTTGACATGTGACATTTTAAATAAAAATAATTAAAAAAATATTAAAAAAAAAACATAAACTGATACATGACACCCTTTCTAACGGTGTTAATACGAAAGTAACGACAAAGACCTAATTCCTCCAGTTTTTTCAAAAATAAAAATTCAACTGAGACAAACAAAAAGAGTGAGGAACCTATTTAGGAAAAATCACCATAAATACAAATCATATATATGATTAAAATTTTTCTTTAAAATTGAAAACGCTTAATGAGAAGAACCAGAATGAATTTATTTTTGTCATTAATTCAAATTTATATACTTTGTCCATGCATCTTAATTATATTAATCCAATTGAACTTAAATTTAGACAATAAATGCTAGTTATTTGGTTAAAGTAAGATATATAGTTATAAATATTATTCATATTCATATTTATATTTAGACAGTTAATGACTCGTGACACTACAAATGTCATGTCCCACTGTCATTGTCACATGTCAGTTTAACACGTGACATTTTAAGGAAAAATTAAAAAAAAAACTAAAAATAAAAATATTTAAAAAATTAAAAAACCACGAACTGACACATGACATCTTATTTCCAAAAATAAAGATCTAATTGAGACAAAAAAAAAGTGAGGGACCTATCTAGAAAAAATCACCATAAATAGAAATTGTGTGTATGATTAAACCTAAATATTTTTTCTTCAAAATTGAAAATGCTTAACGTGAAAAACGCGGAATGAGTGTAATTTTGTCATTAATTCAAATTTAGGTACTTTGTCCATGCATCTTAATTATATTAATGCAATGACATGTGATAATAACATGTCAATTGTCATTGTTGTGTAGCATAATTAAGTTTGACATGTTACATTTTAAATAAAAATAATTAAAAAATATTTAAAAAATTAAAAAAAACATAAATTGACACATGACACCCTCTCTAACCGGGTAAATACGAAACTAAGGACAAAGACCTAATTCCTCCCATTTTTCAAAAATAAAAACTCAACTGAGACAAAAAAAAAGTGAGGGACCTATCTAAAAAATATCACCATAAATAGAGATCATGTGTATGATTAAACCTAAATATTTTTCTTCAAAATTGGAAACGCTTAATGAGAAAAATGGGGAATGAGTTTAATTTTGTCATTAATTCAAATTTATGTACTTTGTCCATGCATCTTAATTATATTAATGTAATGACACGTGATAGTAACACTTCAATTGTCATTGTCGTGTAGTATAATGTAAGTTTGAAATGTGACATTTTAAATAAAAATAATTAAAAAATATTTAAAAAAATAAAAAAATTAAAACATAAACTGATACGTGACACGCTCTCGGTATTAATACGAAACTAACGACAAAGACCTAATTCCTCCAATTTTTAAAAAATAAAAAATCAACTGAGACAAAAAAAAGTGAGGGACATAAATATATATCATATATATGATTAAATTTTTTCTTTAAAATTGAAAACGCTTAATGAGAAGAATCCAGAATGAATTTATTTTTTTCATTAATTCAAATTTATATACTTTGTCGATGCATCTTAATTATATTAATCCAAATGGACTTAAATTTAGACAATTAATGCTAGCTATTTGGTTAAAGTAAGATATATAGGTATAAATATTATTCATATATATATATATATATATATAAATTTTATATTAATGTGGAAGATCATAAACTATCTTTAATTTATATTTTTATGGAATTTTTCTCTAATTTTTTATTTAAAAAAAATGAAATTTCATATTAATAATTTGTTCACTAAGTCACGTCATTTGAAAAATCCACACCAGCTTATTATATTAGTCATTTTTTTTAACTCTTATACATATATTTAAAAAACATAGTTAACATTTATATAATTAACTAAATGTAAATATAAATAAACCCAATATTGTTAAAAATATTTAATAAAAATATCAATTTATAAAAAGATTTGTAAAGATTTATGTACAAATTAAGTTTTGTTTGAATTGGGAGAGAAACAAAATTGTTTAATTTTTAATAATAGGACTAAATGGAGACAAAATAAAAATACAGAAACCAAATTGAGACAAAATAAAAATACAAGACCAAATTGATACTGATGTAATGACATATGGCTTGATAGTAACACATAACATGGTCAGTGCTACGTCACATTATCATTGTTGTTAGAAAGTGGGGTGATCTAATAGCGGCCCGACAACAGACATCTCGTGCGTGATAGTAAAAATTGGGTGGTCCAATAGCGACCCGACAACGGGTGTAATAGAAACATAATTTCCCACTTAGAACTCGCTAGGATAGGTTTTAACCATTACTCTTATATCATATTAGAAAGTGAGTTTATGCCTAACTCAACCCTACAACACCGATAATGTTAGTTTGACATGTGATATTTTAAATAAAAATAATAAAAATTATTTAAAAATATTTAAAAAAAAAAAAACTACAAACTTACACATAACATACTCTTTAAAGTATGGAACTAACAATAAAAACCTAATTGATCCAATTTTTCAAAAAAAAAAAAACTATTTAAGAAAAATCATCATAAATAAAGACTATGTGTATGATTAAACTTAAAGATTTTTTTTCAGAATTGAAAACGAGAAAAACACGGAATGAATTTATTTTGTCATTAATTAAAATTTATATATTTTGTCCATGCATCTTAATTATATTAATTCAATTAAACTTAGACAATTAATTCTAGTTATTTAGTTAAAGTAAGATATATAGATATAAATATTATTTATATTCATATTTATATAAATTTTTTATTAATTTTTTGTATCAAGATATCTCTTCAAAATATACTTATTTTATTATGTAAAAAAAATTAGTATATTTTAAAAACATTATAATTAAAGGAAATTAGTGTATTTTGAAAACCCTGAAAAAGAAAACAAGATACCAAATTCAATAAAATAATTAACTTCATATAAATATTTCTCATAAAAAAAAAGCGCGTTGCCAGAAGAACCAGAATGAGTTTATTTTTATCATTAAATTAATTAAATTTATATACTTTGTCAATACTATACAATATTGATTGATGTTATATGGTATATGGTATGCTATCTATTATTAATCGAATTAAATTTAAATTTAAACAATTAACTCTACGTGGTATTCGGTTAAAGTAAGAAATGATATGTCACAAGGCATGCATGAAGACTGAAATTGGCAGTAACTCATGGAGCAGAAACAAGATAAAACAAAAACTCAATCTTTCACCGTCCCGGTTTCCCATGTGAAAGAAGCCACCGAAAAGTTTTATATACTTCATGTTGGTATTGACATTTGGTGGAATGTGGCAGAAAAAAAAGGTAGAGGACCCCACATGGCAGAGTAAACAGTGACATTAAATTTGAAACTCAACTGCTTCTTCTGATTCTCCATATCTACCTTCCAATCCGTCTTTTCCTCTGTTCCTTTAAGATAAAAATGCACTCTTCCCTTCTTAAAACAATCCACTATTAGAGTTTTTATCCCTTTTCGCCTCCCTGTATTTGCGTGCCATCCAAGCACTCCCCTTTTCACCCTTTGCACTCAAAAAGCCAGTCCCAGGATCACACACAGAGTCACAGACAGAAGGAGAGAGAAATAGCTATTGCTCTGTGGTTGACTGTTTCTTCATGGGAATAATAATCCACAAAGTGTACTTCAACTGGGATTTATCCGATTCCTTTGTCTCTGCTGATTCATAATCTCCTTAAGGTGCCTTTTCTTCTTTCTCTTCTGTCATAAATTCTCTTTCTTTTACTCCTTTTTTCCCCTGTCTGCTCTGGAATATTATTTTTGTCTATCTGGGGGCCTTCATGCTTGCGGTCTTTTCAATCTATAATCAACAACATAGATGGTGGGGTTGGTGGAAGTTTTTTCTTTTATGCATGTCGAATTATTTGAATTTCTCTTGAAGCAATTCAATTTTAGTCTATTCCTTACCAAGCCTCACAGGGCGTTGCTTTACGGGAAAAAGACAGAAGAAGGAGCCAATTCGGTGCTGCAGAACTGAAGACATTTGAGCTAATTCGTGCGTTTGACATGGAATCAATGCCTTTCTTATTTCCTTGCTTGAAGAACTGCTTGATTGATTAATCTATTACTGAAACTGTAACATTATTAATAGTTGACACAAATATCCTGCTGATTGGATATAATTTTTCTTGCGTTTTCAAAATGTCTTCAGAAGAACATCATAGCCATTCTTCCTTGAAAATTAGACATGCATTTAGCAACCTTTCTTACAAGTCATGCTAATTCTCTCTATTCATTTAATATTTTATTTGTCAACCTCCACCCTTCCTTTTCTTTTTCTTTTTATCATTTTCCTTGGTCTGTCATACTGTTTAGGATCTGAGAATCTGGGTAGCATGTGATTCCCACAATAAGAGGTGATATGGATTTTTTATTCCGTGATCTATCTACTCTTCATGATACCTGCTTTGCCAATGCAAATGTAATACCTCAAATAGCACTGGTTTGTAAAAGTTTTGGGATCACAACATTTTTTCCTCGAGCATTTATTTGTATACGATCTTTTAATTTGTCAATAGTTCTGATCATATGCTACATTTGAAGATTGAATTGAATTTGAGGTCTTGCTGTTTCAGAACAGGTTGTACCAACTTGCACCAAATAATATTGCATGGGTTGGTTTACTAAATTGCTCAAGGGATCCAACCGTAAACATTCAGGAGGAAGATATCATGGGAAATATGAAGGCGACAGATATTCAGACAATCATGATAATTCAGCGGTAATCACACTTTCTGCTTCTTGTAAAAAAAATTATCATTATTTCAACTTATCATGTCATTTTCTAGCACGATAGTTGCTTGAACATAACACAGCACTAGTTCCTTTCGGATTTGGTCTAAAGTTATGAATTCTAATATCTGAACTGAGAGCAGGATGATTTGACGGAAATTGAGAAAGAAGAAATTGATCGGGCAATAGCACTCTCTCTTTCAGAGGCAGATCCGAAAGGGAAAAAAGTTATGGGTGAGATTTATGCTTTTGCTTTTTTTATGTATCTTCTTATTAAAATCAGGAATTCAGTGTACCAGGTTACCTAAAATGTATATTCTAAACATAATGCATATCGATTTATTAAGTTCTTGTGTAACAATCTAAGTGTCTTGGTGTCAGTGATCAAGTATCTCGCTTAAAATGTAATTCTTATCTATACCATAATTATCAGGATTTGTTGATTCTGATGCTTGGTTTAAAAAGTACTGAACATATTTTTCATATGGTTAGATCCATTAAAAAGAATCTGAAATTTCATTTGGTAAACTTATGTTTGAAAATGGATTCCCAATTTTTTTTTTCCGTGCTAAATGCCTCATGTTTTTGCCTCTCAAAACCAGAGGATGACTCTGAATATGAAGATGATGAACTGTGTCCACTTGATGATGAGGAAGACAAACGTGTTGGGGAAGTTCAGCAAGATGAAGATGACCATCATGCTCAAATTCAACAGGATGAAGACAAAAATCTTGATGAATTTCAACTCGAGGAAGATGAACAACTGGCCAGGGCAATTCAAGAAAGTTTGAGCATTAGTTCTCCTCCTCGATCTGACACTGATTCTTTATTTCAACCTTTTGCAAACTTATTCCCACCTGTATACAGGTACCTGTGGAAAAAATGATATCTTTTATCTGTAGTTAGAGCCCAATTTCAAATACCACATGGAAATTGCCAAACTTCACTGGTTGTGGTAAACAGAGGGGAACAATTTATTGTCCTCATTAGTAAAATTGCTTTAATTGAACACATGCAGTAAAAAAAGTCGGTCCAAACAGATAGTGTTTCCAAACTTCATTAAGAAGAATTTCTGAATTGTACTCATTAGTTAATATAAGAAATGTAGACTAAAAGATTGGTGACTTTTTATCTTCACTTTCATTTATAGAAACACAGGATAAACCTGGTTTTTGCAAAATGTGCTTGCAGGACTTGTGCTGGTTGCAATGCCGAGATTGGCAGTGGAAGATTTTTGAGTTGCATGGGAGGTTTTTGGCATCCCGAATGCTTTTGTTGTCATGCTTGCAAACTTCCAATCACTGATTATGAGGTTAGATTCTTGGGTTGATTGCTATATGCTTCATGAAACTCAATTTGAACACATTTAGCTTTCTTCTGGAATTCATAAATGTAGATCTTTGGCTTTTTTTTTTTTTGTTAATATGATTGTAAATAATGTTTACATCCGTATCCATTTACAGTTTTCAATGTCTGGAAATGGCCGTTATCATAAATCCTGCTATAAGGAGTTGCATCATCCGAGATGCGAGGTTTGCAAAAACTTTGTAAGTAATGACAGTGAGTTCTTTCTTACAGATTTTTAGTCAATTCATTATGCCGTATTTGATTAATGGTTTCAATAAAATTTGATTGCCATACAAATTTCACTATATCATGTGTTTTGTTGGAAGACTGGATATTGAGCTGTTTTCAAAGTTAAAGTCGTTTTACACACTGTTCATTGCAGATCCCACCAAACGCAGGTGGCCTCATTGAGTATAGAGCACATCCTTTCTGGCTACAAAAATATTGCCCATCGCATGAGCGTGATGGAACTCCTCGTTGTTGTAGCTGTCAAAGAATGGAGGTCAGTTATAACAGCTTTCAAAACATGTGATCATTTGTTCGTGTATCCCATTTCTCATTCCTTTCTCTGTCTTTCTTTTGCCTTTTCATATCTGATATGAGATTTTCCAATCAGTGCAGTCTGTGGATGCCAAATATCTGTTGCTTGATGATGGCCGAAAGCTATGTCTGGAGTGTCTTGACTCAGCTATCATGGATACTCATGAATGCCAACCTCTCTATGTTGAGATACAAGAATTTTATGAAGGTTTACATATGAAGATAGAGCAGCAAATTCCTATGCTTTTGGTTGAGAGACAGGCACTGAACGAAGCCATGGAGGGAGAGAAGAATGTAAATGTTTACGTTTTGAACATTCATTCATGAAATTTTCTTGTCATTTTCTCTTCTTTACATCATACCCTTCTATTGTCCTGATTTTTGCATTGCTTTTTGAGTGTAGGGTCATCACCACTTACCTGAAACTAGAGGACTTTGCTTGTCTGAAGAGCAAACTGTTCCCACTGTAGAGATCTCTTCTTAATTTCAATCTTCATTAATGGTTTAAATTCTCAATAAACTATCTCTATTCATCAAGCAGTGATTTATACCCTTTTCTTGTAATTCCAGATTTTAAGGAGACCAAGGATAGGGGCAGGATACCAGCTCATAGATATGATAACTGAGCCTTTTAGACTGATCCGTCGATGCGAAGTGACAGCCATACTTGTTTTGTATGGCCTTCCCAGGTATCCTTCTGGTGCCAACTATTTTTATGAACTCAAGTGTTTGCATTTGGAGTTCACTGTATAAATTCAAGAATTTTTTATGTTCATAGGCTATTGACTGGATCAATCCTGGCTCACGAAATGATGCATGCGTGGCTTAGACTTAAAGGTACCATCATCCTTCATGTGATCAATGAGGAAAATTTGTATTTCATTTCATAGCGTTAAATTAGAGAGATTTATGGGGTTATGGCAGGCTATGGCAATCTGAGGCCAGAAGTTGAAGAGGGAATTTGCCAAGTCTTGGCTCATATGTGGTTAGATTCAGAGATCTATTCCAGCTCTGGGAATGAAGGTGCATTACCATCATCATCGTCTTCTTCTTCTTCCTCATCCTCCTCCTCACCTTCATCCTCTTCATCATCTAAGAAGGGTAAACGTTCTGAATTTGAGAAGAAACTTGGTGAATACTTCAAACACCAGATTGAGTCAGATAGTTCATCAGCTTATGGAGATGGATTCAGAGAGGGTAACCAGGCAGTGCTCAAGTATGGCCTTAAAAGGACCCTTGACCATATCCGAATGAGTGGTAGTTTTCCATATTGAAAAGCGGTTCAGAGTGAGCAATTCATCTTCATGAGTAAAGTAAGGAATCTCAACTCTTGATGAGAAAATTTAGGACTTAAATTTGAACAAATTGGTGATATTTTATGCACAAGCATATGATATCAATGGTTAGTTTCATCAATGAGTGAGACTTTTTACTTTCTCTCTAGAGGATGGACTCACTTAGAGAAACCAAATGGAGAAACATGATACAATCTTCTTTCCTCTACATCAACCGATATATCAGCTTTGTCATTTAAATTAAATAGGATGCAAAGGTTCAAAAAGCATATAATTTTGACATTACACCGGACTAAATAAGGAATGAAAAAGCCTCCTGTTAGTCTCCGGTTGCCAAAAGTATATCTTTTCTCTTTTTCTTTCCAGATAAACGTTGTCTCTTATATTCTCTGTGTTACAAAATACCTTGCAGCAATTGAAAATTCACAGGATTTTAAGTTTCTATTTACTCTCTGCGAATGTCCTTTCAAATATTGATTTGATTATCTTAATAAAAGACTTTGTGCTTCGTTTGTTGAATGTAAATCAATAACAAATTGTTGGGACAATCTTTCACCTTTCAAAACCAAACTTTCTTGGTCTATCTTGAATTCAGAATGCTAATCTTTTACACAAGGAATTGCAGTTAAATCCAAACCTAGATGGAAAATTCTCTTTATGTCAAACCTCACAATATGAAAAGCAATAAACAATGTTGCAATGAAATGAAGTCCGTATGTATTTCATGAATTCTCTACAATTCACCTTCGTGAGATCTAACGATCAGAATCATCAATTATACTTTAACAGCTTTTATCTCCTTCATGCTCTCCATTTCAAATTTTGATAATCATGTTATTAACGACAACTTATTGAACACACCTTATATTTTTTTTTTGATAAACACTATTTGATTGAAAATTGAAATTTATTTGAAGTTTTGTAATTAGGAGAGAAAAAAAGTCCTTATATTGAAAAAGAGATCCGTGCTTTTAAAAAAAAATCAGACGATTTTAACTAATAAGATATACGTTAAAATAATATGTTGTTAGATTATAAGTAAAGTACTTAGACATTGAAAAGTTAGAACAATGCTAATCATAATCAATTGTTTTAGTTTTAGTTTATTTTGTATCATCTTATTAATTCCTCAAATACTTTATAAAAATATTAATTAAAACAGGTATATATTTACATTTTGTAAGAAAAGAAACATAAAATATTCAATACTTTCTACGTGTACAAAAAAGATTAACAATAAATAAATGGTTTAGAACTATTAATATCTTCATAAATAAAAAAAATCATTTTTAAAGTGCCTTTTCAATTTACAAATTTTGGTATATGTAAGGACGTAGAGATTATATATATATATATTAAAAATAATATAGAATTAGATTAAAAATTTAAGAGAAAAGTTTTCTTTATTTTATAAAGCGTATAAACCACAGCAACTTCACCAGCTCTGTTCATTTCTACTAAATCACACACACATTCTCTCTAAAGCTTCAACCCTTACTTTTCTTTGTTCATTCTAGTCCTAAGAGCTGTTTCTATCACCACTTTGGTGGTCTGTAGGGTTTGGCTGCACCCTTGCTGTGTGAGGTGCTATAGAGAACGTTGTTGTAAGTTGTGCTAGGAATCCAGGTAAGGGGAGCTAGGTCTTTGATTTTTGTTCAGTAAACTAGGGTGTGTATGATTTAGGTTCCTGTTTTGAAGTTGTGTAGAAATGCTTATGTGAAACTGCCTGTATGTTGATGCTGTATGAAACTGGAATTGATGATCCTGTATGATAGCTCAAATGCTCATTGTGTGTCAATTTTTGAAACTGTGAATTAGTGTCTATGATTTTGGTCTGGGGGTAGTATATTGTTAAATTAGGGAGTTAAGGGTATGAAAGCTGTTATACAAGTTGCTGGCTAGGGAGTTCAATAAATTACAGGGTCCTAGGTCACTTATGAGAGGAACTAAAACAGCGATTTTGGGCTAATGTGGTTGAGAGTGTCTTCGGAGTGTTGGGACAGCTTAGACCAATCAAATGTGACTTGTTAGGATTATAAAACTGGCCTAAAACCTATTAGAAATGATAAAAATCGAAATTGGGTCCTTAAGTTGTAGAAATTAATGTTTAAAAGATAAAACTTGATCTTAATCACTTTAGATTAGTACTAGGAAGAGTTAGGACAATCTAGGTAAGTTTAACTAGGCTTAATACACGAATTGGGGGTGTTAGAAGTTGATAAAAAGGCCTATAATTGGTAATGAGGGTGTGAGATGCTTAAAATCTGCAGAATTGCGTTCTGCAGATTATGCAGTCTCGCTATGCGAATTGTCTCGCATGACGAGACCTTGTGAGGGGGGGAGGGGTGCCACTATTTGGTTATTCGCTATGTGCCCTTGTGCGTTGTGCGAATATCTAGAGAGCCATGCTCTCTGTTTAAGCTCTCGCATAGCGAGCTGGGTGCACTATGTGAGAGACCTGAGGTACTGCACCTCTACAAATAAATTCGCCTTGCGAATCCAAGTCGTGCGCTGTGCGAAACAACCCTGTTTCGCCTTGCGAGAAGGGGGTGCGCTGTTTGATAAGGACATATTTTACCATGATTTCAGTAATGAATTAAGAGAAAATGTCAACTTTTCCTTGACCTTTCACCTTGTAAATCCTAGTTTTCTCTTAGTTTGTTAAGTGGTTGCACTTTAAGCTTTAATGAAATATTTTGATCACGAATCCCTACTTTTATGTGCTTAAAGTAGTTGGAAGAAGTCTATGCATCAAATGAAGGCACTGGAACCCAAAGAAAACAAGAAAAAAACAGCCAAAAAGGTGAATTCTAGGATGTTGCCGCTGGGCTACCGCTTGAGCGGTGACGACGCTGATGTGGCAAAAATCTGAGTTATTTAGGTGTGAAACGCGAGGGCTTGGTATCTTTTTTGCGCCCAGACACGATTCCTCTCCTTGGGAGCTCTTGGAGGTGAGCTAGGAACTATGGGAACAGTCCATCTTCTTCCTTGGGTTCTCTTCTTTCTTCCATCTCCACCATTGTTGTAAGTTTGAGCTCTCCATTCATGGAGAGCTAGTTTCATTATTGTTGGGAGATTGATGTAGCCACTTAACTCTTATGTAAATCACTTTGTTTTGAATGAATATATGTCTCTTTCATTGATTGTTAGTGTTAAATTTCTTCTCTTAATGCTTGTTGTGAAGTTGCTAACCATGACATGATTTTAAGGTTTGCTTGATATTGGGAAATGTTAGGTAAATCTGGACTTGGGTTAATCACCTAAAGGAAATAGTATATAGGGATAGAACTAGGACCTTTGGTTGTCTTAAAATCTCAGTTCTTAATGCGGAAATAATTGTTAGGTTTTCCAAGGGATTGAAGCCTAATGAGGAAGTCTAGGCTTTTTCTACCAAGAGATTGGGGTTTGAGTAAATTAGTAAATTGACATTGACATATTAATGAAGAGGAAATGATTTTATATACATAAGAGTGAAGTAGGTGAAATCATACCCCCAACAATACCATTCCATTTCATTTCTAATCTTACCATTTCCAAGTGTTTGAGTGCCAAGGATCACTTTTAATAATTATTGTTTCATGTTTATTTTCATTACACTGAATTCACATTAATTAGAATTATTCTTTAGTCTAAATTAGTTAGATAATTATACGATTGTAAAATGTTATACGAGTCTCTTGGGATAGATATATGGTCTTACCGATTTATTACTTAGAACGATTTGCTACGCTTACCAAAGAGTTAACACTGTGTGAATCCCCTGCGTGTAATTCTCTCTTTTTGCTTTTGACTGGCTGAAATAAGTGTGTGTACTCCTTGAGATGCATAATATGATGTTGTTCGATTGATAGACTGCCATGACTATTTACATATTAGACGTATATGGTTTGAAAGAATATGATTGTGGAATAGAATGATGTAATTGAATATGAACTGGACATCTCAAGGTGAGATGATTGGGAGTGGTTGCAGAGATTTGTGGGGTTGTCTTGTATAATTATATGGAGCTTTGAAATGGTAAGTCTATCCCTACACTCAAAGCATTTTCATGCTCAAATAGAGAAGAAAGGTGTGAGTGGTGAGAGTAAAAGGAGGTCCTTGTCTATAGTCTTAGAGTTTAGACATAGACTGGTATGAGGATTTATCTTGCATAGTGTTGGGGAGGGCCAGCTGAACTATGCAAGTGCAAAGACGACCAATAGTTCGACAATTATACAAATCCGGAGGAGTCGTGTTGAGTCCTTAATGCATGTTTGAATGATATGCTTTGATTGTTCTTTTTATATGTAACTAAACGTGATGATATTGATTTATTGTGCTACATGTATATTGCTTGTTTACCTAGCTCACCCTTGCTTCTGTGTTGTGTGTTGCTTGTGTATGTTTTTCCTTTGCGATGATCATCCACTTGGATGGGAGAAGATGATGTTGAGGAGGTGCCTCTAGAGCAAGCACTAGAGGATGTTGATGTTGCGGTGTAGTCTTCTTAGGATTTTCCTTTCTTTGGAAACTATGTTATTTTGGAGTACTCTAGTATGCTCTTGAAGTTTTAATGTAGACCATTCTGGATGATTGTAACCCTTACCTAATCTCAAGTTAACTCTTAATTGCTCTCCTTTATTATGACATGTGGACGCCTACATGATATGATAGTGGTTATTATACATTTGGGATGTCACATTACATATAAGAATAATAATTATATAAAGAGGAGGGATATTTTTGCTCACATATAAATATTACTTAATTACATATTATTACTAGGGAAATTATGCGTACTTGTATCTATATTTTTACTATATTAAAATAATTTTTAAAATATACAATTTTGTAAAAATTATGTTAAAAAGATTAAAATAATACAATTAAAAATATATATTGTGTAAAACTAATATTAAAATAATAAATGTAGTAGTTATTTAAAAATAAATAAAATTATGTAGTAGTTTTGTAATAGATAAAAAAATTTCAATTATTAATTAAAAATTAATTTTTATTTCTTAAAAATAAAATTATATGATAATTTTTTTTTTAAAATGATACAAAATATAAAGTTTAATATCTAAGGTTCCTATTTTTGTTGATTTTATTCAAAGTGGTCTTCGATTTTTTTGGACATTCATACTTATCTTAAGTTTTTTAATTTTTGTTCAATTTAGTCATTTTTTCTGATAGCGTCTAAATAATTAATGAGACACTATCCATGCGAGCCATTAGTGAATGACGTAGTTCATTTTTTCTAACGTGGCTACCCATGTCAGTGATGCAATTAGGATTTTCTGGTTTGCGATTTGGCTTCCCATGGCGGCGCGAAGGTGAGTTTCGCAATTATGGTTTCTGGTTGGTGATTTAGGGTTTATGTTTGCAGGTGGATTATGTGAGGGTTTTGTGATTTTTTATGCTTTCATGGTTGATCGTGATGATGATTCATGAGTTGGGTTTAAGAAGCATCTAAACATTAAACACCAATGACCAAGCACTAACACTTAAATCCCAAACCCACTTTATTCCCCAATTACTACATTTTTTTCTCAAGTCATACAATGGTGGCTGATAGAGGTTTTTGCAGTGGTTTGTGGTTCCGTTGTTGGTGGATTCGCGTTTGGTTTGGGTGGTTGACTATGGAGGTTCTCGTGGTCTAGTGCGTGATTTAGGGTTTTTCGTAGGTTTCTCATGAGGTTGTAGATCTACGATTTGTTGCTTGCCCGAAGAAGATGTTTGTTGTTTAGCAGTAGTAGTACGAGGATGTGGTACGAGGAAGAAGATGGAGGTGTGTTGCGGTAATGTAGTGGCGGGGAGGGAGAGTTTTGTGATCGATGATGCGACAACAATGAAGTGGAGGATGTTGGGAAAAAGACGAGATGATGTGGCAGCCACATCATTCGCTGATGTCTCACGTGGACATTATGTCGTTAGCGATTTATATGCCATCAGGGAAAAAGACCAAATTGAATAAAAATTAAAACAAAAATGAGACCACTTTGAATGTCCAAAAAAGTCGAAGACCACTTTGAACAAAATTGACGAAAATAGAAACCAAAATAATATCAAACCCAAATATAATTACAAAATATCTATCCATTTTATATAATACTAGTGAAAACATATATGAACATGTGTCTATTTTGTTTTCTACTATATAAAAAAAATATTAAATTATGAAATGATTTTTAATGATTAAAATAAAAATATTATGTAATATTTGTAACAATCTAAATTAGCACATTACTAATTTATTCATGGTTAATAACTGTCAATAATATATACATAATATATTTATGGTCATCCAAAAAGTATTTTAAAAATTTTCAAATAATAACATAAACATTACAAATTTCCTAGGGACTATAAAATATGGTAATATATACATATACAAATATTCTACTTTAACGTTCTAAAAGTTTTGCAACTTCACTATTTTTTCTTCCACCATATGTATGATCTTTGTTCACTTATAACATATGACCATTGTAAGTGGATACCACAATCCTAAAATAAAAACAAAGGGTAAGCAGTGGATGTTAGCAATACTACATAAAACAACATGATCATCAAAACAAAACCTAGTAGTTCAATCATACAAGTTAATCTCCTACCATTTTATCACAGTTTCTCCATCTTTATTGTAAAATTTGATTCAACCACAAAAATCAACTTTGCAATTAGAGTTGAACATCAACTTTAAATCAACAATTAAGAACAAGAATCAAATGTTTATTAAATAATGCACCCCTTATGGCTCAATCATTACAACACAACCCTCATGACTCAATCATAACATAAACATTTGTCTTTACTTCTCGAAGATCAATGTATTGAGCAAATTTAGAGACTTTATACTACTCAAAACTCAATCCTACTTCTCAGGAGTTATAACTATAGATTCAATCGGGACATTAATCCCTCTTGAATATGACCAGGTAAATTCCCCACATCTGCTAGGTCCAATCTTATTTCATACCGAAACTTCAAATGACAGGAACCTCTTTCGATTCTCACACTAGATATCTTCCTTTACACGAGTTTAATGCTAATAGATCAAAATAGTCTCTACGAAATCCCTTTTGAGACATTATTTAACATCACATCACATTAATGTAGTACTCCATCCTTAGGAAACGTCCACACAAAATTGATATTTCACTCTTAATATTTCCAAATAATTTAAAACACATTGAAAACTAATTATTATTCTCACACTCTAGTCCAAGGAGACAATATTCTCGCCCAACGAAAATAAAATAAAGGCTTCCAAGAACTGAAGTTCTAGGTCGCACCCCAACAACATTAGTGCATACCTAACGCATAGGAATGATAATGGATCTAGTCACGTACGGATAGTGTGTACTCGCTACCCGACCCACAACAAAAATTTCACCTGCTATCCGCACGAATACCCATTTAAAAAAATACTCGTGAGTTTTTTAAAACCCGTGGGTACTTATAAATACCCTCAAATATTTAAAAAAATATATTTTATAAATTTTTAAAATAAAATATAAATTAAAATTTAATTTTAATTAAATTTCATCTCATAAAATATTTTCAATTAAATTTAACTTAATAAAATATGAATTAAATTTTTATTTTTATTTTTTGTGGGTAGCGTGTATACGCGAATACAAGTAGTATAATACTCGTATTTGACTTGTTTATAAGCGAATATTAAAATATATTCGCGCATGCCAACTATCCATTGCGGGTTTTATCTTTGAATACATGTGAACACGAATATTTTTGTCATGTATGTTTAGTGGTAACTGTTTGGCGCCTAATACCACAAGCATTACACCTTTTTGGGATGTATTTTTCAAATGGTGCCCGAGAATATATAGTTGACACTCAATGCTCCAAACCCTTGAACTCTTTGGAATATATTTTCAACAACACTATTATAGAATTTTTAAAAATTTCAATATGTACGAAACTAGTTCATTGTTGTATCTAAGTTATTTTACTTATTTCTTATATCAAAATAAACCCAATTCAATTCAATTCAAAATCAATAAATATATATATATATATATATATATATATATATATATATCACCATTACACCAATTTCTCATACAACACTCAAATCAATCTATTTTATCTACTTTCATTTCTCTAAAACAACTTCATCACATTGGCACAAAATCACTCAAAACTTTAACTCAATAAAACAACATAAACAATAATTTCAAAAACAAAGTTCAATATCATATAATTTGTCAAATTTATTTTATAATTTATAAATAATTTTTATGATTTTTTAGTGTGAAAATGATTTTTTTATTATCTATATATTGAGGAGATTTTTATTTTTTATATACATTTTTTTTAATTTTATCTTTTAAGTAAAAATTATTTTTAATTAAAATAAATATATTTTTATTTTTATCCTTTAAGGATAGTTAATTTAGGTTTAATTATTTTTTAAGTTAAAATAACTATTTTATCTTTCTAAATCATTGTTTATTTAAATTCTGTTATTTTTTTTTAAATTAAATTAATTATCTATAATAAAAAAGCGGGTACATTTTTAACAATTATTTGAGTTTTAAAAAATAGTTATAAAATTAAAAGTTAATTTTTTATTTAAATTTAAAAAGCTGTCATTAAAAAAAAAATTTAAAAATTAATACCCTCCATTAATGTTATAGCAAAATTTTTATGAATTATGAAATGATTTTTAATTATTAAACTAAAAATATAATGTAATTTTTTACTTGAAAAATATAATTTATAAATAATTTTTATGATTTTTGATTGTAAAAATATTTTTTATTATAAATAATTAATTGAATATAAAAATCTAATTATTAAAAGATAAAATTAAAAATAATTTTTTTATTTGAATTTAAAAATAATTATTAAAAAGATAAAATTGAAAAAAAATTATATATCAATAATAATATAGAAATTTATCCATATTTGTAGGTAATAAAAAAATTTAACAGATAGGCAGGCACGTGGACCAGTATGAACATGATTGTAGCATGGTCGTGGCAGTGATGCTTACCAATATGTGATTCCAAAACTGATCTATTTCCTTCTCCTTCTCACTTCTGTCTCTCTGCTACAAATCCAAAAACCACCAAATCGCGGGTAAAATAATCCTCATCTGGTTCTTCACTTTCTCACTTTTCTTCATTGGAATTTCACTTGTGTCTCCGTCACTTGCATTCATTTCACTCGATTTCGCTTCTGCTCTAGCAGTACCATTTTTAAGTTTCCCGAGCGAGTTCTAGGGTTCCCGTTGCCATGGACCAGGCCGAATTAACCACCGAACTGGTACTTTCCGATCCGTTTCCTCTCTATTAGTTTCTTCGTTCCTCGATCTGATCGCAAAGTACCGATTGTGCTCGATTCCGTTTGGATTTAGTTCTCGTGCATTTTATTGTGTTGGTTTTCGATGTGGTTTGAATTTCTTCACTGGCATTGTGTCGTGTTTTCTTGAAGGTTCTGAGTAGGGACATTCCATGGGAGACCTATATGTCCACGAAGCTCATCTCAAGCACCAGCCTTCAGCTCTTAAGGCGCTATGATCACCGATCAGAGAGTCACAGAGCACAGTTGCTCGATGATGTAATTTTTTTTCAATTTTTTTTTTGGGAAAGTAATAGTAAATCATAGTTTGTTAATTGTTGTGCTGAGCTTTTAAACTTGATTTGATTGCGATTTTGATTTGAAGTGGATTCAATTTGTGATTTCCAAGTATGTTGTCTATTGGTTTTGAAAGTGCAAGCTTGTTCGTTGTGTGGCAGGATGGTCCCTCGTATGTTCGCGTGTTTGTTCGTGTTCTGCGTGATATTTTCAAGGAAGATACTGTAGAGTATGTTTTGGCACTGATAGATGAAATGCTTGCAGGTAAATTGTTGAAATTGGTGCATTTTTTTTTCTCATTTGTTTGTTAACAGTGTAATAACCTTAAATTATCTTTTGCAGCAAACCCCAAGAGAGCAAGACTGTTTCATGACAGTACTCTTGCAGATGAAGATACTTATGAGCCTTTCCTAAGTTAAGTCTTTACTCAAATATGTTTTTTTGTTCTAATTAATTATTAGATTTCTTTGTTTTGGAGGTGAGATTAGCTCATGTACAGTGTATGTTTATCTATCACACACACACATTAAAATCTCTCATTAATACACTATATACAATTCGGCATTTTTGTTTCAAATAGAATGTATTTGTTACCGTGTTCATTACTTCAGCTAAAGGTATAAATAAGTTCCAGATTCCTACTATATGACTGATTTTGTGTTGAGTACCCGATACTTTGTTTTTCAAATAACAAGTTAAACATTTTGGTCCATTCTGATACCTACTAGTTCTATAATACACGTGTTGCTAGGTTGAAATATGTTTCCCATCGAGTGATGATACGCATTAAATTCCTTTTATTAACTATATTGACAGGATACGCCATTATATGATGGAAAACTATCGGCTGTCATGATAATAGAATAGGTTGAAAGTTCAAAATAAAAATAGAAAAATTTCTTTAGGGATCAGTTAAAAGAATCAATGTAATAGTCGGGACAAAATATGAATAAATATTTTTCTAGGGATTTAAACCAAAATTTATATATTATTAGGTCCCAATTTTAATTTTTTTTTATTGGGTACCTAAAACAAATATTAGTCATATACGAGACCTAAAACTTATTTAAGCCTCAGCAAAACGGTTTTAAGAATTTTCTTTGCAAGGAGTCTAACCATTGATGATATAGTATTTGAGTCTATGTAAAATAGTGCTTGTGGAAGATTGTGCTTTATATGGTCATTTGTAGTCTAGTATTATACCTTTCTTTTGAACACAGAAACCAAAAGTCTGTCGCTTTTAATTACATTTCTTTGTCATTTCTTTTACAGAAGATTAAATGCTATGTACGCTTGTTTATATAATGTCATGTCATTGTCTTGGATTTTGAAAATTTCTTTGTACTTCAAATTTATGATATTCAAAAAATGAGAAAAGAAGAATTTTATCCATCTTGCAGATTGCTTTGGAAAGGAAATTGGTTCATACAAGAGAAAAGTTGTAAGATCCTTGCTTTAATTGTTAGGTAATACAAACTCAAGATCTTTTCACATTTTAATTCTAAAAAACTTCTCAGACTTGGATTAAATATCATATTCAAGCTGTATAAGTTATTGCCTTACAAGTTATTACAGAATTTCACCCTTTTCTGATAATAGTGTCAGGCCAAAAAATCAGAATGGTGTTGTGTCTAATGGAGAAGCATCAAATGGAAAGAAGCCATTTACCACTATTGATGATGTTTTGATAGGATTAGTAAAATGGCTTTGTGAACAGGTATGTGATACTGAAAATTCTTTCCATCTCTCTAGATCCACTGGATAATAGTAATTCACAGATATGTTGACAATACAACTAATCTTATCAACTTAGGCAGGAAGCTGCCACAATCACTTGACGTGTATGAAAATTAAGTTAGATTTGTGATTGCACAAGTGTGGCATTATTTTCTCAACTTGAACACTAAGTTATAAATTGTACCACAGAATCAATTAAACTAGACTCATTAAGATTGAACTCAGATCAATAGGAAGTTTATGAAATATTCTGAAGATGTTAAGGATCCCTTTCTACCAAATATGCATGCTTTCTTACGTTCATCTATGATTGATTTATTAAATATTAGTTGAAGAAACCTTTTCATCCTACTCGTGGAGTCCCAACTGCTATCAATTGCCTAGCAACACTGCTTAAGGAACCTGTGGTCAGGTCTTCCTTTGTTCAGGCAGATGGGGTCAAGTTACTTGTGCCATTGATTTCACCAGCATCCACACAACAGTCCATTCAGGTAAGTTTGTCGGACTCTACCTCTTAGAATCTGAAAATCTGAGTAATTGAATTTTTCCTTAGTTGGCCTATACCAATAGGGTAGGTGCTTGGGTAGGCATGGTATATCTAGCTATGCCTGTAATACTTGCTAGAAATTTAAGAGTCTGTATTGCATTTAGTAAGAGATGGATAACTTATACTTGGTGATTTTTACCAAATAATGATTGTTTTGATCAACATTGATAGAGTGATTTCTGATTCCAGATATGTTGGCTTCTAAATTGAATTATCAGTAAAAAATATAAAATGTTATTCATGAAGTTGTTTAGATTTCGTGGGTGATTTTTTAAGGATAAACAAGTGAACTTAATTGATAAATTCCTCTGTAACAGCTTCTTTATGAAACATGTCTCTGCATATGGCTCTTATCCTATTATGAGCCAGCAATTGAATATTTGGCTACTTCAAGGACCCTTCCTCGACTTATTGATGTTGTTAAGAGTTCTACAAAAGAGAAGGTATTGCTTGTTGAATTTGTGTCCATCTCATTTCTCTCTTATAAACAAAATGTTATTCACATCTCTCTATTTCTTACAATATCATCAGTAGTTATAGACTTGTTGTTCTTTTATAGCTTTTAGCTTAGTTTGTATTAAATTTCTGCTATATCTGTGTGTAATAGTAGCAAGTAGGTATTTTTTGTTTATAACTTTCTCTGGCATAGCGGTCTAATGTTGGTACACTTGTTTTACAAGGTGGTTAGAGTTATTGTGCTGACTCTTAAGAACTTGATGTCAAAAGGGACATTGGGTGCTCAGATGGTTGACCTTCAGCTGCCACAAGTTGTCCAGAGTTTAAAGGCACAAGCATGGAGTGATGAGGTCAGATAATTAAGACCTACACTACGTTAATGTCCTGTTGAACTTGTGTGCAAATTCATAGCAGGTGCCATGCGGAGAAAAATATTTTTGATTTATACCTTTTGCTATTTGAGCCTTAACCGGAAAGTTGCTGTCTTGTGGCCTCACAATCAGAGGTTCAATTCCTGTAAACAGTGTCTTGCAGGATTAGGTGTTATGCACCTATGCCTACCCTCCCCAAACCCCATCAAGTGGGACGGGGAAGTCTTGTGCATTAGGTTTCCCTCTATTTACATCTTGCTACTATTGAAGTATTTGCTATCAGAACTAATATTTTAGTTTTTTTGTCATCATAGTCATAGTGTTTTTATATAACATGGCCTTTGCAATATTATGTATTATTTCTTGTCTTATGTTGTCATGCCGATACCATAAACAGTTATATACACTTGCTGTTATCTGTGATTCATCACCCTTTTAATGGCACTTACCATTTGATGTATGCACTTAGGAAAGTCAGAGTGACTGTTACTGCAGAATTTACTTATTGGAATGATATGATGCTTCCTCTCGAGTATTTATTGTTACTCAATAGATAAGTTGTGATTTACAACATGGTTGATGAAATTTGATTAATCTGTGATGCATTGCTTCCTTGTTACACAGTGACTCTTGTGCATGTTGGCCATAACAATAGCGTTCTCTGTTTTCTATTTGTATTGTAATGCACAAGTGTAAATGAACCCTTATGCATGATAAACCAATTATGCTGCTAACTTTAATACACATTCTGGAAGGCTCACCGGACATCAAATTTTCACTATTCTAAAGTGCCTTTTCCATTCTCTCCTACATTTGCTTGAATCGGCACCCTCTATGGTTAAACTATATGTGTGTATTACTTGAGATTTATCACATTATCTAAAATTACAAGCTTAAAAATAGATAGCTCTTTTAAACCTCTATTATCACATTTTCTTTTGAAATAGCCTATTTTGTATTGCTAGCCCAATATTTCTATTGATTAGAAAAGTTTGTATAGGACTTGTTGGAGGCACTGAATTCTCTGGAAGAAGGGCTAAAGGATAATATTAAAAGACTAAGTTCTTTTGATATGTACAAGCAAGAAGTTCTCCTTGGCCATCTAGATTGGTCTCCCATGCACAAAGATCCCTTATTCTGGAGAGAAAATATAACCAACTTTGAAGAAAATGATTTCCAGGTATATATGCATTTCTTCCTTTATGCTTTAATTTATTTCTTATTTAAGCAAACATGAAAATTTAGGCTGAGGAAAATAACAAGGGCTTCAGTTGCTTGTGACCTACTAATTTCTGTTATTTCATATAAAATTGGTATTCTCAGTTTGTGCTCATATTGGGTTTCACCTTGATAGAAATGGTTATGCACTAATACTAACTGGCTGACTAGTGCTTGTGTAATCTATGAAGCTTGGACACACCTCTTCAATGGTGTGTCCCTGTGTATGACATGTACCAAACATCGACTCGGGTATGACACGTATTAAAGTGTCTAATTTAAAAAACATATTTTTGGTTCTATGACAACTCTGACAATGTGAATAAGGACATATACCATGATTTTTTGTCTAAGTATCTATTATAATTATAGAAGTAAGGAACAAGTTCTAAATAATTAGGAATGTTTAGATTATATATGTATTATTAGGATGTTTTTGTTCATTCTCCTATCATATCTTTATACAATATAGAACTTTTTGAACTTGTTTGTTTGTCTTTAGATGAATCTCGGCTAGAGTGGTCTTTTCGATGATGATTATTAAGAAGGGGATGAAATGTCTCAAATGAATTAGATTCTCTTTTCACTTTTTGGATTTTAGATAGATGGATTAAATTTTATTTTTTTTAGGTAACAATATTTTCAGATTTTTATATTTGATTAACTTTTTTTTCATAGATGATTTTGACTATGTAACTCTTGATTGTGAATTTAAATAATTCATAATGATGTTCAATACACTACCACCACACACAGACACACCCCTGTGTTGCCGTGTCCCGTGTCTATATCAATGTGAGTGTCTGTTATAGCTCTCTTATACTTTTCCATTTAAGACAGTATGGAATTACTTTATGTGTTCCGTGATAGAATATGACCTCACACATAGGACTTTTAGTCTCAGCATTACGTAGTTGATTGTGCAAGGTATCTATGTTTTTTTTCTTATAATAATTGTGATGGTATCAAAATGGGTGGTGTTTTGCAAGCTGTGCAGACATGACATGAATTTCAATTGATAATTGGTGTGTACTCTGACTCTTTTGTTAGAAAAATAGGCTTGAGTTCAAGAGAGAGGTGAATTAAACTTGAAAAGAATTTAGAAAGTTTTTACAAATGATTGAATGGTTAACTTTGAATCAATAAACAAACCATTTTCAGCTTCTAGAAATACTACTTTTAATGTTCTTTAATTTTCCATAACCCTGCAATATGTATATAATTCAGATGAGTTGAAAGAGATAAGAAGAGAATAACACCAAAGATTATAGTGTTCATCCGCATAAGTTACATCTGGTTGTTGAATCACCTGGATTAGACTAGTAGACTAATTTCAAGATTTTAGAAGCACCTTAGAAGAAATTTAGTACAACACAAGATCTTGAATCCTACTGGATCTCTTACAACCTTTTGTGAACCTTTCACAACAAAACCTTCTTGACAGCCCTAGTCTAGAACAACCAACAACAAAGAAAGCAATTTGGAATTGAATACAATTAATTTCAAAAAAACTCCCTCTAGAAGCAATGCTTGGTGATCCTCAACAAGAATGAATTGCAGCACTTAATCTTGATCTTTAGAAAGATTTTTCAGAATGAGAACTCCCAAGATAGTTTTTCGGTCCACTAAAAGTAGGATTCTGAAGTTCAAAAAATATGTTGGATAAAAAGCTATTTCGAGTTTTCTTTTTGAAGAGAAAAGATAGAAAACAATTGTGATGAATTGATATTTTCAACTGGTTGAAAATCTATTTCAATTGATTGAGAAGTGAGAAATTGGTTTTCAACAGAAGTTTCAGGTTTTTAACCAATTAAAAACTTGTTTTAATCGATTGAAATGCTATGCTTGTGTTTTCTACCAAGCTATGAACATTTCAACCTACTAAAACAGATTATAATCAATTGAATTCTTAACTTTCCTTTAGACCCAGTGAATTCGTGTAAAAACTCTTTGGAAACAATTTTAGCACAAAATATTGAGATCAGGCATCACACCCTCACTCAAACGAACTCTAAACCTAAGAATTACAACTCAACTAGACTCAAACAATAAAATCATCCAATCTTTATCAAGGTTGAGGCAAACTCCATCAAGTCTTCATCTTCAAATGGTTGGAGACATCAAGTCATATCTTCTAATCTAACAAGTTTGCATTGGCGTTAATACATTGTAAATGATTGCAGCTGACCGAATCTCTTTGTCAGTGTGATTAAGTTATGGCCAAAAGAGATAACTATGTTTAATTAATTTATTTCCTTATAACTATCATTTTGGGTCCTAAAGCGTTACAGGTGAAACTTATTCCGTGGTCCAATTTTCTTTTTATAAAATCAAATAACTTTTAAACAGTTTATTGGTTCTGTGTAGCGGTATTGTTACTTGATATCATCGTGTTAGAAAAATACTTTTGGTGTTTGTAAAGTAAAGAGATATGATATTCATCTCAAAGTAAATATACATTATACTGTACGAAATATGGAAAATCAATTTTAAAATGTTTTGTTCCTTTGAGGGTGCTCGTGGATCCCATCAAATGAGATATGCTTATTATAAAACAATTCCTTGCTATCCATTTTGATAAGGAAAAATATTTTTATAGCGAGAACGGGTGATTATTCATTTGATAATGCTAGAAAGGAAAGATGATGATATTGTAATTGTGCAGTCCCTTATCCTAAACATTCCTCTTATCATCTAGTATTTATTAATACTATCTTCATCTGCTACAGATCCTAAGGGTCCTAATAACAATTTTGGATACTTCTAGTGATCCAAGGACTCTGGCAGTTGCTTGTTATGATCTTTCACAGTTTATCCAGCACCATCCTGCTGGACGGATAATTGTGACAGACCTCAAGGCCAAGGAACGGGTGATGAAGCTTATGAACCATGAAAATGCTGAAGTTACTAAGAATGCACTACTCTGTATCCAGCGGCTTTTCCTAGGTGCAAAGTATGCAAGTTTCTTGCAGGTTTAATTCTGTTTTGCGTTGGTGGCCTACCGGATGCACTTAATTCCTTCAACTTCACTGCTGTCTAAAATATTGGGTCGGTTCTCGTGTACAAGGCTTATTCATTGCTTTAGTAAATTAATTTATTGTTGTGTATGACATTAAAATTTCGGTTTCAACAGTAGAAGAAATTTTATGTGAGAAATAAGTATTCTGCTGCCGAATAAAACAAGTTTTGTAATTAAATACTCGAACTTGTGCTTGTAGTTACGTTGAATTTGTTAGAGAACAACATTTATTGTTAAATATGAGCTATCTGAATGAGTCGAGGGGTCAATGGACCAAATAAATGTTTATTTTATATGTTTATAATGTTATATATTGTATTTTAGTTACTGATTATTTCTTTTAGAAATGTCGAAGTATAAGTCAGAAATAATTATATATTAACTAGAGAACTTCGTGATGATTATACCAAATGGCATTTTCATTTTTAATTTTAAAATAGAAAATTATTTTTAAAACTGGTTTTTTATTTTTTATTTATTTTTTAATCCATATCTTTAATAAACAACAGTCACATTCATTATGACTTTAATAAAGTAATAGTCATCTTTATTTTGTTTAAAAAATTACATTTTTATAATTTTGTTTGTAATTTTTACTTTTTATATTTTACAACTTTAACTTTTAATATTATAACTTTCGTTTAAGTTTCTGTTAAATATTTTGAAACAAAAAAAAAAGTGACTGGTACTTGAATAACAATAAAGTAAATAT
This sequence comes from Vigna reflexopilosa, assembly GCA_027742785.1. Lineage (NCBI taxonomy): Eukaryota > Viridiplantae > Streptophyta > Magnoliopsida > Fabales > Fabaceae > Vigna > Vigna reflexopilosa. Next base: position 53,527,505 of record CM050911.1, on the reverse strand, counting down.
GTTTTTAAAATTATAAAAGTAGTATTATATAGATAGTATTGATTGAAAAGGATAAATTTTAAATCGATTTACTTAATTTATTTATTATTTTATTTAGTGTAAAATGTAATCAAGTTCCTTAATATTAATAAAAGAAACAATGACATCCTTCTTATGGAATTGAAATTAAAGTCGTCCTTTTTATTAAATGGAAAGTAATTAACTTTTCAAGTTGTTGATAATAGTGCAAGATTTGCAAGGAAGGTGGTATGTGTTCAATAGTTGAGTTATCGATTATTTAGTTTCATCAAATCCAACTTAATGAGATTATGTTGGTTTGATTGATAAATGAGTTAAACCCATCGCACTCTAAATTAATTTATTCTTATGTGAATTTAGTAACGAATTTAATCTTATGGATAAACTATATTATGATTTCACCTATTAACTTGATTTGAAATCATCTTTTAGTTAGATTTATATTTCAAAATAAACCCTTTTAGAGATCAGTTTTTAACATCTTAATCTAATTGATTAAGTTTAATAATTAACATAAAAAAACAACAAATTTATAATACTTTTATATATTATTTAATCTTTTTATTTTTATTTAACGTGAGATTTAAAATTACAAAATCTTCTTTTCAAAATAAAATTACAAAATCTCCTTTTCAAAATAACCTTTCTATTAAAATAAAACATTAATTTTAATAATTCAAGTAGACAAATCATATTTTAGAAATTTCTATTACAATTATCCAATATATAATAAGAATAATTAGATAACGACTAAAAACTAAAATTTCATGAACTAGAATGTAATTAAATCTTACATGAGCTTTCTAAAAGATACATCAATAAAATTAAAGATAAAATAAGAACTAAACAACAATATAATCATCATTCACAAATCTCTTTTTACTTGCTTTTCCGTTTGCTTACACCAAATAATGGTGATCATGACAAAAGAAAAGGAGAAAAGAAGAGATATAAGCAAAAAAGAGGTGAGCTAGTGGAAACGGAGAAAACATAATTTTCAAAAATAAAATGAAATTAGATGAATTACCACAATACAGAGAAAACATTAATCACACATTATCAAGCATATAAATAAGGTTTTATAGACTCAATTTTATCCGAATAGGTGCATTTGAGTAAAACTTGGGAAGCTATACACTTGTGGTGGTGGAACAACTCACCATCTGAGCTACCACACATAAGGTAAATTTGTTGCACAACCATAGAACCTTAGGGTCGTTCTTATGACAAAACTTCCTACCACTCTCATTATCTAATCACCCTCCTCTATATGAGTATGGATAGTTAGTAGACTTTAGAATGACATTCCCAAGATGGAACAATTCTTCCCTCGAAGCACACAAACTATAGAAACACATATCTACTGGGATTCCTTTCTTAGAATTCCCCCAAACCTCCATACCAAATCATTGATACAAATTCATAAACTAAAAACATTTTAACAAACATCAATCTCATAAAACCATAAAGCGTAGTTCAAAAAAGGCACAAACTATAAGCGGTGCCTAATGGCACGGGGGGGGGGGGGGACACTCAACATTGTGCTTCCAGGAGACTCTGGTGCCCAATGATAGAACTAAAGCACAGTACCCTGGAGTCAGGGAGTTCCTTGATTTTGATTTTGCCTAGAGCCAACCTTGACACCTAGCGAGAATCAGTCCAGGGGATCTTTGTCTAAGTGGTGCCCAACGAAGGTTTATGGCGCCCTGCAACCTAGAACTAAATTGCTCTATAACTTGGAAAGCGAAGCTGATAACTAACGTTGTTGTTGCTCACCGATATCTTAGAAACCAAAAGAAATATCTTAGAAACCAAAACTGTAGGGAACAATTTTAACTTGATTTATTGAGTCTAATTGGTAGTTGTTCACTTCTTCAATTCTTATCAATTTAAAACAATTCCTATGGGATACCAATTTGACCAATTCCCCAATTTAAAATCTTCTCATTCAAATTTTATTATAAAACCATAATGCAATTAAAACCTAACAACAAAATTTAGTACAATTAAATCCCATAAATCATAACTTCTACAAAAGAACAACACTAATTCAATAGCATATCATTAAACCATCATAAAATTTCAATTCATCTTCTAGTCTTGCAACACCTTTCACAAAAAACATTAAACCAACTCAAATCCACACTTACAACAAAAGAAAATTTCACCAATGGATGAACTAAAATGAAAATTGACTCAAATTTTAGCTTTCTTCTCCTTTGAAGAGACAACCTAAAAACTTGAAAGCTCGACCTCAACATATGAATAATGGAAAGACGATCAAACTTAATAAAAAAAAACTGGTTAAAAAAAGAGTGATTAAAGATGCTAAAAGCTCATGCAAACTGAGAAAGACATCATTCATTACCCAAAATAGAATGAGTGTCGAAGGGAGATGAAATTTCGACTTACCCGAAAGGAAATTTCATTTGGTTAGACTTGAAGAGAGCTCTACGACAATCACAATCCCAATCCCAATCTCTAATTAAGAAGAAGATGGAAAATGAGTCAGCAAGTGAAGAACGAAGATGGAGATGAGGAGAAAGGATTTGTTTTTAGGAGAAAGGCTTTTGAGATTTTCGATTTACATTAGCTAGTTTGGGTTCTTTTCAATTAAAAACCAAGTTTATAATTTTAACAAGGGTTTTACATTTTTCCAACAACAAAAGTTTTCAACCTCAAAAACCAAACTTATTACAGAATAAATGTGAGTATTACTTCTTGATATCCTCCTCTAACTCCCAAGTAATTAAAGTCACATATTCTTCTATTCTAAACAACCTTGACTAAACTAATGGTTTTTCCTTTATGTTGCTTCGTTTGACTATCCTCTATAGTAGCAGGTTGTACCTTTACTTAGAGATATTCTCCGACTTGCAAATCTTTTACTTCTAACACATAAGACATATTAGGAACATACTTTCTTAGCTAAGAGACTTGAAACACTAAATGAATGTTTGCTAACTGAGGAGGCAAGGTTATCTCATAAGCCACTAGTCCAATCCTTCTCAAGATCTTATATGGGTCAAATGAACTTAGGAGAAAACTTTCTCAAATAAATTTAGTGTTTCTCAAACTTAGGAGAAATACTAAATGAATGGTAAGGATCATCTAAACACCTCCTAATCGTCAAATAAATGACTGATAAGTCAAAAATTTTATAAAAATGATAAAGAAGTTAAAAGAATAGTGTTTTAGAGAAATAAATAGTGTTTTAAATAATAAAACGAGTTAAAAATTTCAATTTATATTATTATCTAATTTTAAAATAAAATACCGAATCTCATTGTTTTAATAAACTTATTTTAGTATTGTATTTTCTAGGTTATTAGACTATAAGGTAACTTTCCCATCGTGATAACAACAATTCGTTTTAGACCTTGAAATTGAATATGATAACCTTATTGTGGGACCATACAATTTAGTGGTGCTACACTTTCAATTACAATTATTTTGGGAAACAAACAGCCACTCTTTCTTAAATGAAAGCTGTGTTTTCCAAAATTTACCATAGGTTCGTTCACATAGGACATTAGTTAAAAATCTAATAAATAAGAAATTGAGATGGAAATGTATAAAAAATCACAGAAAATAATTTGTTTGTTTGTAAATTTAATATCATTAAAAAGAAATAAATGAAAATACCCAGATTCCACTATGAAAGAAAAAATCACTTCTGCAAAGGAGCATGCCATTGAATATCAATAAATTGATTATGTTTTCAGTTTCTCAATAATGTTTCATGTAAATCATTATTAGCACGTGGCTCACATATCCAGAAAATGCTATGGAATTGTGGTCTACATTTAGATCATGATAGAAAAAAAGACTGTACTATTTTTCTTCCTTTTAAATTACTAAGAATATCTAGTAATTATGTTTTGAATTTAAGTGTTTATCATATAAAATTTATGTATGAGTTATTTTAACAATTTAAAAACAAGGTTAACTGATCTTTTGTAAGTTGAGTTATTTTCTATAAAATATTTAATGATCACTGAAATAAGTTAAAATATTTTTTAAATACATCTCAAAACAAAGTCCTATTTATAAAATAAATTATAATTAAACTTCTTCACTATAGAATAAAGATACCAGATTACTTTAAAAAAACTAAAGCTGGTGATTTAAAAGTTATGCATTGACAGGAGATTTTTCAAAGTGAAATTATACTTGAATATTTTAGTTAAGATTTTGAGTTTAATGGATATAAAAAATATAGTTAAAAAAGGTTTTATTGGTGTGATTAACCAAATTCTTCTATAGAAATTAATCATAAAAAGAATAAATATTTCGTTCTAAATAGAAAAAAACTATTCAATTAAAGCCGACATTGCATGTTATTTTCCTCTTTCTTTCGTGCATGTTCTTATCACCTTGCTTTAGCTTTAGAGGGTAAAAAGTGCAATGGATGACTTACCAGTAAAAGTACAATTCTTAAGCCAAAGCAACCATTTTTTTTTTCAAATTAGCTCATTAGCGCTTAATTTATTCGGGATAATTAAGATAATTATTTGAGTGTTCAAAACTATAAAATCATAAAGGATTCATTAAATAAAAAATAATAGTGGTAAAAATTTATAATATTTGAATAAGTTTTACTTAATCATAAGAGTATATTCGATAAACCGTACGTATGATAATATTCGCTGGTGATTTAGTCAATAAGTATGAAGATGTCTAAACTTGAATATTCTATGTACTCCTTTTTTTATTAAATTATTTTGATATAAATATTTGTTTATTATCTAGATTTATCGTATTCATTAGTAAAAATATTCTTTTAATATTATTCAGAGTAAATTAAATGTTTTTCACAGTTAACGTTTTATTTGTATATAAACAAAACCTAGGGAGAACTGGATAAAATGTAAGTCACATTAGTAGTAAAAAAAATCCAATACTAAATTTTTCAGTTACTTGTTTTGTTACAATCATTCTCTTATGTAATTTTCACAACTTTTAAACTATGTCCTGTTCCAACAACAGTTCGCTTCTATAATTTTCCATGTAGAGGAATCTAAGGAAACAAATTTCATATCTTACATTAGTTAATAGATTAAAAATTAAAAAAAAAATCACTATCTTAGAAGGGTTGATCCAAATATAAACGCTATAAAACCAAAATAATTTTTTAAAAGATAAAGGAAAAAAATAAAATAAAAGACAAAAATATATTACCACTTAAGAATATGAATATATAAAACGTGGCTTATTTCAGAATATAACAAGTACTGATTGAAATGGCATGCTTGTACATATATTTACATCAAAGTTTGAGTTGAAGTTTTGAAGCATCATCGATTAAACTGTGCAAACGGTTTGGATTGAAATGAAAAAGATACAAAGTAGAGAGAAACGAAGGGATTATATATATTGACTAAGCCATCATTTGGTAAAACTCATCGAAATCAAGAACACCGTTGTGATCAATGTCAAAGGCACCAATCATGGCAACACACTCATCATAGGACCTATCATCTCCAAGACGGTGCAACATTCTCTGCAACCCCTTCGGGGTGATGCAACCACACCCTTCTTTCTCCCACACAAACATCTCAAAAGCCTTTCTGAGATCCCCGTCATCACCATCTCTCTTCATCAGCTTCGTGAAATCCTGCAAGTCCAACATGTTATCCCCATCGGAATCGAGGTCATGGATCACCCCTTCGACATCCTCGTGAGACACGTGCTCCCCAATGGACCCAAAATAAGACCTAAGCTCGTAGGCGGAGATTTTGCCATCTCCATCACCATCGAAGTGACGAAAAGCTTCAACCAGGCCGTTCATGTCTTCCTTCTTTGGGGTTGTGCATGTTGACATGGGAGATGGTGGAGAAGCAGTTGACGATTGTGATAGTGAGTTGGAGGATCTTGATCTTGATCTTGATCTTGGGCGACGAAGGCTTAACCCAAGAGTTTTGTTGGAGAACCACTTAGAAGGGTTGAAAATTGTATGGGTAGCCATTGGAGGGTTTGTGAGGTTTATGTAAGTGGTAGTAACGTATAGATAATAGAGAGAGAGAGAGAGAGCGTAGAAGTCGGTTTTAATATAATGGAAGAGGCAGAAAGGATTGAGACGTGGTGTGTTAAGTGATGTATATGGAAAGTAAAGGGTGTGTGGTAGTTGCTGTGAAAGTGCGTGAGGGGGCAGAACTAAATGTGAATAAGATTACGTAAGTGATGTTGTTGGGAAGGAAAGTGCATGGTAGTTTCCTACTGGGTCCATAAATAAGTGGATCCAACAGTTTCTTTTCTCATTAAATCAAATCACTCTCTCTTGTGTTTTCCTTCTCAGTACCACACTCTACTGTTTAGGCCTCCCTTCTATTTTTTTCTTGTCTATTTCCAACATTTTTAGCCTTAAACTACAAACAAAATAATTACCATACCTTTTATTTACTTTCATTTTATTTTTATCTCACAATAACTACGTTGACATGAATTAAATAAATTACATACTTATCACCATGTTTTACTATATGATTTATTACTCTTTTTTCTTACAATAGCATTTGATTTACCTTTTTTAGCTTGTACGTCTTTCCTTAAAAACAAAAGCTGAGTGAAACACATTTTCTAAATCACCTTAACAGATTGAGTACTTTTGTTTCATAAAAGAAAAGGAAAAATTCTTACCTAAACTATTACCACTCTCTTATCTCCTTCTTTTTCTTCCTCTATCTATATTTCTGTTTTCTTCAATAATTACCTTTTTAAACTAAAAATTATTAAATGAATTCTACTTTATGATTTATTTTTTATTTTTAGCTTTAACTTTACAAAAATTTATAAAGAAAAAATAAATATGGCTTAATACATCATTTGGTCCCTAGTTTGGGACGTTGTGTTTAAAGTCGTTTTACATTTTTTAAAAGTTCACTAATGACTCATATTTCGTTAAAAACGGTCCATGTTGGTCCTTTTGGCTTATGACGTTAAAAACATAACGGTGCAATTGTCTACGTGACCAAATGCGAATGACTTGTGCACTTATTGATTGGGTGACAATGTGAAGTGAATTGATTTGGCAAGGTATGTCGAAATGTTAAAAGTTGAAGTTATTGGGTAAAAGAAAAGTGTTAGGGTTGGTGCAAAATCATGTGTAAAATTAAAAGCCCCAATTGTAATTTCCAAAATCAGAATCCCAATTTGCAATTCACAAAATCATGTGCAAAATCAGAAACCCTAATTGTCAATTTGCAATTCACAAAAAATCAGAAACCCTAACTCTCTCCCAACATTTCGGCAACCATCACCCCATCGTTGTCTTCTTCTTCACCTCAAACACCCACAACCAGAAAAAACTCATTCAAAAATGAGGAATGTTGAACAATAATTGAGAAAAAGGGTTGGTGGTAACGTTGGTGGAGCTCCTAGCCAACGACGCATCTTGGAAAAGATGCAGCAACGCCGACGATCATGCCCGACTTCGATGCTAACGGCAACGCGAGGAAAGTGCAATTATGGGTGAAGGTGGTGTTGTCGTGGCCTCACGCAAAGAAGATAGAGGTGGGTGTGGTAGGTTTCCTTCTCTCTTTTGTTGTGGTTGAATTGGAAAACGAATGAAAAAAGGGAGATTATTGTGATTAAACCTTTTCCACGTCATTCAATTTTATTTTTAAAATTTACACCTCAACTGATTCTAACGTGTCACGTATTGCAAAACTATACACCTCATTCCCTTTTGGCCACAGAGGCAGTTATGTCGTTATGCTTTTAACGCAGTAAGCCAAAAAGACCAACTTAAATATGGGTCATTAGTGAACTTTTAAAAAAGATAGGATGACTTTGAACACAACATCCCAAATTAGGAACCAAATGATGTATTAAGCCAATAAATATTTAACTGTATTATATAGTCCTTAAAGGTGACATGTGAATAATGAGGTGTCTAAATATCATCCTCCATGATCGAACGTGATTAAAAAACTCAGCGGAATTTTAACATTGTTATTTATTGAGGATTAAATCCACGTATTTCTAAATTTGAGATACTAAATTGGATTAAACTTTCAAAGAGAGATTCATTCTAATTTTTGAGTAAAAGTTAAGGAATCAAAAACATATTTAACTCTAATTTATAATATATTTATGGTCAAATTTGGATAGAAAATTTGTTACTTTATTCAACAATAGATTTATCAACGAAAAAAATTTATCGACAAAATGAATTTTAAATCACTAAGGCTTACTTGAATGGATTTGAGAAAGAGTAATTGAGGGGATTTAAGAGGATTTGAAAGTAATTCTTTTTGTTATTTATTTGAGTGGATTTGGAGGTAAGTGGGAGTAGATTTTGAAGTAAATTTTTTTAATCTGTCACATTAATTAAATTATACACTAATTATCATAAACTTTGCTTCCAAATCCACTCTCACTTACCTCTACATCCACTCAAATAAACAACAAAAAAATTTACCTTCAAATATTTTCAAATCCCCTCAATCATCCTCCCTCAAATCCATTCAAGTGAACAAAGCATTATAGATTTTATTGATGAATTTTATCCACTAGTTAATAATAAATCTGGATATGAATGAAAAATTTGTTGTTATCTTTACTCATGGAGTTTAAAGTATGAAATTATTGATAAATTTTAGCCAAAAAAATTATTTGATAATTGAAATTTGAATTATCAACAAATTTATTAATAATATTTATTGATGAAATAAATCCGTTAATAATATAAATTTTAAAATTATTCGTAAATAATTTGAATTTATAAATAAATTTATTTCTATTAATAAAATTTTTTCAATAATTTCAATAATTTTTGAAGTCATAATTATTTATTTTACAAATTTAATTGTAACATTTATAGTCTTTTAACTAATCTGAGCCATTAGACTCAAAGATGATTAGATTCCAGAACTAATATGTGTAAGAAGTCTTTTGTATATCTTTATAATACTTCTAATATTGTACTTTAATATCTTTATTATTCTTTTTTAATTTATATATGTTGTTGTCTCACGATAATTTTGACTTTTAATTATGTAATTACATAAAGTATATATATTGTGACATCCCAAATATCTTATAAAAATATAATATAATAGGATTCAGCTATTACAATATGAGAAAGCAATTAAGAGTTATTAGATGAGAGTATCAAATATACAGTCATCCAAAATATGGCTGAAATTTGATCCTTAAGTATAAGGTTAAGAGTATTTCAAAAATACAGAATATGCCAACTTTTAAAGCTATAAAAAAGTCCTAAGAGCTAGGGGCAGTTGCCTCGGTCTCTTCCAGAGCCTGCTCCAATAAAGCCTCATCTTCATCTGCTCACATCCAAATTTGGATGATCATTACAAAGAGAAAGATCACACAACATGCAACACAAACAAGAGTAAGGGTAAGCTAGGTTTTCAAAGAAACATGCAACTCATCATACAACAGTTAAAAATAGAAAACATGTGCATACAAGTGATTAAACAGTTTATCCTATCATGTTATGACTCACTAGACTCGTCTGGACTTAGAATGAATGTTGATCTGGCGGGCGGGTTGTGCACTTGTGGTGGCCTCTACTGCTTTGCAAAGCCATTGCCAACAGATTTCACCCTACCACACACAAGCATTAGTCCGTTACCGCGCAATAGGACTTCCAAGAAGCGCCTACACTAGGACCTCCCACTACTCTCACCACATGCTTCAATCCTCTCTAAGTGAGAATGAAAGAGCATTAGAGTGTTGGGATAACCCCCATATGGAAGCCTCTTACATTCATTCTAAAAACTAAAGGATCTCACCTAGAGATCCTACTTTGATTCTCAATATTACCATACCAATCAAGTTATAACCTTCTTTGAATTCCCAGCACAACATATTCCAATTACTTAAGCATTTACAATATCATATCAAACTATAAGTGCATCATATATCCTCAATCGAACAAACAAAGAAGAAGAAGAAAAATAATTAGAATAAAAGGATTCGCCTAGCACACCTACTCGCATGGCGAGACCAGAAGGGTTTCGCATAGCGCACCCCATGCGCTATGCGAATCACCAACCCGAGAACTCCCCTCCTAAAACATCTGCAAAGCGACCAAGCTGGCTCTGCGAATTTAGCACCCATTATTCCAACCCTGCTATAGCCGCAAGGCGCACCAAGTGCGCTAGGCGCATGCGAAGACAGAGAGCACCTTGCTTGGACCACTCGCTGTGCGAATCCTCTCGCACAACGAGTCTGTAAAATTTGCAGAATCCAAATTCTACATATTTGCAGAACTCAACCACCCTAATTTCGTTTTAGGTCTTTTGCTGAATTTCCAATGCTCCTAAGTTAATCTATATGGTGAAATGAACTTGCTTAACTGATTATAACCCTTCCTAACATCATTATCTAATAATTATGCATTGGTTTACATGATATTTCTTCGATTTCATCAACTAGAGGACTCAAATTTAAATATACCTATTAGAAGCTATTTTTAATCATTTTGACACTTCTATCAAGTCTCAATTTACTTGTCTAAGGTGTCTAAACTGACCAAAAATACCTAAAACACCAAATTCTACATCTGACTACCTTGGTTCCCTTCACAAGACTTAAAACCCCAATACCTCACATGACTATCTTCTATTAAACTTGTTTGATAGAATTAAATCCACCTGACCACTCCATATCATCACAACATTGCATCAATAACAGTTCATAAACATCCATTCCACACAATTACATACTCATCCAACAGTGCATGTTCAAATAGGCCAAAAATCACAAAGTTTCATATTAGTTATAATCAAAATCCAACACAGATATTTACATTCATTCTATTCACAATTTCAATTAAATCTAACTCATGCAACCCAAGCATTTCACAGAACAACACTTCATCTCATACAACTCTAATTCAACAGGACAGAAAAGAACCCAACTTCCCTTACCTATAGAGTTCACTGTTCAACGCCCCGTACGATCTAGTTGCACTTCTACACCTCAAAAGGCTCTAGGATCACCTACAGGTCACAGATTGGAAGAAAGAGACAAGTTTTATAGGATCACCTACAGGTCACAGATTGGAAGAAAGAGACAAGTTTTAGAACCTAAAATAGGTGAGATTTGAGGAAAACTCATGGAAATTCACATGCAAGCAAATTGGTTGCACGATTATAGCTTCCAAATGCACAAAAAAGGGAAAACACTCATCGGTTGAAGAAATAAAGGATTTGATCGGTGGAGTAGAAGCTCACAATGGGAGAATTGCTTAGACAGCTCCTGATGATAAAACAAATGGGTCACTATTTGAGAAAAGGAAGAGAGAATACAAAGAGAAGAAAGAAGAAATGCTATGAAGGGGTAACACTTTCTCATATGATGGGAAGACTTGAGAAAATTTGTCTCCTAAAATTTTGCTTTGTTATTTAAGCTTGACCCATCATCTGCTGCCACTTGGCCATGTTCACAGCTGACTCATATCCAAACCTTTACATATATTAATTCAAATTATGTTATATTATTTCTTTATAATTATATTTATGATATAATGTGATGTGAGGCATAAATACTAATTAAGTGTGGTTGTAAATAGTCTATTTGATATATAATTAGATCCAAGGCGATAATTCTTACTATGATTATTATGAATAGTAATTTTAACAAAAAGTATAATGAATTTTTTTTACAACAAAATAAAAAGTAAATAAAAGTCTAAATTTAAAAAAAATAATCAAAATGCATAATATGACTATTGTCACTAGAGTCATTGTCATATCTCACGTATATATATAATAATAACATCTAGAAATTTCGATGTTTGTGATAATATACAATTACGATTCTAAATAATTATTGAGTTTTTGTTGACTATGCATGTATTGATAACCATTACAAGATTGTTGATTGTCCTCGCTACTTCAGTGGACCTCCGTATTAATTCAACCTCCAATATTTGAGTAACCTGAAATTTTCTGGTAAGTTAAGCGATAACAGAATACTTAAACCACTATCATATATGTTTCTTTCTTCACGAGATTTCTTACTGACAACATATTGGAGAAGTTTTTTTTTTTTTTTTTCTAATTTGAGCTATTTTTATATAAAAAGTCATTTATTTACACAACAAGTTGGATATTTGGAACCTCGATTTTAGTAACACAAAATCTGAAAAATAATTTTGTTTACATGAATATAAAATTTGTAACTTACGATGATTTATCTTTTTGTTAATTTATTTCTTTTGATGCATATCAATGGGTTAATTATCTTAAAACTACTTTTAATCAAAGTAATGAATTATTTTTAAAAAATTATGTTAGACACTACTGTATATGAAAATTTTATTAAAAAGAAAGAATTAAAAAATATTAAAAATCATATTAAATTTATGACAAAAATACATCGCACCTAGTAAAAATTCTTATTATAAAAAAATAAATAAAGAGATTTATTATTAGTTTATTCTTTTACAATCTAAAAGGCTTAAAATTTATTAGTGTTTTATTTATGAAAGATTTAATATTATTTTTTTTCACCTACCATTTTCTTATTATTTAAACTAATTCATCATTCTCTTCCAATTAGAATTTTCTTTTTCATCAAACATATTATAGTTCATTCAGAAACTATAATATTAACTATCCACAATACTCTCTTAAAATAGAAAATCTCTAAGGGTCTAAAAATTAATAAGGTTGTTGGACCTTATGTGAGGCAACCGGCCCATCAGCAAGGGACCCATGTCCTTAGGAAAGGGTCTCCCAAAAATCAGAACCAGATTTCTCATTTTTTGCTCTTTCTTTTCTCTCTCTAGACAGAGCTTCTTCTTCTTCCTAAGAAGGTGCCCTGCCTTCTCTCTAGCTTTCCATCAAACTGAACCGGTTAAACTTTGATTTGAAGGTGCCTAACTGATCGAGACGACAAGATCTTCATCTTGAACCGAACAGTTTTCCTGTTCGTCTTGGTAAGCGTCTTTCCCCTCTCTTTTACTATCCTAGGACCTAGGGCTTGCAACATTGCTGGCTGCATGTTACTAGGGAGCCATAATCTTTGTGTTTTTGCCAATTTCAAGCTCTAAGAGCTGTTACTGTCACCGTTTTGGTGACTTGTAGGGTCAGATTGAGTACTGTGTTGTGGAGAGTACTGTTGGGAACATTTCTAGGAGTTATATTGCGTGAGCTATCAGGTAAGGGGAGCTAACTGTATATCATGATTTAATTTTGTAATATGCTGGTCTGATAAGTTTTGGAATGTGTAAGATATATGCTTGTGTATTGTACTGCTGTGATTGTACTTTTGCATGGGTACATATGGGTATAATTTGTTATTTTTGAATTTGATAAGGTGATTGTTGACTGTGATGGAGTGTGATGAGAAAGGACTTGAGTAAAGGTTTAAAGTTTACATCATGTTGGTAGAAAACGTATAACTGGGCACTATTTAAGGTTTGTTAGGGGGAAGTGAGGAGTTGAAATTGGGGAATTGGGGTTAGGGGTTCTGGTAATATAGTGGGATAGTATAGGTAAGTTAATTTAGACTTGTTAAGCTAATAAAACTAAACTAAAACTCTCTAGGATATGTATATCGGGAATTGACTCTTTAAGTTAGGGAATAGGTAAATTAGAGACAAACATTATCCTAGATCACTTTAAAATCATCCTAAGAATGTATAAAACCAGTTAGACAAGTTTATATAGGTCCCTATTATGAGTTAGAAATGTTAGAAGTTAGGTTGGAGGGTTGGAAATGGGTTGGAGGGGTGTGAACTGCGAAATTATGCAGAATCGCGTGCTGCAGAGTCTGCAGATTCGCACAACTCACCATGAGGGTGCACTGAGCGAAATTTTCTGGGCCTCCCTCGCTGCTTAATTCGCACAATGCACCAGGAAGGGTGCGCTGAGCGAATTTTGTGCGGCAGATTGAGTGTTTTTTATTTTTTTGACGTTTTAGGAGTTCCAAACGTCCGTTTTGGACGTTCTCTAGGTCGTTCTGGGGGTTTTTGACCATTTCGGAGCCCTTGGTGAGGGTCTCCAAGCTGTTTAAATTACTTAAGTATTGGAAATTAAAGGTTATAAAGAAATTTGTGTTAACAAGTGATATTTCTGTGAAAGTATGTAATGTCTGTGTATGTATGAGTTGTTTTTATGACATGACTAAAGAGTGTCTTGTATGTGTACATGTATATAGCTTGTGTGGTTGGGAGAGAATACGATTGTGAATTGTGGTTGGTTTATAACTCAAAAGTATGTGAATTGGGAAGGAATCGAACATAAATTCTAATGTGTTGATGATGGTAAATATAGAACCTCTCGGAGAGATTCTTAGTGTTTAGAATGAGAGTATGAGAAGCTTAGTCTTGGGGATCATCCTGACGCTCCAATGGTCAATCAAACTCATCTAGAGAGATTGAACCATGTGGTGAGGAGTAGCAGGAGGTCTTAGTCTTGGGGGCTCCCAGTATGCCTCAAGGCGCGAAACAGGCTAACCTCGTGAGTGTGACAGGGTGGGAAACCCAAGCTTCATAAGTCACCACGGGTGCAAGACCCGCCATAACTCGACTTTCATTCTAAGTCCGGACGAGTCAAGTCTAGAATATAACATGTATAGGATATGTGTTTTATCTGCTTGATATGTTGCATGTTTTATATATACAATTAGCTCACCCTTGCAATTGTTTGTCTGCTGTGTTGTGACATGTTGTGTGTGCTGCCCTGTTGCGATGATCATCCATTTTGGATGTGAGCAGAGGAAGGAGAGACCTCCCTGGAGCATGTGTTGGAGGAGAACGAGGATGTTGGAGGGTTTTTTCCAGCTTCTCTCCTTAGGACTAGTTTATTCCTTGGTGTTCTTTTGGAAATACTTTCTGCTTGTCTATTTTAAAATTACTCCCTAGTACTTGAGTTTTAAATTCCCAGCACTATTTCAAGGATAACTGTAATCCTACTTTAATTACTCGTGACTACTTTCCCTTATTATAATTGTTGACGTCTAGACTATATATATGCATGCCGTATATTATTAGGATGTCACAAAATCAATCAAGGAATAAGACTTAATTCAATAGCACAAATTAAAATATCCAAATTATTAATAAGAGAATATTCATACAAATATTATCATGATATAATTTAATTTTTATCATTAATCTCAAACAAAATGATGTTATTTTAGCATAACAAATCATATGAACTAATCTTTAAGTTTTAAATGTTAAAAATTTTATTTGTATTTTATTAATGTACAAGGATGCTTTTATAAAAGTTATAAAAAGTAAAATGTTTCAATAATTCTTATTAACTCTTAATAAATCCTATCAATACACTTTTTTTTTAAATAAAATAGAATATTTGAAGGAAGGAAACTAATTTACTAACAACTTCAAAATTGCATCCTTATCATTTTTAAACAATTGGAAAGACCCAAAATTTCACATCTTCAGGTTATCTAGTACTCAAATAATGACTATCTTATCGAGCTCAATATCTTAGACATCATGGACGAAATCAGTCCTGTGAGAGATAGAAAAACAAGTTTTTTCCACATCAAACTCAGCATTCCAAGAATCTACATCATGTTTCAATATAAAAAAAAAATACTAAGTGGTACATTTCTCCATAGGTTTGTTCTTGAAAGGTCTATTATGAGAGTGATCTTAAAAAATATTGGGCCGTATCATACTTCTTCATTTGTTGAAAATTGTGTGTACATCAGTTGTTGAAACTCATATTTTTTGTTTATAAAGCTTAGAGGATAAAAATATGTATGTGCGCGTCTGGGCTGGGCTTACATAACTGTTGTGTGTCTCTCAACAATCCTACATATCACATTTGCTGGGCTTCACAAAGACTTAGACTTCATCTAGCTCTCCTTTTCAGGATTCGGTGTAAAATAGTCTTCTATCTGTCATATTCTTTTTGGAGATAAACATAAAAAATAATAATTTTATTTTGTGTAACATCTCAATTACTAGTACAAAATTACTAGTTAAATATTATATGATTGTTATCCAATAAGCATAAACAAAGTAAATTATTAAATTTATCTACAGTTCAATAACAAGGACTATAAAAAGCTAAGATCTACGGAGTTATTCAAAATAAAGATACAAAAGATGTAAAACTAATCTAAAGACTAGAGAGTTGCACCATCATCACCATCTTTGGTTGAACCAACATCTAACTTCTTATCTCTTCATACAAAATTTTGGTGATCATTATAAAAGAAGAAGAACAAACACATAAAATGCAAGCATAAACATACAATTAATGACTCGTTAGACTCAATTATCCTAATACATGCATCAATATTGGATTCACTATAAACATTCATTTGTGGTAACCATTGTTCTGTACTGTCATTCCTAATGGGTTTCACCCTATCACACATAAACTTAATCCTCTTCACGTCTTAGGCCAAGGAAAAGTCCTTAAGATCTCTTGCTACTCTCATCACATAAGACATTCAACTATATATGAGTGTGAATGGTTATTAGAACGTCAAGATATCTCTTTGTTTGAATCCATACATATAGTCATACACTAAAAAATTTACACACTCAATTAAATTCTCTCATTGGAATGACCGACGACTCATCCATTTATACCATGTTTTAGTGTAACAACATCAATACTACTATGAACATCATAATAACAAAGTCACATAACCAAAGAATGCAAAAAAACTGCAAAACAGAACACAATCATCTTGTGCTCAACGGCAACAAGGTGCACTCAACACTAAGAGAGCACTCAACATTGGCAACCCCTGTAGCTCTCTGACTTGAGAGTGCTTATTGGTGAAGACAAGTGCTCAACGTCAAGGCTACTGGAGCTCCATGACTTAAGCGCGCTTAGCGGTAGAAGTTGTCGCTTAGTGTCCTATCACGAAAATGCCACTAAACACTCCCAAATTGCTGCTCAACGTCATACCAAATGCTTCTAAATGTGAGATTTTGGCTTATTTCATTGCACAGTTTGATATTTTGCATTTTTTTTCTCAACTCAAACTCATTTCAAATGTTTCATAAATGATACCAAAACGGACCAATTTCAACAATCAAAATCTCTCATTTTAAAACGTTCCACTTTTTATAATTTTTCAAATCAACATATCAATTCCATTTTCAACACAACAGAATAGAGCAAAAGACACATGCAACAATATCAATCAAAATAGCTCTTGGATCAAAACACCCCTTATGCATCATAATGGCAGTACCAAAAATACAAATTCGACATGCAAACAACCAATTGATAGAAAATCAATATGAAATTCATGAAAAACTTAGCTTTTCTCACCTTGTTATGTTGGTCAGATTTCTACTCCCTCTAATATGTTCTAAGATTCAAAGACCAAAAAAAAATACTCTACAAACACGAATACAATTTGGATTAGTGATCCAAACGCTACATTGGGGTCACATTCTAGAAAAGAAGCTTGGGACATATCTAAAAAAAGTCATATACAAAAGGTGAAGCTTGTAATATATGAGGGAGGATGAACTTATAGAATGGAAGACATGTACTTATCTTGAGGTAGATTAGGGTTTAGGAGTGGAAGAACTCTCCTTTTATAGTTATATTTCCAACTTTAGCCAAGGAAAATGGGGGGAAGAGATGAGAATTTTGAAAAAGAAGAGAATAGAAAGAATGGATAAGGGTCTGGACGTGAGAGTTATGTTTGTGGTGCTGGCTTTGCACGTTTAAAAAGAAAAACGGGCTTTTGCATTTTGAATTAAAGATACTAATTAATTAAGCTTTTGTTTATTTTTGTTTGTATAAAAAAAAGTCATTCTCTGAAATATCTCTAGTCATATTTTGTGCCGATGATATTCACATTTGAATTAAATTATAAAGATGTTTTTAGAAGACGACATTTCACTAACATGTGTGTGGATGAATTAAAAAACATAGCCAATAAAAAAGGAAAGTGAGCACTATATAAAAAAAAAGTATATAAATATTGATGGAATTAGTTTATAATAGTATAAATAGAACTTCTACACATTCTTTATATTTTAGAGTGTTGAATGTCATGGAAATAAAAAGTGAAGTCCTGAAATGATATAGAGTGGATTATATACATAACATTGATTGGTATTACTGTAATGTTATATATTTTGTAAAATTACATAAAAGATCCAAATGAATATAGAATATAGAAGAAGAGGTGAAATGGAGAAAAGAAAAGGTGAAAGAAGAAACAAAGAGACAGTCACAAAAAAGAAATTAAGATAACATAAAATAAAATAAAAATGAAAGATAACAATGAGGCATTTTATATATAATATGACCCATTACAACAATTATTAGATAAATAGGAACCTTATTAATGTAATATATCTCTGTTATATGTTTCCCTTAGATACATGAAACGCTGGGAACATTCTGGTTCATATGATATATGCATGTATCGCTTTCAGACCTAATAAAGGTTATTTTCGTGTTCTGGATTCTCTGCACGCAATGATATCACTATCGTGGAAATGCAGAAGGTAGAGATTGTCTGGCAAGTGGGCACTGTTAAGAAGATAAGGTGCACCCATTAGTTACACGTCGGCATGGCTTGGTCATGTCATAACTTGAGTCAACATGCATCAAGTTGCGCGCGGCGATCGACGCTGTTTCTTAGTGAAATGACGTGTAACCCTTCTCCATACTCATCTTTTCATTCTTCCACTTTTCAAGATTAATGTAATGTAACCCACCTAATTATAAGAAGGACAAACCCGGCAATTATGGTGGCTGCTGCAGTCACGTGGCATCTCATGTAAAATGATGGGGGAAAGAAAAAGAAATCGTTTCTCCTTTTCCATAGTTGCTACTGTTATAGTTATACCAGTTAACCCTTTTATCAATAAATCAGAAGAA
Source organism: Vigna reflexopilosa (assembly GCA_027742785.1). NCBI lineage: Eukaryota > Viridiplantae > Streptophyta > Magnoliopsida > Fabales > Fabaceae > Vigna > Vigna reflexopilosa. The sequence goes on along the minus strand of CM050911.1, from coordinate 53,508,669 downwards.
CCTCTTGAAAACTGATCCCAGTTAGTCATTTGATAAAAAATAAGTTTATCCTATCGGAATCCTTGTTATTGCAATATTGTACAAGAGACACCTTGTTCATCTGTGTTAATGCAATGCTATAAACATTGTTTACCTTGTGTTTAAACATATGGCTTCCTCGGTATAAGATCATATATATATTTCAGAATTCTGTGGATTATTTATATGGAATACTTAATATAATTATATTTTCTCCTAAAAATATAACATATTAAGTATATATAAAAATTATGGATAAGATATCTTGGTGACAATCCAACTGGTCGATTTCCAATACTGATTGTTTATATATAACATAGTTTAATTGGTAGTCAAACCACTACTTAAAAAATGTATCATTGCAAATTTTTGTAAAAAAATATGAAAAATGAAGTGTTTTATGTAATTTTTTTTTATGATTTTTGATGGGATGATTATTAAAACGACATGATAACTTTCAATACTAAATTAATATATCAATACATACACTAAAGAAATACTATCATAAAATATCTCACGAGATCTTTGGAATTACGTCAAATAAATATAATGCTCATATCTAATAACAAGATCACCATCATCACAATTTCATATGTATATCTATCCATAAACTTGTCAGTCGTTCTCAGAATAACTTCATAATTAACAATTAGTTCAACCTTCAAAACATCATACATAAATAAACATAATAATACTATTAAACATACATAAATTCCATTGTGAATTCATTTCAAACTTTAAAAGAAGAAGATAGTTCAAATATAAACACTAATACTCATAAGTGGTGTTCAACGCCAAACATCTTGCAACAGGTGGCGTTCAAGACAGTCATGGCGCTCATTGCCATACTTCCTACAAAAGGTGCGTTCAGCAAGACTTTATGGTGCGTAGCATCGTGGACACTACAAAAAAGTAGGGCATTACCGAAGGCCAGAAGCCCTCGGTAAAAGCCACAGGCCGTCGATAATGGGTGTTTACCGAAGGCTTATCGACGGCCAAAAATCCTTCGGTAAATCCCTTGTCGCTAACAATTACCGAGGGCTTTCGCCCTTCGGTAATTACCGAGGGCCAAAAGCCTTCGGTAATTACCGAGGGTCAAAAGCCTTCGGTAATTACCGAAGGGCAGAAGCCTTCGGTAATGACCAAACGAGGGTATTTACCGAAGGGCAGAAGCCTTCGGTAATGACCAACAGTGGGCATTTACCGAAGGGCAAAAGCCTTCGGTAAATTGCAGAGCAGCTTTCACAGAAATGGCATTTCTTGTGCAACCCAGACCTGTATATCAAATTTCAATTACAAACAGACCTGCCTATAAGTTTTCAAGCACATACAAACATGCATAATGTGCATCTCAAAGATGCAATCAATTATCAGGAATACATTGAACATCAATTAATCCATAGAACATCAATTAAAATTTGTTTAATACAAAGTAAGAATTCAAAACAGCTAACATCTATTTTATTAGAATGAGTTCCTAATACTTGGTGCTTTTCATCCATAAGAACAGAAATTAAACCATGAAAGTCTCTATTTTAAGAATTGTGATAGATACTCAATAATAACAAGAGCCTAGGTGAAGAGGAAAGAAAGGAAGTGATTAAGGACAATCATGAGTAAGGAGTAAAGTGTAGAGGAAGAGTAAGGAAGGTCTGAAGTTTGCAAAGGTTACTAAACCAAGACATAGAATGAGCAGAAGGCAAGCAAAAATAAGCAAGAACAGTGAGACTCAGGAGGAAGCTAAGCAGCTGACTTAGTCACTGTAATGCCTCATTTCTCACTTCAATCAGCGATCTGTGGGTTAAGTTCCAGTTTCCTGTATTACTTAATGGATTTTAATGATTATTCTTTTGGACTCAAGTCCACAAAGAGAGGCCAATAACAAAATAGCCTATTAGGTACAAAAAGTAGTAATTTGAGGTTCATAGGATTAGTTATGTGTACAGTGATATAAAGAGTAAAGAAACCTTATTGTCTGCTCCCACACCCCCTTTTGCAAAGGAAAGAAAGATAAAACATTTTCCATTACTTATAAGAGCATAATATTTGAAACCTGTGAACTAGAAACAGTTTAAGTGTATCCTCATTTCTAATACATTAAATTCCAGAGTATAAGCAAGTGTGCATCGTAATGTAATTATACAGCTCTAAAACAGAACATACCTTCCAAGTGAAAGCAAATGAGTAAATGCTATTGCAAACTTGATTGGCTTGAAGAAAACAACCATACACTGTAACATGGGAGAGAGAAATGTCATTTATTAATGCTCTTGTCATATGTCTTATCTTAAAATGTGATTGCCAAGTACAAAATCCGTGTTTTATATCATGATTATCCCACAAGCCAAAATATAAAACATAATATGATCAAAAATATGTTAAAAAATAACATTAAGCGAGGAGTAAACATTGGGGTATGTAACATAAGCACAAACCTGTAAACACAAGATATCAGCTGACCACAGCCCCAACTCAAAAAGTATGCTTCTCTTTCTCCACTGCCAGTCCAAGATGTATGGAGGTATGTGAAAATAAAGTTTGTTCCGGTGGTCCAAAGCAAGGTAGTCAGCCAATATATTATAGGAAAGAACTTTAAACCGCTCTGACCAAAGGTAAAAAAAAATAGGATAAGCTAGATTAGTCTGATGACAGATAAAGCAATCAATTATGAGTAACAAGAGGTGAAATGAGTATCTTCCTCTCAGTTGCCAATCCAAATTATCAAATGTTAGCATTTTCCATCATGGACAATCAGTTCTTATGTCACGCTCACCTTAAGCAAAAAAATTTATATTCTCAACATAACAATTCTTCTTGCCAACAAAAAGCCCTCCTCTTTGAATCAAACTTGTCAAACTTCCATGCGAAGCAAGCCATTTATCAAACTACTTGTCTAAATATTGTTCTTTGATGGCTTTTGATTTCTCGAATAAATAAAAATCAGTACTCAAAAATCAAAACCAAAAGCTAGTGATTGCTTTGATCAACGATAACTCCTAGCTAACACTGAACATAACGTTTTCATAATCTGACACGTTAAACAACGCATTGCAGAAACGCCAGTGATAAAAATATTATCACTCAGTATCATACCAAAAATTGACTTCTTCGGTTCTTCTTAAACCCTAAAGTAGAAATCTAAGTCACAATCGCGCAGCACAAGAGTGAGGTTACCACAATGAGGAGGAGGAGGCGTCAGGGAAGGCTCCCAGTCCCGATAATCCGGGGGCCGCTGCCGGAGATGCGTCTGCGGACGAAACGTCGGCCGGTGCTCAGGTGGAGGATGTAGCCGGTACTGCGGGAAATGTGGCGGAAAGGGCGGGGAATACGGTCGATTATGGAACTGAGGCCGCTCATGGTGAAGCGGCGGCGGATGAGGCCTCGGATTATACGGGGGATTCTGATTATGCACCGTTTGTAACTCAAAATGAATTATTAAAAGCACAACTTACCTCAACCAAGAAAGCACATGACGATGGCAAGCCTTCTACAGCACGACAGCCACACAAGACCACAACGACCCTCTAAGGAAGTCCCTCCACCTACTTCCTTCAACTTCTGAGCACACTGTCCTGAGGTCGCCACAAGCTAATCGTCACGCCGCGACCACCACCTTCGAACAGCCCCCTCGGAATAATGTACTCCCTCAACCACCACCCTCCTCATCGGCCCTATCCTAGCGTCGACACAACAATTGCAGCAAAAAAGGGGTTAATTTTGATTTCAGAACGAAAGAGGAAGTTGCTTGGGGGTTCAGAGGTGAGACACCAAAAATTGGGGGAAAGCTTCTGTGGAAACTAAAATTTGCAGAATGGGAGAGGGAAATCCCAAATTTTCAATTCATTAGGTCGATGCTTATACCGACGGTCTATGGGGTTTCGGTAAACTTAAAAAGCCTTCGGTAATCAACCACTTACATGACCGTCGGTACATCCTTCGGTAAATTAAATTTATCGAAGGCTACAGAAGCCGTCGGTATTATTCCTTCGGAAATTAACGATTTTCCTGTAGTGGGAGTTAAAATGCTTCATATGTGCAGTACAAGGATGGTGCTCAACGACGCTCTAGTGTCACTCAATGTCAAACCATTCACAAAATTGGACGCTCAACGGCACCATAAAATCGCTCAACACTATCTCATTCGCAAAATAGAACACTCAGCATCACCCGTGTCACCCTGGTGCCGCTCAGCACTATACCATATATCAGACCTATATTTTGTACTTTTTAAGAGAACTTATACCTATTTAATTGATAAAATTGGTACTATTTTCTCATTGAATTAGTTAAAAACAATTTTAAATATGAAAATTCTTAGTACTTGACTAATTATTAAAAATGTAACCCTCTTATATACATAAAATCAAATCCAAACCAACAAATTTATAAACCGAACATTCTAACCAAAGTTTTCAATTCATCGTATAACAGAAACATGTAACTTAAGAGTCCAATCCATAGTTCAACATGTCATGATCACCATAAAGATTAATAATTCAGTCAATTCATCACACAGTCATATAATTTTATTTTTCAAAGTATACATAACTTAAAATAGTACAATTAATTTTCTTACTTAAGAGACAGATAAACTTGCTCTAAGGAATCTCAAATCCTTCAAGCTCACATGACCCTAACTAGTAAAACTCCTCCCAACTTGCAAATGCTCTATGTACACAAAGAAACATCACAAAAACGATCAGGACACGCGAACGTTGAAATTTATCGGTCCAAATCGAAAAATAACTTTTAGAGAAAAGTAAAACAACTCTAGAAGAGTTGTTTATAGAGAGATGTTGTGTTTTAAAATAAAAAACTCGAACAAAAATATTTATATTAAAACATTTTAATATTAAAATAATTAAACTTAACTATTTTTAAACCACTGTCGTCACTTAAAAATATCATTTTTTTTAAATCTTTACATATAAATTAATAAAAGAAATAGTTAGAAAATAAGAAGATAAATAACAAAATCTTAATTAGTGTTGCCTTTAATTTTGAAAAAGAAAATAGTTAACGAAATATAAAAGTATTATACCAAACATAAAGAAGAAAAGGACGGATGGAGAGAGTAAATGAATTAGAAATTATTCATTATCATGAATTTTATTTAAAAATTGTTTGTATATAATAATATAGTATGCATTTTAATTATTTAATTTAATAGATATAATTTATTTAATAAATACAATCGTCAATATTAAATAAGTACCAACTTAATAATATTAAGTTCTCTATTAATCTCTAGGAAATAAACATTTTTAATTTGAAATATTTCCTTTTCTATGAACATAATTAAGTTTATTAAATTGTTAGATCCAAGGGTTATATGAAACTTAGATTTTATCGTCGATGCAAAACTTTTCATATATACATCTATGAAAATGTTTTATTTAAGTTTTTTTATGTTTTCCACACAAATGAAAACTTCAAAAGAAATACATATAAAATGATATATATATATATATATATATATATATATATATATATATATATATATATGTATGGTTTGCTAATTTACCGTTTTTTAGTTGGTACATTTTAACGAAGTGTATGAAATTTTAGGTTACAAAAAGTTTCTTTAAAAAAAAACTAACGGAAAATCCAAGGGTATTTTAATAATTTTAAAATTTAATTTAAAATAAAAAATAAAAAGTATTTATTTGTTATGTAGTTATTACCTTTTCTAATATATCTTTTAAATATATATATATATAGGGTTTGTTAATTTACCGTGTTTTAGTTGGTACATTTTAGCGAAATGTACCAAGTTTTAGGTTACAAAAAGTTCCGGTTAAAAAAAAACTAATTGTAAATTTAAGGGTATTTTAATAATTTTAAAACTTAATTTAAAATAAAAAAATAAAAAGTATTTATTTGTCATGTAGTTATTACCTTTTATTATATATTTATATATATATATATATATATATATATATATATATATATGGAGTTTACTAATTTACTGATTTTTAGTTGGTACATTTTAGCGAAATGTATTAAATTACAAAAAATTTCTGTTAAAAAAAAACTAACTGTAAATCCAAGAATAATTTAATAATTTTAAAATTTAATTTAAAATAAAAAATAAAAAATATTTATTTTTCATCGGGTAGTTATTACCTTTTATTATATATTTTTTAAAAAGTAGTTGTTTTTTAAAATAAAAAATAAAATAAAGGATAATTTGTTTTTAAAAATAAAAAATAAAATAAAAGGTAATAATCATTAATACACATGCACCAATCAGATGATAAATAACTACTTTTTATATTTTTATTTTAAATTAAAATTTCAAATTATTAAAATATTCTTAATTTAAAATTAAGTTTTTTTTTAATAAAGATTTTTTTTTAACCTAAAACATGATACACTCTACTAAAATGTACCAACTAAAATAAGTTCTTCGATAAATTAGCAAATCCATACGTATATATTATTTAAAAATATATATAATACTTAAAATAACTCATTTTACACTAGGAAAACTAGCATGGAAGCACTCGAAGGAAGATTGCTTTGTGTAAATCTGTGTCAGATAAGCATGAAACTAGGCTTTTTCAACAACAAAAATTAAAAACGTGAAAGGAGGCTATATTACCATTATTTTATGAGTTAAGTTAATGATACAATATATTTATAGCGTTTTTGTCAATTTTCTATTGCATATTTTTAATCAACATTTGTTTTTTTAAATGCTACCAAATAAATAGCAGTATTTTTTTCATACAAAATTATTAAAGAAAATGGTATTACCATACAATTTTATATTCATTTCACATAGAATATAAAATATAAGAATAAAAAAATTATAAAAATATAAAATTTTATATTTTTTTAAGAAAGAAAAATGTAAAAAATAATAATAGTTTTAAATGAATATAAAAAAAAGTTACGTCTATCGATATAATATTTTTCATTATTAAATACCGATTCAATTTTCTCATAATTTGGTGATATGATTACGCAGAGTTACTGTGTCTGATTTGTTCTTAAATTACTACACAATCTGAAAAGGCAATAAGATTCGGTACATTTTACAGTCCATGGCTTGCTATATATAAAACCACCCTCTTCAACCCCTCTCCCTGGCTTTGTTAAAATCACCACAGAGACGCGAAAAGGAGAGAGAGAATGGCACCTTCTTTCTGCGTTAATGAGAGAAAGGTATGTGTGAAATGGGTGGAGAAATATTTCAAGGATTGCCTCTGCAATATGAAGGATGAAATCTCGTTCGGTTTGGGTCTCACAAGTCTAGTATTCTGGGGAGTAGCTGAAATTCCTCAAATAATAACCATTTTTCGTACTAAGAAAAGCCATGGAGTATCCCTCATCTTTCTCCTCACTTGGGTCGCTGGGTTAGCCAACAATTTTCATTTTTTTTTTTATTTTCTTTTCATTCACTTTCTGTAACTAACTTTTCCACTTTGTATTTTCTAAGCAAATCAACCTGACTAATTATATGTGATTCAGGGATATATGCAATTTGACTGGTTGCCTTCTCGAACCAGCTACTGTGAGTGATTCTGAACCGTGTATATGCACTCTTAAAATTTGTTTGAGCATGATGGTGGTCCTACAAAAGATAGACACAAAACCCTGACATACAACTGGCTGCCATTAGTCTCTCTTTAATAATCAATTTCGTGTTTTCTTTCTTTAATTTCATGTTATTGTTGACTAACGTTCATCTTCTTTTTCTTTTGGAACGATTGATGGGGGCAGTTGCCAACACAGTATTACACAGCTCTGGTAAATTAATTGCTAGCGTCAATGTTTTGCTGCATCTTCTTTAGTTTGTTGTTCGTGTTGGATTAATCGCTTTCTGTCGTTAGTTCATCTTATAATCCTTTTATTAAAACTGCATAACGATGAATATGTCACCTGGTTATGCATTCATCTTTACTATCCATTTTTTGAAACCATGATAATGATTTAGGAAGAATGTGTGAAAGGATTTCAAGGTCTGTTTATTGCTGGACACGTGTCAGCTGTTTGGCCCCAAACCAATATCACTGCCTTCACTTGATTGGTGCTGTGGTCTGGCGCAGCCTAGTAATATTGCCAAATCGGCCTTCAATAACTTCATTTTATCTTGAAATCACTTATTTCTCTTAATGTATTTGCAAAAGCAGTTTTTTCATTTGAAAATAACCATAAAATAAAAGTTTAAAAAATGGGTTAAATATATTTTTAGTTCTTTGGGGTGATTTTTGTTTTAGTCTCTTTTTTTAAATTAAGGTACAATTTAATTTTTCAACTTTAAAAAACTTTTGTTTTAATCTTTTTTATCAAAAATTTTAACTTTATTTACTATTTCAAACGCATTTTTTAGTTAACATTGAAGTAAAAATGTGTCAAACAGTATAAACAATAAAAAATTGTAGATGATATTTTGACATTAAAAACTTTTATATTTATGTGACATTATCTTTTATTATTTTCTATTTTCATTTTATTTTTTACAAATATAAAACTTTATTCTTTTATTACTGTTTTAACTCTACAGTGAAATGTAAAATATATATTTTTCGAAAAAAGTGGTCTTTTACAACCCCTGTAAGAATTTAGTAAGTAATTTTTTTTTGTAAAGTTGCTTTTTCATTGTAAAAGTTCTTTTAGTAATTCTGTTTTAATTTAACGAAAATATTTTTTGTTTAACTTCTGCTGTAGCTATGTAGCGTGCCCGTAGTTAAATCTCATTATGATAATTCTTCGTTTTAACCAACGAAATGTTGATCTTATTAATGAGCAGTGAAAGTTGTGTTTCACAGCTTTACACAATCACTACGATCGTATTACTTCTGCAAATCATATATTACGACTACATAAGCAATTGGTACAAACATCCTCAGAAGGTCAACCACAAAAGGGTACAATTACAATTTCTCAGATTCCTTCTCGTCGATTAATCAAATGAGCAATTCACAAAACTTTGTTCTGTGGCTCGTTGAAGGGTATTATAAACATACCTTGTTATTTTATAGGATGAAGAAGATGAGAGAAAACCATTGAAGGCACCGAAGCCAGCCTACGAGTCTGGAATTCCAATACCAAATGGCACACGCAAAGCAGTACCTAGACAGGAGCACTATTATATGTATAGTGTGCACTGTAAAACGCTATTCTTTTTATCTCGGTTACAAAAATCTTAATGGGGACGTAATGAACTGAAGTGTAATTTTCTGAATTGAATTGGATTAAATTAATTGTGCAGGTCAGCAAGATCATTGGCTGGAAGTGGCACTCCACCCTGGGGAACTTACATGAGAGCTGCTAAAAGTGGTCCTTCAACCATGGAATCCATAGATGCCTCTTCTTCCGAGGATGATGAAGCTTATCCTCCAATCAAGGCTAGGCCAATCCAACGTCCTGCAGTTGTGAGTTCTTCAACTGTTTAACATGAAGCCAACTTTATTATATTGGCAATCAGATAACGACTCACAAATACCAAAGCACTTTTGCTCCGAAAGTTACCTCTTTTTATATTCCTTAAATTTGTCTTTCACGCTTATTGTGGTCGAATTATTCCGGTACTGTTAGTCTTCCATACTTTGTTGTCATCGTATACTAATACACATACCATAATACTATAGTATTTGTTAATTAAACCGTGTACGTTTCAGGGAAGTTATGGTACATTTCTAGCAGCTGCTGTTAGTTTGCCTCTCAAGGCTGATGCTTTGAGGGAAGGGTACATGAGATTTGCTGGAAGAAAACTTTTGCAGGTGCGATTTGCCAGTGGTTCTGGTGCCTTAATAATTCACAGTCACCATCTTGTTTGGTGTTATTTTTGCTTTACATAATTAATACTCGCTAGTTTCTATGATAACTAATGCTCATAGGAATACGAGACACATAATACATTGGGTCAATGGTTAGGATGGCTCATGGCTGCTATCTATATAAGTGGTCGGCTTCCTCAAATATGGTTGAACGTAAGTATCAAAATAAACCCTGCATTTTTTCTTTCTTGGGTTCATCTATATTCATTTTCAGTTTGACTACACTGTTTATACACGCTTTGCTGTTACTGATAATAAGTTGTCTTAAATTGATGATTATTCAGATTAAAAGAGGCAGTGTGGAGGTAATAATGCTCAGAATCTTCATCTCTTGCTATCATATTAAAATTAAGTGTGAAAGGATTAACTTTGTATTTCAAGATTTTTATGTATGCTTTCCCTTTTCTTTCATCCCAACAGGGCTTAAATCCTTTCATGTTCGTCTTTGCATTGGTAGCTAATGTCACTTACGTGGGAAGGTTCCAAACTCCCATTTGCGTCCAATTATTTATATTCTTCAAATTAAGTGAAATAAATTGATAACTCTAATAACACTTGTTGATGCAGTATTCTTGTGAGAACTACAGAAATGCAAAGCATCAAAGCTAATATGCCATGGTTATTGGATGCAGTATTGTGCGTGGCATTGGACCTTTTCGTATCCTATACACGTAGTTCTCAATGCAGATTGTTATTTCTATTGGGTTGATATAACTGTAATTTATTTACTGTTAAAGAAAGTGAGATTATAATAAAAACCTTAACAATATGACAGATAATAATGCAGTACATTTACTATAGATACTTTCGAAGGAGAGAAGGAAAAGGAGACAACTACAAAGAAGAAAGAGCTGCATCAGCTTGAGTTTTGTGGCTAGTTGTGCAGTGACTGATTGATGTTGAATTGAAAAACTAATGGGACGTTCAAAAGATTGATCAACAATTACACTTACTGTGCAACACTTTCAAGAGAGAGATATATGTCATATATATGCATGGTATATGAGAAATTAGTAGCTTGTTTAGTTTTTGAAACTGTGTTGTTATCCAATGACTAACAAAGCTTATGAAATCATGGGAAGTTAGGACTATGGCAGTTCTAAAAAGAAAATAAAATATTTTAATTTAGACAATATTTTGATACAAGTCATTTCTTTTATTGATTTATTATTTATTTGTTACTGTGCTTATGTGTTCTATACCAAATGAGAAAATAACATATATACAATAACAAAATATTGTAAAAAAAAATCTGTATTAACATTGATTACACGTTCTGAAAATGTTCACACTAACTCTTTCTTCACAACTCTAGTATACGTCTCATAAAATATGTTTGAAGTGTTTCGTTTATCCAATGACAAATGATTATTCAATTCAATTATTCCATCTATTTTTGTTTTTATAACTGAATAAGTAAGTTGTTGTAACTATCAACTGAATAATCAGGAGGTATTAACAAAGATTAGATTGTTTGAATATGAGCATTTATAAACAATTAGTTCTATAAACTTTTTTAATCAGAATTTTTTTTTAGTTCTATAAACTTTTTTATCCCAATCTAAATGTTAGGACCAAATCTTATAAATGGACTTTTTTCTATTTTTTGAAGGGATGGAAAGTCAATGAATTAATCTCTATAACTATGCAAAGAACAAAAAAAATAACCTTATCCCAAAGAACCTGGATATTTCAATACATAATGTACGGTTACCGTATAGAAAGCCAAAAAGAAATGTAGGTTCATCTTCATTCAGCACCAGATTAAACATAAAATACAATCTATATATATATAAAGTTTAACGCCCGTAATGAAACGAATATTATTACCCTGATTACAAAGAAATCTTGAAACTTACAAAATCCGATAAAGATAATTTAATATAGAAACCTGTGTCGTTTTTCGAATGATATTTCGGTAGGAATTTTGAGAGATCTCACTTTTATATAGTCTGTACTAACTTGTTTCATGAATCTGAACTAAGTACAATAAAATACAAATAAATTAGTTGTTTATAATTTTCTTATCAATATCTTGATTATCTTATTAATATCTTTAATCACATATTCTTTTATCATTTTATACAAATGATAAAAGAAATCACCTATAATAACTCTGTCGCTTTTTTTTCTTAATTAAAGCTGGGATCTTTCACCGAAGACGTAAGCAGGATAAGAAACTGTAAAGTTCTTCGTCATCAAGATACAAAGATAACAAATTCATCTCAAAAATTTTGGCCCAAAGAGAGAATAAAGAACATATGAATGTTAGGTTACATTTTTTTATATATATAAAATAAAAAGAGCATGAAACTTAGGAGGCTAAAAATAGAATTAATAAAAAATTAAAATGTTTAACTCCATTAAAAATAGAATTTTAAATTTTATCGAATTTTTACTATTTGAATATATTATATGTTTAGAGTTTAAGTATACAAAAATTTATTATTCAAAAATTTGATTAGAAAATTTTATTATAGATTTTAACATTATTTATAAATACGAGAGAAAACTAAAGTTATTAACATTAACAATATTTTGTATTAAAAATACAATATTTAATAAGTTTACAATGACAGAAAAATTTGAACATTCTGTCGAATCAAATTTAAATTTTATGTTTGATTGTAATAAATTTTTAACAACAAAATAAAAAATTTAGAACTAGGGAGTTTGGAGCAGATCGTAGGACGCCCACACAAAGTCCAAAGGGCAAGGCATCTTTGCGTCGAGCCTGACCCAAGGCTTCCCCTTCCCACTCCAATGTAGCAGACTCACGGGCCCGGGATGCAGTTCCCGGCAAAGCCCACGAAAATTGTCCCCGCCGAGTCCGTGCTGATTCCAACGGCGATCCACCGCCGTAATCCTTCCGGCGAAGACCAGCAGGAATGGCGGAAGCGACCCGAGCTCGTAGATCCGCATCCTCTTCTGCAACTCCATCCACTCTTCGATGACAGTTGTGTAGTCCCCGGCCCGCCACCGCTGTAGGTCGATCACCATAACGCCGGTGTTGAAGTAGCACGGCCGCTTCCGGTTCGAGAAGGAGAGCGATAGCGAGGGATTTGCCCAGAATGAGGGCGTGAAGTAGGTCGAGAAGTTGGCGGAACAGTACTCCGGCGCGGCTAGGACCTCCGTGTCGCTGAGCGGCGTGGCGGCGAGTTTGGCAATGTCGTCAACAAGGATTAAGTCGGAATCAAGGTATACGACTCTGAGGACGCAGCGAGGGAGGAGGTCTGCAAGGTAACTTCGCGCATAATTGAGGGGCGTGTCCAGCGCGGAGCGTATGGAGGTGGAGATGAGGCGCGAAACCGCGATGTCGTCGAAGGGATAAATTTGGAAATTCAAATAAGGAAAGGAATTCGTTAGTGTTTGGTTTAGGGTAGAGAAGGAGGAAGGTTTGGAAGCTGCGGAGAGGAAGTGGAAGATCATGTTTTCTGGGCATGAACTGTGTTGGAGCACGGAGAGGATTGCCGCCATGGATCCTCGCAGGTATGCCGCGTCCAGGGTCATTGCCACGTGGACTGCATTTCTGGGGCACGTGTCATTCGGGTGGTGGTGCAGGGTGTCGCATGTGGGGGAGTTATAAAACTTTGGAGCTTCTTTAAAACGTTGTTGGGTGATATTCTGGGAGAAGACGACGGTGGTATATTGAGATGTAAAGATGAAGAAGTGGAAGAAGAAGGAGAATGTGGAGCTACGTGCCATTTGACAACAAAGTGGGATTCCTTCTTAACATGACAGAAAGATATTGTTCCCTATAAAATGTTTGGATTTGTGTGGGATTGTTCCAGTTTCAGCTCCCCTTTTGACAAAGAATGAGCTGTCTCTAAACTATTTTTTTCTCTTTCACCTTTTTTATCATTACACTTGTACATATTTAGAAAATTTTATTTCACATACATAAACTTTTTATATTTATTTAATATATTTTTTTTAATTTTTTATTTTCTCTTTTTGAAAGAAAAAGAAATTTATTTTATTTTTATAATATTTTATTCTTACACCGTATATCAAAATGAATATAAAAATGTATTACTTTATCATTATTCATATATTTATTTACTTTTTCCATATTGAAAAAAAAAATCAACCTTTATTTAGACTGTTATCTTATATTATTTCCTTTCGAAAAACAAAAGTAAATCCAACCTGTTATCTTATATTATATAGATATAGTTAGTTAAATTGTAAAGCCAAAGTTAGATTTATTAAAGTCAATTGTTGTTGTAATGAAAGAGAATATTCATATAATTCTATCAAATTTCATTATTAAAATTTGAAAAAAAAATAAAATAATTTTTTTTGTTAATGAAAATCAGTTTTCCGTGAATTAAACAAAGTTAAACTTTTATTTTACAAAATTAGTTAAATATATTATGTGAAGAGACTGAATTTAGGGGAAACAACCCACTCTATATTTTAGTGAAAACCGAAAATAACCATTTTAATATTATTTTACAGCTGAAACATTTTAAGTTGAAGAAAAAAATGTTGATAGAAAAATAACCTCTTCATGTGCATAAGAGCCAAAATATAAATAAAAATATACAAAAAATTTAACGTGAATTTGCACCTAAAGCCTATGTCACAAGTACCTACAAAATATGCAATTTTCTTTTTTGGTAAAAATTGAAAACTTTCCAACTATTTTTTTTTAGATAAAACTGCGAACTCTTTTGAAATTTTTTTTTTTGAAAAAATTGTAAATCTATTTTAAATCAATTTCTTTTGATAAAACTATAAATTCTTTATTTTATGTGTGGGATGAGATTAGTGGTTTATTGTTATGTAGGTTGAAAAATGTTTTATTGTTTGTATTTACATTATTATTATTTTTTGTTATTTGCACTAGGAAGTTACCTGCAGGAGATAATCTCATATTAGGATTGAGCAACTCAAACAATTAATGTGTATTAAATGTCATCATCTATGTCTTTATTTTTATACCTATATTTATAGACTTCACAATCAGCTTTAGATTAATGACGACCTAATTATGACGCAATTCTCAAATTAAGATTGGGCAACTCAAACAATTAATATGTATTAAATGTCATCTTCTATCTCTTTACCTCAAACCTGTATTTATACCTATATTTATAGACTTCAAAATCAGCTTTAGATTAATGACAACCTAATCATGGCGCAATTGGTAATAATCATATTTTATCTTAAATTGATGAGTGTTAGAGGTAATCATTCTATAGACTAATTGTTCAGTTGATTGGTCATAGTTGTTCGTTTCAAAAGTGTGTGTGGCTATGTTTGCAATATGGCTAACCATTTGAACCATTTGGTCCAAGCTTGACCGATACAGTACACTCTTCTTTTACAATTTTTTTATAGAAAAAATGTAACATTTTCATAAAAAAATTTGTGAATAAAACTACAAACCTTTTCCTAGAATTCTTTTGTGAAAAAGAAATTGTTAACTCAACCCTCGATAACCATTAGAATTTTATGTTAGTTAGTTGTATTTAACTTGGTTCAAATCAAGTTAATTTTAGTTTGATTAAACCTTTATATTTATTTATTTTATCTTTGTTCTCTACCTCTCTCTCTCTCTCTTCTCTCTCTCTCTCTCTATATATATATATATATATAAACATAACTTTTCTCTCTCAATATCTACTTTTATAAAAAGTTTAATTTTAAGTTTTTTTCACCTTTTTTTTCCTTTAGTCTTCTTATATGGCTACCACACCTTTGCTTCCTTTGTCCAAAGATCTAAGCTAAGATTAACTCACTTTCTTCCTCCATTACTTTCATGGGTGATAATGTTAATATTTATTATTATCTTACTCATATTTTATTAATAAAATCAACTATTCTCTAACTTGTAACTTTTTTAATCCTTAATTTTATCTTGTTTTTGTAAATAATTACATTTTGGGTTACACTAATCTAATTATACTATCAATCCCCATTTTTTGTATCTAATTTAGTGACAAGGAGCTTTTGCATCAAACTAAAAATATTGGCAATCCAGAAAAGCATGAAAAACAACAAATATAGGAGATCATGAAGTAAACCAACAGACATCCAGATATAACACATGTTGTACATAACCTCAACCAACATGTTTCTGCCCTTACCATTCTCCAACATCAAGCTTCTTTTCAAATCCTCATATACCTTAAACAAAGTCCTAGTGATGGTATCATTTTAGTTGTTGATAACGAAATCAAGATCAATGGTTTTAGTGTCTCTAACTGAGCTGATTGCCTTGAAACTAGAAAATCCTTAACATGATATATTGTCTACATTAGTCACTCTCATATAGCTTGGAGATCAAAAGAAACAAAACACTCTTAGCAAAATTCCTTTGAAGCCCAATACAGAGCCTTAACGTCCACGACATGTGAACTATAGTGAATTTGTTACCTTTTCGATGATCTTCACATCAGTTATCCTCAACTGTGAATCTTTTTGTGATAATCAATTTACCATTCAAATTTGCTTTAGACCTTGTGTTTCACTAGCAGACAAAACATATTGAAATAGATTGTCATATATTAAGAGAAAAACTTCAACAAGGCATCATCATACTCATTCTAATCATCACCTACACACTAACACTCACAAAAGCATTGCCTCCTTCCATCTTTCATCTTCGTCGTTCCAAGTTGGGAATGTTCAACATACACTCCAACTTGAGAGTGGCTCTCATATTGAATAATATATTTTCTTATTGTTTTCTTCTTATTTTCTTTCTCTTATTCTCTTGTTTCTCCTTCCATATTCGAGAAGAACTTTCAATTTTAATGTTTTATGATTGTAAAGAATTATAAGAAGAGAGACTCATATGCAATCATTTATTATTTTAAATATTGATTAAATATTTTTATAGAAAAATAAAAATCATAACAAAAAAAATGACTTTATTAAGTATTTAATGTCAAAACGATACATATTTTTTTAATATTAAATATCAAGAAAAAAATTATAATTATATAAATGTTAAATAAAATAATAAATAAAAATTAGATAAAAGTAAAAGATTATAAAAAAATATAAAAATTATTGAATGTGCTTATTAGAAGTAAGTTACAAAAGAACATACCAAATAAAATTTAATATAAAATTGTTAAATTAGCTAAATAAATCAAAAGTATAAATTCAAATGTAAAATGACATATTTGACAATGAAGACAAATACAATGAAATAAATATGTATATACTTATCATATTGAATTTAAAAATAAATATTAAATATGTTGACATCATTTTCTCAAAGACTGAAAAAAAATATATATAATTTTCAACGATTAAATTCATCCCATCTAGCACAGCTGGTGATAGATCACTTGGACTTGGACTTGGACTCGTTGATTGGTATTGGTGAGGGACACTCCCATTTCCCACCCCTTCCAGAAACACCATTCCCTCAAGTAAATGTATCAGCAGTTGACATGTGAATCTCACGTGCCCTTTCGAAAAGGCACTTTCATGTTTCATGGAAGCAATTTTGTACAATATGTGAAAACGTGCTACATATGGCAAAGCTGACCAACAATTAGATTGGAAATTACCAGAAATGATTTAAGTAGTAGGTTTCGAGCCCATGGAATATTGTTGTATACCAAACAAGGATTATCCTATATTTGACTAATAGAATTAAGAAGGAAAATTGAATTCTTAAATTACGTACAATTAAAAACCGATATTGTTTGATGACCGGCTCTGGCGGCCAAGACGGCCGGAAAAGTCATCTCTACTCAAAAGTGCTTATTTTATTCACTTCGAAACCATTACATATAATTATTATCTAGCAGCTTGTCATATTCCAATCTGGCATTTGGAGAAAGCAACATTTTTTGACATATATTAAATATTTTGGACCGACACCTTTCATGATGGCATCATTTTCGATTGTCTTTGACTTTTAATGAATAGAAAAACTAATTATGTATTAAAAGTAAAAAATTATTAATTGAGTTGATTCGAACCTGAACTCTACATTTTTATTTCCTCTCCTGAGTGTTGTCTACTAAGCGAAGCGAAAGTTGAAAATGCAAAAGTCAAAATATGGAAGTTAAAATAGCATGGACTAATGGTCTCAATGAACAAATACCAAACTTGCCTAATACTAAGTATTATGTATATGTAGGAAACTTGCCTAATATACTATCCTTTTATAACAATTTTAATAATATATATATATATATATAGTAAAGATATTTTATTTACTATAATATAATTATTTAATGTCTTTATTATAAATCTTCTTTATCACTATCTAACACGTATTAAAGTTCAAAACCGAGAATATTTATATATAAATTTCATTTATTATTAATTTATTTTTTATTTTGTTGAATTTGTATGGTATAATTTTTATTAGTATAACAAAATTGTTTCACTAGAATTTGGAAAAAGGAAGTATATTTTTAAACTTGGATATTTTGTTTTATTTTAAAAAAATATTTTTTAATTTTATGAACTTTGTTTCATTAAGGTTTTCTAAATTAATAAATGTTTTTATTATTTTTAAATTTTATTTATGTATAATTATGTAATATTTTATATAATTTTTCACTTTTATCTAATTATTTTGATAGTCAAATTTAAAATTTATATAATTATAGCTTCATTATAAATATTTAATATTGAGTAAACGAGAATACATCCTTATTGAATACTTCATAAATATGTTTCCTTTTATTTTTTTAAAATTAATTAATTAATATTAAAAATATAAAGAAAAACGGTATAGATATGAGTAGAATATATATTATAAAAATATAGATGAGATAAAAAATTTATATCCATTAAATATGAAGATGAAGATAAAAAAAAATTTACTTTAAAAATTAAAATGCAATAATGAAATTTATTTTTACTCCACTCTTAGGTATTTAACATGTGCATATTTTACTGTTGACTTAATTATTTGATTGGTCTCCACTGGTTACAAAATTTTACTTAACTTTTTATTTCAATTACAGTCTCAGCTTTTGAAACATTGTCTCAGTACTTTTCAAAAACAAAATTAATAATGGAGTTAATAACATGTTGCGTGTCACTGTTTTTTTTTTATTTTTTTAATTTACTTTTACTTTTTTAATTTTTTCTTTGCAAAATTTTTTGTTGTCTACGAGTCATGTTCTTGGGGTGAAACATAACACTGACAATATAACGGATAATGTCTTGTGCTAGCATTAGTGTTAAATGTTACTGTTTCGATTTCAATTTACTTCTTATATATATCTCTTTAATTCAATATAGTCCTAATTTTTTTTAAATGGAACAATATCGTTACTATCCAAATTTAGATAAAATTTGTATTAATATTTTTATTAAAAATGACTTTTTAATATATTGTTAATTCATGTTTTTTAATAAAATTAAAACTAATTAAGTATAAAAGTTCTTACTTAATTGATTATTCTTCATCAAGCATAAACTTCATATCCATGTTCGTTAGATTCACTATTATCCTGAAAATATGATTGAAATCAACCTCCTTGGTCATGTTATTCGTTTAATTTTTGGATTGTAAAATGATTTATCAACCAAAATCTTATGTCTCGTTTAAGGTTTGGTCAAACTAAGCTAATTCACATAAAATGATTTAATAAGTGTGATCATTCTTGCACAAACGCGGGTTTGCAAATTTAAAAGTTTACTTTACTTTTCAGTTAACACAATTTTAAGAAAAATATTAATAAATGTTTTCATAATTTACTAATTTTAAATTTGAGTCTTTATAAAAACAATAATCTACTGTAAATACAAGAATTACAATATGAATAAAAGATTACTTATTTATTAGTTCCTATAAGTAAATAAAGAAAGATGATATAAAAATATATATTAAGTGAACCATGAAATGGAATATAAATGTGTGTTTATAAACGTGATGTTGATAAAATAATGTATTAAAATATTTAATTATATTTAACATCAAAAAATATTAAATGATTAAAAATGAAAAAAAATAAAACAATTCAGGTTATGGTATAAGGACTAACAAAAATAGTAAAGAGCAGTCCATTTTAAAGTGTGACACTCTACTATTTTATTATTTAAAATAGTATATTATAATCATTATTAATCAAATTTTATTTTATATAAACCATCATCTTTATACATTTCTTTCTAGAGTTTTGACCTCATCTTTCGTCTATTTGAAGAGGGATCCTAATAAACAAATTCTACACATTGAATTAATCAGAATTCAGTAAGTTTATTTTTTATTTATTTTTGAGTTAATGTATTGTTTAAATTGCATATTGAATTTCATGTATGTGATTCATAATAGTTCAAGATGAATATATATTTGTTTGGAATAATGAGGATATATAATGATTTTTGAAAAATAAATATAATTAAAGCGTCTTGTAAGAATTAAAACTATATGATTAAGGGATTTTTACTCCAGCTAAGAGAAACTAGTTTAAATTTAAATAGTATTGTTATATGATGAGATTGAATTACAAGATGATGGAATATGAAGTTGAAATCTAATTTACAATGATGTTTCTCTAAGATTGAATATGTAATGTTGTTTAGTATATATTTTATGTCTTTTATGTACTGATGCTGCTGATTTTAATTGGTTATGTAATCTAACTAGATTTGTTTAAGACAATGACGAAATTATAACTAAGTGTTTTCTTATCTAAAAATTAAGTGGAATGCTTAGATACATAGATTCAGAATATCACTATTAGAATTTGTTCTACAAAATTATACATATTTTTTGATCACTGTTAGAATTTGTTTTACAAAATTACATACTCTTTTAACAATGATACATAATTTTCATTTTAAATAGCTTACTAAGCAAAAATGCATAATCAATTTTTTATTTTATTTTCTATAATTATTTTAATCTTGTGTCTTGTGCCATGTTAAAGATGACGAAGAAAATATAAAAAAAAAGGTTACAAGATGAACTATTTTAAAGGTGCATCTAATTAATAAATTAATTATTTGAACTTTAAAGAGTAAATATCGTATTATGATCTTTTATCATTTATGTTATGTTGAATGATTAATGTTATGTTGGGCAGGACACTTCATGTGGTGAAGACTTTTAATTGAGATATTTTGGATTATACTTTTACTATGGGCCTTGGGTTGATTTTAACTACAATATGAAAAGGGAGTGAGAAGAACGTTTAGCAGGTGTTAAAAGTAAGTGGTTGGACATACCATGAAAATTATTGAGCAACAACCTAAAGAATCGCACATCAACTCACCAATCAAATCATTGTTACTGTTTCCCAACTACACAATAAACCCCACATAACTGCTTAAATGCTTCTTTCGGATTCTTTACGTAATGAAAATAAATAACCTAATTTTGGCGTTTCCACAACATAATTATTTACGCAGCCTATTAGATCAATTAAAGTGCACAAATAAATGGGAAAAATTCACTAAAAGTGATAATTCATAACATATGTTCCTTAATAGCGAAGGACATAGATAAATGACCCACGTCGATACACGTCCACAGGTATCAACAGATTTTTATAACCGACACATGTGATATATGCCAAGATTCATACAAAATTTAATGTAACATTCTTGGAGTGATACTAAAATATGTGAAGACTTAATTTTAAGGTAGACCATATTTTATTTAAATAATTTTAACAAAAATTTTTAAACATTCAAATTAACCTTTTCTAGTTTAACTTTTTTTACAAGTAGTTGTAGTAGTAGAATATTGAGATCATACAAAAATTATTCTGTTAATGATCAATTACAGTTACATGATAAAGTTCTTGTAATAATAGAACCTTATGTCAAAATTTTCACATCATTGTCTTTATCAGGTAAACCAAAAGTAGTTTTCAATTTATTACCTTTCCATCAAACTTAGTCAAGGTTTAAAATGACAATAAATTACTAAATATAGTTTTGAAGCTTAAAATAACAATACAGACATTTACTCATTCTTTTTTTGATAAATGATAATTTTTTTCCGAAAGTTAAATTGGTTATAAAGTAGTCATTGAATTTTTTTTAATATAAAATATGTTAAAAAAATAATGTATTTCTAAACTTATCGCTTGATTTCAATTCAGTTTTATAAAATACAGTTTAGAGTTAAATTCTTTAAAATTATAAAATTTAAATAATATTTTTAATTGAGTTTCTATTAAAAATATAAATTTCATTGAATATTCAAAATAATTTCTTTTTTATCTCAGTATCATATCATTTGATTTTAATATAATGTTGTTATTATTTCAGTGTTTTTATCTTTAACTCATCATTAAACTTGTATTTTTCCATTTTAATATTTTTTTTACTCATTGATCAATTTATTTTTAAAGATAAGTTGGAAATAATTGAAGAAAAAAAATGGAATGAGGTAAAATAAAAACTAAAAAACAAAAATAATAATTGTATTATCTTATTGTTAACAAAACTCCTCAAATATAGAATTTATCTCGAGATTTTTATGAATGGAAAAAAAGTTTGAACATGATTTGATTCTAAGAGACACGAGAGAATGAACAATGAGAGATATACTATAATATTATTGTATATAAGTTTTCTCTTCTTCAAAACTTATAAATTTAAAATTATCTCTAACTTATTTGTTTGTTTGTAATCTTGGTATCAGTTTATTATAGCTGTCTGTTTCAAGAGATAAAGAAAATATACACAGAAATTGGTGAAAAGTAGAGGAAGATGTCTAGTCATTTTCATAATTCACAATATAAATATGTTTCTTTTTATATGTGATATGTCTTATTTTTTTTCTAAATAATTTATATTGGAAACTTTATATGAAAGATGATAAAAGATATATTTTTTATTTATTATTAACTATTAACTCTATTTTCAAATGTGTAATAATCTAGTTGATAACACTTAATTGCTAAAACTGGGTTATTATAATTATACTTATTAGATTAAAATCAGTAGTTTTTTTATTGACAATTACACTAAAAAGATCTTATACGAAGAATATATAATAAATTAACGCATCACCCATGTTTAATAAAGATGCAAATTAAAGAATTTCGTTAAAACTAAACAAAACTTTAATTGAAGTATTAAGATTGATATTTTATTTTATTATTTGCAAAAAACATGTACTCCAGCATACATTCATATTTTTATTATATTAAAATAATAAAATTTAAAAATTATATTTTAAGAGACATATATCCTTGTAAATGAAGAAATTGTTTTATTTATTACGAGATAAAATTATGTAATTAAAAAATGATATGAAAATAGTTAATAAGAGGGGATTCCGATATTAAAATGAAAAGAAAAATTATGATTGTTTGAAAAGACATATCTTATATTTTTATAAAGGATGATGATATTTTAACATTATTTTTTAATAATTTTTTTATAATAAAATATGTGTTACTGTTTCATTCGTTTATTTGAATTTATTTTAAAAAAATATTTGATCTTTACGTTATCAAAAAATTGTAAAAAAAATTGTTAAAAAGTTTTTTTTATTTTTTTAAATATATAGTTGTGGTTGTTGTGAGGAGCTACCAATTAAAAACTACACACAAAAAACGCGAGGTGAAGTGGAAAATATTATAAAAAGCAGAGTGGACCCAGAGGAGTTCGATACACGTGAGAAATTGCGTAAGCCGAAAATAATTTCAATTGCACGTGGCAAAGGTTGTCCGTGACCTCCACACTTGAGTCCAATGAAAAGGCGCCACGTCATTGTATAACACTTTCCATCACAATTTAATGTCCGCCAAGTCCCAACCCTTGAATTGTTTTTTCACTCTCTCAGTTTCAGAGTCCAACCTTTTCCAAGTTCCAACCAGACAGAAAAGACGAAATGTGAAAGCACGGTTCACGATGCCCAAGGCGCCTCCGCCGCTAATCTACTATCTCTCGGAGCACCCCTCCATCGTGGGGTTCCGGTGGAGCCATGCCCAATCATGGGGCGCCACGTGGTCCTTCCTCTTCTACTCCATCGCCTCCTACCTCCTCCTCTCTCTCTTCCTCCACCTCTCGCTTGTTCTTTTCCGCCGCCACCGTCCCATCCCCATCGGTCCCCTCGCGGCAATTCACAGCCTCTCCATGTCCCTCACCTCCGTCACCATCTTCGCCGGAATCCTAATATCTACCGCCGCCGAGATCCGCGACACCCGGTGGTTCTGGCAGCGGTCCAAAACCCCACTGGAGTGGCTCCTCTGCTTTCCTCTGGGAACCCGCCCCTCCGGCCGCGTCTTCTTCTGGTCCTACGTCTATTACCTCTCCCGCTTCCTCCACATGTTCCGAACCCCTCTCACCATCCTACGACGCCGCAGGTTGTCGTTTTTCCACCTCCTGAACCATTCCATCTCCGCTATCGCTTCCTTCCTCTGGCTGGAATTCTCGCAGTCCTTTCAAGTCCTGGCCATCCTCTTCGCCACCCTCGTCTACGCCCTCGTTTATGCCTACCGCTTCTGGACCGCCATAGGCCTGCGCGGCGCGTGCTTCCCCTTCGTTCTCAACTGCCAGATCGCGCTACTCGCTTGCAATGTGGCGTGTCACGTCGGCGTCTTCTTCCTCCACTTCTTCTTCAAAGGCGGCTGCAACGGGATTGGCGCGTGGCTCTTCAACTGCGTCCTGAACCTCGCTCTTCTCACGCTCTCTCTCAACTTCTACGTGAGGATGTACGTCGGAAAAAGAAGAATGCCGAGGAGCGTTGCTCCTTCGCTTTCTGAAGCGCGTGACTGCAAATAAGTTGAACTGTAAAATGAAAATTAAAAATAAGACACAGGTGGTTGCAGTTTGGGTCCCAAAGTGTTTTGTCCTTTGGGAATGTTGATGATTACTTTTAGTACATAATAGATGAATAGTCCAAGATGTTATTACACAATAGAAGTAAATTGTAACTTTTTCTTTTAAATTTTGAGTACTAATGATGTTTTACTCGTAATATATAATTTTTGTTTATTATGACTCAATTTTTTTCATTTTTATTTTTTTGCATTTGTCATTAGTTAGTTCATTTTAATGCTATCGACCGCAGTCACAACCACATTAGAGTAGAGTCCGTAACAATCACATTAGTTAGTTCATTTTTTATTAGTTCATTTTTATGATAGAATAAAAACGAGTCTCCGATGATGTATTATGACCGTAAAACTAATAACAATATAATTATAAAAAGAAAAGTATATGCATATTACAGGAATAAATATTGTATTGTCTCACTTACTCATTTATATTTTCGTTGGTTATGGGTTAAACTTATCTTCAATAATGAACCTATGAGAAAGGTTGGGCAACAATTCAAAGATAAGGAAAGATATTTTTGGACTTAATTTAGTGGATTTAATTTATGGTTAAATCACTTTCGCTGTCTCTATTTATGTTGTTTTTGTCCAGTTAGATTTTTGTAATAATTTTTTTTTTCAATTGAGTCTTTAAAAGTGAAAAATTGACTCAATTGAGTTCCTACTATTAAATTCGTTTAACGAGATTAAGTTTTCTATGAACTGAGACGCGGACGTGTTAACTTTATTATACGTGTCATTCATAAAGCTTTATATGTGAAATTTGATATCATTTACATTTTAAAATTAGGGTTTGTTGGTAGATTTTTCAACCACAGTCAACAATCACGACCACCATCATCAACATCATGACCAGACCTTTTTCAACCACAATCTGCAATCAGTACTTACATCATCCCAACACAACATGGGACCACATAAACCAAAATATCAAACCTCAACTCCTTCCACCACCATCATCTTCTCCTTCATGGCCCAACCTACAAAACCACCCACGAGCAACAAATACCCCCAAATTCACAGAAAACCAATCGCAGATCTCTAACCTGCAAAAAAGCTCAGATGAACAACCCCAAACACAAGATCAAAACCCAAAAACATTACAATCTCAAAGGTTTTATTCTTCACGGCTCAAAAGTTGTATTCAGTGTAGCCAAAACTGCTTTAACCAGACAATATCATGCATAATCAAAACTACTTTAAGCAAGCAGTATTCTCGTAACTAAATATACATTAACCATAATATATCTTGAGGTACAAATTCTAATTCAAGTAGGTGATATCCAGCACTACAAAAGATCGACATCGAAAGTATGTCAAAAAAATCCCTAAAAAAATTTGATATTTACAAGTTAAAGGGTCATTATAATGGTGTATTCAAATATAATTTGAGTTTTTCTTATATTCATTTCAAATGTCATATTCATTTTAAATGTTTGATATTTATGAGTTGAGTGATCATTATGATGGTGTATACGGATATAATCTGAGCTTTGAAATGTTTAACATTCACGAGTCGATGGTTCATTAATTATTCACTCTTCTATCATTCAAGTCGTTATCAAAGCTAAGGTATGAATATATTTACAAATGATTAGATGCATGTTGCGAGTGTATCTATATTAAAACTAAACAATACTTATTAAAAACAAAAACAAAGAAATAAGTGTTTAGTAACAAAAGCTAAGCACATAAGAAGATAGCAAAGTGATGAAAACTCATCCAAGGAGCTACAACATGAGTCAAGGCTATGAGAATGGAAGATGAGGAAGGACTTCAAAGAACTTTACTCTTGTGGAGAATAGTTTATTTACTTGTCTTTCCCTTTTCTTAAACATTGTAAAAATCTAAATAAATATCTTCTTTAGGTCTTTTATTTGGGCCAAGCTGACATTTCATATGGACTTGTATTTTTGCCATTTTTGTTGATCAGTATCTGATTTAATTGATTATGTAAATATCATATTCAATTAAAACATACAACATCGTGCAATCTCTAATTTAATCGATTATGTAAATACCATAATTAAATAAAACAGACAATTTTTTACAAAAACTGTAGTTTTAACTTTCCAATGTAACTCTTGAATGACTAGAGAAACAAAGTAGTTCTTTAGACTATCTTGGACCTCAAGTAATCTTAAAATATTACTTGTGGACCTAGGCTGTTGGGAATCCAAGTATGAGTCTAAGTCCCACATTGGATAGAAATGAGAAAGTAGAGTGATTTATAAGTGGGAAGACTCATTAACCCATTGTCTTAAGGTTTTGGGTAAAGAGTGGTGTCAATCTCTTATAAGGTTGGACTCACATCTCATTGTTTATTGACTCCCCGGTCAAAAACCTCCCCTTGATATTACTAATAGTGGTATCAGTGAGTCTAGGTAAACAGTTTAAAAGAGACTTGAAACATAAAACAACTTTTAGACTCATGAACAACTCTTTAGACATTAACGTTGACCTTCATCATATTGTCCAAACATAAATAATTAGTTTTTTCTTTATGTATTATCAATACCATATAATTGTTTAATTGCTTACTACGATAATAGATAATGTTGGAGGTGAATAATGATTAATACTGGATATACTTTTTATATTATTGGTTTTGTACAGTCGAATAAATAATTTTGTTCTTTTACTCGTTCATTTAGTACTACATCATTAAGAATGCATTTGGGTTATAATCTTTACTTAAATGAATATTTCCTTTACCTTGAGCTTCCAATTCTATAAGTTTTATCACATTGATTTTATTATTATACACGTTCCATCTTTTTCTTTCCCCATTTAATTCATGGTAATTTAAATTTATAAATTTGATTTAATACATCATAAACTATTTATTTTATAAAAAATAACTACTTCAAAAATAAGTAAAAATTATAAAAATATATGTGTAGATTCATAGAAATATACAATAATACTTAGTATGGTCTAAATCTTTAGTAAATATTTAATACATATTTTTAATTAACTATTTAAAAAATACTTTATTATCTAATAAATATAAAAAAAAGTAAAGATATTTTGTAACAAATAAACCAAATAACTCGAAAAATTTAACATAAAATAGTACATACTATAAAAATTCATAAAATTACTGACAAAATTTTATCAACGAAAATAAATTTATCAATAAATTTGAATTACGATGAATTTTATTGATGAATTTTAAAATTTTAATTATCGATGAATTCATTATCAACAGATTTTTTTTGTTAGTAAATTCATCAGTAATACATATTTTATTTATCAACGTATTTTTTCATCTATAAATTTGATGTTAATACATATTTTATTTAGTGATGGATATTGATAAATTCATTGGTAAAATGAGCGACAAATTTTTCACAAGATCTCGTATTCGGCGTAGCATATATCCAATTTCTGTTAAAGATGAAGAAAGAAAAACTTTTTTCATATCCCTTGCAACCCACCATCATTGCAACCTAGGACCTCATCGTCGTTGCCCTCCGACGCCGACTTAGCTCATCACGCCAGAGATCAAGCAAGCCATTAACACCATCGACGATATCTTCTTCTTTATCTTATGCGATGTTTGTGCTTCAGCTTTTCCAACGAACTTGTGTTAACATCACTTCTTCAGCGAGTAGGAACATCACTAAAACCTTTTTTTCCTCTCTCTTTCTTGCATAGATATGAGGATGCAAAAACAAGTTGAAGTAATGATTCTTGTGATTTTCATTCTCCTTCGTGTGATAATACTTGACAATTTTCATTCACCCAAAAAAACTGATTGAATTTGTTGATGGCAAAACTCATGAAATAAAAAAAAAATAAAAGAAGAAAAGGAAGAAGGGAAGAAGAAGAAGAACTAGATCGTCATATTTGATGACGAATTTTACTGACAGATATTTCTGTCGATAATTACTTATAGACATTACTGTGAATTTTTTTTACAGTAATTATCAACGAAATAAAAATTTTACTGTAAAAATTTGTCATTGATAATTTAAATTTATCGATAAATTTTAAATATTACCTATAGATTTTGGTTATTGGTAATAATATTTTTTTTTAGACAATTTATCATTTTGATAAATTTTATACACACATTTTATGTGTCATGTTTAATTCCCTTTCCCCAATTTTGTACAAAGAAAAAAAGTCTCATCACATACATATAATTTATGGAAAAGTATATTTGAGTAGTTTGAAAATTCAAATGATAAAATTGGCATAGAACCATGAAATTCGCAAAATTACATGTTAGTAGCATAAAATTCACATAATTGTAAAAGTAATCTAAAATGTATTTCATATTTCACTCTAAATTACAGGTCACTGTAAATGAGTCACATCATTACATTACTAGTAATTCAATAATGATTTGAAAAAGATAAAATGTAAATTCATAAATTAGAATTCATAAAAAATATAAAATAAAAATGAAAAAAATATTTCTGTTCGCATATATCCATCGATAAAATTTAAAACAAATAATTAATATTTAAAGGTATTATTATCCACAATAGCGAATAACAGACTTGATATAGTATTTTTTATCTACAAAAAATTAAAATTAAAATTAAATTTATATTTTATTTTAATTAAAATTAAATTTATATTCATATTTAATTTATTTTATATTATTTTTTGTAGTTTTATTTAGAATTTATATTATTTAAATTTTATTTTAAAAATTTATAAAATATATTTTTGAATATTTGTGAATATTTATAAATATCTACATATTTTAAAATATTATATATAATTTTTAAAGAAATATTTGTTTTGTTAAGAATAAATATTATCCCTGTTTGATGATATGTTATTATCTTTAATATAAAAGTTTAATAATTAGAAATATTAGAGTGTATACCAAATATTTACTGGATATCATCCTAACACGCTTCAATGGGTGGTGGAAAAATTTGTACTTTTTAAAGTGCATGTAATGGTCGATTGATTGATTGATGATGAAGGAAATTGAAAGAGAATATCGTCCACTTCAATTTTGGATGCTAGAATATCGTTTTCGTAGAGTTATCTTTTGGATTGTGTACCATATTCACCTGAATCAATTACGCCAATCAAGTTTTGTTTTATTTGGGAAATTTTTTCTAGTCTTCTCGTGTTCTCAAAAAGCCTCCCACCCCTTTTTGGGTGAGAATGTTAGTTTTGTTTAGCCATAAGTCTTCCTAAAGAGCTTTTCATTTGGTAACATCACCCACCAATCTCTCTCCACTTTCATTTACTTACCATACTTTCTTTATTTCATTGCCTTAATATCTCACCAATATGCCTTTGCAATAAGAGGCATTCTCCCTGCACCTCCGTCTCGTCCTGTACTTCTCAATTTTTTTAATACCAACTCTATCCTTATCCTTAAAGGTCTATAAATTGGTTTTATAAAAAGTTCCTATGCCGCATTTCACATGATATCAAACCCTACACCCCTTAATATTTGTTGTTTCTCCCTTTGGCCGCCTTCCCTCCTCCCCTCCTCCGTAGTTTTTACCATTCAAAATGTAGTTCGTTTTTTGTGTTGCTGGGATCGTTTGTGCAGATCTTCTTCTCAGAGGTATATCAAATTTTTCTGGTGTCCAAATTAATATATCATGCTTGATCTTTACTTGTATGTATGAACTCTGTATGAATCTGGTTTTCTATATGAACAAAGAATATGATTTTGTGAGGATAAACCCCAAATGAAACCGCGATTAACGTTGCCACATTACGAATTGCGGATCTGTTGGATCTGGGGGTGCATGGCCGGCGTCGCAGGGTTGTCCGCATTTTGAACTGCGACTAAGGAAAACGCAATTCAAATTGCGGTTACGACGAACCACAATTCGAACTGCGGTTGATTTCTCAATGAATTCAAATTATGTTTTTAATTATTATTTTCAGATTATATTCAATTATGTTTGTAAAATTTGTTTTATTAGGTTAAAATGTTAATTAGAATTTGTTTTATTAGGTTTAATATATTTTTTTAGTATATTTAGAATTGGTTTATTTGTTTGTTAAATGTTTTTGAAAATGTTTTTTTTTAAATTTTTAAATTTTTAAATTTTATTTATTATGTATATAATTTTAGTTAATTTATTTATTTTTGTTTATGAATTTAGAATTTTTATTAAATTATTTACTTAAAAATTAAATTTTTAAAATTTAACAAAAAACAAATAAAGTATTAAGAAAACATTAAAAATTAACAAACAAATATAAATTTCAAATTAATTACATTATAAATAATAATTAAATAAATATCAAATATAATAAAAATTAAAAATTAAAAAATGTTAACAAATCAATAAAAAAAGTTTAAAAAAACCAAAAAAACACAACAAATTAAATTTAAATTAATAAACAAATCAAAAACTAAAAAAAACATACAACAAATAATTAAAAATAATTCATATTGAAAAAAAAATAGATTCAAAAACGTAACAAACAAATTTAAATTTAAAATTAAGAAAAAATAATTATATTAAAAATAAAATTTAAATAAATATCATATAAAAATAAAATATAAATTACAAAATATTAACCGCAAAATATTTAATATTTAAATAAACTAATTAAAAGATATAAAAACAAATCAAATTAAAAAAATAAGCAACTGTACTAAAGCAAATCAAAAGCAATACACTTATGCTGTTCCAAATTCGCAACATTGGAACCGTACTTCCAAGTGTGGTAGCCGCATTTTCATCTACAACCCTGTATGAACCGCACTTCCAGTTACGGTTAGGCTGGTAATCTTTGGTGGTGATCTATGGTGCATGTTAGGTTTATACTTAGATAAAAATATTTGACTTGTTGGTAATTAGGAAAATTTGTTAGTGATTAAATATTATTAAGTAATTATTAATTAGGTTTTAATTTTATTAAATGAAGGGTAAAATAATAAAATTAAAAGTGCAAGTGAGGTGCAAGAAGAACATCTCTTGCAATAATGATACTCCATTCACCTAAGAGGGAATCATATGGAATATTATCTAATCATACAAAAGGTCACAATTATAGACAATAAATTTGACCAAAGTCATTGAATTTGAAGAAAATATCTCTTGGTAGTTAAAAAATACATAAAGATAATTTTTGAGATAAAATTACATTAAACTATATAATTAAATATAATTTTCATTTTACAAAACTTTTATAAAATTAAGTTTAAAAAAAAAAACTAGAATCATACTGTTCTCTATTAAATTTATCATACCATTATTATCATATTATTCATTAATATTTAATAATAAATTTAAAATTTATGTATTTTAATATAAAAAATATATTAAAAATATATATAAATTTTATTTTATAAATTTATAAAATTAAATTAGACTTAAAATTTTATTTATTAAAATTTTTTTATCTTGTTTGTCCTTTTACCTTGACATTAAAACTAAAATTAAAAACTTTGGATGTCTGTTTTTGAGGAATATAATTAGAGACGTATTACGCATGAAAGCACGCAAAGACGCAGTTGTTAATTGCATACCGTGGACTTCACGTAATTTGAATACAAATATGTCATCGTAATAATAAGTTAATAAACCAAATCTAAGTGACAGACTTGTAGGGAATGAAAGATGGAATATTATCCAATGGATTCTGGGAATCTTCACCTCTTATTCTTATCTTGTATGATCATATACGTTTGTCAGGTAGAATTAGAACATAGGAAGTAGAAACGTATAGCTATAATATGCAATAATATCATAAAGGAAAAATAAACAGATGACAAAATAAAAATGAGATAGGCGAACAAAAATTATTTACTTAATTTTTATTTTATTTTAAGGAAAATATTAAATGCTCATTTCCTTTTAAAGTTCATTTGGATAAAACAAGAAAAATATTATAAAGATAAATGTGATGAGAAAAACAAAATCAACCTTATCTTCTTTTCGGAAATGAAACTGATGGCATCGGACCTCATTGAATATATTTGAAAATAAGATAATAATGTAAATAATATGAGAGTGATAATGAGATGAAGTTATATTTTTTAATGGAGGTGTTAATTTTATTAGAAGTATAATAGAATATAGTTAAGTTAGGGATATTATTTATTATATTGTTACCAATTCATATGTTAATAATAATTAATGTATAAGATATGTTATTTATATTTTAAGTTTATTTGACACACAGTTTGAATAAAATATGCGTTTAAGCTTGTGGATGATTTTTATTACATTTGAGATTCTATTTTTATCTTTATTTTTATGAAGATTAGTGAGGTTTAATAAGTCTTAATAATTATTAAGGTGTAAGTGCAAGAGTTGTAATTAAGTTTAGGAGCTTATTAAATATAGCTTAGCTTGAAGCTCAAAGTTTTAAAAAGATGCTTAAATATCATACTAGTTAAGATATATGTAACGAGAAAGATGTTTATTATAACACTTTTAGTAAAAATCGTTGAATGATAATCCAACATATTGTTATTAATAAGTGATAATTTCAAATACATCATTTAGTGGTTTTATCATTGAAGTGTAAGCATGAGTCTTTTATTAAGTATGAATGAGAATATGAGAAAGATTTCATTGTCTTGGAATTTTAAATCAGAGGTAGTGTTAATATCTGATTTGGGTTTGACTTATATGTCGTTTTCTTGTTGAATTATTTATGATGAAAGATCTATCAAGTCTGTCATCTATATAACAATCTAGATCATATTTAACATATAAATGTAAAATTTTTACTGTTATTTTATGATTTTTTTTATGTTTTATATCAATTAAAAATAAGATCATTTTATTTTATGTATATAATTAAATGTAAATTTTACCTTATGAATCGATTTTGTAAGATTGTTGAACAAGGTTATGCTACTTTATACATCACCTTTGCCAAAAATTTTCTCTCGGTTCTTTCATTTTTAAAATGGTGTTTTTTCTTCACCCGTAAATTTCTGCCTCTGCAACCTGAAAATTACTTTCCAGAACATATTAGATTAATTCTGGAAATATCTTTCCTAAGATACTCATCTCAATTTTATTCTGGATTAAAATTTCCAAAAACACGTGATGGAGTGTAGAAAGAAATTTGATGAGATGAAGAAAAAACACCCCTTTTGAAATTGGTCAAACCCTTCGAAGCCCATTAGCTAAAGCCCAAAAACCGATCCTAATGTATAAGAGATTTTGAGTTTTTCACCCTATTTTGCTAAGTTCACCTCAATTATTGTATCTAATCTATTTCTCTTTGGAAAAAGAGCGCCAGACAGAACACGTATACATGGTTTACACAGCACATGGTGGAAACATGTTTGTTTTGTTGCAAGGGTTTGTTAAAACAATACATATTTTGCTTTTTTAATTGGTTTGCAGCAAAAATCGTAAACCTGTTTTAACGTGTATTTTAATAAAAAGTATACAGAAAAATTATTTTCTTAATATAACTGTTTAGATGTAACCAAACAAATAATGTTATATTTGAATTTTGAAGTTTTGAAAGGGGACTATCACCTTTGACAATTCAACTATTGTAGTGGTTGTCAAAATCAACCAAGTCTCTCTTAGCGTACACGAGAAATTGACCTTTCTAATTATGTATTGAAGTAGAAAAGATGGTCTACATAACATGAGTTAGCAAACACGAATGAGTATTATAATTATATAATAGAAAGTTGAATTGAATAGGATAAAACTTGTTGGAGGTTAATATCTTTTTAAGGATTTCAATTGTGGAAATAATTGATAAATTTTAGTTAAAAACTTAAAAAGAAAGTTAGAACGTAATTTTCGTTGTAAATGTAAAACATTACACTAATTAAATATAAAGATACGTGATAGGTAAAATTAAAGGTTTAACTTACTTGCACATGAAGTTGTTAGGAACCTCTTTTCTTTAAAAACAAGACTATTATAGTAAATTAATGAGATAGTTATTTGCCATTGATCTACTAAACATGAAGATAAAAGATAATGAGATTACCTGAAATAGTTGTATTGATTATTAGACCAGAAAAAACACTAATTAGCAAAGGATAAAGAAAAACATGAAATAGGAAAAAGTTGAGTTGTACTTGGACACTGATATTTGAACTTTCAAAATTTACATGTATTCAATCTTCGGCCATTTCTTTCCGTAACTCCTATTTCTTCTTCCTGCAACTCCATAAATTCTAACATTCCCTTTTGATCCTTGAATAAAATATATTAAAAACCTTAAATAAACTCAATACCATACTCTTCTTTTCTAAAACTCTTCGTAGCCACGGTTCTACTGATGACCCATTCAAAACGACGACGACTGCGATTCCAAACACCACGTGACCAAACTCGGTTTTATAATCGCAGGAAAGCTCTGGGAGGCGGTTGGGGAGAATGGATAGAGAGGAGTTGAGTTTTTTTACATATTTAGACAGATTTGATGTAGTAATTACGTAAATATATAAGTTTAAAAAAAAAATACGAGAATAAACATGTGTAGTTCTTGTTTGGAATCTAAGTGTGAGTCCAAATTTTACATTGAATAAAAATAAAAAAGTAGAACACTATATAAAGATGAAAGACTCATTAATTCATTGTCTTAAAGTTTTGGAAGAGATTGGTGCCGATCTCTTATATGGTTGGGTTCAGATTTCATTTGTATCTTTTAAGTGAACCTTCTCCTCGATAGACCCAACAGTTATTACATGACTTTAAATAGAGAAGTTGTGAGGCATTTCATATTATCACAGCCGCATAGTCCAATCAAAGTTTGATATAGCTCAGCTAAGACCTTTATAACCTGAGCCAGGCATGCCAACCCGTTGTCAGGCTGGTTCTTCTGTTTTTTTTTTGTCATCGAAACTCTAAAATCAAATGGAAACATGCTTATGACACACTATCGGGCTGATTTTGGGCTAAAACGAGCTGTCTTCTGGATTATTTCAAATCTTGGTCGAGCTGTATTAGACCTTGACCAAGTTGTATTAGACTTTGGGCTAGCTGTTAGTCTCTGTTAATATGAAAGTAGGTTCGAATTTTTTTTAATGAAGTTCGGGTGACCCAAATGTCGTTGAACCCCTTCCTAACATGATAGGAGAAGGAGAAGTTGTCGTTGACAATTTTGGTCATTAAGGTCACTAATGAAGAAGGAAGAAGGAGGGTGATATGGAGGTTTGCTAGAAACTGAATAATGATTAGAGAAGAGAAAAAGGACAGAGGTGGAATGGAGGTTTTGATAAAGGGGATTGGATGTGTGTCTATGTTGGCTGATGAAGGAGAAATTGAGGGAGAAGAGGAGTGTCTTTTGGTTTTGAGTGAAAAACAATAAGTTGCTATGGAATGCTCAATCTTAGCTAATATGGAATCTTGAATCGTAACTTCAATCTCTTATCCATATATGTTATGGGGAATGCATTAAACAAAATAATCTATAAATTTTATGTAAATTAAACTAATTATGTAAGTTTACGAGATGACAAAGCAAGACGGGTCACATGGATTGGCCCGCAAACCACACAAAAAGCAAGGGGTGGACTAAGATTTCAGGTTCGCCAACCCATATAGGTTTGGCTTGCAACCTTTGGTCCACATAAAGTAAAAATCTTGCACTTGTTTTTGTGTTGGTTACTTCCCTTCTAAAGTTTTGCTTGAAGGTTCCAATATATAAGTGAAAAAAAATAGTGTTATATATATATATATATATATATATATATATATGAACGTCCTAAAATATC
The DNA here is from genome assembly GCA_027742785.1 of Vigna reflexopilosa. Taxonomy (NCBI): domain Eukaryota; kingdom Viridiplantae; phylum Streptophyta; class Magnoliopsida; order Fabales; family Fabaceae; genus Vigna; species Vigna reflexopilosa. The sequence continues at coordinate 53,472,481 of CM050911.1, read as the reverse complement.
AAGAATCCATAATGTATATCAAATAAATGGATATAAATAAAATGAAAATGTTGGATTATCAATTTATCATTTAGAACTTTCTCCTTAATTTTGTGCATTTGTTAAAATTCTCTAATTTGTAGGAAATTAAAACTTATCATAAGAAATAATAAAAAAAAAAAGAGTTGGTTGGAAACCCACATGCCAAGACCTATCCAAACTATTAAGCTTACATTTTTAAAATAGGGTAAGCTAGCTCTTTTGTATTTTGTCAACCAAATTAGTAGTAAAAGTTGTGTCAAAATTAACTTCAACTTAAAATATCATAAACCAAAATTATGTCACATTGACAAAACTTTAACTCTAAAATTATTTTAAATTAAAATTGTGTAATTATGACATAATTTTCTTACAATAAAATCGGATTATCTAACTACAATTAATCCATTTTTACTGTAAGGACCCTTAAATTCAAAGAGAAGGAGTCAGCTTGGAAGAGTGCACACGTGTCACAGAAAATGAGTTTGAACAAATAATAATAAAATAAAGAAGAACTTAAACACGTTGATTTCAAGTCATCCTCATTTTCTGAGAACAAGACTGTGTCACTCCACAAGCATCACTCTAGTTTCCTCTACCTTCTTTCCACCATAAATCACATTTGAATCGTTGGTTTGTTGATCAGGAGGTGTTCAAGCGATCCTGACGTCGAGGAGTACATTCTAGACCGATCAATTTCTGATTCGGAATAGGTAAGTAGTTTTTCCTTGTTGTTTCGTAAAGTCGTGAACCTTGAGCATGCAAATTGATCTGCTGCATGTTCCCAGTAATTTCCTTCTTCAATTCTCAGCTTAAAATTAGGTTTTGAGAACTATTTTCTTGTCATCATTTGGTGGTTTGTAGGTCTCCCTAGAGCTTCTTTAAAACACAAGTCAATCGGGGTTTGGTTGAGTAGTGCAATTGTGTAGGGGTAAAGGAAGCTAGGCTCTTCTATTTTTTGTGGATTGTATTGTGCATGGGCTGAAAGTGTGTTTAGGAACGTGGAATATATGCCTAGAAAATCTGTTCTGTATTGTTGTGGCTGTTTGCATGCAAATTTGGGGTTTTGATGGGAACAAGGGTGTGTGTTTCGTTGAAATTGAAATATAAAACTGATTTAAGATGATGAACTGTTAAATTGAGTGTTGCTTGAGGTACTTGAGATGATTCTGGATGTATGATATTTGTTAGAAGAACAGTTGCTAGTTTAATTAAGTTATCACTGGTTTAAGGGTAACTGGGAGGAAGTGAGATGGTCAAATTTAACAAATTGGATTGGAGGTTGTTCTGGACAGTGGGAATAGAATAGGCAGGTCAATTAAAAATTATTTGGGCTATTTCAAGAATCTAAAACTGTGAAAAAAAAATGGTAAAACTAAACTTAGGATTCTAAGAGAATGTAATTGAGTTTTTAGACTTGATGACAATGTCTAATCACTAGATAAAGAGGTTAGGAAAGGTTAAAATCATGTAAATAAGTTTAATTCAACCTCTAGAGTAAATTAGGGGTCTTATAAGTTGGGGAAGAGGTCTAGAACGAATTCCGGGGTGTTGGGTTGTCAAAATCTGCAGAATTTAGCTTCCTCTGCAGACAAAATTCACTTAGTGCACAGGGGGGAGGGGTGCGCTGAGCGAATTATGTGTGGCAGATTGAGTTTTTTTGATGTTTTTGACGTTTTGGAAGTTCCGGACGTTCGTTTTGGACGTTCTTTAGTTCGTTCTGGGGGGGGTTACCCTTTCAGAGCCATTGGTGAGGGTATCCAAGCTTTTTAAATTACGTAGGTGTGGGTAATAATATGCTATAAAGAAATTTGTATTAATAAATTATGTTTCTGTGAAAATATGTAATGTCTGAGTATGTATGAGTTGTTTTTATAACATGACTAAAGATTGTATGATTAAATTGAAGTAGTTTGTGATTTAAATCAAGGGTGACAATGTTGAGTATGATGCAACTTGAGTATTTAATTAAGATCTCTCGGTGGGATCATTCTAGTGTTTAGAATGAATGTATGAAGCTTTCATATGAGGGGTTATCGTAACACTCTAATGATTCTTTCAATCTCAATTAGAGAAAACTTAGTCATGTGGTGAGAGTAGTAGGAGGTCCTAGTCTTGGGTGCTTCCAGTATGGCCCAAGGTGAGTGATAACGGACTTACACTTGTGTGTGGGATAGGGTTTAACCCATAGCAATGGCTTTGCAAAGCAGTAGAGGCCACCACAAGTGCACAACCCGCCCCAGATCGACATTCATTCTAAGTCCGGACGAGTCTAGTGGGTCATAACATGATAAGATACTTGATTTGGTTACTTGTATGAATATAATTCTATGTTTATGTTAAATGGTGACTTGCATGCTTATATGTGTGAATGTTCTCTGTTATATTAGATTGGTTTGAATTAACTGGTATACTTTTAGAAACCTAGCTTACCCTTACTCTTATGTGTGTTGTATGTGCTGTGCCTTTTTCTTTGCGATGATCATCCAACTTTGGATGTGAGCAGAGGCGGATGATGAACCTTAGGAGCAAACATTGGAAATTGAAGACCCCTAGCTCTTAGGACCTTTTAAACACATCTGTATTTTTAAATACTCTTAAACTTGTAAAAATTTTAAATTCTGCCTATATTTTGGATGACTGTATACTTTAATATTGTTATCTTATACTCTAACTACGTTCTCATACTATAAAAGTTGAATCCTATTATATTGTACGTCTATATGATATTTGGGATGTCACATTTATAATTTTCTTAATTGTTTATTTTTGTAAATTTCAAAACGAATTACGATTTTGAGGTAGTCTTAAATATATAAGTCTTAATTTTGCATAACTGTGTGTTAATATTTAAAACTTATTTATTAAATCATATTTTATATAACATAACAATATATTTATAGTAAAATTATTAATTTGAAATATTAATTATAAAATATAATATAAATTTCATATTTTTTTAACATTTATTTATTATATTATAAAATTAAAATGAATGACATTCATCCATTTATAGTAATCTCACACATTTTAATTAGTTACCTTTTTTTTCTTTTACGTAGCTATACAAATTTTATTTTAAATTGCGTCATCTCCTTATCTATGTTTTTATCATGTAACTTTATTTTCTCGTGATATTTAATGAGAAATTGATCAACTTGTTATCGTAAAATAATATTTCTTTGTCTTGTTTTGAAATTTGAATAATTTATTTTATAATTTATATAATTTAAGAGAAATTTCTATATATAAAAAAATAGAACTAGATAACAAGATATCTGAAGTTCAATTAATCAATTTGTATTTGTAAACGAGTTCTTTTATTGCTGTGAAAAGATTTGATTTGATTTGATTTAATTGATTTGAAATGAAACTAAATAAATAAAAGTAATATTGAATTAACTTTTATTAGAATATAAAAATTAAAAATATACACAAACAACATTTTTAAGTAAGGCAAAATAAATTATTCTGGATATTATATCTTATTTAAAATGTTATCTACATGTATCTGATTAAGTTAGATATTTTGTGATAACATGTATAATTTTAAGTATAAATCCAAAATAAAATAATTTAACACATGCATTAAAATAAAATAAAAAATGGTAGATTTATTTGTTTAGAAAAGAAAATTATTATGAGTTAAAGTACTTAATAGAGTTTTGAATTATTTTGTGGTTTAGGTTTTAATATTGATTCGTATGGCAATCATGAAACTCAAACTAATTAGTTGATGGTATAATTGTTGATTAAAATATTCTAATGGAATGAGGTTACTTTTTATAATCTTAACATCCAAATCACTAAGAGCTTGTCTTTTAACTTACAAAAAGTTCTCTGATCTAAGAGCTAAAGGCTAAAAGTGACTTATAATACTTTTTTATTCTAAAAACAATATAAATATTTTTATATTAAATTTATTAAAATAATATCTTTAAAGTTAATAATTAGATTCAAAACATTCATTTTAAAACTTAAGATATTTTTTGTCTTTAAAAATATTTCAATAACTTGATGAGGTTTAAACAAAGTATAATAGTAATGATATTTAACTAAAAAAATTAATCACTAATTAAATTAATCTTTCTATATATAAAATATTAAATATGAGGAGAAAGAAGAAAAAACAATAATAATTTGTATTGAAAGGGATGGAAGACAGGAAAGAGTTATTGAAGTTGTCGAGAGAGACACGTGTCTTACAATAAAAAGCACTTGGGAAAGTTCGAGAAGTCCATTAAGGTCCTCTTGAGAAAATACCTTCCCCAGTTACGCAATTTCTGTAAAACCTTTGATATGCGTGTAAAAATCCCCAATACCCAAGGTGCACATCAAATGTGTTGAACGGTGTATTCCATGCATGAATTATGACCATAGGAAAACTTATTACAAATATGGTGTACAAAAATATATAAAATATCATCTTGCAATTTACATTTTATTTTTGGACTTCTACCATTATCGGCATACAATAAATAGATAAATCTAAAGAAACATAGCTTTTATAACCTACTCATATAGCCAACCTTTTCTGTAGGTCTAACATTTATGTATTTCTGATTTAACTAATACATTGTTCGGTCTGTTCATAAGTTTACTTTATATTTATATTTAAAATTTATATAATTTTCAAGGATTAAAAATTTATATTAAAATAAATAAATAAAATGTAACTACTAAATGTAAATACATTGTGCATGATAATCACTTAATAAAATTATCTTTCAAAATATTGAGATAAAAAAATTCTTGCACAATGTCTTCTTTTCGCCCACATCAAACATTATATCATTATCCCGTTGTAATAAACTAAAATAAATGAATATATTTTCCACTAATATATATTATATTTTTTAGGTTTATTATTTATTAAAATTTATTTTTTGTATTATATTATATCACGTTTCTAAAGAGAGAAAATGTGCATTCGTTTAGATACATTTTTGTTTAAAAATCCTTATATCAGATTACATGTTTCTTAATAAAAAGGTGAGCTATGTATAACCTGGTGAATTCAGTGTAACATGCCAAAATAAGTTTACTTTAATATTTTTGAAAAAAATTAATAAATAAGAACTCAACAACTTCTTATGAATTATATATATATATATATGGAAGGTTGTGATTATACATTTAAATGAAATTATTAATGTATGATTGCTCAATTTTAAAATATAATTTCATTTTCATTTAGTCAATCACATAATTTACGATAATCATTTATCAGACTTTAATTTTCTTAATAAATTAATTATAAAACTAACCTAATCTGCCAAGATTTTGTTCAACAAAGTGGTGAGCAAGACATGGGTGTTGCTTTTTTTTTTTTTAAAGTGTGACACACTATATTGTAACATTTATTATATTATTATATAAAAGAGAAAATAAGGAAAACATTTATATAATATATAAAAAAGGAAAAGAAAAAGAAAAAAAAGATTAAAAAATCACTCTGCATATATTGTACACCAAGCCGCACCTAATTCTAAGTCATCTTGATCATAAAGTATTTTTTTATCTTTTATCTTTTCTTTGTCTCTGGTTTTGGAGAGGACTGATATGAGAAGAAAAGGTGGAGAATGATTCCTCTTAATTTGGTGGAGGACGGGGAAGGGATGATTATTATACTATAGTCACTACAATTTTTTGTGAAATTGCTCAAATGGTTGAATAAGAAATGATGAATCAATCCGGGAAGAAGAAGAAGCTGACGATGGTGCAGCAGCCTTGAGTTCCTTATACCTGTCAATGTCAAAATTGTGAAGTTTCATTAGACGCTTCTGCTTGCTGGCGAAACGACTTTGGTAAAAGCCTTCAAAACAAGGCTCTTTGGAGGTTCTGACGAAGAAGGTGTAGCCAGCCATGAAGTACATGGAAGTAACATAGAAGCATATTGGTTCCATCACATCCCAAGATAGTTCCCAAAATGTGAGTCTCATGAATCCTAATGTTTGTACCACTAAAAACCCCAACCCAGCCCACAGTTCACGTCGAACCAAGGTGTTCGCTCTCTCATCAATTGCTGCTTTCACATTCTCCAATTGTTCCAACTCTTTTCTTTCTGACTCGATAGTCCTTGTTGCTCCTGCTAGAGGTAGGATTGACTGAATGGTTTTTGCTACCTGTAACAAATTTTACTGAGTTTGGGTAACATGGTTCTATTTTCACTTTTTTTTAATCTTACACTACTTGGATGGAATAGGATAAATATTTTACTTCAATAAAATCACAATTTAAACCATCAAAATTAAAAGATAAATAAAATAGTCAAAGTTAATAAATGTATACAAAACAGGTTTTGACCCAAAATTATACAGTAAGAATTACTATGTTTAGAAGAATTACTTAGTCGAGTCACACTATTCAAGAAAGCGATCTTCGACATATTCAATTCAATTATAGTGTTTCAAGACACACCTTAACTACAAGTTAAGATGGCATATTCCTTGTCACCCAAAAGATTACGTCCACTTACCTTAACTACAAGTTAAGATGGCATATTCTTTGTCACCCAAAAGATTACGTCCACTACCTAAGTGCACTTCAAAGTTTAATGTATAAAGCATTTTTATTCTTATCCTATTTTTTTCCATAAGAATATTACATGTTGATTAATGATATCTTAAAAAATAAAATTTCAGCTAGAATTGTCATTAAATTGAATCTTCACTTGTGTCAAACTATTAGGCACATTACCACATTTAGGATATATAAAGTCTTAATTATCCAAAATAATCAATGCATTAATACGATCAAATCATTCTTCATAGAAAAATAATAATAATAATTTCGAAAGGTTTCGTTTTACCTGTTAACAACATGATTATCTGATAACATTGAATAAAAGTTTTATTTATGATTTTAAAGTGTTACCTTTTATATTATCTTACTATTTTCCTGATGATATAAGTTTCATATTGTCAACATCTTAGATTTCTATGAAATGCTGCCTACCCACTTGCACAGGAAAATAAGTCCTTTTGCACAATCCACCGTACATAAAAGACAAGGAACTATGCTAACTAAGCATATTCTATCACAAAGCATATCCTTAATAACCTAATGCACATTATTTCTATCCTCAAGTTAATTTTTATGTTATAGTTCTATTTTCTTGATGCATAAATTCGTTTTGTAAACATCCCAATTCCTATAAACTATGAAAATAGTTGCCCCACAACTTGCCCCGGGAATAAAGGGCTCATTTCCCATAAATGCACCGCCCCTAAATGTCAATATAATACTCAAAAGCATGATGCAGAGTTTTTTCATTCTACTGTAAGATTATTTATTGCATAAAATCTGACAAGTTTAATTTAATCTTCCCTAACATTTATTAAAGAAAAAGATTTTATAATTAAAAATTAACAGTTAAATCAAAGGTTTTTAATCACACTTCAAAGTAATTGTATAACACTTTCAAAACATTTCTTTTTCAAATAAAGAAATAAAGTTTAAACTAAGGCTAATAACATGAAAACATCAGACTGTTTAAAAGAATTTGTATTAGTATTTATCTTTTTCACTTAAGAAAATAATTTATAATTATCATTTTTTAGGAGACATATAACAAATAATTAGAGAACCTACTACTGATATTGTATTTTTCTGGCAAGCAATTATTATGGTTTTGTGCTGCCCTGCAATTATTATTGTATTTTAACTCCTACAATCATTCAATACATGTATAGGAAAGACAAAATTCGTAATTACTTAAATAATGAAATTATTGCACTCTGCATAATAACCTGCCAGTCTGTCACTGTCATCTCTTCCAAAAAGTAGTGAACTTCGTAAAAATAAAAAGTAAATCTCAAGAAACATTTTCTAACATTTTCTATAATAGATGATGCCGGAATATGATCCGGCCATCTACAAAATAGGTTAGAAAACAATTTAAAATATATTTAAGGCAAACTAATGTATAAATTTAATAAATAATAATAATAATAGATATTGCATCATTTAATATATTGTTATTCACTCACTACTAATAAAAATAAAAAATATATTTTCAGTAAAATTGATTTTTGTTGAGGAGTTCTCAATCAAAAAGTTGTTTGTCAAAACATCTCTTTCCATGGGATTGGATCCCAATAAATAAACAGGCAAATCTCGCTTTCAGTCACGGTGCTAGATTGGTTATGCATTTGAAAATTTTCAAATCAAGTTTAGATACAAATTATTATAATAATTTGTATCCAAATGATAAATTTAGAATTTTTCAAATAGAAAACCAAAAGCCCTGTCCTCTGTATCAGTAAAAAAAATTGAAAAATTCTCCCAAAATGATGAGGAAGAAGGGTATGAAAGCAGAGGGCTTTTCGCGGGTCCGTTAAAAAGCCCCCAAATTTACCATCTCAAAGGTAGAATCCTTTACACGTTTGATTACAACAAACTTTCAATTTCCTGTGGAAAAACACAAATCACCACAAAACCTTATCAGTTCTCGGTCGTTTTCAAAACAAACTCTCCCTAACATTGAATTAGAAAGAAAAAAAAAACTATACGCGGTTAGATAGAAAGCCAGAAACCTAGCTGGGATCTTAATTTCATAATCTCCACCACCACTCTCTCTGTGTCAGCCCACACATCAAAACACAACCCAACAGAGCAAAACAAACAAACAAACAAAATATAAATTAAATAATAAATTAAAATAAAAAGAAGGAGAAGAAATTAACCTGTTCAGGTCGGAGGAAAACGACATCGCCTAAGATGATAACAGAGGCTGAATCGTCCAGCATCTTCGCGATGATCCTCGCTTGCTCCGGATCGGAGCAACCCTCCACGCACATTCGCATGAACTCCGAGTATGTTACGCAACTCTCCGGAATTTTCCGTAACTTGGATTTCACTGTTTCTATTTGAACGGCTCTGAGCACCTTCCTCACATCTTTGACCTCTACTTCTTGTTTTTCCGGTGGAGTGAGTCCGTCCAACCGGATCCGGCTCCGTGCAATGTCCATCTCCCGGAGGCGGTGGAGGATGGAGCCGGCAGCCGGCTGTCGAAGGTCCGAGGAGAGGACTGGCCTCTTGTGGAGGAAGCGGCGGAAGATTCCGCTATCTCCGGGATCCGGAGCAATGTCAGGTTTGGCCGGATTGGGAGAACGAACGGAGGAGGAAATGCGGTAATTGGAGATTTTGGTGATGTTGAGGAGGCGCTGGGCTAGGGTTTTCTTAAAAGCCATGGTTGAATAGAGAGAAAAAAGGAATGGTGTCGTTTAGATGGGTTGAGGTGAAAGAGGTGTGGGGGGAAGTTTATATATAGGTGCCCTAGAAGAGCGGAACTGCTCGATTCATCCGTTTTTGCGTAATAAGGCATGTTGTAAATGACTTATTGAGATAACGTTGATGAGAAATGTCGCGAGAAATTGGAAGCGATTTCGTGGCGATATTTTGAATTGTTATAACGTGGATATGCATTTTTGCGCGATGGTGATGTCAATGTGGTTGAATGAGGAGTAAGGTGGAAAAATATTCGGCAGGCCAAGCAGAGACCCGATAAATTGAAAATGAAAATGAAAATGAAGGATGAGTGGTGTACACGTGTTTGGATGAGGTGTGAAGACTAGGTCGATTGCGATTATGAGCCGTGTGATTTTGTAAACAATAGATTTCATTTATGTTAGATTATAGCGAGAGCGGGTTTCGCTTGTGAGGGTTGGTTCGTGGTGGCTATGTGGGGATGCTGACTCAGTGTGAGCCTGGACAGGCTGGGCGTGCTAATTAAGATTTAGTTTATTATTTTATTTTTGGAATTAAAATAAATTAGGCATCGTTATCTGGTTACAAATTAAGATAATTGAGATTACTTGAATGCTAAAATAGGCATGCTTTGCATGAGAGGGGTCAAAACCACAAACCCCAAACCCAGGATCAATTAGCTGGAGTCACTGTTACGCAAACATTAGAATGAATCAAGTGTTGCGTTCACGCAAATCTCTTTAATCTCCCCCACTTTGTTCATTCAATCTCTCCATCTATTTCTCTTTGCTTAAGCCATTTTAATTAGCTTTAATTTTGTATTCTTCATCCCTGTCCAGGATTATTATTAATTAATCACATTGCATAATTATTATGATTAGTTGTAGAGTTGCATAAGCTTAAAAATCTTCTTTTATATGCTCAATATTAATATCTTTTTCGAGTATGGTCGTGTTCATTCGCTCTCATATTGAAGGATTGTGTATCTTTTCAATTTGAAATCTTATCGTGTTTTTTGTCACATTATTATGTGCCTTTCAACTTTGGTATCTAATTATGTTATTTCGTATTCAACAAATTCCATTCATACTGTATTTTTTGTATTCTATCTATTAACTGAATAAAGGAAATAAACTTTTTCTTTCTTTTATAAATGATTTTTAATACTATTTTTTAATTAGGCTTTTTTACTTTTATATAAGAATTTCTTTTTATTATGTATGTTTTTCAATATCTCGACTTTCAATTTCTTTGTGATAGTATAAATCATCTAAATATTATTCTTTTCTTCCAATTTGTAGTGATTGTTTGTCGTATATTATTTGGAGAACATCTACAGAAGATGTTCTGATGTCAAAGTGAGTTTAAGTTTGATAGTTCAGATATTAAATACATAGTAGGTACAACCACTTACCTTCTAGACAGATTGTCGGTCTCATCTCTTGATCACACGATTGCAATGATGATCCATGAAGATATCTGACCAATGATTATCCGTGCGATATGTGGCTGACCAAACAATCATACTGTAAAATCCCATAAAATGATATTTTAGAAGTGTTGTAGTATAAAAATAATGAGACTCGGTTATTTTAATATTAAATGATTTTATTATAAATAGTTTTTTTATAAACAAGTTTCATTATTTTAAAATGTATCATCTCTCTATAAACCACTTTTCTAGAGTTCTCTACCTTTTCTCTAGATTATATTACTCCTTGATCATCTGTTTGACGATCAGAAAATTCTTATGAGATCATAGCGGAATAATCTCTATTTCTAATCAATCAATTCTTGGTTTAGAGTAAGTAAGTTTTTACCCTCTTTTTCCTTTAATCATATGTTTATCATCTTGCTTAAGAAATTCCTTTTACATGTATCATCTGTGTTTACCTCTTGACTCTTTGTAAATCTATGGTCCTAAGAACTTTTTTCTATCACAATTTGGTGATTCGTAGGTATTTCTAGAGTTCCTTGTGCAGGAAGCAAAAAGGGTGTACATTCTTAAAGCTCCGTATCTTCGATGTAAGGTAAAAGAAACTAGAGGTTTATCTTTAATTGATGTTTGTGCTGTAATTTTAGTATTCTTATGTATGTTAACTTGATTAAATGGTGAATTCTATTTCTAGACTAGTACTGGTTCAACTAAATGTGTGTATTTGGTCATTTAACAATGAAATTTTGGTGTGATGCATTTTGGATGATATTGTGATGATGATTTGCATGTAGATAAGTTGTACTGATGATTGGAATGTGCATTTCAAAGATTGTGAAGTAATGAGTTGAAGTCTTTTGAGTTTTGGTAGTTGAAATTGAGGTTTTGATAGGTCATTTAATGAGATAGTTTTGAAGTATGAAATATGTCATTTGCAGGTCTGGTTATGGGTTATTTAGGACTTATTTGGAATAGAGGAAGAGTCAAAGTGGTGATTTTGGGAAGGTTATAAATCCATTTTAGGGGTTTTAAATAGGTAAAATCTAAAGGAAGGGAGTATGAACTAAAATGAACATTTGGTTTTGCTTTTGAGGTGATTTACAATTGTCTTAGAGTGGTGAGAATGGTATAAAACTGAAACAAGAGTAGTTAATGGTTCATAGGTATATTTTAAAATGGTTTTAGGCTAAATATAGGGGTTTTGACTAGTGATATTTTGAATCAGGTGTTCTGGGTTAATTGTCATGATTGGTAGATTGTTATTAAGTCCATTATAACTTGTTCAAACTATTAATTGCAGAAATTGGGTGTTGCAAGTGATAAAATTGAGTTTGGTATGGTTTAAGGTAGTAAGTTGGTTTGAGGTAGTCATTTGGAGTTAGTAATCAAATATAAGATGTTTCAAGGTGTTTAGAAGGTCCTAAGAACCATTCAAAGTTGTGGGGGAAAGTGTGTGAAGTGATCCAAAAAGAGTATAAGTTTGTTGATAGTGCCTGAGCGCCCCTTCAGGGTGCTAGGCGCCACTTTCCAAAGGCCAGGGCGTTGAGCGCTAGGAAATGGCACCTAGGGCGCTGAGTGCTACACCCTGGGCGCTTGAGCGCCAGGTCTCAAGTCTTGGTTCATTGGTTTTATGCTGTGTTGTGATTTCTTGATGCATTGTTGATGATTCTATGATAAATGCTTTGAGGTTTAAAGTGATTGTATGCCATGTGTGAATGAAGTATATGTATAAATAACCATGAAAGGGTTATGACGATGATGTATATGTGGTTGATTATGTGTATGCTATTGATGGATGTAATTCCATGCCTCGTGGAGAGGTTTCATGGTGGTGCTTGTGTTGTTGTTGTATGAATATATGGAGCTTTGAACTAGTGGTCTATTCTGTCACTCTAATGATCATCCATTCTCACGTAGAGAGGGGTGAGTCATGTGGTGAGAGTAGCGAGAGGCTTTTGTCTATAACCTTGTATGGTAGCTTGGTTTCAACTAGTTGTATTACCATTACAAGTGCACAGACTACCAATAGTTCGACATTCATATTATATCCGGATGAGTAAAGTCTAATATTGTGATACGATTATGAGATATGTTATTATGTTTGTAATACAATGTATAATAAAATATTAGGTTTAATCATTTTGGATATCCTTGTTTATGCAGAATTGTCTCAAATAGGTCCTTGCATTATTTTTTATCTCAATCAGGTCTCTGTTCTTGTAAAATTGAATCAATTGGAACCTTGGCGTTAATTAGACTAGACGACGTTAATATTTCTGACTCGTGGCATGGTGACTACTTAAATACTAACCACGTGGCAGAGAAAGCTCGCATTACATGTAATTTAAAAATTTAAAAGGATTGGGATTTCATTAAATCCTTGAATTCGATCAGGATGTCTTCTTCGAACAGACCATCATCGTGCTCTCCATCGAGAAGGACGCCATGAACGTCCTCCTCAACAAGCACCTCACCCTCCCCACCCATTTTCAGTTCGTGCCATCATCTTCACTTTGCCTCTTTTTTAAAAACCCCATTTTTCCATCTTCTCCACCATGCCTTGCGCCTTCACTCGTTTTTCCATCTTCTCCATTGTGCATGTTGCGCCTTCACTCGTTCCTCAACGTTTTCCATCCTCTCCTTAGCCACGCCTTCACGTTTTGCATCTTCTCCTTAGCCATTTCAAACCCTAATTTTTCTTTCACTGTTGCTTCATTTGGCATTTTGGCATCTTCTAAAAACACAAAAAGGGTGGGAAAACATTGTTGAGATCCTAAATGTGTATTCCAAATAAGCACTTGGTATATAATTCCACCTAGTTTGATGTATGAAACAGATTCTAAGGGATTGGAATTAGGGAATGATAATTTTGTGAGTTGGAAAGAGAGAAGTTGTCAAAAATGGTTAATAAGATCCATCAAGAAGGAAAAATCAAACCACGAAAACATACATGATTGGTTTATACTCTGTAGTCAATATTTTAATGAACCCATTTTCTTGGTTTAGGGTTAATGTACTTACTGGTTACAACTATATATGTGACAAATGGAAACTACATTTTGATTGAAATGATTTGGTGCAAGAACTAATTGATAGAAATCTTTTGCTTGGGTTCTCTCATTCTCTGATTTTTTTTTTTTGATAGTATGAGAGGTATTAGATCTTGTCATATAGTATCTTTTACCCAGTTTCAGTTTGATAAACTCAATTAATACATTTCTCTTTCAATAAGCTTTAGCATTTGTATAGTAAGAAGCATAATTTAGCTTTTTTTTTACCACAATTTTCTGTTTTACTTCTCTATTTTCAGAGGAAAGCATCAAGTTCTGCTGCATCTCCATCTGTTCAGATATGTAATTACTCGCTCAATTGTGGAAGTTTTCTTTATTTTTTAGTTTTCTTTATCTGTATTAAATATGGTGAAATTATGTCAGCTTGTCAGCAGTCCTCTTACAACTGTATCAACATCCAATTCCAACCCAGCTTTTGATCCTCCAATGCAGACTCAGTGAGTCTATCTTTGAGGAGGTTAATTTCTATAATAGCCAGCCACATTTTTCTTTATTTATTTTATCCAGTGTTGCAGGGTTGCGAACAACATCACATTTAGCAAGGCCTTCACGACCTTTTGAGAAGCTCCAAAGCGCTTCCGGCTTTCAAAGAAAGCATCGACGACGACTTAACGGTTTTCTGCCCCTCCAACAGCGACGTCAACGGCTTCTTCCCCAAGTACAAGAACCTCATCGACTCTAAAAAAGTTTCACTCTTGTTGTATTACAGCAGATGCTGAAGTCCAGCAACGGCCTCATGAACACTCTTGCCACCGAGGAAGCCAACAAGTACGACTTCACTGTCTAGACTGATGGAGAAGACGTGAGTCTAAAGACGAAGGTGAACACTGTCAGCATAATCGGCATGCTCATAGATTAAGACCCCTTCCTGGCCTACAAGATCAACAAGGTCTTGATGTCTAGAGAGTTGTTCGAGGTCTCTGACGTCGACGACGAAGCACTTCACTAGGGATTTTCATCTTCGAATTTAGGGATTTAATGAATTCCCAATTCTTTTAAATTTTTAAATTACACGTAATGCGAACTTTCTCTGCCACGTGGTTAACATTTGCATAGTAACCATGCCACGAGTCAGAAATTTTAACGCCGTCTAGTCTAATTAACGACAAGGTTTCAATTGATTCAATTTTACATGAACAAGGACCTGATTGAGATAAAAAATAATACAAGGACCTATTTGAGATGATTCTGCATAAACAGGAATATCCGAAATGATTAAACCTAAAATTTTATTGTATATTGATAAACTGTTTTACCATTAGCTTACCCTTACTTTTTTGTGTTGTCTGTCTATGTGTTGTTTTCTCTTTTGTAATAATCACCGAAATGGTGTGAACTTAGAGAGACATCTTTTCAGTTGGTTCAACGTTTGGTTGAGAGAGAAGCAACAGGGTAAATTGTCTTTGGTTCGTCAAGAATATGATCTCTTACTTTAGTAATCTTAAGTTTCTAGTAAGTTCTCTTCTATGTACGTCTTATACCATTAAAAATGAGATGTTACACAATATATATATATAATATGCATAAAAGAAATACTAGATTTTGTAACTACTTTTTTGTTATTTTTAATTAAATTATTTTATTTAATAAAATAATTTCATTAGAGTAAAAATATAAATTGGTAATTATATAAATCCTAAAAGATAATTGCATTACCTCTTTGCTACAAATAACCTAAATGATATCGGTATTTCACATCATTAAATCTTGGATTAAGAAAAAGATAATAAATAAAAAATGAGAAAAAAACTTGTAAAAATTATTGAAGAATGTAATTAGTTTTATATATTAGAAAGATATTTTAATTAATAAAATTATATGAATAACATTTTATTTTTTATCATAAATGAAATTTAAAATAAAATACAATTAATGTGAGTTAAAATAAAATATGAGTTATTGTTTAAAATGAAAATAAATTAAAAATAAAATAAAATTATAGTAAAATAAAATGAGATTCGAAAGAGTCAAATGAAAGGCGTCACATGTTATTTTCTTTGTTTCATCTCTTCTTTGAGATGATTAATAAATTAGAAACTTTCACTTTCATCGCTCGTATTTATACAAAAGTAACATATACAAATATCCACTTTCCATCCCTTTCAATATGTGTAAACAGTAAACAAACACAGACTTTGAAAAAATAGTCATTTAAAAAAAATTCTTCTACGCTATATTATTTCAATGCAATCTAAATATAGTATTTATTATTTGAAAATCTTAGTAAATTTATAGACCAAGTCGAGAAATAAAAAATAATAGAAAGAATCCAGATTTTAAATAGATAAAACTTTGTGAAAAAATAAAAAATAAAATATTTGAAATTTATTTATAGTATTTTTCAAAAAGACATTCATTTTAATTGAAATTATATTTCCTAAATTTAGAAAATCAATTATGCAACTATCAAGACATACAATACATACATATACTAACACACTCAAACACGTATTTTCTTTCTATATATTTTTATATATTTTGTTTCTTTCTTGTACTACACATATTAATTTATGATCTAAAAACTTATCAACTATTTGCCAACAATTACAGGCAACATTTCAAAACAAAACTATTTTGTTTCATTCGTACTTAATAATATACTTGTACTTATCATATGAAATGGAAAATGAGAGAACTACGAATAAAGAGACCAGAGTACGACTCCTATTTTTATCTCAAATCGGCCTTAAAAGAAAGATGACGAGTCCAGTAATTATTATAAGATTATCATGTTAAACTATAATGTTATTAAAGTAAAAAACACATCTAAAGATTTATAAATATGATGTATATATATATATATATATATATATATATATATATATGACATTAAATATTTTTTAATCTATTATATTTATTAAACTGTCTTAATTTAATACTAACTTTAACCTTGAAATGTCTTTTATATATAATTAACAGAATGAATCAAATGGAAGACCTATTACTAATAATATATATTCATCATGCTATAAAATCTGTAAGTTGTGGAGAAGCAAAAGAAGAGAGATTTGCATGGCCAATCATCCTATTGTCATGTGTATGAACAGAGAAAATTATTGAATGGAGAATTCACCTTCATGTTGGTTATGATTATAGCCATAAAATAAATAGACAACTTCCGTAGGATAGGGAATTTATGTGAATCCCTTTGGTTAATTGGATATATCTCCTTCCGTCATGATTTTTTTTTCAATTATTAAAATTACGTATCAAAATGAAAATGACTTCACTAATTAATTATGCATAAAAAGGAATAACTTACCAAATTTCATCCATGATAGTTGTTACAATAAAAAATCATCTAATTTAGCACAAAAAGAAATAACCTGCCAAAAGGAATAACCTACTAATTAATTTAGCATAAGTTAGGTGTAATTTTTACTTTGTTACTATTAAAAAAATATATGTATAAATAATATTTTCTTTTTCATAGACCGTGTTTTTTAAGCGTTGTCTATTTAAGCATTATCTATTAATATAGACAATACTTCTAAAAAAAATGTTATCTATTGAAAAACATTAATAAATAATGCTTATTTGAATGTCTATTAATGTTTGTCAATAGACAATATTTATTTGAAAAACATGGTCTATTGGTGTCTCTAAACAGATCATGTTTATTTTAAAAATAGTTGTTTATTGATAGTACCAATAAATAATATTTTTTTCAAATAAGCACCATTTATGATCTGATTTTTTTTTAAAAAATTATTTTAATTTCTCAACAGATAATGCTTTTTCAAATAAGCCCCGAATCCATTTCTTTTTAATTTATTTTAATTTCTCAATAGACAACACTTTTCCAAATAAGCGTTGTCTATTGTCCAATTTTTTTTTAAGAAATAAGATATATATATATATATATATATATATATATATATATATTGGATCGATACACATAATCTAATACTCAACATTTAACACATCAAATAATACAATATCTAATATCAACACCAAATACTTTGTTGCATCAAGCAACACATAAAACGAAACCATAAAATTGCACCAAATAACACAGTGAGCAACAAACAGAAATGCACCAATAATACACACAATTTTATAAAAATGAATCCTTATTACTTCAGTATATGAATACATAATCGTTCAGAGTACTAACCTATAAGTATATATACAACCATGACATGGTTATCTATATATACAATCATAATACTAACCTATAAGCATTTATTAACGACATAAAAATATCAATCTTTTCTAACTTCAATGATTTGAATGTCAGAATATTGTTGACATCTATAACTAAAAAAATATTACAACAAAGAAAAATAACATAAAATTAGTCAATGAAAATTCTACTACAACTTATTATGTAAAGAATCAAGAAAAGTTACATCTGTTGGGATTGACCCTCGTTCATAATATGTGATAATTTCCTTCATATAGCAACAAATGTAATACCCATAATCATTATCATTGGATTTTTTTCTTACACTAGAAAACCAAAAGTAGAAAACATCAATATAATTGGTATGAATATATTTATGTGTGCATGAATGAGAGGCATATATTGGATCAAAAAATACAAATAAAAAAATACACATTACAACAAGTTGAAACTCATACAAAACTCACATCATTATTTAAACAACATTTAACCACAAGCATTCATAATAAACTAAAGAGGAGGACTTACCTAAGGTAGAAATGAGATAGGACTGTGAACCAAACACGAAGCCAAACATTGCGAACCAAACGCAAATGAGAATAACGTTGTAGTAGAACCAGAGGAGAACATTGCAGGAGAACCAAAGAAGAACACGTAGGAGAAGCAAAGACAATGCAGTGAGAAGGAAAGGAGAGTATAAAGAAGGAAAAGGCAAGAGAGAAACGAGAAGGCAGGAGAAGCAAAAGAGAAGAGCACTACAAAAACTTTCATATACAAAATATAGTTATTTTTTAATTTCTAAAATAAAAATAAATCATAAATACTGCTTATTTAAACAAGCATTGTCTATTGAAGTTTAGTTATCACAATACATAACACTTTTTTAAAAAAAAAATTGTATACTGATATGCCAATAAACAATACTTTTTCCAAAACGTGTTGTCTATTAGATAACGCTTGTTTAGAAAATAATTGTCTATTTTTTCATGTTTTCATTTATAGTGTTTAAATAAGTAAGTGTTGTCTATTTGCAAGTTTGTAGTAGTGTTTTTATTTGTTACATGTTTTTTCTATTATAGATATAAAACTAAAAATGATTATACATAACGCAAATTACCTTAAGAGTTAATTTTATGAGAAATAAAAAAACTAAAAAATTAAATTTAATTACACCAAAAAATTATTTATCACTTAAAATTTATAGTATTTGTTTTGAATGTGGGGTCGAAAACTACTCATTCACACTTTATTGGTTGGTCTCTTAACATTATCTTGAGTCTTGGTGGTTTTTAGTCTTTCACCTTTAGTCTTTAAGCTGAGTGGGTGTCAGAGATACTCCGACGCTCAAGTCAATCAAACGTGTCTTATAATAAATGTAGTTACCTATGTTTTTACCTTAATTTTGTATTTATAGGTTTTGAAATAAGTTTTTTTATTATAGTTGACTTAATCACGACTCATAAGTCAATTAGTGTGTTTACTTGTTTTTACTTATAAATATATTAGATTTATGATGATGAACTTAACTATAAAGTCATCTATCGACTTAACGGGAAGTCATCCAATTTAATTGGGGATCCCAATGTTAGGTTGATCAAAGAGTCATATGATACAATATTTAATAACTTTTTTTCTAGAATTGTTAATTTTGTTGGGTGAATTTAATGGAAACAAGTTTTATGTTGAAAGTGAAAAAAGTTCAAAATGTTGGCTAAAAAAAGTTCTGTATTTAATAATGACAACATTAATTTACATTTGAGAGTTATGCTATTATTAATAATAATAATAATAATAATAAAAAAAAAAAAAAGAAGGAGAAACTAACAATATATTGCAGATAAACGAGGAACACGTTGCTATTTTATAACTTCAACCTATGCCTAGAAAAGTCTTTATAATCATTAAGTACATCTAAAAATAGTGTCTAGTTTACAAATATACATATATATGAAATATAATTTTAAATACAAAATGTAAATGCTTAAAACTTTTAGTTTCGAAAAAGTAATTTAGTAATATTGACTGAAATAAGTAGTTAAAAATACTAATACCATATTGTCTAAATGTTTTAAGTATATTTTTTGTTTATTAAATTTAATATAAACTTAAACATTCTTATATATGTTATTTTGCATCTTTCATCTATTTTAAAAGATAATTTTCTTAAATACTTTTATATTAATAAACTAACCCTAAGTCTTAAATTCTAAACAACGAATTATTATTTTTAATTAGTAGTTAACTTTTCAGCTTGTAAGTTATATAACTTTTTCAACCATAGAGTATATGTATTGCTCAGAAGCGTCCACGTCTCTGTATAGATTCAGTTAGTTGCATGAAGCAAACTCACATATTACACATGTGGTATAGATTTCTATCAAAAGAAAAAGACATGTCATAAGACAACTCTTTTCAATAAGTTTTTTCTTAAATATTTTAGAAAATCACTAAAAAATATTTTTAAAGTTATATAGAAATAACTTTTATAATATAGTTTATACATAGATTAATTTTCAGTTTATAAAAATTGTTTGCTTCTTATTTATTTGTCATATAAAAATTATATAAAAAATTTCTCCAAATTAACTTATTAATAAGAGATTAAAATGGCAGAAGAATTACCATCGGAAAAGTTCTTGATTCCTATGATTTAACAACTCCTAATTCCTCCTTCATTGACTCTTAATATGCTAATCAGGTAATGTGTGGTAAAAGATTATGTGTTGTGCATGCGTAATAAATTTTAATTATTTTCTACATACAAATTAATGCATTAGTTTTTTAACACTACCACAAAGTTGCTTCTTAGTATTCTAGTATTAACGTGTTTAGGGTGTGTTCTAGAAAAAAATACAAGAGTGCCATTAATGAGAACATTGAAAGCATTTTATCATCTTCCTCCTTCAAGGTTTTTCTTTATGTTTATTTTTTTGATAGTTTGGATTATTCATAAAATGCTCATCAAATTTCTCAACTTCATATATATATTTATTATAACTTTATACAATCATTCACAAGGAATGTAAAGGATTTCACACATGATATATATTTTAAACTCAGAATTCAACTACAACACTCATAATTATAACTCAAACTCTTCTCGTTTATTTTGTTGTCTCTTGCTTCACTTGCGCTGGTTCGGACGACATTCCCTCATCTACTCCCATATAACAACACGAGTTATACAATCATCGTACAATTACAAACACAAACACCACAAGTAGGGTGAGCTAACATGTGACAGATAATTCATCCAACATGCATAAATCACTAGTGGAAAAACGATGTTTAACGTCACCCATATGACGTCGATAAGCGCATAGCCCGACGTATATGAGTGGCATTAGCGTAAATAAGTGGTAACCTAGACGTCGGTTTGAAGGGGACTCGACGTCTATTATATAATACACGTCAGCTTTGACGTAAACCGACGTTCAATGTATGGAGGTTGGCGAGAAGACAGACTTCTCCTGGCCATTGACGTTGCTTATGTTGGGGGCCTGACGTCTACTAGGGGTGCAATTAATGTTCGCCACCTGATTCCCAGACGCTTAGACGTCGCGTGGTCAATCACCGACGTCTATAGCCTGTCCGGAAGGCGGGAAGACAGAAATTTCTGCAAAATAGACGTCGCATTTCTGGGTGTGCGACGTCTATGTGCCTGTAATTAATTATGTTCACCAAAATCCGAGGCACGTCGACGTCCGGTAGCAGTGACAGACGTCTATAGTATTATAGACGTCGGCGCCCTTTGTCAACCGTCGTCTACTTCCCTGACAGGAAATGAAACGTCAATCGGTTCAGCGCACTAGACGTCGGCCCCCTGGACACCGACGTCTAATGACATTCAAAAAGTCACTTTAAATGTTATCTTGGACGTCGAATTAGTTAGATAACCGACGTCTCGGTGAGTATAGACGTCGGTGTCCATGGGGAACCGACGCCCAATTTCATTTTAATAAATCGCAGACCCTTCGCGGCATTGCAGTTTCTGATATCGTCTTCCTCTTCTCCTTTTTCTCTTGCGGCACCTCTTCTTTTTCTCTCTTGCGACATTCTATTGTTGTGACATTCCATTGTTGTTTCCGAACGGTCAAAAGGGAGTAAAAGCTTTCAGGAATCATATGTAAAAATTTCAATTTAATCTAACGGTAAATATAGTGGGAACTAAAATTTTACTGAAGTAACTATGTGATAGAAATAAGTGGTGGTTAATTTACTCAAGATTGCGAAATTCATTCCTTTAATTACAGACCTTAATTTAAAATTTTGAACGGTCAAAGTGTATTAATATATCTCAAGAATCAAATATCAAAATTTAAGCTTAATCTAACGGTAAGCAAAGTGGGAATTAATGTTTTACTATGGTAACTTAGAAATTGAAAACATGAAAAACAAAGTTAAGGACAACCAAAATCTATACAGGTAGACAAGTCACTAACACTACAAAATCCAACATGCAACATGCTTATATCAAAATCATAAATGTAGAATATACATCTATCATGCACTAAGAAGAGAGTTAGCTCCCCTTACCTCTTTCCCAAATATTTTCTCAGTTGAAGGTTGTTCCCCCTAACTAGGGATAACAACGGCTCGGGTCGGACACAAATAGTGCCTACCCGCAACCCGACCTGACCAAAAAAAAATTCACCCACTACCCGCACAGATTCCTGCTTAAAAAATATCTGTGGGTTTTTTAAAACTCGCGGATACTTGTGAATATTCGCAGATACCCGCAAATATTTTAAAAATATATATTTTTATAAATTATTAAAATAAAATTTAAATAAAATTACAAAAAATATAATATAAATTAAAATTCAATTTTAATTAAATTTAACTTGTAAAATATAAATTAATTTTTTTTTTGTGAGTAAAGCTTGATTTCTTTTCAAAGTTAATTTGGATTGCCACCGCAAGATCATTGATTTATATACTTGAACCCTTAACCCTTGCAAGCTACCATTTCAGCTATTACAATTCTTTATTTAATTTATTATTTTTCTTTTATATAAATTCATTAACAACGTTTTTACTCATAAAAAAATTTATTACTACTAAAAACTATTACTATTTATTAAAGTAATATTTTCATGGTCTTACACAAATAAATTAAGATATATATCTTCTTATTACATTTAATAATATTTAAAAAAATTAAATATTTATTTTTTCTTTCACCATTCAAGATATTTTCTAAAAACAAAACCGTAATTTAAAAATAGACAATATCTCAAAAACACAGTCGGTTTAGGATCATAACAATATACTTATAGATAATATCGACTTTTTCAAATTATATATATATATATATATATATATATATATATTATTTAGTTATTTATTTATTGTTATTTTCCATCTTTGTAATATAAATTTTTGGATGCAATTTTCAGTATATATGTTCCTTAAAGGGAAAGAGATAAAAAAAATTCATATTAACAACATATTGAGATAGAAGGCGAGTATAAATTTTTAGTTCAAACACTTTAAAAATTATCCATAACTACCTCGTTTCTATTCCAATAAACAAGATATAAATATAAATGAAAAAGTAAAAAAAAACTAAAAACTATTCCATTGATATTAATATAATATCTCTTTATTTAATTTTATTAAAAATATTTTTTAATAAAATAATTACATATTATAATTTCTAACACGTTTGAGTAAATTTGCTTAAAAAAATAGAATTTATGTTTTTTCTTTAAGAAACATTTAGAAGTAGTAGAAGAAAGAGAATATATTTTAAGAAACATGGAGATGAACTAATATTTGCTTCTGTTTATGTAAAAATTATTTAAAAATAAATATTTTTAACACAAAAGAGCATATATAATTGGTATGTTTCTTAATTTCTAAAACAATAATATACGACAGAAAAGAAGAAGTCTTATTTAATTATTACTACAGTCTTTTAAAACAATTATTTGACTAAATTATACTTTTCGTCGTATATATGATGATTATGCAGTGTAAATGTCATAATATCATATCATATATAAACGTTTTCTCCACTTATAATTATAAAATAGACTGCATTAAGTTTTCGTGAGATAAATTTGGAAATTTTCATTTATTTTTTTATTAAATTTTTGTGATTAAGTGAGTTATTAACATTTTAAAAAGATTTCAAATTGACACACTATTATTATATTTTTTTTAAGATAAGGATTAGAGTTAGGATTAAAGTGAGTTTGATTCTATTATAAAATTTTAATTAATTTTTAGAAGAATCTAATTTATGTATACATATAATATTAAATATTTTATTAGTTAATCTAATATATTATAATTTTATTATATTGAAATCAATATTTTTATATTATATTTATTATTATATTATTAAATAAAAGATATAATATATAATTTAATATAATTATTGAGTATAATCTATTTATTAATTTTATTAATTTCATAATGAATAAAACATATAACATTTCATGAAACAATACATATACATTGTGATAAAGTCTCTTTGAGACTCCAGAGGCATTTTTAAAAGTGGTGGTAGTCTAAAAATAGTGAAACTCAATTATTTTAATATTAAACGGTTTTATTATAAACAGTTTTGTTATAATCGAGTTTCATTATTTTAAAACATACCATCTCTCTAGAAATCACTTTTCTAAATTTCTCCATCTCTTTTCTAAGAGTTCTTAATCTCAAGTCATCTATTTGACGATCAGGAGGTGCCTAGACGATCACGACATCAAGGTCTACCATTCTATCCGATCAATTTGGTATTTAGAACAAATAAGTGTAAAACCCCTTTTTCCTTAATGCTTATGGTTCTTGATCATGTAAAGTGGTTTCCATTTTGCATGGATCAAGAATCCCTCTCCCTTGATTCTTAGTTTGTTTGTGGTTCTAAGGTTGGTCTTCAATCACCAATCGGTGATTTGTAGCAAAGGAAGAATGTGGTACTGCGTTACCCCAAGAGAGGAACAAAAATGCACTAAAATAAAACAAAAGAGAAAAAAAAATTTAATCAGTTGAAACATAATGCTAATATAATCGGTCTAAACAAAGTTTAAACGGTTTAAATAAGAAAACACGCACTTGGAATGCAATGCCGCAAAAGAGAAAAAGGAGAGGAGGAAGACGATGATGTTATCAGAAACTGGAATGCAATGGCGCAAGAGAGAAAGACGAGAGGAGGAAGACAATTAAATGAGGCGAGTCTGCAAGGCGAAACTGCAATGCCACGAAACTCCTCCGAGTCTGCGGTTCATTTAACATGAAATTAGGCGTCGGTTGCTACAGAAGCCGACGTCTATAGTCATCTAGACGTCGGTTATATCACTAATATGACGTCCAAGATAACTTTTAATCTGCCTATTAGACGTCGGACACAA
Organism: Vigna reflexopilosa; assembly: GCA_027742785.1. Taxonomy (NCBI): domain Eukaryota; kingdom Viridiplantae; phylum Streptophyta; class Magnoliopsida; order Fabales; family Fabaceae; genus Vigna; species Vigna reflexopilosa. The sequence goes on along the minus strand of CM050911.1, from coordinate 53,447,260 downwards.
GGGGCATCGACGTCTACGGTGCTCATCGGATTGACGTTTCATTTCCTGTCAGGGAAGTATACGACGATTGTCCTGGGGCGCCGACGTCTATAACATTTTAGACGTCGGTGTCACTTTACCGGACGTCGAATTGCCTGCGAGTTTGGTGAATAACATTAATTACAGTCACATAGACGTCGCCTCCCCAGAAGTCCGATGTCTAAGTTGTAGAATCTGACTGTCTTCCCGCCTTCCGGACATTATAGACGCCGGTTTTTGATTACGTGACATCTAAGCGCCTGGGAATAAGGTGAAGAACATTAATTGCAGCCAGGTAGACGTCAGCCCCCGTCACAACTGACGTCAATGGGGCAGGAAGGACTGTCTTCTCGCCTACCTCAGGCCCTTGGACGTCGGTTTCGGGCATAGCAGACATCGAATATATAATAGATGTCGTTTGCTATAAAAACCGACGTTCGGTTTACCAACTTATTTACGGTAATGCCACCGTCTGCTAGTATACGTCAGGTTACCGCCCAACGACGTCTAGTGGGTGACGTTAAATAACGTTTTTCCACTAGTGTCTACAGATTTGGTGTTGCATATGCAAACTCGCTGAGCGAATCCATTCGCTCAGCGAGTCATGGTAGATGTGGGTTTGCTGTTTGAGCACTTTCGCTTAGCGAATGATATGCGTTGAGCGAATTGTTGAGGTTTGGGAGCACTGTTAGTTTTATTCGCTTAGCGAATGGTATGCGTTGAGCGAATTGTTGAGGTCTGGGAGCACTGTCAGTTTTATTCGCTGAGCGAATTGTTGAGGTCTTTAAATTAAAATTTTATATCAGATTTTTAACTAAGATTTTATATGTTTTCTAAAAGTGTGTACAATGTATGATTGATTGCTTTCTATTATACTTGTTGTGGAATATGAATTGAATTGTAATATGAATGGAAATACATAATGTTTGATTCTTAAGGTTATGTATGTATTAAAAGTATAGTTGATGGACGTAATTCCATGATCCTCACGGAGAGGTTACATGGTGGTGCCCAGTGTTGTGATTTAAAATGAAAGTATGTGGTTTCAAAGTGGTGAAAGCAAGTTCCAAAGTGAGATCTCTTGATGAGACTCAAGTATGTTTAGAATGAATGCAGGAGCTCTGTCTTGGGGGTTATCCTGAAACTCCAATGGTCTTTCATTCTCTAGTAGAGATGATTGATCCATGTCGTGAGGAGTAGGTCTTAGTCTTGGGGGCTTATAGTATGTCTCAAGGCCCGGAACAGACTAATCTTGTAAGTGTGGTAGGGTGAAACCCATTGGCAATGGCTTTGCAAAACAGTAGAGGCCACTACAAGTGCTCAACCCGCCATAGCTCGACAAACATTCTAAGTCCGGATTGTCAAGTCTAGATCATAACATGTTAGGATGTTTGAACTAGTTTGTCTTGCATGAATACTTATGTGTATGTTGTAAGTTATATTAATATATGAATTGTTTTGTATCTAGCTTACCCTTACTTCTGTGTTGTATTATGTGTGTTGTTTCTCTTTTGTGATGATCACCTAATGGTGTGAGCTTAGGGATTTACCTTTTCAGTTGTTCCAGCTTGAGATGAGGGAGTAGCAGATGAGTTGTTAGATAGATCTACAAAAGTATATCTCTTCTTTGAAGGAGGTTTGTTTACCTAGTCATTCTTTTAGCATCTATGTAACGTTTCATTTTGTTAATTTTATACTATTAAAATGAGATGTTAGAGTCTCAACCATGACAAAAGAAACATAGAATCTATCTAAAATATGAGAATATTTGATTAATTTTGATAAATTCACACTAAAGTTTTTTATAATTACTAATTATATATATATATATATATATATATATATATATATATATTGATTATTAAAGATAAATAAATAATTGGTAAAATTTAAGTATAATACATTACAAAAAGATAAAAGATAAACAAACAATATATAATAAAAAAAATTCATAAACTTATTATTCATAAATTTATTATTTTAAATTTTTAAATTGAGATGTCTTATGTAATTTTAACTTAAATCTAATTGAATTTTTCATATTACAAAATTATATGACTATCTTATATATTTTAAAAATATATTTAGTCAACTAAGAAAAATTAAATATATTTAGAGAATCAAAGATTTTAACCTCCTATGTTACATAGATCCATGACTCTAAATACTTTTATGAATACCATTGTCTCGTAAACTTTTTTAATAGAAATTTTTTTGATCCTTTGAGTTTTTCATATATTCTCTCCCATGTGGATAAATAATTCGAGGAATACTAATTTTAATTTTACATATCTATATATGATAGTTATCTTACATAGTCACATTATTTAAATATTGTGACATTAATATTCTTTTTACGACAGACCATAACGGATCTTTCTTAAGTTTTGTTCATTTGAGTAGATTTGGGGGAGAGTAATTGAGAGGATTTGATGATAAATTTTTGTTGTTGTTTATTTGAATAGATTTGGAAATAAGTGAGAATAAATTTGAAAGTAAATCTATTCAAATAAATAACAACAAAAATTACCTTCAAATCCTGTCAATTACTCTCCCTCAAATCAACTCAAGTAAACAAGGCCTCAATGATTATATTTAACTAAAATTATTCTTAATTTCATAATTTTATAATATTATAACTTTAATTAGCTTTAAGAATAGTTCTAATTAAATATAATAAATTTTTGAAAAAAATTCCCGTCATTATCTTGTAACAAAACATTATATGACGAGATTTAAGCGAGATAATGTTGCAAACCAACTATCGTGTTATAAGTAATGGGAAATTTTAATTATAGAAACTCAATTGAAAAATTTTAAAATTTTGTGTAATCAATATTATAAAAATTTAATAAGAAGTCAATTGAAATTTTTTAAATTTTACTAAACTTAATCAAACCTATAAAATATTAATAAATTTTGTGAAAATTCAAATGTATTAATTTAATATTTAGATAATTGAATGCATAAAATATAATAAGTTTCAGAGGATTCAAGCAAATAAAATAAACATTATAATTTTTTTTGTCATATTTAAACTGTATTATTTTCTGAAAACGGTCTTCAACCATAGTTGGGTTTGAGAGCAGGGCGGTGCTAAATATAGTTTTGTTTTTTCTATTTTATACACCTCAACCGTGTAACATGCGAGGCCAGAGTCAAAACTAGGACGGTACGATATGGAAATCAAAATTCCAATCAAATTATTGTTGAGGTTGATATGTAAAGAAGCTTGGTTTTTCTTTATTCAAATCTTATTAATCATATATTTAATAGGAATTCTTAACTTAATTTTATGCAAAAACTGTATTATATTACTTTTTTATATCTACAAATATTACTCATTTAAACTGCGGCCCTGTTAACTTGTACATTCCTAATTTAAAATACTTTTTACAGTTAAGAATTAAATTAAAAATACACGGATTGCATTACATATAAAAAAAAGTCTAGATTAAGAATATGTAATATTTGTATATATGAAGATTAAATTATATGTTTAACTTTAATTTTTTTTATAATCAAAGAGAAGGAAAAAAAATTAATAAAAAAGCAATGAATGAAATTAATCTATTGATAACAGGGATAAAATATATTAGTTAGGTTGACATAACCAGTTAATTTGTGATCTTTATCAATCTTTATAGAACACCTTAAGTAATCAAACATTATTTGTAAAAATAATGAAAGATTCCATTATGAGGTGCGTTTCTTTTAAAGTAATATTTTTACTTATTTCACTAATTTATAAATTAATCTGTTCTACATAAGATTCTTTAGTAAAGTTTAATATAGCAGCTTGTTTTAAAATATTTTAACTTACAAACTACAAGTTATATTAGATTTCAAACTTTTTTAATTTTCTTTCATTAATATTTCCTATATTTTAACATTTTTTATTTTTTAACCTGTTGTAATATATTTCAATCTTATACAAATAAATAGACATTATATTAATTATAGTATTTATATAGTTACTTTCTTATGTTGTTTAAATCAAAAGAATTAATCATGTAAATTGAAATAATCAATGTTTCATCACATGATGCGATGTAAAAAGTCTTACATACAATAAAAGTTGTAAGAAAAATTAATATAACAATAATTTAAATTTAAAAATAAAGAATTCTAAAAAATATATAAAAGATAAATTTAATTAATACTTATTAGATCAACCACTTCAACAAAACAATTAAAACTGTAATCACATAATAATTTTTTTACTAAAAAATATTAATTTTATTTAAAAGAAAAACGTATATGTTATATTCTTTTATATTATATTTGGAATCAGTTTATCAACCAGTCTTATGAAATGCTTTTAATCCAACCAGTCAATTTATCAATATGAAATTTATTAGGTCATCCACAGCTTGTAATTTGGTTTTATGATACAATACACATTAAAGTGAAAGTAATGACTGCCACATTATCATAATGAGAAATGAAAATTTGTATGAAGTTTGTAACGCAATGGGAAATATTGACTGTCCATACGTCAACACGAGATTTTTTAATGTATTTTCTTCATTCGCATATTTTTGGAAAACTTCTAAGCACGCTTAATTATGGAGTGCTTATGAGTACCGAAAAGTAAATGCATTTTGTTAATATAAGTAGTCAAATCAATTTCTTTAAACTATTCTTCAACCGGTATAGTCTCATATCTATACAGTCTTTAGATCATCTCATTCTAATGTATGTTCGATTTTTTCATGTGTCTCTTCCATTGAAATCCTGCCGAAAACCGCTCTTTATTTGTGTCTCTCGCATTTCGTGTCTCTTGTACCGACAATCACTCATCACTTTTGTCAGTGTCCGGGTTTCACGTGGTGAATTGTTCTGGTTAATTATATAGGCAGAAAGAAGAAAAATGAGTGAGGAAGAGCTGAATGAAATTCAAATTGTTGGTTAAGTATTCTGTCAAGCAGATGAAAAGTTGAAAAGGATTGCTTTATGTCTATCAGATGGAATCGAAACCTTTCTTACATCACATGATCTACGGGACCATGCAACTTAACACCAAAATCTCTAAAAGGAGTAAAAGCCCATATTGGAATGTAGGAACAACTTCCAGAGGATGGAAAAATGCATCAATATTTCTGACCTTACATTTGTGACGATGGAACTATTGTGAATCTAAAATGTTCTAAGCATATATTCTGTAGCATTATCGTCCTCTCATTTCACCATGCTGGAATATTAGTTTTATCATCTCTATGGTTTTTGTGGGATTTAAATTTCAGCTGTCACTCAACATTTATATTTGTAATATTCTCAAATATACTGCATTATTGATTGTCCAAAACTCCTGGTTGTTCTGCTGAAGATTATGGTTGAAAACATTGAACTATGTATTATTTTGATAACATTCATGTAACATGCAACACAGTGAAACAAGAGAATGACGAGTGTTGGCAATAATAAATGTTTTTTGTACATGTAATATTAGATGCTGTGCCGATTGAGGAAAGAGACCAACCAGTTGGCATTCAATTAGTAGGGCGTTGACATTGATGGAGGAACTTTTCACACTAACAATTCATCTTCATCTTCTCCATCATCATCATCATCATGTGTCTTGTTCTTAAAATAAGAGCCATTCAGAGACTATTGGAACCATGGCGCTTGCAGATGTTGGAATAAAATATCTTTTGTCTTTTAATATATTCATCTCCCTTAAAACATATACTTAAATTACATTATCATTGAGCTCCTCAGGATTAGATTGCTAATCAATATATATAAGACTATGAAATAAAAATAATGTATCTTCTTAGATATACTATTCAATGTTTCTTAAGCACTAACAAATAATCTTAGGTTTATATATATCCTATTTAAGTTTGAAGATCATTGTATGACATAAAAATATAATAATACCCGTCTTCTGACAATATTATTATTTTATTGTAATCTCAAATCATTTTCTGAAATTATAAAACAAATTATCTTTAATATTTGTTCTTGAATTCTGTATATTATATTTCATTTTTTATAACATGTAAAAGGCATATCAAAATTAGCTAAAATATCAAAGAATCAATCAGTATTAAATGTTTTCAACAAACTATAATATTACTATAACATGATTTAAATAATTGATACTTTTTAAATGATATATTTATGAAATGGTTCATCTTTAACATATTTTACAATTTTTAAAAATATTTTAATAGTGTTTACTTATTTTTCAAATTAATAATATATGTTCAATTTACATGTAATATATATATATATATATATATATATATATATATATCATTAGTGTAAAAGACCGGTGACATTTTCGTAAATAAGTTGGTTATATAGACATCAGTTAGAAGGTGCCTCGACGTCTATAATATTTTAGATGTCGGGACCCCTCTTAACTGACGTCTATATGTTTGACGTTAAAAATCATTTCTTTCAGTCATATAGACGTCAGTTAGGAGGGTCCCGACGTTTATATGGTGGAAATTAATGACTATTTACCTACCTGTCAGACATATAGACGTCAGTTGAGAGAGCCCCGGCGTCTAAAATATTATAGACGTCTGTTATTGGGGGAACCAACGTCTAAACCCTAAACCCAAAAATTTAAAAAGTCAATTTTTGACTCCATTTAGACGTCTGATCCTGCCACTCCGACTTCTAAAGCCCTTTAGACGTTTGTTATTGGGGAACCGACGTCTAAACCCTAAACCTAGAAATTTAAAAAGTCACTTTTTGACTCCATTTAAACGTCTGTTATGGGGGGAACCGACTTCTAAAGCCCTTTCGACGTATGTTATACGGGAACCGACTTCTAAAATTCGACATTAAAACATTGTGATCACGCCGTTACGCGCACTCATTGTTCATCATCTTTGTCGCGTTTTCTCTCTACGTGTTACGCTTTTCAGGTTCGTTTTCTCACTTTTGCACCGTTTTAAATTAGTTTTACTCTGATTACATAACTCTTTGATGCATTATCTTTCATTTGAACCGATTAAAATGTGTTTTCATTGAATTTTGGTGCAGTTATTCTCGTGTACTTGGAGGACGTTCTTTGGCGGAGATTTCTTGCGTTTTGCACTCTCCAATTCCCTTTACTACATTTTTAAAACCATCCAATAAAAAAAAATACAATACATTCTCTTCAACTAGAATATAAAGTTGTAAACTCGAATCACCATCAGTTAGAAGCAACCTCAGAGACGTTTGAACTGTATGGATCGGACGTCTATATAGACGTCTGACCTATATAGGTCCGTGGATCGGACGTCTATATAGACGTCTGACCTATATAGGTCCGACGTCTATAAAGACGATAGACATAAAGGGTCTGACGTCTCATTAACGTCACCCTTTTAGACGTCGGACAGAAATGAGACGTTAAAAGCCCAATATAACCGACGTTAAACAACTTTTTTCCACTAGTATATATATATATATATATATATATATATATATATATATATATATATATAACAAAATAGTTTTTAATATATGTTGATTTCTTTAAAATCTCTAAATAATAACCATAACAAAACATAATTAATTATTATAATAACTATAACTAATTTATATAAAATTTTATAAACTACAAATTATTAATTAAAATAGTATTAAAATTGATCATTATAATAAATAATAAGTCTCTAAATTCGTCACTAATATTAGTTATCAAGATTTTGATTCTAAAAAGAATTAGTCTTTAATAGTAACTAATTTAGAGACTATTTTTTTATAGCCAAAATTTTAATAACTAATATTAGTAACCAATTTAAAAAATTATTCATTACATTGATTAAATTAAAATCTATTTTAGTTATTAATAATTTTTAATTTATAAATTAATTATTTTTATCATTGATCATGGTTTAAGAATTCTTTTATATATTTTCTGTTTCTTCAATATATTGAAACAACTTAATAAGATAATTTAATCACAATAAGAAAAAAAAAAATCTAAACATATATCTCCAATAAAATATATTTAAATGTGGCAAATTTTATCTACGAGAGAAAGGAATATTTTATAATATGACTTAAATAGAAATGTTAGTTAAGTATGAAGATATAGTGGAATAAACATTTAGTTTTCAAATATATTAGGTCTCCTAATCAAGAAGTTTTACTAATTTTGTTTTATAATCTATAGTCTGACTTCCTGATATTTGGCCAGATGTTCGGTAGTTGGCATGAGTACATGCATTTATTATAGACGGAAAATAGAAAATAAGGTATATAGCACTGTATATAACTGGCTCATATTCGAACCTGATAATCCAAAACAAGAAGCTTTTTGAAAAATTAGTTGATTTAAGCAATGTTCTTACGCTATTGATTGATTGATGAAGACGATCATATATTTTTAATTAGCAGAAAACACGTTTCCAGGCTATGATAAATCTTCAACAACACGTACACAAATTTAAAACTAAATAAAATTTTCCTCACATTGACAATGAAAAAAATTATAATAAGAAATCCATGCAAGTGTGCGTTAATTTTTTCTTCATACTGACTATATTTTATTTAAAAATTATTTTAATTATTTACATAATACGCATATTCAAATGAGTACTGTAGATGAATCTGTCAGATAAGAATGATGAAGTCTGGAATATAGATGGTTGCATCAGGTTAGGTTATGACGTATATATGCTTAATCAATCTGTAAGGAGAAATTGCATTTGGGTTTATTTAAGAAAAAAAGAATACAAAAAAGATAATGAACAATCTTTTATGAATAATGTAATTCATTTATGATGATCTTCCAGACATTCACGATTTCATCTATTAAGTGCTCATTTATTGTTAAGTAAAAATTGATTAATTAAAATGATTACTTATGTTAATTTATAAAGGAAAACAAAATATGAAATAATATTTTTACAATGGAAGACAAAATTTATTTAATAAGAGACAAATAATTGATAGTTTTTTTTTTCTCTCTCATAATTTAGAGTCCTTTTAAACATTCATTTTTCACGTGTACTGGAATAGAATATGGTGGTGATGTTTGACAAAACTTGCTAAAATGCTAATTTAATTCATTTATTTATTTCCTAATTTCTTTGTTTATTAACATGTGTTTTTTTCGTTTTTCTCACAACAAATAAAATTCCACACTTATTTCAAACAAATGCAGTTGATTGAGAACGTGTCTCTTCCTCCTATTTTTTCAAACATTACACAGCATTCTTATCTATAGCATTAATTAATAAAAGATATTTTTTTATACACAAACTTTTACTAGTTTTACTTTTTAAGCAACAATATTTTTAAACTTGAGAATTTTTTAATTTGATTATTTCTTATAGTTTAACCATTTTTTTTAACTAAAGTATCTATTTATAATAAAACCAAATACCTACAAAATAAATAAAGATTATTTATATCTATTTTTTACAATTATAGTAATATAATTTTTATTATCATAAAAAATAATAAAAATGTGTGTTTCCAATATTCATAACAGTATTGTGAACTTGTCAATAATCAAATGATTTCATTCAGTTTTAGATTGATTTTTAACAGATTGAATTTGATCATTAAACAGAAAGATATTTTTTAATACACATTTTACTTATGTGTTATGCATCTAACCTGTGCAAATTGTCATTGACTGTCATCAACAAGTACAAATTAGTACCTTCGATTGAATTATTTTACTTTTTTTCGTTGAATGGTGTATTGTTTTTTACAGATTCAAAGAAAATTGGGTTTGATTACGAAGAAAATAACATTTTCAGTGAGAAAAACTAAATCATGTGTACTATTAAATTGTTTTAGATGTTAAAAAAATGTTAGTTTCACTATAATATGTCGATACAAATAAAATAATTCAATTATATCTAAGTCATAATTTAGAAAGATAATATATTATTTTAATTTTTAGATTAGATAATTTTTCTCAAAATCTATTTTTCTAATATATGAATATTCCAAGTATCTTGTAGGAAATTAATTTGATTGTTTAAGCTTATTTATTTATTCATTTTCATAAATTTATTTTTTTCAAAAAGAAAAACTTTTTAATGCACTGATATAAAACAATTATCTAAATCCATAATATAATTTGTTCATGTTTATTCTTAAAAGTTATATATATCCCATAAAACTAAATATTGACGTATAATATATATTCTTCTCTTTTTGAATCATTACGTTTAATATTTTAGGTATCATTTTTTAATTTTGACTATCGAAATTAGATAATACTTCGATACTTGAATGAATATTTAATTAAAAAATTATTTTAAAATTATTCTTAAAAAGATAAATTTTATTTAGAAAAAAACTTATAGTTCACTTATTTATACCATTTCTGGTTAGGCCTTTCATTATTATACGATTTAGTAAAATTCAAGTACGACCTAATAGTAATGTAGACTACATTTTTTGTTTAATCTTATTTTATCATGTTTAGATACTAATTTTGTATTAGTTAAATAGTTATAATGGATGAAAATGTTTACAGGCAGTGTAAATTATATAAATTTTAGTAACTAATATTAGCCAAAAACATATATTCACATTCTAATTTAATCTTTGGAATTAGCACAAGAAAATTCATCATGGTCCCCAACTCTCGAAATCTGTACTCTATTTGTTAATATTTTAGTTTGCATACTTAAATCTATTTATCAAACATTTACTGTTTTTTATTAAAAAAAATGAGTACCCTAAAGAAATAAAGAACAGCCCAAACGAGAAGATGGATCCGGGGAGGTGAATTTTGAAAGGTCCACTTTCATAAAGCTAACGTAGTCCATTCAAAAAATTGACAAATATTGGGGATATGAATCCAAACTTCTAAATCTAATAATAATTTGAGACTGGTTTTCTCACATTTTTTAATACTCTTTTCACCCTTACGTATTATGATGTCAACCTAAGATGTCTTATTAAATGTATTTATAAAAAAGCGCATATATTTTTTAACTTTTTTATTTTTCTTCTATATTGTTTGTTTCTATTTCTTTTACCTATTTGGATACTGTGGAGCTTAAATTGAGAATACAATATTGGAAAATCAAAAGTAGTTTGCTATTTCTACATATGAATAATTTATGGGAATTTTGTGAACATAATCTCTAATTGATAATTTAAAATGGGCTACTACTTCCTGCATCCCATTTGTTTTGTCCTGCACCTCCATAGTTTGTGAAATTCCTGTTCTGTCCTTATTAATTTATATATTATCACTTTCTTCCTTCTCCGCCTCCATTCCCTCAACCTTTCTTCATCTTCCTTGACTCTTTGGTCACCATTGAAGCTTTAGAAGCTTTGTAACATAAGCAAGGCTCTTCATTGATTCAATAGAAGAATGAGCTTTGGTTTAGTTTTGTTTTCGTTGCCGAATTAATGAGTCCAGAATATATTATCGAATCTGGAAAAGAGATTTCAGAATGAATAATCTAGAACATTTTTATTAGAAATAACACATGAACTATCATCCATAATGTATTTCCAAATTCCGAAAAACATTCTAAATTGTATTTATCAAAATATGTTTTATTATTTTTTGAATCACCGTGAGGCCATCCCATGCAACTGGACCCAACCAAACAGAGAGGCTGCACACTTAGAAACACACTCAAATGCATCCATCATGCATGTACAACTTTATTCTCATCCAATTACACAGGTGTTACTTCTGTGCCCCTTAAAAAATAATTAATATTTTAAAAATATTATTATCAATATATTAAATCTTTCAAAAAAAATATTGTTATCTATTAATGAAAATACACATATTCGTAATATTTACATGCGAGAAATTTCATAATCTATAATGCATCTTCAATTATTTATATATATATATATATATATATATATATATATATTAAGTTTCTTAGTATAAACAAAATTAGGTTTGATGGAAATCACAATCATGATATCTTCGACGAGAAACTTTTATCCAATAATTATTATAAGTTTTGAGAAACTCCAAAAACTTTATATGACAACTATAATATTGTTGGGTACAAACAAAGTCTCACATCAGAACAAAAATAAGAGATGAACATGAGTTTATATACACATAAGATACCCCCATTGATAAGAGACCTTTTGGAGTGGTATCAAAAACAAATTTGTGAGGACTTGACCCAAAACGGACAATATCTTATCAATGTGAAGACTTATGTGTATGTGTGAGTGTAGAAGAGTATGAACCCCTCCCAACAAATATCACATCTGAATTCAATTATTAATATTATTAGTCATCAATATAATAATAAAATGAATGATAAATAAATTTTAGTATTTAAAAACATTTTAAAATACAAGTTCCAAAGTTTTGAAAACAACTAAACCCTCGTGAAATTGCTTTCATTATCACTTCAAAAAAATTCTCTTACTAATAAAAAAAATATTATATATATATATATATATATATATATATATAAATTTATAGTCATTTCTTATTTTATTTTGACGTGAGATTTTTGTTTCTATCATAACATTAAACGTGTGGAATTCGTCTTGTCACCATTTGGCTCGTCTAATCAAAGGTATCAGCATGGCAAGAGAATTTTAGTCTCCTAGTGATAATAAAATTCACCTAGTGACTAAACCACAAAAGGTTTTCATAAAATTTGTGTCCAATCACCAAACCACCATTGAGAGCTTTTATTTAAATAATCCATCCAACAAAAATAATTAAATCGGTGGAAATTTTCACAAATATAACTCGCTAAAGGATTAAAACTCTTAAATTTTCAATTAATTAAATTTCATTTAGCAACCAAACCATTACTTTTTTTATTTTTTAAATAGCTTGTTTAAAGACCTAAACTCTCAAACTTTTAATTAATTGAATTTTGCCCAAGACTTTTTCTTGTCTAACAATTTTGTATAATTACTATGCAGAATATAACAAGAGATCTGGTTTATTCAAATTAAGATTTTTCTTCATTTATTATGTCTGACATTTAATATTTTGCTCCAACATAACATCAACTTAAAACAATTTAACTCATTTTAAACATTATGATGATTGGCAAACTAAAATCCTTCTGTTGACTTTATGTCTATTTCTCAATACTCAGAAATTGAGGCCAATCATCGAATGAAGTTTACACACTATATTTAGATCCAAAAATAAATAAGGAAGGTTGTTACGAAGTACCGTAGTATATTGGAGTAATTTCTTATGGTAATTCATTTGTAATACACTGTTGTCGAATATATCCCCTTAAAATATATAAAAAAACCAAAGTTCCAATGAACAATGAAACAAACTAACATATTGAAACAAGCTGAATCTGGAAACAGTTTGACTAACACAGAATAGCCAATAAAATAGCAGTTTCTCTATATTATTATAGAAGTGATGAAGAACAATCACTTTATCCTCCAATAAGTTCTTAACAGTCAAAACAGCAATGCCAAATACAACTGAAAATCATTTTGCCTATATGGTTGCTGCTTAACCAAGGAATAGTCTCCCACGTCCAATTGAAAATCACGCCTCTTTTTAAAAGCACGTGCTTTCATATAATTTTGAGCTTTGCACATATTGTGCTTTAGCTGCTGCAGAAATGTGTCTCATGCTAATAAAGATTCCTGTAGTGACAGTGAATCTTTAGGATCACATTGGTATGGAACAATTTTAGGAGCATCACATTGGACAGTCTATCCTCAAACCAAGATATTGTAATAACCATGCGAATTGGGTAGATTAGTTATGAAATCCATGGCTATATCCTCCCATATTTGTTGAGGAACCAACAACAATTGGAGCAAACCTGAAGGCAAAACCTGGTCCACTTTTGCTTGCTGGGAAATGGAACAATTTCTCACAAAATGTTGGATATCCTGGTGCATCTTGGGCCAATAAAACTGAGTAGAAATTCAAGCCAGAGCTTTTGTGACACCACCATGGCCACCAACCTTGGAAGCATGAAATTCCTTTAAAATTTGAAGTCGGAATGAACCTCCTGCTGGCAATACCAATCTGTCTTTCCAGAACAATAACCCTTCCTTGCAAGTATAATGACAATCCTGCCAATTGTCTTGCAAGCACTGATTAAAAATTACTGCTAAGTGTGTATCTTGCTGAGTGCCAAAACGCCACCTAAATATGATTAATAAGAGAAAATAAGAATGGAATTCCAGAGAGCAGAAGAAGAGAATAGAGAAGTTTATCAGCAAGAAAGTTCATACGTACTAACATTCATCCTTCCGTCATTCCACAAAATCTTGTAAATAAGTGTTTTTCTTTCCCATTCTTTTTGTTCTCCTCAATCCCTTCAGAAAAGGATCAGCTGCCACGTGCTCTTCTGTTGTAACAAACTCTGATTCCACGTTTCTATTTTCCACCTCATCGCCCTGGTGTTACACATATCCACTGCAGTTAAGGTATTTTTACTTTAATTTTTGTCAATGTGATACTCCAATTTATTGGTATTATATGTGTCGATTCTTCTAAATAACTATAGTTTATCAGTGTCCAAAATAATTCAAAAATATATAAAATTAGAAAGTAAGGGAATAGGCACCAATTTTGTAGATTACTGAAACCTTTTTTTTTTTAATATATTTTGATTTTGATAATAACCAAAGCTTTATGCTTTGGCTTAGATAATAATTGAAGTCTATTATTAATTTATTTTAATATTTTTTGTTTTCTTTTTTTCTATATAATAACGAACTTGGACAATTTAAAACCATAACAGAATTCATACAGAATGTAACACGCGTTGGGGAATTGAGTAACGGGGGAGACATGTGGCAAGCAAGACACAAAATAATGACATTCGTAAGAGTACACGTATGAAGAGAGAGAGCATAAAACTTAAAGAATTCGTTCGGTGAAGGTGTGCGGTATGATTCTTCCCTCTGCTTTTCTTTCTCTGAAAATTCTCTCTATCTCCTGACCTAATCCTTCTTTCTAGACAATTCCTTTTTAGGAATGATTCTTCCCCTACGGATACTCAAATATTCTGATGAACAATACAACCATTCTTGAATGCTCTATTTTATCAATTTTAATTGCTTTTAATTGTTGTTACAACAGATTGTTTATCCATTCAGACTTGGTCCTTTATTTCATTTAATACCACTTATAATCCTTAATTTCATTCTCTTCTACCCTAGCATTGTTACATTGATGCTTTCATTGACTCCATGGCTGAGAACACCTGCTTGAAGGATTTACAAAACGAAGTAAAAAACAATGTGGAGGATCTGCGTCATTTATTGCAAACAGTGGAGAAGCTCGAAGCAGCTCTTGCCGTTCAATCCAAGTTGCAGGACAAGAAGATGGACCAGATTCAAATCGCATTGCAACAATTGTTAGAAAATGCGTCTCACTCTATGGGGAATTCTTCGAACTCAGGTTCCGCAACGAGGGCTACTCCGCTTTCCATCACTCCTATGACACGACATTTCGTTGGGTTTTCCTCACTTTGATGGTTCTACACCGGTGCTAGAGTGGATATTTAAAGCTGGCAAGTTCTTCAACTATCATAACACCCCGGATGCAGATCGTGTGGAAATTGCTTCAATGCATTTTGAGAAGGAGGTGGTTCCATGGTTTCAGATGTTACAGAACATGGAAGCAGTCACCATTTGGACAGCTTTAAGTCGCGCGCTGGAGTCCCAAT
The DNA here is from genome assembly GCA_027742785.1 of Vigna reflexopilosa. Taxonomy (NCBI): domain Eukaryota; kingdom Viridiplantae; phylum Streptophyta; class Magnoliopsida; order Fabales; family Fabaceae; genus Vigna; species Vigna reflexopilosa. The sequence continues at coordinate 53,431,658 of CM050911.1, read as the reverse complement.
TTGGACCTTCACCATTTGATTGTCCAATGGCCGATCTTTTCAAGCTGCAACAACATGGCTTTATCTTCGATTACTACTTAAAATTCATGGCGCTGGCGAATAGATCAAACGATTTGACGGAAGAAGTTGTTCTCAACTGTTTCATTAGTGGCTTGAAAGTTGACATCAAACGGGATGTAATGGCCATGACCCCAGCAACTTTGTTGAGAGTTGTAGCTTTGGCCAAATTATATGAGGAAAAATATATAACTATAACTAAGTCATCACCCTCCTACTCCACCAGAATTCAAACATCCTCAGTATCTTTCATCCCTTACAACTCATCACCCAGAAACACACTCAAACAACCTTTCTCTGAGGCCAAATCAATTACGCCACCCTTATTACCCACACCATAGGGACCGTAACTAAAAAACCCCAATGTCAAGAGGATAAGTCCTACTGAAATGCAATTGATTTGTGGAAAAGGTCTATGCTATTTCTGTGATGAAAAATTTTCCTTCAACCATAAGTGTCCTAATCGACAATGTTTTGTGCTCCAACTTGGTGAAGAAGAACTGGAAAAAGAGAAAGAACCACCAGATGACACAGTAGAACAAGATACATTAACCATGGACGCCCATCACCTATCCTTGAATGCTTTAAGAGGAGGTTTGGGAGTAGGGACAATCAAATTTAAGGCTTCTATAGGCACCTTGTCAGTCACCGTATTGATTGATGGCGAAAGCTCAGATAATTTTCTTCAGCCTCAGGTGGCACAGTTGTTGAAACTCCTAATTGTTCAAGCTCCAAAGTTTCGTGTCATGATGGGTAATGGCAATTATATGGAATCTGAAGGATTGATTCAAGATTTAAAATTACATGCTCAGCGCAATGTCTTTCAGTTATCTGCTTTTTTGTTACCAATTTCTGGTGCAGACCTCATATTGGGTGCTAGTTGGCTTAAAACTATTGGGCCTCACTTGGCAGATTATGAGACACTTCAAATCAAGTTTTTACAGGGTGGCAAATTCAGTACATTACAAGGTGACAATGATCACCTTCCTCATACTGCCCAATTACACCACATAAGAAGATTAGTCACTACAAATGCTATAGCTGAAGTGTACAGTATGCAAATGGTTCAAGAGGATGTTATTCCTTCTCCCTTGCTTGAACTTCAACTTCCTGTTGAAATGGCACCAGACTTGGCACTTTTGCTAAATACATACAGTTTCGTGTTTAACAACCCTTCTGGACTACCTCCACCTAGGTATCATGTCCATCAAATACCACTATTAGAAGGCTCCAATCCTGTTAAAGTTAGACCGTATAGGTATCCTCACAGTCAGAAGGAAGAAATTGAAAGGTTGGTGGCAAACATGTTGCAGGAAGGCATCATCCAACCAAGCAGTAGTCCTTTCTCTTCTCCAATCATCTTGGTCAAGAAGAAAGATGGTTCTTGGAGGGTATGTACTGACTATAGGGCTTTAAATGTTATTACTATTAAGGATAGCTTTCCCATTCCCACAGTCGATGAGTTGATTGATGAGCTTTATGGAGCTTCCTACTTTTCTAAGTTGGATTTACGATCGGGCTACCATCAAATTCTGTTGAAACCTGAGGATAGATACAAGACGACATTCAAAACACATCAAGGTCTATACGAGTGGTTGGTCATGCCTTTTGGGCTATCCAATGCGCCGACAACATTCCAAAGTCTCATGAATCAGATATTTAAAGGCTTGTTGAGACGCTTTGTACTAGTATTTTTTGATGGCATACTAGTGTACAACGTAAGCTGGAAGGATCACTTGCAACACCTTGAACGAGTGCTCGCAATTCTCAAGGATAATCATCTCTTTGCAAAATTTTCTAAATGTACTTTTGGAGTTCAACAGATAAACTACTTGGGTCATACATTATCTGGTGATGAGGTGGCTATGGATGTTGAAAAGTTAGAAGCGGTACGGAACTGGACTACACCTTCAAATCAGAAACAATTAAGAGGTTTTTTGGGCTTGACTGGTTATTACCGACGCTTTGTAAAGGGTTATGCTAGTATTGCTACTCCCTTAACGGATTTATTGAAGAAAGAGGCTTTTAAATGGACTGATACCACTAAGCAAGCGTTTACAGCTTTAAAGACAACTTTAACTACTACACCTATGCTAGCCATTCCTAATTTTCTTGAACCTTTTGTTTTGGAAACTGATGCATCGGGATCTGGAATATGAGCTGTTTTAAGCCAACACAAACATCCCATAACATATTTCTCTAAGAAATTGTCTCCTAGAATGCAAAAACAATCGGCCTACACACGAGAGTTCTATGCCATTACTGAAGCATTGGCCAAGTTCAGACATTATCTTCTAGGCCACAATTTCATCCTTAAAACAGATCATAAAAGTTTGAAAGAACTGATGGATCAGACCTTACAGACTCCTGCCCAACAACAATGGCTGCCAAAATTCCTTGGATATGATTTCACTATCCAATACTCTCCAGGGAAAGACAATATACCTGCAAATGCTTTATCCAGAAGCCTTGCTATGGCATGGTCAGAATCGGTGAACTCTTGGCTAAAACTCGTGGCGGATGCAACACAAAATGATGCAACATTATTACATATATACCAGAATTATATGACAAATGCAGGCAAATTTGAAGATTACACTTTGCACAAAGATGTCATTGTAAAGAAGGGGAAAATTATGGTGCCTCATGATCATACCTTAATCAACATGATCTTGGCTCAATTTCATACATCTAAGATGGGTGGACATGCTGGTACCACTCGAACCACGGCCAGAATAGGCGCCCAGTTTTATTGGCCCAAGATGAGGGAGGATATACGAAAATATATCAAAGAATGTGTCATATGTCAACAAGCAAAAGTCAGCCAATCTTTGCCAACAGGCCTACTTCAACCCCTTCCTATTCCTAATATTATTTGGGAAGAGATTGCAATGGATTTCATCACCAATTTACCTTTGTACAGGGTCATTCGAATATAATGGTCGTGATAGATGAATTATCCAAATTTGCCTATTTCATTCCTTTAAAGCCGAGATTTAATAGTAAGGTGGTAGCTGAAGCTTTCATCCATAACATTGCCAAATTGTATGGTTTTCCCAAGTCAATTTTTTCTGACAGAGATAGGGTGTTTATTAGTTCCTTTTGGACACATTTATTCCATTCACAAGGCACCAAATTAGCCATGAGTTCTTCATATCACCCACAATCTGACGGCAAAACCGAAAATCTCAATAAAACTTTAGAGATGTATCTACGATGCTATGTTTTTTATCATCCTAAAACATGGTTTGAGATGCTTCCGTGGGCACAATATTGGTACAATAATGCATTCCACCATAGTATGGGCATGCCTCCTTATCAAGCCGTTTATGGTAAGCCTCCACCATCACTTATCCGGTACGAATACAGTGAAGAAAATCCACCAACATTACAGGAGAGTCTGAAATTGCGTGATGCTTTGTTAACCAAATTGAAGGCCAAACTGCATCAAGCCCAAAATTACATGAAGAATCAAGCTGATAAAAAGAGAAGAGATGTTCCTTTAAAAGTGGGGGATTTAGCTTTGGTCAAGCTTCAACCTTATAGACAACACTCTGTGGTGTTAAGGAAGCATCAGAAATTAAGTTTGAGATACTTTGGTCCTTTTGAAGTCATTGCAAAGATCGGACAGGTTGCTTTCAAACTACTGCTTCCTGAATCAGCAAAGATACACCCAGTTTTCCATATCTCATTACTAAAAAAATTTCATGGAAATCAGAAGCAACAATACCTACCATTACCCCTCACTACAAGTGAGTTTTGCCCTCTTATTCAACCTATCAGCATCTTAGACTCACGAACAACTGTTAGGAATGGGAAGCAAGTTGAGCAAAGATTGGTGCAGTGGGATTCCTTAAGTGAAGCTGAAAATTCATGGGAAGATTTGGTAGAACTACAACAATCTTACCCCAATTTCAACTTTGCGGACAAAGTTGCTGTTAAAGAGGGGAGTACTGTAACACATGTTGGGGAATGGAGTAACGGTGGGAGACACGTGGCAAGCAAGACACAAAATAATGACATTCGTAAGAGTACACATATGAAGAGAGAGAGCATAAAACTGAAGGAATTCGTTCGGTGAGGGTGTGCGGTATGATTCTTCCCTCTGCTTTTCTTTCTCTGAAACATTCTCTCTGTCTCCTGACCTAATCCTTCTTTCTGGACAATTCCTTTTCAGGAATGATTCTTCCCCTATGGATACTCAAATATTCTGATGACCAATACAACCATTCTTGAATGGTTTGTTTTTATCAATTTTAATTGCTTTTAAATTTTGTTACAGCCGATTGTTTATCCATTCAGACTTGGTCCTTTATTTCATTTAATACCACTTATAATCCTTAATTTCATTCTCTTCTACCCTAGCACTGTTACACAGAAACTACGGCAAAATACAGACAATATTTTAAATAATATACAAAGTATATTTTAGAATATAGATAATACTTTAAATAATGTATAAAGTATATTTTATATCTAATTATAATGATTACAAAGTGGATTTAATCAAACCATTCTACATTTTTAATATATATTTGGCATAAGATTGCCTTACATATGTTGCAAAATTCCTGGATAATAGTTGTTATTTATTGCATAATACTTAAAAGAATCCACTTGTTTATTAATCAACAAATATATCAACATAATTATAAATGATCGAGTAAGAAAAACAATTAAACAATTATAATTGGACCAAAATAGCTAACATCGAGGGATAACCATAGTAGCTTTTTAGCATAAGTTGATTTGCCTATCAACATGTTATGTTATGTCCAACAAATACACTATGAAAAAGGAAATTAGTTAGAATACCTTTATATAAGAACCAGAAACGCAAAAGCTAGGAACTGCAACAATGGGGGCAAGACTATAGCAATGCAAAATGCATTTTAGAAGAAAGGAAACACATGTTACAATTATGTCACCTGAATGCAAAACCTAGATACAAGTGACAACACCACCTGTATTAGGAAGAATATAACAAGTCTTAACGAAGAGAAAATGAGTTTTGTAGTTATGTGATGCAACAAAGTCCTTTAGTGTACATGTAAATTTTCATAAATTAACCCTAAGCATAAATTAACCCTAACCATAGGTAAATCATTTAAAAAAAAAGCGATGATATTTTTAAATTTTTTGGCAAACTAGGCACCAACTGTGAAAAAAACTACTATGAAATAACTGAAGTTCATACCTTCACTATTTGAGTATAAGTGTTACTGAAATCTATACTTAAAAAGTAAGGTTTAGTGAAAACTATACTCAAACAATAAGAAAGTGAATACAATGACATTTTAGTAATAAAGAAGAAAACTTTCTATAACAGTTATAGTTATAATCAGTATAGAAAGTGGTGATGACACTTTTATAATAAAGAAAAAACTTTCTATATTGGTTCTAGTTATAACTTGTATAAAAAGTAGTTTCTTATTTTTTTTTTATTTGAAAACACTCAAATAGATTATTCTCTCTCACATTTTGGGTTTCTTCTTGCATGTGGGAAGAGCAGGAGCAGGTCATCTTGCGTCGCGTACGTGAAAATTACTTTCACAACCATTTGCGCTGAGGATCACCATGATCTTGTTGTCACGTGCCTCACTAGAGATGTTGTTCAGCAACGTCATGGTCCGCCCGAACATGCTGTCACTTACGATAATGACAACCATGGCTGACTCCTATTAAGACATCGACCAACTCCTCAATAGTATGTTCTTCCTCACTCACTATAAATTTCTTTGATGTTAAATTATTTAACTATTTTTCTCTCTTTATGATGTTGTTTCATTAGATTGTTTCAAGTCTTTTGGATGATTTTCAGTCCTTTAGCCTTAATCATTTTCTTCCAAGGTTATCATTCCCATCCTTTATTCGACTCTGTAATATTTTAATTTATTTTTGTTTTACAAAATCTTTGTGTGTTTGTGTTAATTGAATTGGGTGTTAGGGGTGGGGGATTAATTGCGAGCAAAAATGAGAGTCCGGGTTTAGGAGCATTTATTCACCGAATTTGAGAACAAAGAAAATGGGGGTAGGGGGAGGAGGGGAGGAATACTTTCTATACCGTGGGCTTAACCTATATAAAAAAAATAATATTTTTTATACCAGTTCTAAAATCGATATAGAAAGTTTAAATTTTCTATATTATATGTATCTATATAGATTTTAGAATCGGTATAGAAAATATTTTTTAATTAGTATAAAAAGACTTTCATGCATATCAAAACTATTGATTTGTTGTAACAATACAATATCTAAATATAGTTAAAGAGTGGTATCCAATCAGTAAAAACTTGTCAAAGTAGTTTATGTCTTTTATATAATTGAATATGTGTTATAAATCTAGCTTTTTTTTTTTCAAAAGACTCATCAATTCTTAAGTTTTTCCTTGCAAACCCTTTGGCATTCAATGGTTTTTTATTTTTTCATTGGGGAATGAAGACATCCCAAAGTACAATTTGGTTGATTGGCTTAATCCAAGTTGCAAATTTAGTGGCTCCATTATATATTTTAGGCTCATTGAAAGCAAACATAGTTAAAAGATTATGGCTATATGAAGAAGAAAGAATGTGATAATCGATATGGATTAGTGACATGATAAACATAGGTTATATAGTTAGTAGTCTTTTATGAAAAGACATAAATATTTACATACACTTCTAGTCTAAATGGATCTCTAAAGTTATATTTTAGATTTAAGATCATTGTTTAATAAATTATTATTATCATCATTATTCTTGTATAAAACTTAAGAGGCTTAATGATATTATTTATAGTGTAGGAATAGTTTATATATTAAATAGATGTGTGAGTTTCTATGTTAGTCAAAGTTAAGAGAAATAGAGACATGTTATGGAAAATATGTTCACAACAAACAACGTATTTACTTGTAAAAATAGTTTTAGATATATATATATATATATATATATATATATATATATATATATATATTGTTTAGTAAAATGTATTTTCTAGCACTATTAATAAACTTGGTTCAATGTTAATTAATGATGAAAATATAAGCAAGAAAACTTAAAACCTTTAAATCAAGGTAAAAAGATTATTATATAACATTTTAAAAGGGTTTCTAATTAAGAATCATATTTGGTAATGATGTGTAGTGCATGACAAATATCATGTGACATTAAAAACTTTTTATAAATTAAAATGAAAAAAATATATAAAAATATGTTTGTTTGATTTTATTTTAATTTGGAATGACAATACAGGTGGTCGATCCGTAGTGAAAAACGTAAAGTGAGTTAAAGTTCTAAGCTTACTAGTTTGTATAAGTTTGATTCACATAATTCATAGTCTGTATGGATTTGAGATGGGATGGAAAGGATTGACCCACAAATAATTCAAAACCATAATTTTTTTTTTGTTTTTCTAAATTAGTGGTGTATATGATTTCTTTTTGGTTTTGAAATTGTGTAGAGGGGATTTTTTATTATTATTTCTATTTGAATTTTGTTTTTATTTGGTTGTGGTTAGTTCTGTTGAACAACCTTGAACTCTATTTCTCTTGTTTTGTTGCTTGAACTTGAATTTTATGCATAAGTATTAAGTTTGATGAGAATGTAATCGTATATAGTTTCAATCACTTCCTTTTTTTTAAAATTATTGCAAATTTGTAAAAATTATTCAACTACTATATACGGATGAAAAAAAAAAGAAATTTTGTAAAGTATTAAATGTAATTTGTTGAGAAAAAAAATTCAAATCAAGTATGCAAGTTGGGTTTGAATTTCTGCTTGCCAATTCCAATATGAAATAGACCAATATTTTCACCCTACATATTTTGTGAGATGAATCAACCCAATTCATATATTGTGGACCAAGTATAAGTCGAATCAACCAAAATTACCACTCATATTTTAACATTGGAGATTTATTTTAGGATTCCATACAAAAATCTATTAAAAAAATGTTATGATCATTATAATAAAAAGATGTATTCAATTTTTGATCATTATGGTTTTAATTTGAGATTATGTTAATTAAAAACATGTTAAATGAATGTTAAAATGTAAATTTTGGAGTCGATATTATATTTCAAAAGATAAATACAAATATGCTATCAATAATTGAAAATAAATCATCAATACAAATAAGAAAAATAATTGAAAAGATATTACAACAAAAAGGTTTCAAGGATTTCTATGAACTAATTTAGAAGGATGTCAACTCTTACCATTATTGTTATTAAAGAGAAGTTAAACTTGCTTGACCAAATTACGTGAGTCAGAAACTAAATTTTATTTTATTTAAGGGAAATAATTACATATTTAGCTATTAAAGGTGAAGGTTGACCAAGCTTATGGTGCAGAACATTAAAGGTGTTAGAAACAATATTAGTCAGTAAAATAAATAGAAAAAAAATTAAAATAGAAAAAAATTAAAATATAAAAATACTAAGAAACATATTGACGAGGAAAATATATAAGTTCAATTTGGCTTCTGTGGATTTTTTTTTTCTTTTTTCTTTATATGCATTTAAAATAAAATAATTCACACTAATTTTGATATTTTATTTATTTTTGGGAATTGAGATAATCCGTATTCATAGTTGGAACAGTCGTATGTGAAATGAGATAATGTTAGATTTAGATCATCAGTATCATCAATTTTTCCAACATAATAATCCTTCAATCTAACATTACGATATGATTTTTGTTACTAAATCTAAACCTTCCTCAAATGAAATTACATTCCTAATATAAATACAGTTAGCCAAGTAAGAAACTAAATAATAAAGTATATAAAGGTTATTTATCTTAGTAAAAATCTATCTTGAATTATCAACACATTACTGAGTTACTTTTAATCACATAGTTGACTTGAGCATTTTCAGCACATGACAACACCAAAAATTCAGTAAAGAATTTGGATTCATATAAATTATTGTCAACTTCAATAATTTTAATAAACTTTTCATTTAATTTAATTAATAATTTAATCTATATATTTAACTTTATCATTTACTTTATCATATATATATATATATATATATATATATATATATATATATATATATATATATATATTTTATTCAATTAAATCTCAAAATTTGATAAATAGAATTGGTTAATTCCGTTAAATTAATGTTAAACTTTTTAGAAGTATAATATGTCAAAATATAAACTTCTATTGAAACTTTCTAATTTTTCTTTTGTTTTTTTCTATCTCCATTCACCTTCTTCTACCTTCCTCCACATTGCCCCACCTCCCTCTACCTCCCACCATGTTTTACGTTGAAAAGTTTTGATTCTTTTTATTTTCTCAAATTAATTATTACATTTCGAGTGAGGAATATTTAGAATTTTGAATTGGAAAAAAGTATCATTTAATGCCATGATGTTTTATTTATTTTTTGTATTTTTTTATTCAATTGAATCTCAATATTTGATAAATAGAGTTACTATGGTTTATTATATTAAATTGGTGTTAACATTATTTGAAAGTTTTATTTGTTAAAATATAGATAATCCTCTATCTTGAACCCCTCTTATTTTGTTTGTTTTTTTATTCCTCCTTCTTTCTCCACCTTCCCCACCTTCTCCCACATTATATATACTTTGCAAAGTTTGCTTCTTTTATTTTCTAAGTTAATTATTACATGGGTGAAAGATTTCGAGTGAGGAATATTTACGATTTTTAATTGAAAAATAAAAATAAAAATACTCTTATGATACAATGATATTTTATTCCGTCTTTATACTTTTTTTTTTATTCAACTAGGTCTCAATATTTGATGAATAGAGTTAATTTGTTTTGTTTCATTGAATTGGTGTTAACACTATTTGGGAGTGTTCATGTTAAAATTTAGATATTTTCTTGAAACTCCTATGATTTTTTTTTTGTCTCTCTCCACTTTCTCTCAACTTCCTCCAACTCTCACTACATTTTATATTGAAAAAAATTGTTTATTTTTTACTTTCTGGAGTTAATTCTTACATGGGATGAGAGATTTATTGTGAGGATTATTTAGGACTTCGAATTGGAAAAGGTGCCATTTGATGGGATGGTGTTTTGTTTTCTAGAAATGATGCAAAATGAATATACAATGAGAGACACTATAAGGTGGAGAGAGGTGAAAAAAGGTAAAGGAAAAAAAAACAAAAAAACAAAATAAGAGGGGTTTGAAAGTAAAAAAGAAAAAACTATATTTTAATATGTAGCACTTTCAAACAATAATGACACCAATTTAAAAGAAAAAATATTGAAACTTAATTGAATAAAAAAAAAATATAAGACCAACTTAAATATTGGAAACAAATTAATAATTAAACTATTTTCTTTTCTCTAGTGGACGTCTTGAACTAATGAAAAAAATTATTTTTTAAATATAAATAGCATGAAATATTACAACAAGAGTTTAAAATAAATTCAAATTGTGTTACTATTTGATCTAGCAAATTCATTTTAAGTGTATCCAATCAATATATGAAATAAGTTAGGAGAATAAAATATGTTTAAAATAAATCAATCTATTTAACATTTCAATCTATTATAAGTTAAACAGAGTTATGAAATTGGGTGTTGCTCCCTCCACCACTCCTAGTGCTTCTGCACCTTTTCACTATCTATTTTTTTTTATTTCAAAAATATTCTATGTTTTCATATTATTTTCTTTTGTTCCAAAAATACTCTAGACCTCCCAATTATCCTCAATAATCTTTCTTTTTCTCTTTCTGTATTAATGGAGCATTCCTCATTATCCTCAACAATCTTTCTCTTTCTCTCTCTACATTAATGGAGCATTCATATGGCTCAGATTTGAACTTGTGATATATTGCAAAATATAAAATTAAGAGGAAACTACTTCTACCACTTCCAATTTATAAACTTAAAAGTTAGATGAAAATACAAAATAATAAACATAATAATATTAATAGTAAATAATAATAATATATTATCATTATTATTATTATATACCAACTTTATAATGACGTAAGAACTAAATAAATTCCAAATCTTTAACAAATAACTTTTCTTTTATATTTTAAGTATTTAATAATATTTTTATATTATTTATCTAATAAATTAAATACTTTCTTCAAGTTATTTGAGTCAAACATATCGGTAAGTTAAAACATAATATAATGTTAAAAATTATAGATATTAAATGTAAAAAAAAACACACACACACACACACACACACACACACACACACACATATATATATATATATATATATATATATATATATATAAACATTTTTCTAGAAATTTAGAACAAAATCTGAATTTTACATTTTGCAATATATCATAAGTTCAAATCTGAGCCAAATAAATGCTCCATTAATGTGAAGACAGAAAGAGAAAGATTGTTGAGGATCATGAGGGAGATTTAGGGTATTTTTGGAATAAAAGAAAAGAATAGGGAGGTGTAGAATATTTTTGGAATAAAAGAAAATAGTGGCAATGTGCAGGAGCACTTGAGATGATGGAGGGAGTACCACCTGTCAGGCCCCATTTAATGCTCCACTTTAGTGGAGTACACGTGTCGCGCTCTCTGGATTTCCCATGCTAGTGGGAGACAAAACTGTCAGTGCAAGACAAGTGGCAGGCAGAAAGGGAATGAGTGTTTCCAGAAAGTGGAAGACAGGTGGCAGGCAGAGAGTGGACCGAGCGATTTTTAGTGGAGGCTGTATTTAAAGTTGAAATTTGAAAATGGTGCCACTTTATGCATGCAAACTCTTCGTCTTCAACCTCCAGAAACTCCATTTTTCTCCTTCTTCTCTCTAGAACCTCCAACTTCTCTCTAGATTTCTAACCCCTTCTCTTCTCCGACCACCTTACTCCCTTTTAGATTAAATCTTCCTGGCGACGAGACCTTCCATTTGCACCGATCAGAATCTTTGTTGGAGCACTTTGGAATTTTAGAAGCCGTATAAGTAGTTCCCTAGAAGCTAGCTGGAAATAGAGGTAAGGGAAGCTTATAAATTTAATTATGAAGATTTTTATATGCATGTTTGTATGAGCATATGATTATTGATTGTATGATTTTGGCTGTTGAGAAATGTATGTTTGATTTTTGGTATGAAATTAGTCTATAAGGTTATGTAACTTAGTGAAAATACTGAATCTGTAATCGAAGGGTCATTAGGACCGTTCGGTTTCCCCTAAAATGATCGGTCTAGATTGTATTCCATTTGTAGGAGTCAGTTGAAGACCGATCGGTCTTGTTCTATTGCATTGAAACTTAAATACATTATTTAGTTAGTCAGTCAGAAATGATTTACATGTTTAAGAGCGTTCGGTCTCATACTGAGCGTTCGGTCATAGACTGAGTACTCGGTTATGTATTAATTGTATTTTCTTAGAATAGCGTTCGGTTTTACACATATAATATTCATAGTTAAGTGCTCGGTCTTGAAGAGTGCTCGGCCTTGAGAAGTGCTCGATCATATACTAGCCTTCGACTAATTTAGTGTTCGGTCTTAGACTAACACTTATCTTATGAAGCATTCGGTTTCAGGTCTCTATTACTTATTGGAAGAACGTTCGATCATACACTGAGCGTTCGGTCTTACATATTGATAATGTTTGTTGAAAGTACTCGATCTTACATTAATATTATTTATTTTAAAGAGTGCTCGGTCTTATACTGACACTTAATTTCCTCATAGAGTGTTCGGTCTTGTACTGACACTCACTTTATTGAAGAGAACTTTTGTTATTCTAAAGCATTCGGCTCAAATTATAAAGTGTTCGGTATTTCTTAAAAGGTCAACTAGTTAGTGACTGTTCGTTCTTTCTTAGTTATTACTTATATTCTTTGGCTTTCAAATAGCGTTCGGTGTTCTTCTTTATCTGACCATTCGGTCATCTAATGGAAACCCCTTGTTATATTCAGTCTCTTATATGTTTTCGACCGTTCGGTCGCTTGTTGAATTCCTTTGATACTTGGTCTTCTTATCTTTGTTCGGTCAATTATTGAATTCATTGTGATTTTAAGAGTATTCCAGGGAGGAATATCTCATGAATTGGAAATTGATTTGGTAAAGTATGATATGGTCAGACACAAGTTCTGCTCTATCCTGATATTCCGTGAGTACACCTTCTCAGGTAGAGAAGGGTAATTCACGCGTGGGAATGACAGGAGGTCCTTTAGCCTCAGGATATTTCTATATCGAGGTGGTTCCACTAGACTAACCTCGGGTGGCGGTCTGTTGAGTGTATCCCAGCCAGGTCCACCCGGGTGCAGAGAACGGCGAGCTATATGGTTCATACAGTCCGGACAGTGTCTAGAGAGATTGGTTATGATGATGTTACCGTTCGATTTTTATATGGATATACTTGACTTATGATTTATGGTTGAGATATTGATGTATGTGATTCATGTGTATGTTTTAAAAGTATACTGAAAATGATTAATTAAATTTATATAAGCTTACCCTTATTTTCCTGTCTTGTCTATGTTTGTCGTTCGGTCTTATCCGTTCGGTTGTTCTCTTCACTGCAATGATCATCCTTTTGGGTGTGAGCAGAGGGTGATTATGAAGATACCTTGGAAGATGCTCTGTTGACCGAGCCCCCTTTGGACGTTATGCCGGAGAGCTGTGCAGGACCGTCTAGTCCTTAGATTAGACTTTTACTTTTCGCTTAGTGTAGAGGACCGTTCGGTTAAGTATTTTGTAGAACCGTTCGGTCTAGATACCCCCTTTTTTTTAATACCGTTCGGTCATGAACTGTACCAAGATCGTTCGGTCTAGTTCTGTAAATTGTATCAGACTTCTATATTTTGTACAGTTTCAACTTTATATGTTTTTTCTCTTGTTCTCTTCTCTTTACTTGTCCTTTCTCCACTGTTTTTTATTATTATTCATGATAACTCCTTAAATAAATTATAACTCTTGTTATAGATTTATTGGGATGTTACACCACCCAACTTTTTGCTCAACAAAATTAAATTGAGTTGAGTTGACTTGTTTAAACTTAAGTATATGATGAGCCCCTTAACTAAATTGGTTTAACTTGATACTCTTAATTATAAGAGTTCACAGTTTTGTTTAATTTATTTTTCATTAAATACTCATTTTAATCAAATATACAATTTGAATTTAAATTTAATAAAACATTTAATCAAACCAACTAATTGTGAACATATTTTTGTATTTTTTTTTGTCAAATTGTTAAGCATTTTCACAAAAAAATATATTAAACATTTTATAATAAAAAATTAACAAAACAAAGAAAAGAAGAAGAAGAGAGAAACATGTTATGATTTATTTTTGTATGATTGTTGTAACATCCCAATAAATCTATAACAAGAGTTATAATTTATTTAAGGAGTTAACATGAATAATAATAAAGAACAATGGAGGAAAGGCACAAAGGGAGAAAGGAAACGAGAAGGATTATATAAAAATTTTGAAACGGCACGAAGTATAGAAGTTTGATACAAAGATTTACAACACAAGACCGAACGGTCTGGGTACAACACATAACCGGACGGTTTACACGAAAGGAGTATCTATACTAAGCAGAAGCAAAAGCTAATCTAAGGACCGGACGGTCCTGCACAACTCTCCGACATGACGTCTATGGGTAGCTCGGCCTGCAGAGCATCCTCCAAGGTGTCTTCGAGATCACCTTTTGCTCACACCCCAAAGGATGATCATTGCAAAGAAGAAAACGACCGAACGGTTAAGACCGAACGACACATGGGTAAAACAAGAAAATAAGGGTAAGCTTATGCAATTTAATTAATTATTTTCAATATACTTTTGAAGCATACATACAAATCACACACATCAATATTTCAACCCAAAATTCATAATTCAACACATCCATACATAAACCGAACGGTAATATCATAATAATCAAAATTCCTCAAGACACTGTCCGGACGATATGAACCAGGTAGCTCGCCGCTCTTTGCACCCGGGTGGACCTGGCTGGGGTACACTCAACAGACCGACACCCGAGGTTAGTCCAGTGGAACCACCTCGGTATAGAAATACCATGAGGCTAAAGGACTTGCCATTCCCACACATGAGTTACCCTCCTCTACATGAGAAGGCATAATCACGGAATATCAGGATAGAGCAGAACCTGAGTCTAGCCATAGTCATACCTTACCAAATCAAATTCCACTTCATGAGATATTCCTCCTTGGAATACTCTTAAAATTACAAGAAATCAATTAGAATACCGAGTAAGGACGAACAAATCAAGTATCAAGGAAGATTCAAAAGTGACCGAACGGTCGAATGAATAAGAATACCGAACGTTTATAATTTTAGCCGAATGCTTTAGAATATCGAGAGTCCTCTTCAAGCAAGTGTGTGTCGGTATCTGACCGAACACTCCGTGGATAAGTTAAGTGTCAGTGTAAGACCGAGCACTCCATAAAATATTCATTTTAAAACTGGGTACTTTCAACGTGTAAGGCCGAACGCTCAGTGTATGACCGAACGTACTTCCAACAAATAATAAGAGTCTGAAGCCGAATGCTTCATAAGTTAAGTGTTAGTCTAAGACCGAACACTTTATTAGCCGAAGGCTAGTATATGACCGAGCACTTCTCAAGGCCGGGTATTCTTCAAGACCGAACACTTTTCTAGGGACGAGTACTCTTCAAGACCGAGTACTTAAACCGAACGTTTTAATTAAGAGATAGAATTAATATAGAATCGAGTACTTAGTCTATGACTGAGTACTTTCTCGAGCCTAGCTCTCGATTTATGATCGATCACTTTGAATTATGGATCATTCGGTATGAGACCAAACGTCTTAATAGTAAGGAAAACCGAACGGTCCTAATGACCCTTCGATTACAGATTCAGTATTTTTTACTAAGTTACAAAACTTTATAAACCAATTTCATACATAAGATCCAACATGCAAGATTTCAATCAGCAAGACCATACACTTCACAAACATATACTCATAAAATCATGCATAAGAAAAATCATAATTAAATTTATAAGCTTCCCTTACCTGATAAATCCTAGCTGAGCTTCTAAGTCTCCAAAAACCCAAGTTGTCCAAACGACAATCTGATCGGTGCAAACTGTAGAGCTTGACACCAGGAACAATCAATCTGGAAGGAGGTTGAGGATTGTAGGAGAAGAAGTGGTTAGAATTCTAGAGAGAAGTTTTGAAGTTCTAGAGAGAAGGAGGAGAAAATGGTGTTTCTGAAGGTTGAAGATGAAGAGTTTGCATGCAGAAAGTGGTACCATTTTCGAGTTTTTAACCTTAAATACCGTCTCCACTAAAAATCGTTCGGTCCACTCTCTGTCTGCCACTTGTCTTCCACTTTCTAAAAACTCACACTCTCCCTGTCGCCACACGGTTTTCGATGGCGGGAAATTAAATGCAGTTGCCACTTTGTCTCCCACTATCATGGGAGAGCTCCAGGAAGTGACACATGTTTCCCACTAAAGAGAGAAATTAATGGGGTGTGACAATTGTTGTTATTTTTATGATTTCAATATTTTTTCACATTTATACATAAATTACATAATCTTATAGTTAACAAATTACAACACAAATTTGCTATTTTATTTTAGAAAGCATAAATATATTGAAAGTAAAATACAATCAAATTAACAAACTGAGAAATTGGAAATTAGTCATCAGTTTTGTCTTGTCTAATTGCTCCAGTAAACCATCTTTTTGAAGAATTAATGGTACATTGAATGGAAGACCTTCCCCCACGTACACGCCACTTATCTTAGTTGCCCACCATAGTATTTAAAATATATTCTATGATTGATTAAAACATATAAAAAATCATAAAATAAAAAAGTCAATAGATAAAAAATTAAGTTTCATAAAAAATTAAAATTTATAATAAATTTAATTCAATAATCATAAAATGTAAAAAGTAGGTGACATTTCTATTTCAACCAATAGTTGTGGTCTACGAGTCTTTTTAAATTGTAAGTGATAGTTTACATTCTATTCTTAATTGCTTTCAACGTGCATATTGTGAACTTTGTCATTTTTCTACAATAAGGAGTTCTGGTCTAGTCCAAATGCATCACATGATAAATTGTGCATCATCCAATCAACATTTACGTAAAAGTTCCCTCGATTCATGTCTAGATTTTGACAACATAGCAAAATACATAAAATCCATGAATAAGGTTGTTACATATGGGGTCCGGAATTTCGAAGACATTATTGGTGAAAAATGCAGACATCAAAATTTCTTGTGGCGTGTCATGCCAATCACTAATCAGTGCTGCATTTAAACGCTCGTGTCTGCTACTCAATGAAGAAGTTGTCCATGCTGTGTAAGGTGCTAATTGGTCCATCATGATGGATGTATTAGCTTGTACTTTATCTTCATGCAAACCAATCTCCTGTGCAAATGAATAAGACTATCATGTAGACAAGACAGACCCAAATTATATATATTAATGAACAATGACAAAATTAAATGCTTAAATGGACAGACCGAAAGGTTAACATTAGTATAAAGTTCAATCAATGGCATATAGTGCACCATTAATCTTAACATTCAAGATAAAAGACACTTTTTAAGTTAATAGCTTCCAAGTGCCAGGGATGGATTGGAGAATAAATTAATAGCTTCCAAAAGCACAAGGTTCCACCACTACTCCAGAGTCAAAAGGACTCGCGAATCAGCTTCTTTCTCAGAAGATACAATCAGTTCTCCAAAGCAACTTTGTCCAAGACACCTCAGAAACTACGTTTTGATAACCACTTTCAACACAAACTCAAATTTTTCTTGTCATATAACAAGAGACTAACCAATGACTACTTTTGTTGTATACCTAAACTCCATTGGTTGCCTAACAATACATTCCAGTAACATCAGGCGAGAATACAACTTCAAAGTCAGCCACAATTAACAGTTGATCTTGATTTAAAATTCGTGCTCTGTTTACTAAATTTGTAAAAAACAATATAAACTAATAAGTTTAAAATTCCATTCCTTGCAGCATCTGAATAACTTGCACAATTGTGGAGCATCTGATACGGGTTTATGTTGTAAAAGCAGCAAGAACAAACTTGTCTTCGGGATAGCAAATTTCAAGCGATCATTTTGCTTAAAAGAATCTAAAAAATTAAGGAGTGAACGAGATGGAAGTGTTTCATTTGATGACACTTAATTGCATACCTACGATAATATATTATATAATAGATGAACCAAAGTTACATATAAAACTGATTGCTTCATCATCCTCCACTGACATGATTGACTACTCCTTCTCTGCTGAAAACTGATTGCTTCAATTATCCCAACACAGCATCCGCAAATCAAATTCTTCAGACTCAAACTCAACACGGCTACCAAAGACAATGGAAAAAATAAAACAAGCTCCATTTTATTCCATATCAGTTAAACACTCAAAAGCCATCAGAGAAACATTTACATGATCAGGCAAAACTCATCTCACCAGTTTAATTCCTGAGACAAAATATTCAACATCCAAAGTTAATCTTCGCAAGCAGTAAAAATGAAAAACAGACTGAGTCTAATCTATATACAGAGCCTAAGTGAAACGTTTTCAACCAGATTGACTCTGAAACAAATCAATGTGAAAGTCACAGACTTCGCAATGTGTGATTAGTATAAAAATCCTTTACACTTATATACGAAAAAGGATATAATATTTAATTACAAATTACAGGTATATAATACTTATTCATCATTCAAAATTGACGAGTAAGGCAGAAAGAGGAAGGGCAAGGGGATTATTATAATCCATAGCTGCACTGCAGTAAGCACATAGAATGGCTTCATAAATCTAAATTTTGTAAACAATTGTTAATATGTGACACAGTTCAACAATCTAGTTCTGCCTATAAGCAATGTAATTGGCTAAAGCAACTAAAGGAGCAGCCTTGACAGGGTCAAAGCCAGAAAGCTGATCCTGAGCATCTTTGTTCAATTTGGCAGCAAACTCCTTAGACTTCTCAATCCCCAAAAGCTTGGGATAAGTAACCTTATCAGCCGCAAGATCCTTCCCCGCAGTTTTCCCCAATTCCTGGGAAGACTTCGTAACATCCAGAATGTCATCAACCACCTGAAACAACAATCCTATATACCGTGCAAACTTCCTCAATTTCTCAATCTCCTCGTCGGTTCCACCGCCGAGGATGGCTCCAAGGACCACCGCGCCTTCCAGCAGGGCCGCCGTCTTGTGGAGATGGATGAACTCCAAGCGTTCCAGGCCAACGTCGTCAAGCCCCTCGGATTTGATGTCGACCACCTGCCCGGCGACGAGCCCCTCGGCGCCGATGGCTCGTGCGAGCTCCCCGAGGGCGCGGACGATGCGAGGCGGGGAGGCACCGACGGTGGCCCCGGCGATGTGCTCGAAGGCAAATGCGAGGAGCGCGTCGCCGGCGAGGACAGCGACGTCCTCCCCGAAGACCTTATGGTTGGTAGGCTTACCGCGGCGGAGGTCGTCGTTGTCCATGCAGGGGAGGTCATCGTGGATGAGGGACATGGTGTGGATCATCTCGACGGCGCAGGCAGCGGGCATCGCGGTGGCGGCGGCGCCTCCGACGAGCTCGCAGGCGGCGACGCAGAGGACGGGGCGCACGCGCTTCCCACCGGCGAGGAGGGAGTAGCGCATGGCCTCGTGGATCCGAAGCGGCTCGCGGAGCGGAACGGCGTCGTCAAGCGCCTGGTTGACGGCGTCGGCTTTCTGGACCATGTAGGACTTGAAGTTAAACGCCGGCTTCTCTTCGGTCTCAACAGTCTCCTCTTTGGTGAGAAGTGCGGAGAGTGTGAAAGGCGAGGAGGAATAAAGCTTATCTCTTTGGCGTTTGGTAACGATGAAGGAGGGAATGGGGGAGTTAGTGAGACCGTGAAATAGAAAAGTTGGGGATCTGGATCTGGTGAAGCTGGGGTGTAGCCATGCGTTAAAATTAATGGCACTCATGGTGGGGGTTGTGAGAATCTGTTTGGTTAGATTGAAAGGTTTGGGCTTTTGTGAGAACTATGAGAGTTTATGCATTGCATTAGGTTGGCTTAACGAGTGTGTTGGAGGGAGGGAAGTGGGCGAAGGAAAAAGAATAGAAGGGGTCGTGAATGGTGAGTGGTGAGTGGTGAGTGGATAAGCAAAGGCTTCCACTTGCACCAATTACTCAATTACTTTGGATTGGTTATTCTGATCTTAGGATATGATATGAGATTCAACTACAACAGCATAGAGCATAAACTATCATCTATCTATATATATATATATATATATATATATATCTATCTATCTATTGCCTACCTCCATTTCACTCCCTTTATCTTCTGTCACCTCCTTTTACTGCCTCGTGTCAATTCCATCTACTTTTTCTCCATTTCTTTTAAACCAATTTATTTCCTTTTATTTGACGTCTGATTCCACTTATCCTATACTTGCAAGAAACCACAGCAAAGGGTTCTTTTCAAATACCAGTTCATTAAATATCCCTATAATTCCTCATTCATCAATACGTATAAAATGCTTTCTATTATTAATTATGAAACCTTCCACTTTTAATTATAAACGAAAATAATGAAATAATATGCTATCTTTCTATTTAATTTTTTTTAAGTGAAACTAGATGGCTTCTTATTTAAGGGCCATATAGAAATTGGATTGTAAATCTGAATGGTGAAGCATTTTCTTAACTCTTATGTTAACATGAATCACAAATAATTTCGTGCACCGTAATTTTCTGTATTCTTCTTCTTTTTATATGGTTTGGTGTAGATGTCAATGTTATTCCCTGGTGTCCACAAGTTGAAACATTGTTTTCATCCTATCCACCACTGGCAGTCTCTTTGTCAATGGCATTTGCTACAAAAAGAGATAGTGCTTATTCATCTTTTTGCGCTCAGTCATTATGAACTTCTCCAAAAACATTTATATTGAAACACATCCAAACACAAATTGATATGTATCCCAAAGTAACATGTCATGAAACAAAAATCAAGTAAAAAAACTCACCCCAACTCTATAAACTACTAGCTTCTCCAATTATAACTTTTTAAAATAATTATTTAAAATTACTTTATGTGATAATATATATATAATATAATTTAAAAAATTGGGACCATGAAAACATAGTGTTCGGCTCAAATCAACCGACCTAACATTTTCTTCATTTGTTTTCAATATCGAAAGATGTTGATATTCACCTAAGTATATTCATTAGGCTTGAAGGTTTCCAATATAATGTGGTCATAAAAAAATGTATAAAAAACAAATACTAAAAACATTACAGCAACTTAAGCATGAATGAAAACAACATTAAGTTAAGAGAATGTTATTTCTCTCGTAGCTTGTGCCTAAGCTTTAAAGAAAAAGGGTGTCGAAACTTTCTTCTCAGAATAAATATAACCTTAAAAGCTTTGAGAAAATAACCTCCCAAAAGCTTTTAGAACTCAAAGAACATCTAAGCTTTTCAATTATTCTTTTAAAGATTCTCATATAATATGAATGTTTTTGGTGGAGATGATTATTTACGTTGTGTTCGCTTAAGATGATGTACTATATTCATGAGAAAATCCTAGTATGGATTTGCAAGATGCAACATGTTCGTTTGAGTAGATTTTCGAAGATGAATTTAAGCGGATTTGCGATATATCCACTTTTCTGGTCATCCACTAATACGTTCAGATTTGGAGTGATTTCATTTGAAATATCATCTTTTCCCTGCATGCTTTGTAAAATACCACATTGAAGATGAAGAAGATGAAGAACAAAGTTTGAAGGAGTTGAAGAAGAGTTGTATTCGATTCTAAGGATGCTGTGTTCGGTTCCCATTTTCAAGTAATCAGTTCCAGCCGAGAGAACAAATGCAACTGATGCTTGTATTCGGTTCCACCAATCACTTGTATTTGGTTCTTGTGGTGATTTATTCGGTTCCACAAGCCTGCACACCTTTCATCCATGCGCTGATGCGTTTCCAAGGTTGGTGGTAAATGGTAAATTGTATTGTGTAGCCAACATACAATGCTTACTATCTCTGAATTTGCTGTTATATTATGATATTAGAGCATCTTTGCCTGAGGTGCAAAAAACATGCTGCTTGTGTCTAATAAATTATCATCTATTACCTCAGGAAGCTTCCCTACTACTTATTCATGAGGGTATTAGAAGTAACTTCCTGTGTTAAGGAATAGTGATTGCCAATCATCCAAAATACTATGTTAGGGACTCGTTAAATTATATTTTAAAAATAATTATTTCAAATTACTAAATTATCATTTTTTTAAATTTTAAAAAGTAATTTTTATTTTTTTTCTTTATAAATATTTTTACAATTAAATATATCATTAACAATTGTTATTTTATATTACTTTTATAACTAGGGGTATTTTGATAATCTTCGATTTCTACCAATTAAACAATTTTTTTAATCTATCACATCGTTTAAATCTTACACTAATTTTTACAAATTTTACTTCCAAATCCACTTTCACTCACCTCCAATTTTCCTCAAAAAAACAACAATTAATTCACTTTCAAATTCATTTACTTCCTTTCCGCAAAATCAATCTTCAAAAGTGAAACACCTTTATAGATTGACGAATATGAAGATGGATGATAGGGTATCACGATGAGTGCAATTTTTGTTCTTTGTTAATGTCTATTGTTTTTTTACTTACTAGTTTGGAGATAAGTGTAGTCTTAGTGTATGTAATAACTTATATCATGATCACAAGTAGTCAAAGTTTCACAAAAGTCTTTATCCCCTTTTCTTCCAAAGAAGTGCACATTCACATACCATGGTTTATGTAAAGAGAGGTGGATAAAAGGGGGAAAACATTCTCTCTATTTTCTATTATATCCATTTCCTTCATTACCAAACTTTTATACCCAATAAATCTACCTTTTCATATTTCTATTTGATTTGTTTTCCTAAGAAATTGAAATAAAGAGAACTAGGTTTCCGATAAGAAAAGATCATTTAGGAAGATAGATTATGTATCAATAGTTTATGACTTATCTTACTTACAATTCCTTTATTCCCATTATTTT
Organism: Vigna reflexopilosa; assembly: GCA_027742785.1. Lineage (NCBI taxonomy): Eukaryota > Viridiplantae > Streptophyta > Magnoliopsida > Fabales > Fabaceae > Vigna > Vigna reflexopilosa. The sequence continues at coordinate 53,408,647 of CM050911.1, read as the reverse complement.
CACCTTGTTAAAATATTGATTACACCTATTTCCTGTTTTTATTTACAACATTTCTTATTCACAGTCTCAAAATTGACAATCAATAAGTCCAATTCAATGTTTTTTATGTATGCAACATGAAAATGTATGATATTAATATCAAAACCTTGATACAATAATGAAAATGATGAACCTTGGATGTGTGATAAGGCAAAGCAGGAAAACGATGCAAAAGGAAAAGCAACGAGGAAAAGTAAAAACAGGGACAAAAAGAAGTTTTATTAAGAAGTAATGGTACAAGTATAAAAGTTTTTACATATATAAGTAAATAAAAACTATTTTGGTTTAAGAGGTCGAGGTCAACTCTTATTCTTGGTCTATTCTTCTAACTCCAAGTTGTTGGTTCTATCAAGGAGGGGGTTCACTAGGGAGACACAAACACCAATGAGATATGAGTCCAACCACATATGGGATTGACACCACTCTCTACCCAAAACCTTAAGGCAATGAGTTAATGGGTCTTTCACCTCTATATAGTACTCTACTTTCTCATTTCTATCCAATGTGGGACTTGAACTCGCACTTGCATTCCCAACAATCTCTCCCTTAAGGGTGAGTCCTTTCCACATTGGTACACTCTCCTTCTAGCGGAAGCATTCCCATCCAACCACAACCACGAGTAACCCTTCATACTGCCGTTCATCTTAACGGGACACGCTTACCTAGAACTCTTTGCCAAGAAGACTTTCGATATAGAGATCAGTATACTCGTCTAAGCCGGTCACCAAGACTAACCATTGGCTGTGATACCACTGTTGGGTCTATCAAGGAGGGGGTTCACCAGGGAGACACAAACACCAATGAGATATGAGCCCAACCACATATGGGATTGACACCACTCTCTACCCAAAACCTTAAGGCAATGGGTTAATGGGTCTTTCACCTCTATATAGTGCTTTACTTTCTCATTTCTATCCAATGTGAGACTTGGACTCGCACTTGCATTCCCAACACAAGTAACTCTCTAGTTTGATCGAACAGTGTAAGCGTGAAGCGAAGGAAGAATCTAGACCTATGCTTGGAGTTAGAAGAGTTGACCAAGGAGAAGAGTTGACATCGACCCCAAAAATCGAAACATTAATAGACAAATATAAATAACACAAAAAACAACATAAAAGCTAATAGCCTCTCAAACTGGATGTACAAATCAAACATTCTTAGTTTGGAGCAAATATTTTTTAACACAATAAGAGATAAAGATTTTGTCAGAATATCTACTAGTTGTATGTTGATGAAAATCGAAAAAAGTTTAAGAACACTGATACCTTCTCTAACAATGTGACAATCAATTTCAATGTACTTGATCCTTTCATGCATAACTTGATAACTTGATTTGATGAAATTTGAAGCATAACTTTATTTGATGCAATTTGAATGACAAATTGATTATGACAAAAAAAGTAAAACAAGTTCTTTGTAGATGACTCTCAAAACACTCAAGAAAAAAATTAATCAGTATCTTTCACAAATGGTAGCAACTCTATATTCAATTTTGGATTAACTTCTCAAAATAGTCTATTGTTTCTTAGAATATTAAGATATAGAAAAGTTTCCAAGATATATAATGTATCACTGAGACACTTTCTTATATCATGGTTATAATTTTGAAAATATACGAGAGTTTTCATAAATATTGTTTATAAAAATATTTATGACTTCTTATAAAATATATATATATATGTATATATATATATATATATAATTTAGTAAAATGTTTTGAATATTTGTAACAAAATGCAAGGATGAAAAATTTAATTGCTAATTAAAGATGTTGAGAATAAAGTTATCTTATGAAAGGTGGGAATTTATGGAAGGTATATTGATGCTAAAAAATGAAAATTCTAGATATTTCTTATTGATATGATATTTGTTTCTTGGAAAGATATATAATAATGATTTGATAGATGATATTAGAAAAATATATATTAAAATATACTCATTATAATTGTGAATTGTTACATGAAGTATATTAGAGGAGTACAAGATGTAGATAAATATGAGTCCACGTATAATCTTACATGAAAAGCACAAGTTGAAGAACAGGAGATGGACACAAACTAATAAGGGTTTTAATGGTAAGGTGTTGAATGATTGTTAAATAAACTAAGGGTATTTCTCCATATCAAAGTCTAAATCTAACCAAATTTGTGTACTATGAGAACTACCAAACATTTTATGATTGATGTGAGAGTATATCCTTTTTAGGAATATTATCCATTCATGTTAATGTGATTCAAATTTGAAGGATAAAATCATTATCGTGATATGAATCTATAAAGGAAAAGTATGAATCTATACAAAAGTTAAAAATTGAATCAAATTTCGATCATAATTTCATATAAATTAACATGTGAAAAATATTTTATAAATTATAAGTTTTTCCCACATATATATAGTCATAAAGAGTATCTTGAGATGTTTAGAAATTGTGTCCGAACTATAGGTTTATTTTCACGTATTACAATGTTTAGGAATAAGAATTAAGGTCCACGTATTACAATGTTTTGCATAACTCTTACATTCTTTTATTACTAGAGTACCTTTTATATATCTAGGCTTACCTTTGGGAAAAGCCAACAAAGTTAAGTTTTTGGAATAATATGGTGAATAAGATTAAGAAAAAACTAGTTAGGTGGAAAGGTACGTTCTTATGTCAGAACATGTCTAATTAAGTATGTGTTTACAACCATCCCGTTGTTTTACTATTCCCTCTTTAAAGTTTCATCTAGTGTATGCAATGCTATTATAAGGTTACAAAGTGACTTCTTATGTAGTATGAAGCAATGGATAGAAAAATAGCATGGATAAAGTGAAAGAGTATTTGCAAATCTAAGGAACAAGGAAGGTTGGGTGTCAAGAACATTAGGGCCAAGTGAAAATGGAGATTGGTTATGGAAGATGATGGACTATATATGGAGTTGAGTTAGTGGAAGAGTGGGGGAGAGCATGGTTTGAGTGTGAAAAACCACATATATCAACATTGATGATAAAGTTAGAACTAAGATTTCCAAATTTGGAAAGGGAAGATGAATGGAAATATTGTGATGTAGTGAGAGATGTCTACACTATCAAATTGATTTATGAAAACTTGTGGAGTAGCCAAATAAAGGGACAATATTGATTTCTTTAAACTATTTTGGATAGTTAATGATTTGTCATCGATCAAACATTTAGCTTGGAGAGTAATTATGAAGAGATTGACAACTAAGCAACACTTGAGACATAGGAAAATCTTACTAGACAATGATGTACATGTGATGTGTACTAAGGTGAATACAATAATGTCATCTACTTTTTCCTTGTAAGATTGCAACTATAGTGTGAAACATGAATAATAGATGAATGGAGACAATTTTAGTACAATATAGTCAAATGGTAAATCACTTCAAACAACTTAGTAATTTAGAACTCAGTGTGAAAGGTATCATTTGAAAACATATATGGATAATAATCATTTGTGATATTTAGCATATGACCTAAAACCTTTTTCTTGTCAAAAGTCATGGTAAAGATACAAGAAGTAGTACAAAGTTGATAATTATACTAAACTTACAAAAGAAGGCTAAAAGTGTTTGAGTATTATTAGGAAAATATAGGCAATAAGACTAGGAAAGATATGAAATGGGAATGTATATACATTTAGAAAAAATCTACTTAATGTTTTGAAGATAAGGGATTAATACACTGAAACAATGTGATGATACATAAAATTATATAAAGTATCTACAAGATTAAATGAAGTGTATATTAAATAGAGATTATAGGCAAGAAAATTTTTTATTCATTTGAAAGTTGTTGTAATCTATACCAACCTAGTGCACTTTGATAGAAATTTGGATTTGTGACTACTCTCTACTATCTAATGGTGTATAATAACTATGTATAAAGATTAAGACACCCCAAATATCCTACTTTTCCTTTCGGCAATAAATAAAAAATATCAAAGTAATTATTCATTTGATTCTCACAACATTCTTACACTAGTGAAACGAAGGGATATTGTCTTAGTTGTTTTGGGTTTATGACACTGGTTTTACAATCGAGGTATATTCAAGCGAGATAAAAAGTCAAGACTTTTTGCCTCGGTTCAAAAAACCCGAAGCACTAAAGCGATTAAAAAGAAATAAAAAAATTAGGTCTATTACCTCAGTTGTAGTTTGAACCAAGGCAGTAAACCCTTAAAATTAATTAATTAAAGGGTCTATTGTCTCAGTTGGATCTAGAACCGAGGCAATAAACCCCTTTTTTGCCTCAGTTTTTACTAGAACTGCGGTCTAAAGTATATTTTTTTTAAAAAAAAAAGTTATCGTTTCTATATCACATAAACAATATGACAGAATCCCAGAAACACAAACAAACACAGAAAACATTGTTTTCTATTTATCGAGAATTTTTTTTTTGTTTTTTCAAACTTTGAAAAAATATTTAAAATAGTAACACTTTGAATTTTGATTTGAAATATTTTGTGAGGGGCTTTCATGATTTTTTTGGTTCTTCATACAAATTTTCATTTCATTTAGAGTTCGTTTGAACATACTCTCAGTTTTACCTATACTTATGTTTTGATGTATGGTGTATGAAGAACAATCAACCAAACGAAAACATTAAAAACCTAAAACAAATCTAACCTTGATGGTGAGTTTGGAGCTGAAACAAACTGAAATGATAATCTGAAAGCGTCTATTCGAAGAGCTGAAGAGCACCTGTGCACAAAATCAATCGGTCAAAATGAAAGAAAATCATACCTAAGCACTTAATCAACGTAAACTGAAAGAAAAAAAATGCAAGAAAAGTTGAAGATGACGGTTGCGAAAATGGAAGAACAGAGAGCAGTGTTGAGACTTTGGCAAATGTACCAAATCGTGCAAGTAGAAAAACTGGTAAGACCGGATATTGTTTCCCAAGAGACTCAGTTAACACTTTACTATTGTATAATTAACTAACTAATTTAAGCTAAAGAATGATTTCCTTTAATGTGTATTTGTGCAATCAAACTAAACGTAATGCATAAATTGTAAAGTGAACTTCTTGGGGTTAAAACACTTGAAAATGAAATGATTGATGATGATATGGAATGAATATGTTGGAGAATGATTTCAACTATTACACTCCTATGCAAATGCACTATAATCACATTTTCTTCATTAAATTGCTCTTGTCAACTAGCTAAGTTACTTAAACCCAATCCCTTGGTGAGAAAGCCTAGATTCACTTGTTAAATCCCAATCCCTTGGCAACCTAACAAGTTCACCCGCATTAAGAAAAGAAGTTTAAGACAACCAAAGGTCCTAGCTCTATCCCTAGACATTATTTCCTTTAGGTGTTTAGTCCATTTCTAGGTTCACACAACATTTCCCAATATTAAGCAAACCCTAACATCATGCTATGGGTGATCAAGTCATAACAAGCTTTAAGCAAAGAAATAAACACAAGCAAGTAATGAAAGAAGCATATTTTCATTTAAACCAAGTGCATTTACAAGTGGGTTGTAAAGTTTACATCATTCCCCAAAAAAATGGATTTAGCTCTCCATAGTCATGGAGAGCTTGAGCTTACAATGGAAGAAAATGGGGTAGATGGCGACCCAAGGAGGAAGCAAGGAGAGTTCCCACAGTCCAAAACTAGCTCCAAGAGGTCCAAAATCGCCTTTCTGAGCTTCAGCCGCTAAGAAGATAGCACCCTCGTAAAATGTGAGCCTTTTATAGGGCTAGGGTGCCAAGTCAGCAAAAAGTCGCGCCTAGCGCCCTCTTCTGGGGCGCCCATGCGCCATCATTTAAGCTCCAACGGGCACTCAGGCGCCAGAATTATGGAAAAACTGCGAGCTGAAGGGCGCCCAGGTGTGGAGAATTGCCAAAAACTGCAAGTTGAAGGGTGGCCAGCGCCCTCTAGGGGCGCCCAGCGCCCTCTAGGGGCGCCCAGCGCCCTCTAGGGGCGCCCAGGCGTCATTTTTGCAAAGTAACTTCTTCAAAAGTTCCCTTTTCAACTCTTCCTTGGTTCTCCACTCTTGATAGTTTGACTGTCCTTCCAAAGCACACAAAGTTCCTACAAAATTTGAGAAATTAGTGATGAAAACTAATGTGTGTAACCTAAGCTGAATTTATTCACAAAGTTAGATTAGAGAGAGGATTAAGCGTGTTTCAAGCTTCAGGAGAGTTGATTTGGTAAGAATATTGCACCATATATAATGGTAAGAATTACTGTTATCAAGCAGCGGCGCAACACCACGCACCAAAAAGCTTCTATTTGGAAATGCCTCTGTTTGCAAAATTTAACCCTAAACACATGTTATTACCTTGGTTAATTTTTTAACCAAGGCAATAAGAGTCTATGACCTCAGTTCTATAAAGACCCGCTGCCTAAACCCTCTAAAAAAAATAAAACAAAATCAGTTATTTTATGTCTTGGTTCTCTAAACAACCTAGGTAATAGATGTTTGCGATAATTACAAAAATGTCACCGCGTCAGTTTTAGGCATAAGTTGTTTTTGAACCAAGACACATATGTTTGCGATAATTACAAAAATGTCACCGCGCCAGTTTTAGGCATCAATTCTTTTTGAACCGATGTATATACGTTTGCGATAATTATAGAAATCTCACCGCGTCATTTTTTTGCTTCAGTTACAATTAGGGATTGCATAAAAATCCATATCCGCGGGTATCCGCTACGGATATTTAATACCCATGGGTAACGGGTAGCGGGTCAGGTTCGAATATCATACTACCCGTACCTGTGGGTACCCGCAACCTGTCTGGAAAATGAAATTTCAATTTTACCCTTCATTCTTTATATTATTTACTAAGTTGTTCTATGAAACCCTAAATCTCAATTTTTAACATTCACATTGCCGTCACAGAGGGAGAGAAAATCCTAGGGTTTCCTTTCGAAGGGTCACCGTAGCTCGTTCTATGCTTTCTCTTTCTCCTTCATCACACAGTTTATGCTTTTTCTTGGTGCCGGTGGCTTGCTTGGCCAGCTCCAGTGGAGTGTAGAAGGGGTTGGCAATGGTGATGACGACGCCGCGGTGGGAGGCACCGAGGAAGGCAAGGGAGAATTGGGGGCAGTTGCGCAGGATGAGCATGACAACGTCACCCTGGCAGATGCCGATGTTGTGGAGGCCGGCGGTGATGCGGTGATGCGGCGATGCGGCGGGCGACGAGGTCGACTTCGGCATAGGTAAGTGTTTCGCTGGTGTCGTCGTCGATAAGGGATGACACAGGGAGGCATTCTTCCTTTCTTCTTCGTTGGATCGGGAGCGAACTCCCTTGGTCGTGGTGCGGTGAGGCACGACGGTGGCACCTTGGAGGTGGTGAGGCGCGGCGGTGACACTTTGGAGGTGGTGAGGCGCTGCGATTCATTTAGTTTCTTTTCGTCTTTGGCGGCCAGATGGGGAAGAGAATGATGAGGAAAAAACTCTAAAGAAGAGTTTGGGCTTGACCCATCTTATGAAAGAAAACCTAAAAATAAGTTTGAACCTGTGCATTTTGAAGGAAAAAAATTAATAAAATATTATTTTTTACAAATATTATTGGGTTAAAACGGGTATCCACAGGTTGGAAAAAACCTGCGAATTTTTTTTTGCGGATATCCGCACGGATAGCTGGACGGGTACGAATATAATTTTACATACGGATCGAGTTTGAGTATCACACTATCCGTATCCGACCTGACCTGTTGCCATCCTTAATTACAACTAAACAAATGTCAATTATGCAAGTTAAATTTTGTTTTACGAGTGTTATAATGTCAACATTTTTAATATCCTATTATATTGATACCTAGATGAGTTAACAATTTTTCTTTGAAAATCCTTCAAAATAACAACACAAATCCTGTATTTTTATTTTTCCACTTTTTTAATTAAATCATTCTTTTAAAATTCAAAACTCTTTGTTTTTTATTTTCATAAAACTTATAAGCTTCTTCCTTATTCAGAAATTCAGAAAATATTGATTGACAAAATATTCTAAAAATATTTGATAACATTTTTATTTCGCCTTCACTAAAATCTAATACATATTTTTTTAATTTGAGTACAAACTTTATTCTTTAACAATTTAATGAGAATTTTCGTCAGACTTTTTAGTCAAAATCAAATGCTTCGTTTTCAAAATGATCAAAGGTTCATCATCAGGAATAGGGTCAAAGTAATGGCATTTTTTTACTGTCAATCTAATTTAAAATATTAGAGGTTAAAAAATTTATAAAAAAAATGTTTAAAACTTAGAGAATATATACAATGCAATAAATAGGGTTGGGCAAAATTTACCAAACTGTACTAAACTACAGTTATATATACTTTATTATACTGTACAAAACTAAACTAATGTATACTAAAAACTAATTAATCTATTCTTTAGTTCAGTTTTAAAAAACTGAACTTTACATGGTTACCGTGCAGTTAACTGTTGAACTGCTATTGTTATTTTCTTTGTTCAATTTCTTTCTTCTGATAGGATTCATTTTCAATCACCACCGTGACATATTTTCTGCTGCCGTTGCTTTCTTCCTCTCTGCTGCCAATTGAATTTTCTGATATTTCTCTTCTTCAACCATAAAAAGCAATAACATTGTATTCATGTCTTTTGTTAAGGCCAATTTTTCACGAACCTTGTGGGCTTAAGGGTGATAGGGTTGGACCGTTTGATCGAAGAACTGCAGGACCTAACAAAAAATAATATATATTTAGAAATCAAGGAAGATATAATTTTGATAATCTGGAAAAATGCAAAATACTTGGAGCTGGTAAAGGAGAAGCAGAAGCTGCGAAAAGAACAGTATTAGAAATGTAATTTGATAATGAGAAATGAAAATGGGAAAGCTAAAGCTTGTGAGTGTAACAGATGCAAACCTTTGCACTGCAAAGGAAGTCCATTGATGTTGCATGCTTGTGAAAATGAGAGGGCAAGGGTGAGGGGTAGTTGAAAAAATGGAGCATTGGCAGAGAGCAGAAAGCAAGCACAGTTTGTTGAATTGTACTGCAGTATAACTGAACTAAAAAATAGTTCAGTTCAGTTACTCTAAACTATATTTTAGTTCAGTGCAGTTTTCCTGAACTGGTTTATAATTAATTACAAATTTCCATAGTGCAGTGAACTATGGTGCAGTTTGTCCACCCCTAGCAATAAAAATATGACATATAAATAAAAATATGACATATAAATAGAAAGAACAGAAACTAAAGAAAGAAGACACTATTAACACAAATTATTAAGTTCTTCATTGTGCAATTTTTGGTAGAAGATAATGCTCAACCTTATTAATTGAGTTAGTGTGATTGATGTAGAATTCTTGTAAGTACTTTATATTAACCATGGATAAGCACAACTTCTACTTATGGTTATGGTGCAGTGGTAGGATGCTAGAAATGGAAATGATCAGTTCACTTTTCATTACACTTTCATCTTGCACAACTAAAGATAAACAAGATTCAAGTTTTAATGTGTTACAAACTATGTGTTATATGCCTATATATATATATATATATATATATATATATATTTTGTATTTTGTGGGAATATCTGGAAAAGAAAAAACTAGTTACTAACTATATAAATGGTGAAGAGGAGAAAAATTTAAGAAAAAATAAAAAAAGAATACTGGCCAACAAAAATGTGCTTAAAAGTTCACCACATCAAAGTAAACTTGAATTATAAGCAAAACTCACTTTTTCCTCTTTCTCTCTCTACTTATATTTTGTTTTAAAAGTCATGTATTGATTAATAAAACCAATTTAAATATAATTTTATATGATATTTTTCACACATAAAACGCATATGGTAAGTAGTCTACTACCAAATATAATCACTACTCCAAAACTTTGTAAGTTTAGAAATTTGGAAACAATTTTAATAGATTTCCTAAATCTATATTAAATGTATAAGATGGCTTGATGTTGATTTATAACTTTCCCTAAATGGTATTATGTTGATTTTCTAAATCTATATATTAAATGGTATTATGTTCCAGTTACCAGATATTAATGGCACCATTGCTATGAATCTTAAAAAAAGTAAGGTATTTGCATCTTCTAAAAAAAGTAAAGTGTTTTAAAGGAGAGTTGAATAGAAAAAGAACAAAAAAGTTATTAGATGTCATGAATAACATCACATTTTATAGTCTAATTTACATTTTATAATTACAATACATTAACGGTCAAAACATAAATGCATCCATTTAACCGAGTTTGATGCTTAAGTATTGTCATTATTTATTTGAAAAGAGAGTTTAGATGGAAGATGTAAAATTAGAATGCAGCATGTTGTGACGTCACCAAAAAATTATCCAAAGAATGAAAGGCTTTTTATGGGAAAATTGAGCTAAAAAAAGGTTAGCAGTTGCGGCGAGCGAGTGCAGTGTGTGCGGTGCCTGCCAACTGCGAAACCCCTCCCAAATCTCTTTCTTCTTCCTCTTTTCCTCTTCTCAATCTCTGCACTTTTCTCAACACAGGTTCTTCTCAATTCAAACTTCCTTTCTTCTCTTCTTCATCGCATAGCTTTTCATTTCTATTCCAACTACATCACCCTTCATCTGCCTCAGATTTCCCTCTCTCCTTCACCCTTATTTGTTTCTTAGGGTTTCACCCTTTGTAATTTCTTTTTATTGGAAACCAGACATGTAGGTTTATCATCGCTGGGATAACTAAATATTGGGCTTAGGCCCATATTTCGATCTGTGCCCCCTCCCTCTTTTAATTTTTTGTCCCTGTTGAATATTCTGATCTGCTTGCTTTTTGGCTTTGGATTGAAGTTGTGGTTTTTAATTTGCCGGGCAATGATGAATTAAATGTTGTGCATGATTGAGTTGATGTCACCCTTGCAGAACGATGATTAAACTGTTTAAAGTCAAGGAGAAGCAGAGAGAGCAAGCAGAAAATGCAAGCGGAGGACCACCTGTTAAGAAGCAATCAGCTGGGGAGTTGCGTCTTCACAAAGGTTAACCTCTATGATTATTTCTGTTTTATAAATGGCTAAAACTTGTGTGCTGGGCTCAAAGCTTTATGTGCACAAGTCAATTCGATCATGCATGTGCTACCCAAAATTGATGCCTCAGAAGAGTTTATGTAGCTTTTAATTACCAGAGTAGGGACTTCTGTGGGCTTTAGACATGCACGAGGAAGGATGTGTTAAAAGGAGTTTGTCAATTCACTTAGTCTGAACTGATGTATTTGGTTGTAGGAATAAAATGTTTGAAATTGTCTGATCTATGATTTTCATCACAAGGGATAGAAATAATCTACAATATGTAAGTGTTTTTGTTTTGTATTATTTGAGTGACTTTGGATTGAAGAAGAAAGGTTGTTACTTTTTTAAGGGAACATAGTGAATATCTATCACTATTTGCATTTTATGATGTCTGAAGCTTGTTTTTGAAGATGAGTTGTTTGCCACTTTGTTCATGCTTTTGGCATAGTGATTTAGAAGATTTACATTATTGGTTAATTTACTTTCTTTATGTAAATGGTTTTTAGTCATTATGTTGTATAAAAACTATAGTTTTTATGCTAATAGTCTAATTCATGTATTTGTAAGGGTTGCATAATTTTATTTTGTTTTTTGGCATCACGCAGTGTAATAATTCAAGTTTTTGTGGGAGAATATCTTACATGCATTTGTCAGTATTAGATATTGCTTTTATTCTGAAGTAAGAATTGCACAAACTTTGAGGGAAATGGCAATTAAAAGCTTTTAAGGGATCTAAGTATAAGGATCATTTTTTATTTGTTAAAACTGTGGTACTCGAGAGTACAACTGCGATAGTTTCTCATATCAATTTCTCAGTTTCTGGTAGCTGTCACGCTTGGAGTACAGTGTAATCTCTGGTAGCTGACAGGGGAAAAATCATCTGGTGATTGTTTGTGCTCTTATTCGGTGGTTATATCACTTCCATCTGTATTCATGGAATCTGTTTTAGTTTTGAATTTATTATTGATTTTTCTGGGAAGATTATTTCTTTTCTGCATGTGGTAAGCTGGAATTTAATCTGGCTATTTGCTGTTTTAACATACTCTGATTTTGTGTACTCTCCCATGGTGTTGGTGAAGTTGTAAACTGATATATCTCTTAACATGAGTATCTTTTCTTAGTACATATATGATATTGTTTTTTTGTTTTAAGTGGTTTGGTTTCATACAAAAAAGACCTTTGGAAGTTCAGGTAGCACGAGTTGATTGTATGGTTTTTATTCCTATGAAAAGGGGGAGAGGGACACCAAGAAAGACATTGGGGGAAATTGTTGATAGAAGTTTCATGGTAAAGATTCTCTGAGATCTGGTCTATAACCAGACTATATGTCATTCATGTAGCTAATGGTGCTAACCTTACCAAGTGGAATAAGGCTTTTGTTGTTATTACTGATCTTGTTTTGAGATTACTTAAGGCTGTGGTTTCTGCCATCTTATTCTGTTATGAGCTTTCGGTTACATTGGTGTGCACTTCCTGCAGACATAAGTGAGTTGAATCTGCCAACATCTTGTATCATACGATTTCCTAATGGCAAAGATGACCTGATGAACTTTGAAGTTTCAATCCAACCTGATGATGGCTATTACATGTATGGAACTTCCCAAACTATCTGCCCATCTGTTTTGTGTTTAATTTGGAGAATCCTCGATGTACCTATCTCATTGGATTTACATCCCCGTTCTCCACCCCATAAGTAAAAGGAAAATGAACTTAGAACTTCCTTTTCTCCTCTATTTTTGTTTGTTCGTTACAGGGGTGGCACATTTTTGTTTACTTTCCAAGTGTCTCCCATCTATCCACACGAGGCTCCAAAGGTTAAGTGCAAGACAAAGGTAGGAATTGGGAAACCATTATTATCTTTGGTATTATATAGTCATGCTTTATTTATGTAGAAACTTACGTGTTAATCTTGCTAGTGACATTTTTCATTTTCCTTGTCTGTTTAAAACTCATAATTTAATTTGTCATGCCATACACGTAGGTCTACCATCCAAATATAGACTTGGAAGGAAATGTTTGCCTTAACATCCTGCGAGAAGATTGGAAACCCGTTCTCAATATAAACACAGTCATCTACGGATTGTATCATCTCTTCACGGTATGACTCTGGTTTTAGCCAATTTTGGTTACTATCCTTGGAACTTTTACATAATAATCTCTGAACTATCGTGGCAGGAACCAAATTATGAGGATCCCCTGAATCATGAAGCTGCTGCGGTCTTGAGAGAGAACCCGAAGTTGTTTGAGTCTAATGTGAGGAGGGCTATGGCTGGTGGGTATGTGGGACAAACCTATTTCACTCGTTGTATGTAATCTTTGCTCCATAACTTAAATTCCGCCTTTGGAATATTATATCATTGCTTAAAAGGTCCATGGTTTGTAAAATTTACTTGCGAAAATTTCATTTTCTTTCAAAACGCTTGCTGTTATTTGTCCTGGAGGAGCAAGATGATAAGCCCAAACAAAACCAAGCATAAGAAAGCCAAGCAATTCGTTACTGTAACTTTTTGTGCTTGCTTTTGTAATGTGACTTGATATTTAAAGTGGACCAAACAAAATGGATTCCGTGGTCAAATATATATATATATATATATATATATATACTTTCTGCTTGCTCCCATTGCAGTTGCATGACTATTACTTGTTCTTTGACTGATCGTTTTAGTTACTCTTGCTGCGTTTCCATCAAATGCAAACATTGATTAAACGTCATACTGTAGTGGCTTCAGTAATTTGAGGAATTCGAATATTTCTGGTTGGTTTGTGGGCTCAGTCTGAGATCACTACCATGTTATTACAAGGGTCACCAATTGGTGGGAAAAAAGGCATACAAATTTTCTTAAAATAATATAGGTAAAGAAAATAAGAAGCTGAAATGAACCGTGCACATCTTGTGAGTTACAATTAGCTTTTTCAATTAATTTATATAGTAATATTTTCATCTAATTTCCCCGAAATATAAGAAATATGAGTAACCACACTGCTCGAGGTTTGAATGATGGGATCACACTTGTGTTGCTCTACTTCCCAAACTATTTTGTTGCCACAGCCCTTTTTTCCCCCTTTCTCGTCCCCGTTATCGTTCATCTACTCTCTTAATAAAGATAGTTAAATCAACATTTCCTAAAATAAAATCATTTTATAATAGAAAAGTACCAAGTTTTTCATACCAAGATCTATGAGTTTATTTTAATCCATACAGTGCCTTTTTTAATGTATAGATATGATTAGGAAGCTTATAATCCTCACATTCCCAAGCTTTACTGTCCTATTCTTCCTCCAAATTCAAAAATCATGCTTTAACCCTTATTTGTTGTACCATAACCCGAGTCAAACTATCATCTTTCTTTTACTTGTGTTTGGTGTGGTTCTTCATAAGACATAAAAAAAACTCCTCTTTTTCATCTGACTCAGCATAATTATCTTTTTTTTTTTCAGATAGAACAATCATACTGAAGTTCCCAACTTGTGGCATTTGAATAACTCTAATGGTTCTATTTAGAGATTTTATCACTCTATCTCTACCACATCCCCCTCTAAATGCATTGCAACCCCTACCACTATTGGGTCGTCTTCCTAAGTGACTATACTAGATTTATCTTCTTGAGTTACTTTCAACATATATTCCTTTTATTAATATCCTTGCATCCCTTTTTTCATATATAAGACTTTCATGCAACTCATCAATACTTAGAGCACTAAGATAATTGGATTCTTCTATTGCACAAACAACATAATTAAACTCGGTTGTCAATGATTGTTTATCACTAGTGCAAAAAACACTTTTTATAGCGAATTTTTATGTTGATTGTAATCCACCTGGTATAAAGAGTGATGTGGTGGCATAATTGTAAATATTGTAAAACTTTTTATATCAATTGTAGTTATAACAAGTACAAAAAGTGAGGGTTGTGGCATTTTTGTATTAAAGAAAAAAACTTTTATACTAGTTATAGTTATAGCTGGTATAGAAAGTTGTTGTAGTGACATTTTCATAATATATATGAAAACTTCTATATCGGTTATAATTATTCTTGGTAAAGAAATTGGACACAGTGATATTTTGTAATAAAAAAGAAATTTTTTTATACCAATTCTAATTATAACTCGTATATAAAGTGGCTTTTTATTTTATTTTTTTTTTCAAATTAGCATACACTACAACCCTAAGTTTTCCATATCTTAGTGACAACACTATGCAAGCAACTTCTTCTTCCATTCATGCTCTTAGCATGCGTGAGCGCCGTCGTCGCTGCAATGGTTACAACCATAACCGTTGACGAGCCTACAACCATGGATCTGCACCGTCGGTGACCCTTTCACTCTTTTGGGAGGCTTGTTCCTTCCTGCTCTTTAATTGGCTGTTTAGCTTCTCAGACATCGCAATGTCGTTTGCCATTGCATGTGCCGGATTATTTCTCTCTTTCTTCTCTCTATTTTCTGATTGAAGGGAAATAATCTATTTTTATCCGAACACTAGTGCAAAATAGGGTTTCGAAATCGCCCAATATGCTTCGATTTTACGAAAAACGAAGTCTTTCAAAACATGGTCGCATTTTTGAAATTTTTTGTACAACTATAGGCTTTGATTCTAAAATAATTGAAGTCTATACTCGTATATGTTTCATTCTTTAAAGAATTGTTGTTTATAGTTGTGCATATATTTTTAAAAAAGCCACCAATGGCATTTTTGAAATTATTTGTGACATTTTGGAAAATATCTACATAATTATAGACAAGGGTAAAGAATCATTGCCTATAGTGTTTACAGATAATTACAAAAATGTCACTGATGACATTTTTTAAATTATTTTCAAAACTATAGGCAGCGATATTTTAAAGAACCAAAACATATTTGCTAGGGTTAATATTACATTCCTGGTAAACTTTTTACATAACTATTGCATTATTTTTGGTTTCTTAATTTTTTTTCTTAATGCAAATAATATTTTAATCCATTGCATTTTTTTTTTGTTTCTTAATTTTTTTTCTTAATGCAAATAATATTTTAATCCCTTTTATTGAATGTGGATGTGAGAAAGGTGGTGGTGGCTCTGCTTGTTTGTGGGGAGCACGATTCTATAGTGATCCTACGGTGGAAAATACGTGAGGAGGAGAAGAAACTAAAATAATATTTTTTCCTTTAAAAGAAATACATGCATAGGCTTCAGTTAAAAAAAGAATCAAAGCATAAATTAAATAATATAGGCTTCGATTGTGAACTGAAGCATAAAATTATGTATTTTTTTACCTCTTCTGAATATACCTCGGTTAAAAAACTGAAGCATAATTTTTAAAACAATAGGTACAAAAGCCCTGACCTGCACTAGTGGAGTCATGTGGGTCTTGTTCTCTTAGCCACTGTTGTAGTGCCCCTATTTTTGGGTCATATGGCTAGATCATTCAAGCCCATATAACATTACCTTCTCCTTGTGTTGCAACAAAATGTTTCATCCGAGCCATCGTTACCTACTATGCGAAATGCAGGCCACTATTATAGATCGAGGCCAACACGAACTGCATGCTTTGGACGAACCGTGTCACCACGATGAAGAATTGCACCAGCAAACATGAACCACCACAACAATCATGAACTATCGTTTGAGACCCTTATAAATGGCACCACCGCTACCACCTTAAACCATTGTAGCATCAAATTCGCCTAAGAAGAAGAATGAGTTACTCCTCCTCCATCGCGGTAGAGATTGATAGCGCCAAGGGTTTGATTTGATAGCAGTTCAAAATTGGGGATTTCCTTAGCTTTGTTGGTTTTTCAATCTGGTTTTACTGTTGTGTGACTCTAGATTAAGGATTACACAATTGAAAACAAGCAAATCATAAGAGAAAATGAAAAGGGAAACATGATCTACAATTGTGACTTTAGTTTTGTTGAATGATGTTTTCACTCCATTGATGTTCTTCACTAATTCCGGTCTTCGTGTACACCCAAAGAATTAAATCATAAGAGAAAATGAAAAGGGAAACGTGTTCTACAATTGTGCCATTTTTTTTTCATGGACCCTTGATATTTTTGTTTCATTGCATTCTATGTTTTCCTTGATATTCTATTTTCAAGAACTATTTCTATGATGTTTTTATCGGACACCTAGACAAATAAATTCTTGACCTTTAAATCCTTGAGTTTGTCCTCTTCCATAACTTTCTTTTGTGCCTCACTCACTAACCTTGACCCAAATGTTGGTAGAGGAATGTTGTCGTCCATCGTCGTGGATAAGAAATTATAATGGCCATCAAACATGGGAAATGTTACACAAGCTTTTTAGAGGCTTCCCTCTTTTATGGAAGGCTCTCACTCATGCATTGTGTGGAACTCACTCTTCTTCTAATTGAGTTATCAAGTCTCTTTTGAAGTTAGGATACTAATTGTTAAAGTTATGTTACTCACAAATAGTAGAGGAGAAACTTTACTTTTATTAATTTCTAAAAAAATAGGACCTCACAGACCTTTTATAAAGAAAAACAAGAAAATGAAAACAAGATTGTTTTTGGTTGGAATTTTTGTTTTTGATAGCTATGATTATTATTTTTTTGTTGGAATATTTTTTACCACTCCTTAGAATCCTTATCTGAGAGAAAAGCCCTCGGAGCTCTTATTTTGGGTTTAGTGTGAACTGTAAAAATTATTTGGAAAGACAAATGCAACAAATCTTTAAACGACTATAACTTTTGTTCTAGTTGACAGGTTTTGCATTATTATAGGGTAGAAAAAAATTCCAAGCCCATGACAACTTGCGCAATTGGATGTTCCTTCTAGATTTTTTTTTAATTGGATGTTCCTTCTAGATTCTTTTTTTTTTTTAAAAGATGTTTTCTATTTTTCATCAATTTATTTTGTTTTTTCCAAACTTTGTAAAAATATTTCTCATTTATAGACTTTGTATTTTGATCTAAAAATTTTCGTGGGGGCTTCTAATATATGGTGCTTTGAACAAATTTTCAAGCCATTTGGATTTGTTTTGAATATACTCTTAATTTTACCCTATGTTTGGATGTATAACATTTATGAACAACAAACAAGTTCAACAAAATCAATATCAACAATACAACAAAAAAATTCAACAATATCAATATAAAAAATATCAACAAGTTCAACCTTTTTGAAAATGAAAACGAAAACTAACCTTCTTAAAGGTGGGTTCGTTGGAATGAAGTTTTTTCGCCAGTGAGGGAGAAAGAAGAATACGCCTATGCTCCAAAGAGTACTTGTGCACGAAACCAATCGGTCAAAGAGAAATAAAATCATACCTAAAATAGTTAATCAACGTGCATTTGTATAAAAAGAAAGAAAGATTACATGTATTGGTTGCTGAAAACTTCGTCCGAGAAGGGTTTGAGTAAAGAATAGGGTCTCGCGCAAAGATAAAGTGAATGAACTTTCAACCTCCCATATAGTTTTTTAATGAATTCACTAACATATAACGTTTGAAAAGTGATATTTCGACGTCTTGACGTCTAAAACTAGGACATTCGACATCATACAGGAGTACATTTCCAACTTTGTGCCAAAGATTTTGGTGAAATTTATCCAATATGATGTATAACCATTTGACGTTGGAAAGGTCTATATTCCAACGTCTTAATTGAACTTCTATTTAAAAAAATGGTTAAATATGTTTTTAGTCCCTATACTTTGGGGCGATTTTGAGTTTAGTCCCTCTTTCAAACTAAGGTACAATTTAGTCCTTCAACTTTAGAAAACTCTGGTTTTAGTCTTTTTTACCAAATTTTTTTAACTTTATTTGCTGTTTCAAACGCCTTTCTCAGTTAACATTGAAGTAAAAATGTGTTAAACAGTGTAAACAATCCAAATGCTATAATGAAACGTGCTTGAAACAACAAATAAAGTTAAAAAAATTTGGTAAAAAGGACTAAAACCAAAGTTTTCTAAAGTTGAAGGACTAAATTGTACCTTAGTTTGAAAGAGGAACAAAACCCAAAATCGCCCCAAAGTATAAGGACTAAACACATATTTAACCCTTAAAAAAATCATCAGTCACTTTTAAAGTTGACCTTTTCAATTTTTGGCGTTGAACACAATATATTAAAGCCTTATTTTGTATCAGTGAATAAATGTGATATTTAACATAAATAATAACATTTTCAATTAAAAAATATGCTTTCAAGGGTAGAAAAAAGTGTTGTAAATTGAATTAATATAGTATGTATATTTTTTATGCAAATTGTGAGCTGTGTAAAATATTTATACAACTTATTGAAATATTTAAAAGAATAATTAATGTAAACAATGATTTTTATGCGTGAAATTAAACATTAATGAATTGATTAATGAGTTGTTTAATGACATGATATGATAAACTCAACAAATAACTAATCTTACTAATAAAGTGGGAGTCCTACATCAATTAAAAATTAGACAAATTTATAATATTTTAGTGAATACAAATTTTTTTTTTTACTAATTAGTTTTATAAGATTAAGTTAGACATAAAATTTAGTAATAAAAATTAAAAATTAGAGATTAAATACCGACCAAGTTTATAATAGCTAATTGCAACTGAAAATTGGACAATTTTTTTTTTATAATGGATCACATGCATTGCTATCAACTATACAATCATATTCATATAACTTATTCGAATGTATAAAAATGCGTGTCAGAAAAAAGAACCTATAGATCTTCTATGTTAAATATGATGCAAATTTTGATAATTATAAACAATTTACTGTGCACAATCATTCGTTAATTGCAATGCAAGTGACCTTAGAAAATAATGTCAAGTTATTTTGACGGGAATGACTTAATCATTTTGAGCGTTTGACTATAAATCTCCATATGGCGATTGAATCTAATTCTGAACTTGAAGAAGTAGTTATTCGAAAAGTTAAAAGAGTTTTTTTTTCCTGCAATAGAAATATTAACCTTTTCTAGTAAATATACTTGTCTAATTTACCACAACTGTGTACAATCCTAATTAATACATTTATTTTATATAGCTTTTTAGCATTTGACTTCGTCACACATTCCCTAATTAAAATACTATATCGAATGATAAGATGAGGTTCGTTTAGTTAGATAATATCTAAATTGCTTTGCAGTTTTATTAATTCAAACTGTTGAATTAATATAAAATTAAAATGAATATTGTTGGGTATAATATGAGTAAAGAATTTTCACATTAGATTTTTTATAAAAAAAATATATTAAAATTTTAAATGTGAGTTTAAATCTGATATTGGATAGAAATGAGAGAGTAGAACATCATATAAGTTGAAGATCCATTAATTCATTACCTTTAAGATTTTGGATAAAGAATTGTGTCAATCCGCTAATTGGTTGGGTTTAATCTCATTGGTGTTGTATCTCCCTAATAAACCTCTTCTTTTATAAACTTAACTGGTATTAAAACCAGGTTCAAGTTTTGAATACAGAGTGGTGTAAATTTGAATATTTTATAAGATAAAAAATTCATAAATATATTATTTTAATGATTTGAGGTAAAGATGATTTAAATTTTTATATGAATTTAATTAATTTTCAATGATATTATGTTTTTTTAATAAATATTTTTCAAAAGAGCAATCACACATTGTATGTATATATATGGTATTAAAATATGTCATGATCATTTATAATGAAAAGGAAAAGCACTTAATTTGATTAGTGGTGGTGAGTGAGCGAATATGTGAACTAGATATGAGGCAAACTAAATGAAAGTTATAGATGGGAAAGAAGAGAAAGAGGTATCGAGATAAACATGACAATTTTTTAATTCGTTTGCTTGATTGATTAGTTTACTCAAAGTTTTAATATTACACTAAAAACAACTAAAATAAAAAAGCATATGACACAAGGAATCTCATTTCTGCCACGCGCATCTTCTTTGGTATACACTTTCCATTCTAAGAAATTTAAAATAAGCACGAAAGAACTTCTCTTGTCTTATTCTCCTTCTTCATCCTTAATTTATCAACACATTGTGCCACTAATTATATCTTTACTTTAATACATTCAACTCTGCTAAACTATAAGAGGTATATATATCTTGGCTCCTCAACTATCACCTTATCTTATTTCCTTAAATTAACCATGTCTATGTGTACTGTACCTAACAATAATAATCCTAGCTTTCCATCTTAAATTGAAAAAATCCCAAACCATTTACTTTCAACTTCACAATGACATGTGTGATGCATCACTAGTTAACGAAATTGAATCTTTTTGAAAAGAGAAATATAAGATTAAGTTTCAGTTAAAAAAAATTGAAACATAAAATAAAAAATAAAGTTTGAAGCTTAAAATTGTATATTTTTTTTACCATAGATATGCTTTTCTTAAAAAATCGAACGCAAATGAATATGTGAACCATTAGAAATGTAAAAAAGAAAAAGGCAAAAGAATTGCTTTTGGCTTGATAATGATACGTACATTGTGTGTCAGGAAAATGTATACTGAAATCCATCCTACTCAGTGTTCCTTTTGACAGCTTTGACATATTCTCCTCTCTCAGTTTCTAGCTTTCTTCATGTGGTGCATTGAACTCGGTCTGTGTAGAACAGAAAAAGAAACTTTCAGCATGACAGGCAAATTTTCGTACATATTGTATAACCCCTCTTCAAAAAACTGCAAGTTCGTTTATACACGAATCCACATTTTGCTTTCCATTTCAGGTTTCAAGAAATTGTCCAGAAGATGAAGCCTTATAGACACCAGGTAGACTGCTGATACCCATTATCGATAACCAAGTAAATAGATATATATATGTCTGTCTAAAACTTTCAAACCAGGAATTAAGAAATAAATTAATATCATTAATTTCTAAACATCAATTAAAAACATTTGTTCTTTCTGGAAAAGACTCTGAATTAGTTACCTCAAATCTTATAAAAGATAATTAATCATCATACCCTATGTTTGTTCATTAAAAAACAAAATATAAATACAAGATTAACCTTTAACACATGTATTAGTTCTTCTATATATACATTTAGTATACTTGTAACTTTTACCTTTTAATTACTTACTTAGTCTTGAACATAATATCTTAAACCTTAATCTCATCACAATACTTAAGAAAGCTCGCATACCTAAAACTTTCAAATAAAAAATTAAGAAAAAGAAAATGTCATTAATATCTAAACATAAGTTAGAACATTATTAATCATCATCGCACTTCAATTCTAAAAGAAAATGTTCAATGCAACAAGGTTTAACACATAACACGAGTATTAATTCATTAATACAAATTTAATAATTGCAATTACAATCCTCACTACGGGTATCTCTCCATTCAATCCTAAACAGTAACATGACAAAATGTTGAGAAAATACAATGAATTAGAATACAATAATGTCTTCTAATTATATATACATTATATTTGTTAATTGCTTTGGAAATAGAAAAGTAATTTCTTCCTATGGAAGATCTAATAATTATTACTTAACAAAAGTATTATTATTCAATGTGTAATTTTTTAATAAAAATTACAACTTTTATATAATTTTTGACAAAAACTACTATGTAATATGATTTATTCAAAACCCAATGTGGAATAATTTATTTATAGTTAGTTAACTATCTAAAATTTTACACTAATTACCATCAGAATTAAAGTGAGACTTAAGAGTTTGGATTAAACGTTTAGCAAAGAAAGTTGGGACATAGGTTCGAGCATTATTGGATATTACAGAAAGCAAATACGATAATCGTAAAACATTGCAAAGATCGTATCTGTGTGCTTTATTTTGGATGATACAAAATTGCAGTATCCTTAAAAAAACTCTTTATTTATGATATATTTTTAATACTATGATATTTTAACAATTTTTTTTTAATAATAGATTATGTGTAACTATTTTAGTGATTCTCAATAAAGGTACATTTTCACTAAATTTTATTTGTCCGCCAGGCATGGTGGTTGGAAAAAGGTTATAGGGTTGAAAAGGCTTCACAAAATTGAACACGCAATAGGATTACAAGCTTACGCGTGCGAGATTTGGATAAAATAAGTGGTCAATGCAAGTCCACAGGAGAAAAAGATAATGACCAACATTTGGTCTTTAGATTACATCTACATGAATACCACACTCTCCACACTCAATTCCCTGTCCTATTCTTTTTTTCTTTAATAAAACACTATTTTTCTTTGTTTGTAAAATAATTTTTGTAACGTTTTTATTTTTGGGTTAAATTTGTTTAAAATGTTAAATTTATTACTTCATCACTCTTTTCTTACTTCATAGTTTTTATTATATTTTAATCAATAAACCCCCCATTTGAAAATTTACTATTAATTATTGTAGAAGTAAGACTTTTTAACTAAGTCTTAAGGATACTAGTTAATCTTTTAAAATAGACAGAATCTTCTGTGAAAAAAAAAATCAAATTTAAGCATATGACAAATTTAAGACTATAAGATTGTATATGCTTTTATTAATAAAAAATAGTTTTTATAAAAATTATTAACTTTTCAGTAAAAAAAATGTTGCTTTGACCTTAATATTTTGTGAGGTCCGTTAATTGCTAATGTGCTTATTAGCAAAGAAGTTAAGCAAGTAACATAGGCTAGTGTCTATAGGATAATGCCAAGTATATATACCCAAAATTCTTTTTTAAATCCTTAAAATAAATATTAATGATTTATTTTCAAATAAATTTTAAGGATGAAAATATTTATTTAATGTTTTAGAGGAGTTAGAATTCAAATTCAAGTAACATCTTTACTATCAATAATCGTACATATGAGATATTATTTGTTTTGAAGTGTAGAACTTTATGTAATTTTGTCTTTAAAAAACACTTCCAGATAGTAAAAAGAGTATTTAAATTGTCATACACTTTGACTTTTAAACAATGTAAAACTGGATGTGATATGAAGGATATTATTTTTTTACAGTAAAACAAAACAGAAATCACTAATTTGTAGAAACTATAACAAAGTTTAAATTTTTTGAGAATAAAAAACTATAAGAACCAAAAAGAAAAAGTATAATAGAAATTAAAGACATTTAAACTTGATAAAGAAATGTATAATCTGGATATTTATATTAGTAGAGGAAATATTTAAAATTTAGTATACTAAGAACACAAGAAAAATCTCTCAAGAAACAATGCAAACATCTGAAACTCAGTTGTTTAAAATGGTAGGATATTAGAGCCTTTTGTTTTATTCATTGTTTTGATGGATGTATGTTTTGTTTTGTTTCAATTTTATCTTTTGGCTAAAAAGGATAGAAAGGTGATGAATAGAGGTAGTACTAACAAGCCTCCAAACTACAAAGTGGGGAACTTAGTTTGGATGGTAGCATTATTAGAAGAAATCATATAAGAACTTAATTAGAACCTCAAAGAATGGAAGATGAAAAAAAGGTTATTATGGATATTGGAAAAGAAGAGAATATGATAAGTTTCCACATTCCTCGCAAGTTCAGTTCAATTCCACTATCAATGTATAGCTTTAAGCTAGTAAGTAGATCACCCACATCACAACATGTTGTTAGGATAGTGATAGAGAAAACTTACACAAGGGAGGACAGACAAAGAACACATGCTTTCATTTCTTGTCTAGCATTCAGAATTTCAAATATTCTATATAAAAGGTTGACTACATTGTGGCCACACCTTATTCATTTTTTTTTTCTTTTTATAACTATTCATGAAAATATACTCAAGTATTTATATTTTTCCACTAAAGTGAGTCAGAGAAAATTTGAAGATTGGTTGCCCATTGGTGTCTTTGTTGTGATACATTTTAGGTTTAAATACCCTCTTTTCTTATATAGTTTCCTCTAAAAAAATATTATAAATATAGTCTTTTTAGTTTTAAAACTAAATTATTTTGATCTATTACTAATTTGTTATCAAATTGCTAGCTTAAAATGTCAGGTCTCAGCGAATAACATCAATGTTAATTACATCTTACATAATATATTAATAATAAAGTTTAACAAATCACTTGTTATCTTAACAAATAATGATAACATTAGTGTGTGTATATATATATATATATTAATAAAAAAAAATAATGATAATTAGACAATATTTTTTTGACAATATTTCAACATCACCTATGTGTCATTCTGTTATTGGTGGTAGTGTTTATGATTATTATTATTGATTGTGAAATAATTTTGGATCAATTAAATAATATTCAAATATTGTCAAAAAAATATTGTCTAACTATCATTATCTTAATAAAAATAAACGAAAAAATTAAAAAATTAGGAAGATTAAATGTTAAGAAGAAATAAAATGGAACTTTTGGAGAAAATATGACTTGAGTTATATTAAAATATAATATTATGAGAGGTTAGATTTAAAGAAAGTATAGAGTTAAAATAAATTAGTTGTAATTATGACCTAATTATATTACTTTCATAATTATTTTTATCATAAATAATTTATAGAAATTTGATTTGATAGAGTTGCGTACTAATTTTAGATTTGATTCTAGTTCAATGAATTCAATCTGGAAACTAAACGTCTTTTCACGTGTAAAAAGCTCAGAGAAAAAATACCACTGTATTGTAGATATTATAAAATCACTGTATAAACTTTCCTTGAAAATTCAGAAAATTTCAAGATATAAAAGAAAATGGAAAAGAGAAATTAAGAATATGGTGTTATTGTTATTATTATATCTTAATATCCGAACAATAGAAAAGACAAGCTTAGCTTTATCACGTGTTGGCACTTGTCTGGTAGTACTGTAGCACATGTTGTCCATGTTGCCCTTCCTGCAATAAAGATCCTTTTGGAAAACACAAAAGAACAAAGTTCTCTATTCTCTTTTGCTTTCTTTCCAAATGCCATGGGAGAATATATTATGTGTTGGATCTATTCTCTCTCTCTCTCTCGCTTTAATTATTTTTGTTTAGAAACGTTAAGTGGTCTTTTATTATTCTAATTCTAATTATGAAAAATTGATACAATTAGTTTTTTTAAATATAAATGGTGTTAATAAAAATGGTCACGTATTAATTAATATTTTTTTAATTTTTAAATTTTATTTAATTTTTTAATATTTTTTTCATGTTTCACTTTGAAGTGGTGTTACGTGATATTGTGTCAAGAGTGTTAATTTAATTTTTATATTTATTTTTTAAATTAGTTTAGTCTCAGTTTTCTTTTGTTAAAATGGACTAATGTATGGTACTCTCGTGTGTTTTAGTTTTAATTTAGTTTTTATATTTATGTTTTTATTTAATTTAGTCTCGTTCTTTGTTAAAATGGAACAATGTTTTCTTTTTAAAATTGGGACAACATTTATTTCTTTTACAAACGTTAAGTTGACAATTTTATTAAAATTTATCTTCTTATTAATATTTATGAATTATATTTATACCAACTTTAACATTTTTACAAATATTTTTATTAATTAACAAAATTATTTATCTATACTTATTTAATTAATAATTATATGTGTAAATATTTATATGTAATTTTTATATATATTAATAAATTTAATAATTTTTACATATTTATTTATTTTAATAAAAATTGCGATAAAACTATTAATCTAACCTTAATAAAAACTTGTTTAAAAATAATTTATTTAAATAGAATCCACTAATATATTTAAAGTTAGTTTAAATTTATTTGTTGAAATATATAATAAAAATGCCAATTTTAACAAAAAAAATAACTGTATAAGATTTATAAAAATAAATAAATTTACTCTCAATTTAACATTATTTTATGTAAGAAAACAAAATTAAATTAAATAAAAAATATATAAATATAAGAATTAAATTGATATTCTGTCACTTTACATTAACAATGTCAAGTGACATAACTTTGAAATGACACTTCACAAAATAATTCAAAATTCAAAATTTTTAAAAAATTATAAATTGACATGGAATACTTTTTTTAACATGTTTTTATAATGGATAATGATACTTAGACAACATTTTTTTATAACATTTGAATATCATCTACATGTCATTATGTGATTGGTTCAAAATTACTCTATAATCAATAATAATAATCATAAACACTACCATGGACCAATCATAGAATGATACGTAATGATATTTAAATGTTGTTAAAAAAATATTGTCTAAATATCATTATCTTTTGTAATACTAATATAAAGATCTAATTGCATTAAATATTTATAAATAAAAATTAAATTAAGACTAAACAAAATTGTAAGACTAACTTGATATTTTTAGACAAAAGCTGAAATTAAAAGAGTAATTAAACTTTTTTATTTTCTTCCATGTATCGCTATTTTCTTACTTTATTTGGTTTAATATACATATAATATACATTTGAAAACACATACTTTTCATCTCGAAGCAATATTACTACAAAGTTATTTTTTAAAAATCTTTATCAAATTTTTGTTGTAGTTTAAAGGAATTATATGCATAAAAAATCTCAAATATAAAAAACCCGAGGCTAATTGCACATCATTCTTTATGAAGGAAATATGCTTATGGGCTGATGGTTTTGATGCATCATATATGATAATCTCTTTTCTTTATGAATTGCTTATTTGAGAAAGGTTTTATAGCTGTTACCACTTATATGCAAACATGTCCAACATTATCAATTGGTTTATCTTGCAATATTAATCCATTTTGTATTCATTATGGTTACCCCTTCTGCAAATTATTGAATAAGAAGGAAAAAAAGTTGCGTGAGATTCATAATTATTTATTGGACACACAAAGATACATAAATGGGATGAAAGTGCAAAAAATAAAATAAAATTAATAGTACGAAGAATATTTATTGTTAAATTTTTCATATTTTGTAGCGAATATTCATAAAAAAAAATACAATGTATAATATAATTTAATATGTAAGTAAGTAATAATAATAATATTATGTATAATATAATTAATCATATCAAATTTATAATTAAATGTTTTTAAATACTTTTTATTCTTTATAGTCATTAACTAAAGAAATGGTTTTTCTAATAATTATAATGTAAATATTTTATTTATATATAATTTTATGTTAAAATAAAATGAATAATAAAAAATAATAAATGTATGGTATATGTTATGGACCGAACGATTTAATGGTTGGACCGTGCAGTCTAATTGATATGACATGCGTAAGTCGGCTAGAATAAAGGGTTTTGAGTCAGCGTCTAAGTTATTGGGCCGTAGTAAGGCCAGCATACAAAGTATAATGGGTGTTGCTCCCTCCACCACTCCAAGTGATTCTGTACTTTCCCACTATTTTCTTTTATTCCAAAAATACTCTACACCTCCCCATTATTTTCTTTTATTCCAAAAATATCTTACACCTCCCTATTATCCTCAACAATCTTTCTCTTTCTCTCTATTTATTAATGGAGCATTCACAGACTTCTCCATTATCCTCAACAATCTTTCTCTTTCTTTCTCTGTATTAATGGAGCATTCACATGGTTCAGATTTGAACTTGTGATATATTGCAAAATATAAAATTCAGAGGAAACTTCAATATTAGTGTTTCTACCACTTTCATTTTATAAACTTAAAAGTTAGATGCAAATACAAAATAATAAACATAATAATATTAATAGTAAATGATAATATATTATTATTATTATTATTATATACTAATACGAAAGAACTAAATAAATTCTAAATCTTTAACAAATAATTTTTATTTTATATTTTAAGTATTTAATAATATTTTTACATTATTTATCTAATAAATTAAATATTTTATTCAAGTTATTTGAGTCAAACATGTTGGTAAGTTAAAATATAATATAATGTTAAAAATTATAGATATTAAATGTAAAAAAAAAACATATATATAAACATTTTTCTAGAAATTTAGAATAAAATCTGAATTTTACATTTTGCAATATATCACGAGTTCAAATCTGAGTCATATGATTGCTCCATTAATTTGGAGAGAGAAAAAGAAAGATTGTTGAGGATCATTGGGAAATTTAGAGTATTTTTGGAATTAAAAAAAATAGTGGAGAGGTGTAGAGTATTTTTAAAATAAAAGAAAATAGTGGAGAGGTACAAAAGCACTTGGGGTGGGAGAGGGAGTAACAACCAAGTATAATTGAAGGTCCAATAATTATTATTATTGAGTTACAATCTAATCGTTAGCAAAATAATAATAAAATAATTGAAGATATTGGTGACAAGATATGAGAACAGTTTCTACACAGCACCGAAAAGGAGGTAAGTTGGTATTTTTTTATTCATCAAGTAACTTATAAATATAGGGTTAAACTACAAAAGTAGATATAACTTATAGATTAAACGAGTTAAGTTGAATTTAACCCATATTTGAAAATATTAAATTTTTTTATCTTAATTTTACTCAAACCCATTATAAGTAAAATTAACTCGCGAATTCAAATTCATTTTAACATTTCTAAAAAAAGTGTAAGAGTTTGATTTTAACTATTTCTATTTTTGTTTCATATATTAATATTAATATCGATGCATTATATTAAAAGTCTTACAATAATTATATATAAATTTAATTTATAATATATAAGAGGAGAACAATTGGACTTATTATTCAATTCAGATTTACACTAAAATAATTTTATGTTCTTACGTGTGACATATATTTATCATATTTAATTTTCATCTTAACTTTTTCATATTTTTATTTAAATTTAATAGTAAATATAATTAATTATTTTAGACACAACCCCTTAAATAAAAATATACTTTTATAATTTATTTAATTTAATCTTTTACAAACATCAATCAGATATAAGCTCAACCATTTAAAGGATTGACACCATTCTCTACCCAAAACCTTAAGATAATGAATTAATGGGTCTTTCATTTTTATACAGTGTTCCATTTTCTCATTTTTATCCAATGTAAAACTTATACTCGCACTTGTATTCCCAACGTCTCATTCCCACACTGTGATCCAAACAAACCAAACTACATGTGAACGTATGTCTTTAACACTTGAAGTTAAAGAATGATAATGTTTATACAATATTTCTGTTGATATTTAATTTGACTCTTTCACATTATTTTCAAGATTTATTTTAGTTATACAATTTTAGAATTTAATATAAAGAAGAAAAAAAATGGCTACAATGGCACCTACTTGCAATTTTAACTCAGCCTGGGAGCAATTTGGAAGTCGTCTTCAACATCTTCACAAACTAAACAGATATTTCCATCATTTTGCTTATAAATAGAAGGTAATCTTGAACCGTTTGTTGTGTCTCAGTAGACATTGAACTCTTTCAAGAAGAACATCTTACACATCTTTGAGAGAGCAAAAGAGTTATATATCTAAACTTGACCATGAATAATCGACTTGAAGACCAAATGATGTTCTTCTCTCACCAATATCCTGGTGCATTCACTGAAGTAACTCCTCCTCAACAAGGTCTCTATTCATATTACAACGCTCAACATTTTTCTACTATATATTGATTCTGTATCTTCAATATGATATTCGACACGCTTTTAATTTAAATTAATCTTTACTTGTCTTTGCACAGGCAAAGAAGCCAAGCCAAGACGCAAGAGAAACAAAAATGGTGCTGCGGCCACCCCCAAGAAGAGAAAGCTCACTGCCGAGCAAGTTAGTCTTCTCGAGAAAAATTTCTGCAGTGAACATAAACTTGAATCTGAAAGGAAGGACCAACTCGCATTTGAGCTTGGTATGGACCCTCGACAAGTTGCGGTATGGTTTCAAAATCGACGTTTTCGTTGGAAGACCAAAAAGTTGGAGGAAGAGTACTCCAATCTTAAGAATGTTCATGAAACCACCATGCTTCAGAAGTGCCACCTTGAGACTCGGGTACTTATACCTAATTACTTTCTTTTCTACATAGCTTTTCATTACTATAGATCATTGCTCTACACTATTCTTGTACTCGAAGCAATTTATTGAAAACAATGAAATGAGCTTTAGTAAGACCCCGTTTTGCATCTTATTGCCTTGGTAGCAGAAAACGATCGATCATCTGTGTTACCTTCTTTCTCACAACAATAACGTCAGTTTTTGGGCAAGTTTAGGAATGTTTCTGCTATATTTATACTTATATCTATATATCATTGTCTTTTGTTACTTTAGTTCTTAAAGTCTGCTTTATGTATTTTATTTAAAATAGTTCCCCCGTCCCACTACTAGTTTAATCACGTACTTATAACCAGTACTTTGATTTAAATCTCAAGAACAAAATTTTCGAAGTTGTTGGCCACTTCATAAGTTAAAGAGTTCAAATATTTGGATAGAAAACATAGTTATAACTAGTAGTATATATAATCATCTTCATTTATCACATATTTTTAAGTAAAGACATTTTAAAATTACCCCAGAAAATAAAATAAAAAACTTGTCTAAAACTATTTAGAAAAACATTATTCTGAGGAAATTTAGTGGAGAGTTTTTTTGGAACAAGACATTGACAAATGATTTGACATGAAACACCAAAAGGCATCCTTGGTGTACAATAAAAGCTACTGTCTTTCGGCCTTGGATGAAGTACGTACAATGTTTTGTGCACTGGCATTGGGCAATGGTTAATGCGCACTTATCAGAACCCACGTGACGTGTTCAAATACACTGCATCTTGCTGGAAAAAACAAAAACTAACAAGACGATAGATCCTTTATTTCTCAGGTTCATATTACGACATCACAGTTCACAAAAATAAAAAAATAAATATAATGGCATTGTTCAAATATAGGTATTGAAGCTGGAGGAGCAGCTTTTGGAAGCAAAGAAGGAGATTCAGCAGTTACAAGAGCGTGGTGATAGAGCCGCAAGCAAACATTTACTGGAAGCTGTGAACCCACCATTTCCTGAAGATTTTAGGGTGGAAGAATATGATTATGGTGATGTTTTCTACATTCCGGAAACTCATTACATCAATGGAATGGAGTGGATTAATCTCTACATCTGAACCTCAACAACCTTAATTAGCATTTTGTTAATAGTTTGAATAATCATTTTGTATAAATATTTCAATTATCTAATGTAAATTGTTTCATCTGCTAGCTTGCAAAATATTGTGTAAATGTCTGCCTATGATTTGGAAAGAGCATATCATCATATAAATTTTGACTTCACTTAACTAGTTGTATATATCTTTAGTTGTTGCATGGTGACTACATAACATTTAAACCTTATCTTTTTTTTCTTTCTGTTTTTAATATATTTATATATAGTGTATCAATACTATTTGAACTTAAATCATTATTACTAGAAAGTTGAAGGATTATGAGTAGGATATATAACTTACTGGAAGTCTTATTGCTTAAAGGTTAAAAGATTATACGGATATGATGAGATTTGTTTATATGAATAATAATATAGCAAAAAGCATGAAGGACTATCAGGGTATAGAGCTGATCGAAAAGGGGGGAGAATGAGTAATCTAGAAAGTTTTATTCTTATAATGACCAATGAAGAAATATAAGAACTCAGACCGAATCACATTCAAATTCGACGAAATATTCCTCCCTAGACCAATGTTGTCCTAGCCATACAACACAAATATAAGTTTTGGTTGATGCGTACAAACGTCTATTAGCTGATAATATAGTTGTAGTCTTACGAAATATTATGCTAATATATGTTATTGGATAACCACTTATTTGTATAGGGTTTTCAATACCTTTGTTGAGGCGTGTTAAGAAGAATAATGTTTCAAACATACTAGATGTAGTTCATAAGAGGATATGCATAAGTCACATCTATAATAAGGTGCTACAGGCAGGAAGACCTTGAGTCAGCATTGGCTGAATAGTTGTATTTCATAGTTAGTCCTTGGCCTTTCAACCACTACATCTTTCTCTTCAATGGAATGACTTAACGCTTTTATATGTCAGAGAAACGAAGTCTTCTTTGTGGAATCATAAATGATGATTTATCTAAGGAAGTCGAGTTTGACCTAATTCAGAGTAAGAAGTGTAGACATTCATAGGCAAAGAAAGAGGACGAAACTGAAGATATGAAACAGAAATCATCAATGGAGAAACTAGTAGCAAGAAAAAAAAAATGAAGATGAAAGGTAGCATACTTGGAGAGAAAGGAATATGACCTTCATCATAGTCTCTTAATAGGACACGATCCAACCTCTACTAACATTCTTATTACTTAAAGATTGAAGGATTGTGTATCAATGATGAGAAATATTTTATACATAATATAATGCAAAAAGAGAAAGGTTATTGAAGTATTTATTAGAAAAAGTGAAAGAATGATTAATATAAAAAGTTAAATTCTTACCATACTAATAAAAAAAATTAATATTTAATACTGAATCAAATCCAAACTTAAATATCCTTTTGCACAGCCATACAAAACTCCCGCATAAATACATTCATATAATAATTTAAAAATATATGGATAGATTATAAAATCTTTTTTCAAGTAGTTAGCGTTAAGAACCACCAAATAAAATTAATAGGTCATAAAATTTAAAAATATATACTTAAAATAAGCAGCCATAAACTCTTAAGATATAATTACAAATTCAAAAAAATTGTCCATGGTGAATAGAAACTTCAAAATTAAGAAAAGACAAAACAAAAAAAAAAATATGTTTAATTAAAAAGGATCGAATATTTATCGGCAAGAACATAAAACATAGCATTTCTTTATTATATGAAATAATTAGTAAAAGTAATACATTTAACTACCGAAAAAACTATATATGTTTTGTGTTTTGTTTTTCAATAATGTTTTGTGAAAATTAGAGATTATTATACAAATACTATAGGGATTTGTTTTTCAATATTGTTTTGTGTTTTGTCACACCTAGTCATCCTAGTATGACGGGACCCCTCCTTTTAGGGGAAAACAGAAGCATAAAGTCAAAGAAAAAAGAAATGATATGCTATTGACCTACTCAAGTAGCTCTTCAGTTCATTGTATTCGAACTTAAACTTGACACCTTATCTCTTCAATTTTTCTTCCCCGAATGAAATAATAAAGCAATTCCTTATGTGGAATGTGTTCTTTTTCAGAGTTTTCTTTTCTTGAAAATGATGATCCTTATTGCCAAATGAAATAAATTTTTAGTTTTGGATTAAATTAACAGGCTTTTTTATTTTAACAGGCTTTTTTATTTTAACAGGATTAAATTATTTATTTATGTGTAAAAGTTAAATCATAATTTTATAAAAATTTATATAAATTTTGTAGTGTTTATTTAAGACATTTCATCAATTAATACACCACATCCTATATGTTAGAAAAAACTTTTTATATTCGTTAAAAAAAAGGGTTTTTTTTAGACTCTAAAACCTGTATAGAAATATGGATATAGAAAATATTTGAAATTTTATACTCATTCCATAACTGATATAAAAAATCACTTTTTTATACTAGTTAAGCACACTATCGGTATAAAAAAGTAATTGAAACAGTGAAATCCTTCTTTCCCAATCTTTCAAACAACTTTCACGCATTGACATATTCACTTGATTATTTGGTTTATCTTGTATGCATAAGAGTCCAAAAATTGGTATCATTCCTTCTATCAACAGGGCCTTCTCCAATTTTTGACACATCAAAATAAGCAAACACTTGGTGTGCATCCTTCAACCTTTTCCTCTCAAACCACACCTCCACCATTCCATTATGGAAAAACATCAAATTTGCACCACCATAAATAACTCATCAGTAACATTCTCCAACCCAATGACAAAATCATAACAAAAGGACTCACATTTCCATCTAGAATGTGGTGTAGATTGAAGCACGAACTTAAGATCATTATTCCTGGTACACACAAAAATGGGGCATTCAAAATCAAGCGGCATAGACTCTCCTCGGCAAACAAAGAGGTCTTCGACGATGTCCATGTCTTGCAAAGCCCTTCCTACTCTTCCGGTGTCAACAGTGACGGCGGAAGCCACTTTGGTAGGAGGGGCAGTGACTGTGGTGGCAGTGAGGACCATGTTAGAGAGTCTAAATCTGGATGTGGTTATGGTTGTGGGAGAAATGCAGAAGGAGAGTGAAGTGGCCATGGAGTGTAGTGGCGACCATTGTAGTTTTGTTTGTGGAGCTATGTTACGGTGTTTGTGGATAGAGTTAAGTTCTATCATATGATTTCCTTTTTATTATAAAAATGAACTTTTTATACGGATTATAAATCACAACCGGTATAAAAAGTTTTTTATTTATTACAAAAATGTGATAGTATCTATTTTTTAAACCAATTATAATTAGAATTGGTATAAAAAGTTTTTTTATTTATTACAAAAATGTGATAGTATCTATTTTTTAAACCAATTATAATTAGAATTGGTATGGAAAGTTTTTTTATTTATTACAAAAATTTCATCTCGTTTACTTTTTATACAGGATATAATTAAAACTAATATAACAAGTTTTTTTCTTTGTAACAAATATGTCACCACGTCTATTTTTTATATTTTTTATAATTACAACTAATATAAAAAGTTTTATAATATTTATAATTATGTCATTATGTTACTTATACCGAGTGAATTACAACAATTCATATAAAAAGTCGCTATAAAAAACATTTTTAACATTAGTGACATAGTCATGTATTAAAAATTTAACATGATCTAAACTCAATTTTCAAAATACTAATACATTAAGGAAAATATATATGCTAGTAGAACCTATAAAAAACTATTATAGTAAAACACAACCCTCGTTACATATACTTTATAAAACGTCATCTAAAAAATCCTATTAATTTCTCATAACCTAATGTTTTCATTTACTTGATCTCCGTTACTAATGAAATTTGTTATGTCATTCATCTAATGATTTCATAACCTAATACAAATATTATAGTCGAACTAAATCATATTTTTAAGATATGTCAAATATTATTAAACAAATATTAGGCAATCAAATATTATGTTAGTTATAATTTAGGCATTATTATAATTTGTACAGATTTGTGCAGTTGGTATTCCTTTAATAGATGAGGAATCATAGGACCCTTGTATGTATATATATGGTACACTAATATTAAAAATAATACATCAGAATTATTCTTTAAACCTTTTTATATGGTATCAGAGTCCAACACCAATATCCTCTAGAATATAGGAATAAATGCTTCTTTTTTCATTGAATATTTATGACGACTCCTTTCGATAAAAATTAATCAAAAAAACATGATTTTGGGACTTTCACAGCTACTAAGAGCTATATTTCTACTGTTACCGGATTTTTGACCAAGTTAGGTATATCTAACTATGCCCTTAATTTTTCTATTGTTACTAGGGGTAGTGACTGGATAATTGATTTAGGTGTTACTAATCCTATGACTTGTGATCCTAATAAATTTACTAATATTTCCCCTAATTGTTCTAAAATTGTTATTATTAATGTCATTGGAGTCTCATCTCCTATTAAAGGTGTAGTACTATATCCCTCTCACCCTTTTTACCGATTCCCAATGTTTTATTTGTTCCTACATTGAACTATAATCTTATCTATGTTAGCAAGTTAACTAAATCACATTCTTGTATTGCCTTGTTTTACCCAACCTATTGTCTTTTTCATAACATCCATTCCAAGGAGAAGATTGCTAATGGTAGAGAGATTGAAAAACTATATTATCTTGGAAATATCTCACAACAAACTCATAAAGGCGCATTGGCTTGTCTTGGGAATGATCACATATAAGATAAAAAGAAAAAGGGAATTTTGTTATGATAAAGGCGGTTGGGACATCCCTCTTTTGGTTATTTAAAAAAAAATTATTTCCATCATTATTTCATAAATGTAGTATTTCTGATTTTCTTTGTGAAACTTATATTATGGAAAAAAGTCATCGTGTTGTGTTTCCTTTAAACAATAAAAAAACAGATTTTCCTTTTTCATTAATTCACACAAATGTTTGGGGCCCTGCCCCCACAATCTACACATAATGGGAAAAATGGTTTATTAGTTTTGTTGATGATTGTACTAGGGTAACTTAGGTGTTTTTGCTTAAACATAAAATTGATGTGTGTAATGTGGTTCATTCCATCCATCATAAGATCATTACACAATTTAGCACATATATTAAAGTCATTCGATAAGACAATAGAGGATAATATTTTAAAACCGAATTAATAGAGTTCGTGAACTCTAAAGGCTCTTGCATCAAACTACATGTCCTTATTCACCACAACAAAATAAAGTGGCTGAGAGGAAAAACAGACATATATTAGAGGTGAGAATATCACTTTTGATAGATGGTAATGTCCCATCTCATTTATGGGATGAGACTGTGAGCACTACAGTTTATTTAATTAATCAAACCCCTTCTATTGTGCTTAACTTTCGAAGACCTTTAAATGTGTTGTCTGATCATTGTATCATTCCTTCCATAATTTATTTACCCCCTCATGTTTTTGGACGTGTATATGTTCACTTACACCCACATCAACGTACAAAACTTGAAGAACGAACTATCAAATGTGTTTTTGTTGAGTATGAATCACATCAAAAAGGTTATCGTGCTTACCATTGACCATCAAAGAAATTTTATAACTTTATGGATGTGAATTTAATGAGCTAAATTTTTTTTATGTTGATTTTACACTTCAGGGAGGTAATGAAAGTGAAGTGCATAATCATGATGTTAGTATGTTTGATATCTTAGATATAAAATTATATTGTGAAGATAAATTATCTTGTGAGGATCATTTTCTAGGAAGTGAGTCAATCCTAAATGTGGACACTTATTTTTTGGATAATACAGTGTCTTTTGATCATAACCAATTAGCTCAATCTTTCCACAGGTTCGGCTTGACTCTTCAGAAGTACCTTCTTATCCTATTTTTGATAATACTAATGTAGATGAAACTAATCATGAAATTGTTTCTCTTGATCCTACACTTGATAATACTAATTTAGATGAAATTGATCATGAAATTGATTCTTGTCTGCATGAGATCACCAACACACCAAACACTGAGTCTAAATATGAACCCAACCTCCAAGCCAAAGTTAAATATTCTATTAGTAAATATGTGTCATCTCATAAATTATCCTAGTCATATGCATCATCTGTATCTCAAGTATCTTCAATTTCTATTCCTAATAATATATAAGAAGCTTTGACAGATCCTAGATGGACCAAAGAAATGGTTGATGAGATGACAACTTTAGAAATAAACAACACTTGGGATCTTGTGTCCTTACCAAGAGGGAAAAAAATTATGGGCTGCAAATGGGTATTTACAATTAAGCATAAAATTGATGGAACTGTTGAGAGGTATAAAGAACGATTTGTGGCTAAAGGTTATACTCAGTCTTATGGTGTAGATTACTAAGAGACGTTCGCACTGGTAGCCAAGATTTGTTTCTTTTACAATTTGATGTGAAAAATGTTTTCCTACATGGAGAAAATTTAGAAGAAATTTATATTGATTCTCCGCTAGGCATGATAGATAGATTCAATTGGAATGAAGGTTTTCAAATTAAAGAATGCTCTATGTGGATTAAAACAACCTCTAAGAGCATGGTTTGGAAGGTTTACCAAGTCTATGAAGGCTTTTGGCTATAGAGCAAGTAACTTTGATCACACCTTATTTTTTAAGAGAAGAAAAACAAAAATTACAACTTTGATTATATATGTAGATGACATGATTGTTATAGGAAATAACCAAGATGAGATTTATAGTTTACAACAATACCTTGCATCTGAATTTGAGATGAAAC
Organism: Vigna reflexopilosa; assembly: GCA_027742785.1. Classification (NCBI taxonomy): domain Eukaryota; kingdom Viridiplantae; phylum Streptophyta; class Magnoliopsida; order Fabales; family Fabaceae; genus Vigna; species Vigna reflexopilosa. The sequence continues at coordinate 53,370,060 of CM050911.1, read as the reverse complement.
AACTTGGAAACCTCAAATATTTATTGGGTATTGAAGTAGCTAGATCAAAACATTGTATTTTTCTATTCCAAAGAAAATATATCATTGACTTATTGTCAGAAACTGGGTTGCTTGGGAGTAAACTAGTTGATACATCAATTGAACAAAATCTTAAACTTTCAATGCTCAAATCCAACAAGCATAGACATGGGGAGATACCAAAGGCTGGTTGGAAAATTAATTTATTTGTCCCATACACATCCAGATATTATCTATGTAGTGAATGTTGTTAGTCAATGTATGTATGACCCATGAAAGCTTCATATGGATGTTTGTGATATTTGATGTCCACTTTTGGAAAAGGAATTTTGTTCTCAAATCATGAAAACTTAAAGGTAGAAGGGTATACTAATGCAAAATGGGCAGGTTCAAAAAAATGATAGATGATCTACTTAGATACTTTACTTTTGTAAGAGGAAATCTTGAAACTTGGAGGAGTAAAAAACAGTCTGTAGTAGCAAGATCTAGTGCTGAAGTAAAATTCAGAGGCATGACACTATGTGTATGTGAACTTTTGTGGATTAAAATGTGCTATCAAATTTGGGCTTTAAACCAAATGAAACTGAGTTTGTACTGTGACAATACATCGATTATAGCAATTGCTCACGATCCTATGCAACATGATAAAACAAAACATGTGAAAATTGATAGACATTTCATCAAAGAGAAGCTTGAAACTGAAATAATTTTTGTTCCCTTTGTAAGAGTGTCAAAGAGAGTGCTTAATGAGTTTCTATTCATGTTGAGAATGTGTGATATTCATGCATCAACTTAAGTAAAGTGTTAAGATATGTCAAATATTTTATTAGTAAATATTAGACAATCAAATATTATATTAACTATAATTTAGGCATTGTTGTAACTTCTCCATATTTGTATAGTTATCATTTCTCTAATAAATGAGAAATCATAAGACCCATATATATATATATATATATATATATTACACTAATATTTATCAGGATTATTTTTTAAATATTTGTATATATATTACCACCCAAGTAATTACCGTTCATATAATCAATCCTGATTTCAATTCATTCAATAAATAAAAACTTAATATTTTCCTAAAAACAACAAGAAAAGAAAATTGTTGGAGAAGATGTTTTATGTCGTTCATAAAATAAACGAACAAAATATTTATAATTTAGTTTAGAATAAAACACAATATTTTATAACAGTTTGGAGATAAAAAAATTATATTTAATCTATTAAAAACCGAGAAAAATAAATATATCTAATTAAAATCACTATAAAGATGACTATTTATTTTAAAATTAAAGGGTATAATAAATATCATTTAATAATACCTCACAAATGGCTAATACAATTTCACTTTAACTATCCGAAGTATTAAATAAAATTTATATCTTCATTAAATGATTTAGTAATTAATACCATCAATATCTTCTAAATTTCTTAAAATTATGGAAGCGTTACAATATTGATAATTTACGAATGTATTAATCCACCACTTAATATTTACAGAAATGAAACCCATACTTAAAATTTTCATGATTAAAATTGATACTTAAGAATATTTTATTTACAATATTTTCAGTATTTAAACTAAATTTAATTTTTTTCTATATTATACTTATTTAAGGAATTGTGTTTTTATATACCATAAATAAATGTGGTAAATTAGTTAACAAGTTCAGTGGCTTTACTTTTATGTGTTTGAATGAGATTACACGTGAAAGTTAGATTAGTAAGCAAGGAATTCACTGGAATTTTGTTAATTCTTCTTGTAATTTTATTCTCTAAATCTTTTTTTTTTTCTCTTCTCAAGTAATCCAAACTTTTTTATTATATTTCTGAGAATGAAGATCTTCATTAACATTCGAGGATAAAAATAATATACTCAAGATTTATATACTTAATTATTATTTTGGATATGAGATTTGAAATTACAATTAAAACATTCCACATCACACTTTTCTCCAAATCTCCCAATGTTGCTTTCGCACTTTTAGGTATAAGGTTTTTCTAAGTTCGTAATGCTCCTTTATCAAGCTGTATAGAGATATTTGTCAAAAGTATTTCAATGTTCAAGTCAGTAATATGATTATTTCTTAGTATAATAAAATCTTAAATTCGTAAGAAATATAATCACCTACCTTCTTACTTGAGACTCATATTTATAGGTTTTGAGATAGTCTTATAATTAGAATAGGCTTAATAACCAGTAAACACACCCTTTACTTGTAAACTTGATTATTAGAGATGTTTAAGCATTCAGATAATCAATTAGCCCTTCTCTTGATCGACCAGTTGTTGGAGTAGCAAAGTTAAAGCATGTTTGACGTCCTCCAACTATAAGCGCTGACTAAATGGTCATATGGTACAATCATCATAACTAATAAAAAAAAGTTAAATAATGTTATTTATTTCCATTGTAGATATTCTTAAATCAATATTTTTTTATGCGTCTCAATTCGATTTCTATTTTGAAAAAATTATCCAATAAGAACTTTTTATGTTAGTATAATTCAATCTATTTTTTTAAAAATTAAACAATTTTGTCATTCTCTAAATTTTAACGAAATTTAATTTTAATATAAATCTTATACAAATATTTTTATTAAATATTATATTTTTAAAATACTTTTAGCAATATTAATTTTGTTTATATTTATAATTTAAATTAATTTTTTTAAATTGTTTTAAAGTTGTTAATAGAAAGTGATGTTAATAGAAAAAAAATTCAAAATTAATTTCAACTAACAAATATGCTAAATTTGTTTATTAATTGGATTTCATAAACTAAAATAAATTTATCAATTTTTTCATATTTTTAAATTATTCTATATTTTTAAAATTTAATAATTTCTATACAAATATTTGAGTTGGTTTAAAAAAATTACAAATTCAAATGTAAAGTTTGAAAACAATTTTAAGAAAATTAAAAAAAATTAAATTTAAAAACAATTTTAGATAAAGTTCAATGAAAAATATAAATATAAATAAATTTAATCTTGTTAAAAATATTTAATAAAAATATTTGTGTAACCTTTATAAAAAAAATTAAATTTCATTTAAATTTGGAGAGGGGTACAATTGCATAATTTTAAAAAAAAATTGAAACGATACAAAATAAAGATACAAAGATCAAATTAAGACTATGACAGTGACACATAGTATGACGGTGTGTGACTCCGTCATGGCCAAATCACACTATCGCTACCACATGGCACGAAGCTTGACACTTAACATATTTTTTTATTTAATTAAAAAAATTAAAAAATTAAAAAAAAAATCACGAACTGATGTGTCACCTGTTTAACGTTGTTAGCACATTATTAACGAAAAAGATCTTATTGCATCAAAATTTTCAAAATAAAGACCAAATTGAGACGTAGAAAAAAAGAACCGACCAATTTTTGATTTTTCTACAAAAACGAGAATGAGTGATATGATTTAACTTAGAACAAAATTACATAGTTTATTATTAAAATCCTTTTGGATATTTCTTAAAAAAATAATAGATTTTGAAGTTGTATTTGATACACATTCAATTTTAAATAAACTATTCTAATTTATTTTCGTTAATTTATTGGATATTCTCGTATTGAATCATGTCTCGAAGAATTTTATATATATATATATATATATATATATATATATATTCTCATTTATATATATTCTCATTTATTACTTTTTAAAGAATTTTTTTTTCTTTTATTCTTCGTCAATATATTTATTTATATTTATTATTTGCATAATAAGATAAATTGAGAAGAAATTAAAAGGCACACGTTTATATTAAAACCTCTTTTGGTTTGTTATTTTAGGTTAACCATTTCGCTACAGCCGTTCTGACATAACTTAAATCAACTACAACTCCACCTATAGACCATAACTCCAATCTACCATTTTTAACCCATAACTTAACCATTTAGGAATCTGACCAAGTCACAAATGACCCAATAGACTCCAAACACTCCACTTGACCTTAGTTCACTTACTTTGAAAACTCACCATTCAAAACCTCTAAAATAAACCAAAAACAACTTCAACTTAATCACTTTGCAGATTTACCAACTCAACATCAATTTTTTTTTTCTCATCTAAAAGTTTAAACAAGTTTCAAATAACCAAATAAAATGTCTTAACCCACCAATTAACACCAATTAACCTTAGACTAACAGTTCTAAAATTCACTTATCAAACCTCAAAATTTAACCAAAATGACCTATAACTCTACTAACTTTTTCCTTTTTAACATTTCAACGAGAATTAACACCATTACAATCATACCAATAATATTCACAAGAGTTCCACAAGCCACATAATTTATACAAAGCATCAAGCAACAAAACACTATCCTTACCTTTAATTTCGATTGTTAAGAGAAAACATTCAAAGTTTGAGTTCAGAAGCAGTTGCTCATATTTTACGGGCAAGTTGAAGCATAATCATTAAAAGGGAGGGCAGTTATATGTTACCTCGACGATGTTTTACCGCCTATTCACTAATTGGAAATAAATGATTACGCTGAGTCTGCAGATGCTTCCAAAAGCATTATATGCTACACTCACGTTTTTTTTTATAGTCTCAGCGTCATCTATAAATCAGAAGTTTGTGTTGCTGCTGTTACTTCTTCAATTCTGTAACTCAACATAACAGAGGCTTCAATAATGGCGCAAGAACGTCGATTCGTCTCTCTCTGCGACCCTGCTCTCATCCTCCATCTCTCACTATCAATGCTTGGTTCCGCTTACACTGAAAGTGGCGATGATGCTATCGAAGAAGATGATGATGATTTTGTCTTCGACATAGATCCTACCGTGTTAGTGGATACTCGTAAACTTATAATTGATGAACCGATCGCAGAAGGGTTGCATTCAATTGTCTACAAAGGATGGTGGGTATTCCAATTGCAAAATCTAAGATATATATCAGTTTGTGCTTCTGTCTCTGTTTTTTGTTTTGTTTTTGCACATTGTTTGGTTGACTTTCTTGATCTGTATATTTTCTCTACCATGTGATTCATGCGTTACGCGTTTCATAAATTTTTTCCTTGAAAATTGCTTTTCATTTATTGATCTCTGAGACACTTGTTTTTTAGCTTTAATGCTACTGATTTTCACTTCCTACCTGGATCTCTCTGGGGCTAACTCAGTGTTTTTATTTATGCTGTAAATAATGGAAAATTAGAAATATATATTTAATTTTTTCAAGGCATAAGTGATATTTGTATGTAAACATGTTAATATATAATTGTTTTAATTTTTCTCTAATATTTTTAGAAATCTTTTTATATACCTTTTCAATGATGATAAGTATATTTTATCATAAATCAAACTAGTTATTAAATTAATATAAATCTTAATTTAAAATTCGTCAATTTCGAAATGAATAAATTGGGGTTAACTAATAATGAGTATGCATAACACATAATACATATCTTTAAGAGTTGTTCTATTTTGTGGTGAAATGTTATTAGCAATTAAACAGTTGCCTTATTAGATCTTGCTGCACATTATTTTTCATTCCTACAAATATCATTACCTATTTTTCTATTTTATAATAAAATATTATTGAAAAATAAACGAATTTAATATTTTACGAATATAAATCATATTAAAAACTTGCCATAAGTAGAAAACAATAATAGAGCAGGGAAGTGGATAATATCTAGCAAGTCAATTTGGTCTATTGCGAAGTAAGCATGCAAGTTAGAGAGTTCACTTAAAAAAATCACTTTTTTATTTCAAAACATATATAAACTACAAGTCTTATGAATCTCATCCTTGATAACTTCTTATAATTACCTTACACAATTGCATATGCCAAAACATTAATTTAAAACTTTATATTTAAATTTTTAATTATTTTAATATTTGTTAAAAAATAAAATAGATTTAACTTGTATTTTCAGATGAATAAACTATTTAAATCACTATCTCGTAATGAGTTAAACAAAATTATTATTTTTTTAGTTTACAAAGAAGTGAATCGTTTGTGTTATTTTTATTTTTTTTTAAATAATCCACATGGTAAGGTAACTTGGATGAATTGGATTGTTCCCTTTGAAGATTATAGTTAATAGAAATATGTTGAAAGAAATTTAGAATTAAAAGAATAATGTATTTCTTTGTAAAAATAGGTTGCAAGATTATAATTAATGACAGTTACATTTACTGTTGTATAAAGAAATTTAATGCTCATTATACAAGACACAAATAATTAATGTTTTTAAGTAAAATATATTTAATGCTAAATAATATAACTGCTTTGAAAATTGTTCATTTTGATTATTCATTAAAATTATTCAATTATTTAGTTTAAGTCAATAGAATCCTGGGTGAGTCATACTTTCTTTTACATTTTTTTGTAAAATCCTTTTTTAAACAGGTTCTTTATTATTAACATTCCAAATTCAGGTAATATATTTTATTAACATATTCCAAATTCAGTCCAAATGCTATAACCCCACATGATAGTATTTTGTGATATTATTTAAAACATTTTTTATTATTAATTAAAATTAAATAAAAAGAAACTCTGAATTTAGAAATTTATAGCTTTTATGAGTTTTGTAACTTTCAATATATTTAAAAATGTTAAAATAGCTTAGAAAATATTGTTTTCATAGCACTCATCCCTCTCAAAACCAGTTCATTAAGAAAGAGTGAAGGAAAAATTGCTTCCTTTATGTGCGATGACTTGAAATTGAAGGGTCTACGCATCTGCAGAAGCATGACTAAACACCATGGCTACTGAATATGTCAATAAGTTTCATCATCACTTGATGAAGGTGCGTGAAAGAGCAATGGATAATTATCTGTAACCATGCTTACCAAGTAAGACAGAACCATCAATGAAAACCATATGATATATATATGCTTTTCTAAGATATATGCATTTCTTTTTATAAGGGAAATCCTACTAGCAAAAGATATATGTTTTTCTTTTTATATATATTTTCAAGATCGTATCTTTTCAAAATTATTTCATTCTATGATTTGTTCCCACCAGCATTCCCAAATATTTGCAACAAGGTACTTTTTTGTGATACCACAATTCAAAATGACTGAGTATCTTTTAACCGACCTATAGTGCTTCTTAGGTTACTTTTATGGGAATTAAGCTTAAAACCAGATGCAGCTTGAAGACATCTAAACACATTTTTATAATTACTATGTTTTGTATTTCCGTTGTGCATACAATATAATATCATTTATAAACTGCAATGTACTGTGTTTTTTATTGTCTCTATATTAATAACGAACTCTATCAGCACAAAGTCAATTATAAATATATAATTTGTTTTACTTTTTCATCATCAATATGTTTATTAGGTGGTAAGTTCTAATGCAGATTAGAATTCAGCAAGGTAGCACTAAATTTACATCTAATGTGCAGTGAGAATGAGATGAGATGGATATATTTTCTATGATAATTGATTGTTACTTTGATTAAATCGTTTAAGCAAATGTGATAGCACACTCATTAGCAGTTATAAAATTTGCTTGATTGTTTATAATAGATTGATTGACTTCATTTAAACCTCAATTAATCTATTTCTCAAAATCAAGAAAACTATGCAATGTTATATCCTTATGTATATTCAATGAGTGACGAGAAAATCCCTTTTATGGATAATCTTTCTTTCTTTATAATATATATATATATATATATATATATATATATATATAATATTCAAAAGACAATATTCCTAGCATAGTATTTTTACAAACATGTATGCACAGAAATCTTAAGTGTGACAAAGGAGGGTAAAAAGAAGCATTTAGAAAACTGTGTTTATTATGTTTGTTGCACATAGTCTTTATGCCATTGATTTTTATGTTTGTTTAATACTGCAGAAACAAGTAACCCTTGTATTCTTTCTATTTTGTTGCAATAAAGTTACAAGTTGTAGAATTTTAAGCATTGTGGCCTTCTATATTCTTTTCCAATATTATGTTGTAGCAATCATTGTGACAATTCATATACCTAAAATTATTTAGGCCAGCAAAATATTAAGGCAATATCTTGTTAACCAAATTGATGAGTTGTAATTAACGTGAATTCATATTTATTTTTTCAAATACCTAGTATTTTTAATTAGTTTTTGTTGTTTGCTTGTGGTTTAGGTATGAACTGAATCCTGTATCTATAAAGGTTATGCTTCCAATGCAAACATCAAATGTTCCTTCTTCTTGTAAAGCAAAATTTCAGCGGGAGGTTAACTTGATATCCAAAATTAAACATAAAAATATAATAAAGGTACTTCTCAAAATCTTTTCTTATTTAAGTGCTTCATAATTTGTCTCAATTCTTTTCTTATTTAATGGTTATAAAACAAATTTAATTACCCATGCTTTTGTCTATTATGAAGAAACTCGTTGTTTTTAAAGTGTTTTACATCAACCATGATTAGAAGAACTTTAACCCAATTTGAATTATGTATTACTACTTAAACTTAAAGACCACTTAGGAGTTACAATAAATGATAAAAACACTTGTTAGAGGAGATTTACTCACTAGTGTTCACACGCTCATTTGCATTTGCTTTCTTCTCTTACATTCATGTAGAATGATTATCTTAATCACTCATGCTCTTTATATAGGAATAAATTCAGATTCCATCTTAAATGATAATAAATGGATACTGACGGTCTTACATTTTACACAAACCTTCATTAATTATAATAGTGATTCTCCATAAATTAAGAAACATGTACTTTAAACTTTCCACTTAATTTTATTTATTTAAATATTTTTCAACATTTTTCTGTCAATTTAAGTTTTCATGTAAACCACATGAGAGAATTTTACCTATTTTTCAATTTTACTCTCATCATTGTGTGATCCAATAAAATCTTAAGTCATGAGTCACTTCATATATAAAAGAGACGTCATATTTTACTCAAAATCTGTAATAGATTTATAGTTTTTCTTTTATATATTGTTCACTTCACTATTTTTATTCAATATGTTCTAACTATACATTTAAATTCCTCACACATATATATTGTTCCACTGTACTGCAGACCTTCATAAAAATTTGCTTCTTAAGATTTACTGTGGTTAGTCGTAAAGGATATTAGAATGATCGAATTGTAAAGACTTTTTTGGTTAATTAACTGGATGATTGACTAGAGAAAAGTAATTTAGCTACAAGTATTGCGTAATTTAAACTCATTTTGCAGTTTATTGGCGCCTCTGTGGAGCCAACAATGATGATAATTACAGAACTTTTGGAAGGTTGTTCGCTACATAAATACCTAGAGAGAATTTATCCAAATGCTCTTAGTTTAGAGCAATCCATAAGTTTTGCTTTGGATATTTCTCAAGCCATGGAGTATCTGCATGCAAATGGCATTATTCACCGCGATCTAAAACCTGGTAATTATGTTTGGTTATAATGATAAGTATCTATACAATGTGCTATTTGAATGACTTTTTACGTTTTGTTGTATATTTTGTCTTCTCTGAAATTTAGTATGTCTTTTAAATTAACGCTGTTTGTTAACTTATGGAATGTCTAATGTAGATACAGACCAATTAAGGGGAACCAATAAATATAAGTATTTTTATTTCTTTACCTTTACAATAACTAGTTCCGTCACAGTAGTCAAGGAAACTCATTAACACTGATTGATTTTCATATATATATTTTTTCTGAGTACAAGAGGTGCAGTCATTTCAGTTACAATTTATCCATGACTTATTTAGGTAATTTGCTTCTTCCCAAAGACAAAATGCAAATATTACTTACAAACTTTGAGACAGCTAGAGAGGAGATATCTGGTGAGATGACTTCTGAGGCTGGTACATATCGGTACATGGCTCCTGAGGTACATGCTATGGTAGATTTGTCTCTGCATATAAGTATCTACCAACACTATATCTATATATGTATATGTGTCCGTTTACGAGAATTTTCTTCATGTGTTTTGATGTATAATCCTTACATTATCTGCATCAGTTATTCAGCAAGGATCCACTTTCTAAAGGAGCCAAGAAATGCTATGACCATAAAGTAGACGTCCATAGCTTTGCTATGGTTCTATGGGCAATAGTTAAAAACCAGATTCCATTTAAAGGAAGGAGTGACTTGCTGGCAGCATATGCTACTGCAAAAGTAAGTCATTACCAGTTACTCTTAGTTCCAATTTTACTAATGAAAGTGTCATTTTTCTTCCTTAGTTAGTCCTTTCTTTCCATTTTTAATATATTTTGCTTTAGAATAATGTTTATTTTCATGATAGACATATTGATCTTGTGTTACCAAATTAGTCCTTCAACAATTAATGTCATTTATTTGCTCTTTAAAATCAAAGTTATTATCCTTCTAAGGATTGGTTGTGGTATGTTTATGTTGTTATTGGTGGTTGCAGAAGATGAGACCTAGTTTGGAGGGTTTTCCAGAAGTTCTACTTCCATTACTGCAGTCTTGTTGGGCAGAAGACCCAGAGCTACGACCTGAATTCTCAGAGATCACCCAAATCCTTGAAAAACTTCTCCATGACTATCACTCAACAGGTATATCAGCTGATGAGGAAAAAGTATGTCCAACTACAAGTGTGCATGAACTTTTCCCCAATTATGTTGATCAAGACAACTCAGAACATCAAAATGAGGCCCAGAATCTGAATACCAGTGTCTGCTTAGAGGGACAATCTGAGGTCATAACAGAAAACTCTAGTCCAGTTTTAGCCCAAACCAAGCATAAAAGGACTCTTAAGAAGTGCAAGGGTTTATGGTTATGCTTTCGAAAATGCTTTCACAATTCTTAAAAAAACCTACATTAAGCAAGATCATAGGTGAGTCATTTATATATATAGTTGCATACATTTGGGGAAAGGCTTTAGTAGTGATTTGGTTGTATAGTCCAAATTAATACTCGCAACTTTGAATACTCTACTTGCTGGTATGTCTAATTAAACCAAGTATTCCCTGTGTGATGTTTAGTTGTCAGAAATGTGTGGATCTGGTTTAAAATAAGGATTTTAACTTTTTGATTGATCCGTTTTAAATATACAAATTAATAAAATATTTGTTCTTAAAAAATTGTTAAAAAAAGTTATTAAAATATTATTATTTTTTTTAAAACTATATATATTAAATTTGAATGGATTAATTTTAGATTATTTTATTTTTTAAATATAACAATTCAAATTTATTAAATTTTAATTTTTTTTTATTTTGATAAAGTGTTTAAATTACCACTAAGTTCAAAAAAATATTTAAATATAAAATAGTTATTAAAAATTCAAAAACTATAATTATTATTGATTGATGTTATTTTTCGATTAAAGGTCATTGATAGTTTTTTATTTGATATTTGTAAAACTTTCTCTCATTTCACTTCAACCTCATTTATTTATGCCGATAACGATTAAGTTTATTTATATAATGTTGACAGTTAGAAATTTTTTGTCGACATTTTGTTATCAATATCGATTAACAAATTCTCAAATAGAATTTTGTAAAAAAAAATAAAAATCCTAATTAATGTTAGTTCAGTCTTTTTTGCTTTCAAGTGTATAAGAAAGGTAAGAACCTAGAAATTAACTATTAGGATTGATAGGTGTTTTAAAATAATAAGGCCTAATATTTTAATTTTAATATAATTCAATAATATAAATAGAATTTTTTAAACTTGTTTTATTATTTAAAACACAAATCATTTTTCTAAAAACTCTTCTCTTGAGTTCTCTACCTTTTCTTTACCTTTTATGACTCCTGAGTCATTTCTTTGACGATCAAGAAGTACCTAAATGAACACAACAATGAGGTCTACGTTTCCATCTGATCAATTTCTTCCATAAAGCAAGTAAAGTTTCTGCTTTTTTTTCCTTTCGTTGTTTTGTTCATAAAATCTCTAGTTTAGAGGTGATGCATGTGTCGTCCACCTCTCTTTTCTTGTTTCTTATTAATTAGTGGTCCTAAGGACTCACTTTGATTTCAATTTCATGGTGTGTAGACATTTCTAGAATTCCTTGAGTCTAAAGTAAGGGTTACGATGTTTATAGAGCTCGGTAGCTTTAGTGTAATGTAAGGGAAGCTAATGTTGTTTTATAATTAAATTATTAAGTATAAAAATGATAATTTGTGGTATATGAAATTAATGCATGTTGTTGATTGTGTTAAAAACGATTGATTAAGTATTGAGTGTTTTGTAATGATGGTTATTGGTTGAATGATGTTGATGTACCTTGCTGATTCTATTTGAACTTGATAATTGTATGGTAAATGTTGTGGTTGAAATGTTTTAGTCATTTTGATTGTGATTAAAAGTGAAGTAAAATGGAAATGGGTAGAGTAGTAGGTGTTTTTGGTTAAAATAAAGAGGTTTTGGTATGTGAATTTTTAATTAAGGGTTAAAAATAGTAAATTTTAGTTTTTTGGTATATTATGACTTGTTCAGACCTTTAGTTTGCAGAGTTTTAAGTTTGAAGAGGTAGTTTTGAGTTTGGGTACTTTTTGAGTTATCATATGGGTTTAATGCACCTAGTTTTGGGTCTAATGATCAAACAACTACTTTGTTTTAGTTGTAAACACGTTTTCATATCAATTCTAGTGTGTAAGAAATCATTTTAATTAGTTGGATAATTCTCAGGTGCATCAAAGACTATAAACATAGTAGGCTATCAATTGATAATCATGCTTAAACATGATTAGTCGACTAATCTGTGCTAATTTATTTTTAAAGCTCGAGTGCTAACTTGTGATGTTTAATGATCGACCATAAATATGCTACTGATAAGTTCGACACCACATAGTGATCACTCAGACCGACAGGTTGTCATGATACATAATGTTCTGGCTATTAAAGAAGGACAAAGTCATGTGTAACAATTTGTTTTATTAGATTTCGTGCTCATACAATAACATTATGCCTACATAAAAATAACAAAAATCTATAAAAATAATTAATTTAAAATAAGGGTGGCTTTTTTTAAAATGATTCATGAATCATATAAGTATGATGTTATTATATAAACATAATCATATTATTAATCAAGTCATTTAAATATTTAGAATTGATTAAAACCAATAATTACATATACATCCATCAAATGAAAATTAGGTTGCACATTTTTTTTTCATATTTATCAAACTATTCATTTTTATCGTGTTTATAAATAAGTTGTTCTCATTGGAATTTGAGTGTGGTCTTTACAACAAGTGGTAGGATCTGTGTGGACGGAAGAATCTGATGTGTATTCCTTAAGAGCTGGAACACAGGAGAGATCCACTTACAAAAAACTCTCTAATGCTTAAATCATTAAGATAGTTTGAATATTTATGTGTAAGAGAAAATGAGTATGGATATAAGTGTGTATTCCTTTGAAAATACTAGATATATTTATAGGATTGATTAGACCTTAAGTCCATACTATAAAATTCATAAATGTGGTAGAACTTATTTCAAATAAATAATAATAAAAATAATAAGATGACATCTTACCGGAAATAACAATAATAATATTAAATTGATATATTAGTTATAGTTATCGTTAATATGTGAGTATTTCTTCTAATATATGTATTTTGAATTGTTGTAAGGTGATAGAATTTATTAAACATTGTATTCTTTAGTTTTCTATTGGGTTAAGTCGATATATAAGTAATTATAAAAAGCTATTTATAAGTTTACTAGCATAAATATTTTTTAGATAAATAAATAAATTTCATAGATTTTCTTAATCGTAATAAAAATACTTAAAGTGCTTTTTATTTTATGATTTTCAATTTTACCTTGTAAAAAAGACATGTTTAAAGAAACTAAAACCGAACGATACAAATATAAATGATAATATAATATATAGTGCTCTTTTAAATAAATAAAAATAAAAATACAACTTTTCCTAAGATAAAAGTTAATTGTTTTATTAAAATATAAATAATTTGAAACAATAAAAGAAATAAAATGAATGAAATTATAACAATTAATATCCCCGAGACATTTAGTTTTTGCGTATGATAACATCTGTTTCTCTTCTCTCTCTTCATAAATGAAAAACTACGGTTAGCAAAAATGTTTCATTGAATTCCAAGGAGTAAGTTGTAATATAAAAATGAGAACAGCAAGTAATTCATTTATTATTTATATTTACCAGTAAATGTAATACAATATAAAAAATATATTATCAAATATCGGTAGTCGGAGAACCATTTAAATCAACTATAATTCCAACAGATAAGAAAAGGGTAAATTACCATTCAGTCCCGGTCTCGAGCATAGGTTTGGAGATGGGCCAATCCGTGGAAGAAGATTGTTTTTTTTAATTTAATTTAAAATTTGAATGATACGCTCTGACGTTTAACAGGAGTGTTAAAGATTTGTGGTTGTTTTTTAATTGAATTTAAAATTAAATAATACACTGTTAAGGATATGTGTGTTTAGAAATTAGGTAGAAAAGGAGGCATGGAAAGGACGGAGAGAGGAAGAATTAAAATGGAAAATAGAAATTGATATAGTAATAATAAAAAAGAATATTAAAAAAAGTTATCCACAAAAGCACTTAGTTGTCAGATGAGTCATCGCGAAAGTTGCAATGTCTCAAACCTAATCCAGTGAGACGCGGACACCCCACAGCTGTAATGTAACCCTATTCTCCGCACGTGTCACGCAAGAAGCCCTAAACCCAATCCAACTCACTCTTCCTCTCTGGTTGGTTTCAGTTTCAATCTGAATTTCAATTTTCAATTTATGTTTTCATATTCCAATTAGTGTCCGCTGGTAGAACCCACGTGCCCACTCCACACCTTCCTCCTTTTCTCTTTCGAGTTTCCAACGCAACAACAGCCACAGGAGTTGTTGAAAATAACAAACATTTACTGTTGTTACCCTTCTACCTTCTCAGACGCACGCCACAAAAAACACCTCCTCTTCTCAGACACAACACTAAAAAACGTTTGCAACACCTCAGTTTCGCTTTTCCCATAATACAACTGTAACTACATCAAACCAAAAGCCTAGTGTCAAATTATTGACTTCAAATTTCAAATCCACTTTGTCCCATCCCACCTGGACTTCCACCTCATCGCTTCTCTCAACGCCATGAAAATAGGTCAGGTTCTTTCTCTTCTTTCTAGCCCCTTCTCAAATTTATTATCAATACCAATTGCTCCAAGATCCGTGGTCAAACTTTGTTCTTTGCTTAACTAGTATTCTTCTATTTATGTGTTCCACTGTCTTTGGCTTTTTACCCAGTTTGATTTTTCCATTACACAATGCTCTCTTACTTTATTTTCTTTTTTGTTATTGTTATTTGGGGTTGCTTTGTCGTGTGACCTTTCAGAGAATTCCAATTTTCTGTTACGTCTTTTCCTGCATGTTTCTTGATTCTCATACTTTTTTTTTTTTTATTTTGTTTCTACTCTTTAGTTTGTTTTTTCCTTACTTCTTTAAATATCCTGAGGAACCTGAATTGTTTTTGTTTGATGTTATTGCTAGCTAAGGAAAGTAATTTTTGGTGTGTCTCTGTCTGTTGCATTCTCTTAAACAGCAATACGATTGTTGAAAGGAGTTGCTTGGTGCTAATGCTTATGCTTGCTTAGATTTCCAACCAAATCTCTGATTTCAGAAAGATTTAATTTGATATATGGGGTTAAGTTTTGGTTTGGTTTGCGGATCTAGAAAAGAGAGGGAATTATCATGTAGTGTAAAAATATAGCACCATCTCATGAATTAGAGTGAGGGCAGAAAGGGAAATTTTACCTTTTTTTGATTAGGTTTAGTGAAGATAAAAAAAAAGGACTTACAAAATAAATAAATTGTATAGCTGAGAAGGATATTTCATATTTTTTTGTGTTGAGCTGTATTGCTTCCATTTCATCATTTGAAAGTAATAGATTGGTCCAGAAAACTAAGGGCATTGTCAAAGTAGATAGATGGAAAATATAGTATAATAAAATTCCCTTTTTAATCTGTGGCATCTAACAAAGTACTCAAGAATTGCAATTGCATATATTTGATTTGAATGAACCTCTTTAAAGGACCTAAAACGCAATTGATACATTAAATGACCTAAAACACAATCGTCACTTTGGTAAACCTGACATAATACTGAATAGCACGCAATAGCATAGAAGTGGAGAGGCCTTGGACTGATCTGAGATTCAAATATCGGCGATTGCAGCTGCACTAGTGGCCAAAACAGTGGCTTATTTTGTGTGCTATAGAGGGGTTTTCATGATATATAGCCTTCAATATGCCATTTTGACCCCTGGAATATCCCTTGAATCCTGTTGTCCAGATAAATGTTCCACAAATTACCTCTTTTTGTCCTGGGTTCCCACATGCTTTAGAAGTGTTTTTTTTTTTCATGTGCTGTGTTAGTTTTTCTTCCTTTATATATCAGTTCATATTGTAACAGTTTTTATGTAATTTGTTATGTTCTTGTTCTAAATTTAACTGTTATCTTTCATTACTATGTTGTTATTGCTTGTAGATTGATGGTGGTTGTGTGTGTAAACTGACAGTGGGACTTGATATGTGTGACACATACCATTTATAGTTTGTATTATAACATTAAAAATAAAGGTCATCACACATCCTGCTATAGAATTTTCAAAGTTGGCTGCATCATTGTCTGAGATTGATTACCAGGATTCTAAATTCACATAACTGAAATTGTACTTATGAATATACAAACACACATCAATTTTTGCATGACATAATTATGTTATCCTTTTGTCTCTACTGCTTTATGCTCCATTCAAGGTTTGTTTTTTAGTATTTATTCATTGTACTAATTTTCTGATAGTTGATGGTTACAAGAGCAAATGGTGAATTGATAGAGGGAAATAAAAAAAAAAAATCCTAACTTCATTAATTGAAGAGTGGGAGTCTGGTTACCCCGTAATGATGATGTAAATTCCATTTGTAAAAGAAATGTGTAATTAAATATTTCTTTGGTGAATGAAGCACACGAAATAATATTTTAAACTCATTTTCACCATAATTTTGCAGTAGATTTAATAGTTTCTGCTATTTAGTGTCAGTGGTTTTGTCATCTAATTTATATTTGTTGTATTCAGTGTGTGTTTTCTGACATAGGAATCTATTCAACTTGATCTTATGACCTCCACAGATATCAGCATTTGATCATAGGTCCTTTTTTGTTTTTGCGGCCGAGAGGAACTGATTCCAAACTATTCTATATGGGGGCTGGGGAAGAGAGCACAACTAAACCTTCAAAGTCATCTTCATCAGTTCAGGTCTTTCCCCAACTAATCTTCCTGCTCGTTTTTTATTTTGCCTCTCCTTCCTCTCGTGTCTCCTTATCTTCTCTGTTTACACTAGCAGGAGACACCAACAGTGCCTGCATATCCTGATTGGTCAAGCTCCATGCAGGTAGGAATATATGTTAAATAGGTTCATCAGTCTTCACTTATGCTGAAGCACTTCTGCAGATAAATTATGTTGATATCTAATGCATTTGCTTTTTACTAGGCCTATTATTCTCCTGGAGCCACTCCACCCCCCTTTTTTGCCTCAACTGTTGCTTCCCCAACTCCCCATCCCTTTTTATGGGGAAGCCAGGTAAATCTAGTAAATCATTTGGAATATATGCAATTATACTTTATGGAAGAGAATCTTCGTTTACAATCTTGTTATTTTTCCAGCATCCCTTGATGCCGCCATATGGGACACCAGTCCCATATCCAGCTTTATATCCTCCTGGGAGTATCTATCCTCATCCAAGCATGGCAGTGGTAAACCACTTTTTCACACTCTAATCCCTGGAATGCCTCTATGCCTGACCAGAAAAGGATGAATTTTATCTGTTTGTAGGCAACTATTTTCACTACTTTACTATAGATGGGCATTTTAATTCATAATCTATCATTTTTTTTTGTTGGCTTTAATCATATTGCTAGACTCCGAGTGCTATCCAGCAAAGTACGGAGATTGAAGGGAAGGGAACTGATGGAAAGGATCGAGACTCGTCCAAAAAATTGAAAGGAACTTCTGCAAATACAGTTTCCAAAGCAGGAGAGAGTGGAAAGGCAGGCTCAGGTTCAGGCAATGATGGCATCTCGCAAAGGTTTGGCAAACAACTGAATGAACTAATTAATTTAGATCTTTTCTATTTCTTTTCTCTTCAATATACATTTTTAAAATGAATTTCTATTAAAAAAATATGAAACAGTGGTGAAAGTGGTTCGGAGGGTTCATCAAATGCCAGTGATGAGAATACTAACCAACAGGTAAATAACAGATTACCATTAGTAAATGTGCTTTCACTTGTTTTTGTAAATAATAACCGTGCTGAAATATAAACAAGCCCTGTTTTTCTTTTGCAATCACTTGGCTTTGTTATTTTGATGTTCACAGCAAAAGTCTGAATGGTTTAGTTAACAGCTTGTTGATTTTTCTCTAAACTGTTTTTGGCTCTTTTTTTTCTGATGTTTCTCCACAGGAATCAGCTACAAACAAGAAGGGAAGCTTTGACCTGATGCTTGTGGATGGTATTCATCACCTCCATTCATGATTATCTTTTTTTCCTTCTCAATTGCTGAGATGAGTTATCGTTTCCATTAACTTTTCAGGAGCCAATGCCCAGAACAATTCTGCGGGTGCCATTTCTCAATCTTCTGTGCCTGGAAAGCCTGTTGTCTCAATGGCAGCTACTAATCTTAATATTGGAATGGACTTATGGAACCCCTCATCTGGTGGTGCAGAAGCTGCAAAAATGAGACATAATCAATCTGGTGCCCCAGGAGTTGTTGCCCTTGGTGAACAATGGATACAAGTATGAGTCGTACAGTTGTTTTGCTAATCATGTTTTGCTTTTTGTGGTGAACAAATAAACATTCCTTTACATATAATAATATATTTGAAAAGCAATTTTTTGTTGATACTGTACATCTGTTCCTAGGTATGGTCACTCAATACTAGGAGGATTTTGAAGGAAGGAAAAAAGTCCTCAAAGTTAATAGATTGTGTTGCCTAGATTATCTTTTGTTTGAACTTGATTAGTTGGTTTTAGGCTTAAAGACACTTTGGGTCCTTCTACTATTGCCAAAATTTGATTTTGGTCATTTTTTACCATGTGCAAATTTGGCCACCTATTAATATAGTGCAATTCTGGTTCATCTAATTATTCAATATACAATGTTTGTGTTGAAGTTATACTCTCCTGGGCTACCATGTTAGCACTTTCATGCTGATGTGGTGGCACTCAAGCATTGTCATGTCAACATGTCTATGAAATATTAGACATCAAGTTGGTAGATGACCCAAAATTGTAAAATAGTAGAGATCAAATGTGTGCAAAAAAATTAGGAGGACCAAAGTAGAACCCCAACACTACAGGGATAAAAAGGTGTAATTAACCCTTGCTTTTATTAGTCTAACTACTGTAAGAGTATATCCTCAAAAAGAAAAGAAAAACTAAAGTAAGAGTATAATAGTAAAATATTTTTAATGGCTATGCTTGATTTTGGTAGGATGAACGTGAGCTGAAAAGACAGAAGAGGAAACAGTCGAACAGAGAGTCAGCCAGGAGGTCAAGGTTACGCAAGCAGGTAACTTTCATCTAATATCTATTTCATGCACCCTTGTTACTGGTGAAGATTAGAAGTATTTTCAATTGCTTCGTATTTTGAGGCTAGAAGCTATATTATTTGAGTATGCAGGTTCTTTCATACTACCATTTTACAATTTAACAGAGAATAACGACGTGTTTTGCATTTTTTTTGTACTAACCAGGCTGAGTGCGAAGACTTACAAAAGAGGGTGGAGACACTGGGAAGTGAGAATCGAAAACTCAGAGAAGAGCTTCAGAGACTTTCTGAAGAATGCGAGAAGCTTACATCTGAAAATAATTCAATCAAGGTATAGATTGTTCTTACCATTCTTCCTTCTCGAGTCCTTTACCTTTTGCAGTTTATAGATTTGACATTTCTCAACTCACGACATCAAAATTATCTTTTGAACATAATTGCTTTAAACAGGAAGAGTTGGAACGGATGTGTGGGCCAGAAGCAGTTGCTGACCTTGGATGAACCATCGACATGTTCATCGGTGTAGTGTTTGATGGTAACGACAAAATTTGATAGTTTCTTAATTAAGACGAATCTGCAGCTGGAATTTTCTTATGAATGGCCCGGTCTCTTAATTGAGAATAGGATATAATGTTTTTCCTTGTTATACTAATTTATATCATTAACCCTCAATTGTAATTGCCCTTATGATTTTACATGTCATTTGTTTGTAATATTTACCAACCAGTACCGTAGAATAGACAAATGTAGGCTACTTGAGCTCTTCTGTTCAGAACATAGTTTTGCAACTGGTGTTGAGAGTCTTGCTTCAACTTTTGAAATCTTCATTACTTCACTTTAGAGTCATTTTTTGTTCGATGCTATTCATGTTCTCGTGTTCAGCTGATTGAAGAATGTTATAACCCTAACGCACGCTATTATTACCTGTCAAAACTACATCCCTTCTCGCCGAAATTTTACTTCCTGAGGGATTTTGATTTTCGTATTTTAGTTAAGAAGGCATCTTTGTCAAACATAATTCTTCTTACCTTCTAACTCAAGATTAAGCTCAACAACATGTCTCTGTTAGAATCTTTAACAAGTTAAATGGTCTGTTTATCAATCTACGCCATAATGCTTCTTTCTCAGCTTGACCACTCATCTTATAACTTTTGGCTTAAAATAATCTTATCAAGTCATTCTTCTGAGCATTTTTTATTGTATATTTTTTATTTCTAACACTCCAAAATCCTTTACCGTAGAGATTAAACTTCTATGTTAAACTTTACAATACATCAAATATAATGGAAATGTAACGAGAGAAATTAATTTGTTCTTTAAGATTTTTCTATGCTAAAGTATTCAACTTATCAAATATTGTAAAACATTATTAGATAAAACATAATTTTAAAACATGAAATAAAAGAGAGAAAAGTTTGTTAAAACCAGATCCGAATAATTTTAAAACATTAAAACCAAGATAAAAGTTTAATATAATCAAAATACAATATTTTTTATATTGTTCTATCTCTAACTTATTATTGTTTACTATTCTAATAAGATTACTAACCATAAAATAGTTATACGTAATATATTTACCTAACCTTTACAGCATCTTAGTTGAGTATATTAGTATATTTTTACCTGTGCAACGCACAATTCTTTTTCTTAAAGTGGAATTCATTTTTATTATTAAAAATAATTTTTATTACATAAAAAATATAAGATTGATGTGATATTTATTGTATAATAATTTATTTGATTTAAAATATTAATAAGAGTTGATTTAAATTCAAATGTATTGAAAATATTTTATTAAAATTTAATAAAAAAAGTATCATATACATGAATTAAATTATATATATTTTTAAATATATATATATATATATAGAGAGAGAGAGAGAGAGAGAGAGCATATTTATGCATTATATTATAAAGAAAATAAAAAAATTGAATTAATATCATTGTAAGATAATATTTTTAATACAGTAATTTAAGTCAAATATAATTTCATAAATTACATAAAAATGGTATACATTACAAAAAATTATTTTTATATATTTTATATAAAAATAAAATAAAATAACTAAGAACTATAGCATTAAAATAATTAAAAAATGAAGTACAATAAAAGAAAAAATCAAAATAAAATTGGATGATATATAATAATGATTACTAAAATTCGGCACAAATTATTAAAATTTAAATATAAAATTAAAATTAATTCAGTAAAATAAATTATCATATATAATTATTAAGAAAAAGAATAATAAAATTAACAATACATGATAGAATGAAATTATTGAAGAAAAAAAAGTTAGACGCCTTTATAATGGATAACACACATTATTATAAAAATGTGTCCAATACATAGCTCCAAGCACAAGCTCTTGACATCGTATCTTGTTAATCAGCTCTTGCAGAGTTTTTGTGCCTCCTATAGAAGAAACAAACATATCTAGACTAAACCACAAAATAGATAGTGTCCACCGGTTTTGGATTAAAAGAAAAGAAAAGAAAAAAAATTCTACTTTTTCATTTTTGTTTCATTTATATATTCAGTTTAGAGAAGAGAGGAAAGGATAAAAACATCGTTAGATAATTTGAGATACTAATAAGTGTATTAAATCACATCAAGTCTAAATATATTTTTTTAAATAACTTGCGTTTGTTTAAAAACCTATTATTATTTATTAATTAAGGCTAAACATTTTAAAATAATAAACTTACCGAATTTTAAATAAGATAATATAAAATTTTAGAAAATATTTAAATTGATAAAATTAATTATGCTGTAGAGACATCGTCAAGATTAAATTTCATGTTCCAATTCAATGTAAAATTACTAACCAATTTATTTTAAATTTATACTATAACAATTACATCACATGTTAGTAAGTCCTAATTTTTTAGTGTCAAGCCTAAACCTTAGTAATAAAACCTCTAATCCTTTAGATAATTTTATCAAAAATTCGCATTAAATTCATATGTTTAAATTGATTAATTAATAAAGGTTCTAAATTTATTTCCCAAAAATTAAATACCAACAAATAAATCAATAACCATGTAATTAAGAACAAAACACCAAAGTAGTGAAAAAAAAGGTATATTAAGTAGCATAAATCAAAAAGAGTAAAGATACATTTCATCCAATCCTAATGAATAAGAAAATTAGTTACTTCTAGATATTCTAAGTATTAAAAAAGGATAGATGATGAAAATACTAATGATGATAAGTATTTCCAGCTTGTGCTTTTGTCTTATCTTTTGTAGGGTTAGTTCCATATTTCCAAAAGATAATTTTTTAATTCTATGACATATTCTATTTAATGATTTTCATAACACACATGTACATGTGGTTCGATGAATTGGAATTGTTGGACAACTTGACTTCTCTCGTTGGGAGGTATAGTCTTGCTCGCTAAGTAAAGTGGACCGAACTGACTAGCCTAAAAATTGTACTTGAATGATAATCCTTAATATATTCTTCAATCTTTCTTAAACCTTATTATGAACACCAATGTTTTAAAAGATAATATATTATAAGATTGAAAACACTTTTATAAGAGTTACGGTGTTTATTGTATATTTTTTTATGTAAATAAGTTGTATTTATACACTAGTGCAAAAATGACATATAATATCCCTAGTTCCACGTGGCATGACTCAAAATTCAACGTTAAAAATAAGCGGTGACATTTTTGTAAAAATTTTGTCCAAATTGACATCATATTTCTCACAAAAAACATCAATTAACAATTTGATCTCCGTCTTAGGACTAACAAACATTAAATAATGTCGAACTACCCCAAGTTTGACTTCTTTTAACATTTTTGGCTCTAGAACCCACGTCAAATTAGTAATTGAAGTCTATTGTAAGGGGTTCGATGTTAATTTAACTTTTAAAATTTTAGAAACAGTGCTAACACCTTCACTTTTCTCTTTCTCTTGTTTATGCGAAACCTCCTACCCAAGTGCAACGACAACGCCAAACTCATAGGAGCAAGTTTTTCAACCATTGCACTCCATTTTGCCTTAGTGATGCTCGTTTTGGCTCAAAATTCCATTCGCTTTGATTGTATTTCACATTAAGGTTGGTATTTTCATTCATTAACCATTATAGAGTACTCAACTATGAGATATTGATAAAAAAAAATTAGATTTGTGAAGATTTTGTGGTGAAAAATTTCAAGTGGTCATAACTTTTGTTGCGAACATCGGATTGAGAAGCTCCAAAAATGAAAGTTGTTGCAAATAGTGTGACAAACGCATTGACCAATACTCAAAGGAGATTGGGGTTCTGGAATTTTCAAAATCCATCGTTTAAGTTATGCTTTTTATTTTCTTAGTATTTTTTATCCATTTTTCTATACTTTACATTTTTATTTTAGA
Source organism: Vigna reflexopilosa (assembly GCA_027742785.1). Taxonomy (NCBI): domain Eukaryota; kingdom Viridiplantae; phylum Streptophyta; class Magnoliopsida; order Fabales; family Fabaceae; genus Vigna; species Vigna reflexopilosa. The sequence continues at coordinate 53,346,171 of CM050911.1, read as the reverse complement.
TACCCATATTACTTCAAAATTTCTGAAAATTTTACTAGTATATTCTTATATCATATATTGATTTTCTATGATTTCAGTGAAAAAATATTGACAATTTTTTTTTAAATAAAACTCACAAATAAATATTTGTTGTCCTGCATCGTACTCAATTAACATATGTTATTAATGTAACAGATGTTAATTAGCGTCTGTTTAGAGACAACATACATTAATTTGGGGTCTTCTGCTATGGTGTTAGACCTAAAATCCTTGTTAAAAATATTTTTTGTGTTAATGATAGATAAAAGAGAATAAATAATATTAAATAATAATAAATCTTGTTAAAATAAAATAAATGTAATAACGTTCAAAAGGTTCGCTCATAAATACATTTATAAAATTAACAATACATAAAAGTATCAATAGGATTTTTTTTTAAAGTATAATAACATTTTTAACAACTTGAGAGTCAAATTATTTTTCAAGGTACCTCCAATTATGAGATCAAGACCTTGAGAGTGAGATCGATACCCCGTAAACCATCATGAATTAAAGGCTTTCATATTACAAGATTAATTAAAAAAGTACATAATTTTATGTAAAGATTATCTCAACCATGTGAGAACATTGTGATTTACAATTAAAGTACAATATGAAGAAAAAAAAATCATTTACCCAATCAATGTACCAAAGACAAAAATCAACTTATTTGTATCACAGGTGCATCTACTAAGAAAACCATGATTGGCTAATAATGTCACAGAAAATATAATGCATATCTTAGTTTAGTCAAGTTAATCCGATAACATTAATGGCTGCACTACTTATATAAAAATGGAAAATGATCGTTGTTGTGTAGAGTCCTTGTGATTTCTCATTTTTGTAGCTATCCACTTAGAATTTATTTTGTGTCAAATGGAAATACACCTATATATATCGATCACTGAATCTTAGTTAGGAAGATACCTGCCATTGTTTTTTAACGTAATTAATTCCACTAAAAAAATATAAGCTAAATTAACCATTTACAAGCATACCACAGATATGAGGAGAAGCTTGAACCCAAATTTTCAACTATATTATTATTACTATCAATATAATTATAATAACATTCATAACAAAAATATTACTAATATTATCGACTAAATTATCTCCATCTTCTTCTCAATTCCAATTACGTAATGCTCCATCATCATTAGACTAAGATATTGTCGTTTATCAATTCAACCATTCATTATCATCCACACCTATATGCCACTCTTTATTGTCCACCAATGCCATAATATGAGAAATATGGTCGAGTATTTCAACCATTTAAGTCGTGTGAGCTTAAAGTTTCATAATATATAAGATTGTACTTCATCAATATGTTCTGAAATTTTAAGTAAAAGTTGTGTTTCACTTTTATGCCCATATTACTCGGCTCAATCACGTAGACACCTTTTTTTTTTAGTTCTTCTTGATCTTAACACTACACATGTCAAGAAAAAGCTTTGGATTTGATTTTTGACTAGAGGAAAGAGTTATGAATCAATAATTCTTTTTTATATAAATAAACGGAAACTTAAATTCTATATTAAACTCTTTTTCAATACATTGTTTTGTTTTGTTAAATTTATATGGGTATTTTACTATCTCGATTCCTAATATTTAATGACTAAAAAAGGACTGATGTTGACAAGACTGAAATAAAATGAAGACTTTAGTGTATGTGAGTTTAAGGCTAATTATAACATGATGGTTTTCTTCTTCTTTGTGATTAAGATGATTTCTTTGTGATTAAGATGATTTAGGGTGTGTTTGTTTTTTAAGTTGGATTTGGAAAAGTAGATTTAAGGAGAAAAAGAGAAGTGAGATTGTTTGGATTAAGAGAAAAATAGTGAGAAATAAAGAGATTTGAAATGAAATATTATAAAATTTAATGAATGATGGAAACTCTTTTTGTTTTTAATAGAACTAAAGGAGATATATGATTAAAGAAAGACACTTAAAAATTAAAGAGTGCAAACAAAATAAGAGTTTAATAAACATTACTAATGCCTAAGTGTAATAAAAAGAGTTGTTTTTTGTGAAAGCATTTGTTACAAATTATTAAGTCTCTTTTCAACCTAATTTGAAAATGAGAGACACTGATAAATAAGGTCCATTTGAATTTTAACTATTCAATAAAAAAAAAAACTATAATAAAGTTAGCATGAAACAAATATGGCTAAGTTCCTAGCGCCATGTTTCTATTTTTCTCTATTGCTTAAAGCAATGTGTGGGTCCCACTTGAGAGTTGTCCTGAAGAAACATGGCAAGAACAGGGATTAATAATGGAGGGAGACAAGGGATTACAATGGTTTTAAGAAAATACATATTAGAGTGCCAACAACAATATTAGAGAATAATTAGTGGCAATGCAATTATTCAATTGTAATTTTTAATTTTACACTCATGCAAATATGTTTTTTTGGCTGTTGTTCCAACCATATTTGAATCATTATTCCATCTTCTTTTATTTTTACATTTTTTTTATTGGATCGGGCATTCAAATAATCCTTACTCCTCATCAAGATGCGTCTCTGGAATATTTGTAATTAAGGGTCAAATTAAGTAAATTATATTGAATAACGAAAACAACAAGAAAATTTATTTACAATCATTAGTGACTACGATAGCGATTATTTTCGATATTTAGTATCACTTTTTAATCAAAATATATTTAGACAAGGTAAAAAAAAAAGTTTTAGCCTCGATTAATAACTGAAAAAAAAAAATCATGATTTTACCTCTGTTCAATCGAAACAGTAAACTCAAAAAAATATTAAAAATTTGGATTTTTAACCAGGATTCTCTTAAGAATGACAATCATAGACTTTTAAAGTAAAAAATAAATAAAAATGGTCGTAGATCTTTAAATATCATAATATTTGACTATATTAAATATTGATTTAGGATAGAAAAAATTTCTAACATATGCTTGCTATTCCTTCTAGATTTAAAAAAAATGTTTTCTATTATTCGTTAATTTATTTATTTTTTCAAACTTTACAAACTTATTTCATATACTTACACTTTGAATTTTGATTCAAAATGTTTTGTAAGAGCTTTTCATGGTATTTCGGTGCTTTGAACAAATTTTCAGATTATTTGGAATTTTTTGAATATATATTCAATTTTACCCTATAGTGTATGAACAACAAACGAGTACAAAAAACGAAAACGAAAGTTCATCACAACAAAACTAACCATGAAGATTTAGTGTCGAAATAGTTCGTTGCGTCGATGAGAGAAAATTGTAATCGTTCAAAATGAAAGAGTACCTGTACAAAAACCTAATCGGTCAAAACGAAATAAAATCATCCCTAAAGTAGTTAATCAACGAGCATTTGTACCTGTATTAGTCACTGAAAGCTTTTTGTATAAGGGGTTTGAGTATAGAAGAATAAGAAGCAAAGAGACAGTGAAGAAGACATGTACGTAATAGGAGACTTTGTTATTTCACGAAATATAACCCTAGGAACACATATTACCTCGATTATTCTATTAACCGAAGTAATAAGAACTTTATGACCTCAGTTCTAATAAGAATCGATGCCTAAAGCCTTCCGAAAAATAAAGAATAATATTTTTAGTGAAAATTTTGAAATTTCTTTCAAACTTTATGCCTCAGTTCGCAGTATAACCGAAGAATAAATATTTTATGCCACCGTTTCTCAAAACACCAAGGCTTTAGAGTTGTCCATAGGGTTGCCAATTGAAAAGACAACTTGCAACGTCAGCACCTTATGGCAACAGAGAACCAAGGCCAAAAGTCCTATCCAAAAAGCTTGTCAGTTGAAAAGTCTTAAATTATCAGTTTCATTGTGGCAGCGGATCTATAGAGAACCAAGGTCATAAGTCTTGTACATAAAGCTTGTCAGTTGAAAAGTCTTCAATTGTCAATTTCGCAAGACTCTATGGTAGCAGATGTGAAAATAACCAATACCAAAGATATACTATGATTTTGGTTTTTTTTTTTTGAACTAATACCTATATGTTCGCAAAAATTACAAAAGTGTCACTACATCTTTTTATGTTTTGATTTCGTAAGAATCAAGCGTGTTAAAGGTATTTTTACTAGTGAATATTCAATATTCATATGTTGATAAAAAAACATTAATGTTTTCATATTTAAATACTGTTTTTCTATGCTACTTATATGTTCACTAGTGAAAAAATGTTGTTTAACGTCACCCATTAGACGTCGGTTATAGGTGACACCGACGTAAATTAATGACCGGTGGCAAGTTCGTAAATAAATCAGGCCATGGACGTCCGGTTGTTGGATTACCGACTTCTATAATAACATACACGTCGGTGCCACTTCAGCCTGACATTTATAGGTCTGCCAGGTACGTGAATAATCGCCATATAGACGTCAAACCCCTCCACAACGACGTCTATAGTACAATATAGACGTCAATTACCTACTCACAAACGTCTATAATCTGACAGGTTGGTGGATGTAATTATTGATACGCCTTATAGACGTTAGTTTCAAGGGGACGCGACGTCTATAATATAATACACGTCCTCTCTTTCCTAAACTGACGTCTAATGTAATGAGGTAGGCGAAAAAACAGACTTTTCCTATGCCATTGACGTCGCTTTTGATGGGGGCCCGACGTGTACTAAGTGCAATTAATGCTCGTCACCTGATTCTCAGGCGTTTAGACGTCGAGTGGTCAACCACCAACGTCTATAGCCTGTCTAGAAGGCGGGAAGACAAAAATTTCTGCAAAAAATAGACGTCGCTTTTCGGGGACCGCGACGTCTATAGGCCTGTAATTAATTATGTTCACCAAAATCCGAGGCACGTCGACGTCCGGTAGCAGAGCACGGACGTCTATAGTATTATAGACGTCGGCGCCCCTTCACAACCGTCGTCTACTTCTCTGACAGGAAATGAAACGTCAATCGGTTCAGCGCCCGAGACGTCGACCCCCCTGGACACCGACGTCTAATGGCTATCAAAAAGTCACTTTAAATGTTATCTTGGACGTCGAATTAGTTAGATAACCGACGTCTAGGTGACTATAGACGTCGGGTCCTGGGGGAACCGACGCCCTTTTCATTTTAAATAAACTGCAGACCCTTCGCGACATTGCAGTTTCTGATATCATCGCGTCTTCCTCCTCTCCTTTTTCTCTCTTGCGGCATTGCATTATTATTTCTGAGAACATCATCATCTTCCTCCTCTCCTTTTTCTCTCTTGCGGCATTGCATCGCAGGTGCGTGTTTTTTTATGGTTACCGTTTAAACTTTGTTCAGTCTTCCATCGATTATCTTCTGGTTCTGGTTCAACTGATAAAATTTATTTTCTTGTTTTGTGTTTTAGTGCAGTTTTGTTCCTCTCTTGGGGTAACGCAGTACCACATTCTTCCTTTGCTAGCTACCTCCCAGAAAAAGCAGTGTCTTTTGGATTTCTCATTGCGTTTCGACCTAAAAACGACCTTGGGTCATCGTTGCCTAGTTATCGTTTCACCGTAATTTTTCCCTCTTGCGGTTGAAAATGGAACTAAGCAAAGACCCAGGTTCGATTTTGGGTTCAAATATCATGAGAAATTAAAAAGACACAAGTTTTTTTTTTGGGAAAACTAGCAAAGAAAGAGTGTGCTACTGCACTATCCAAAGACAGGAACAAAACTGCACTAAAACACAACCACTACATTAGACGTCGGTTAATGCTTACACCGACGTCTATAGTGATTTTATACGGCGGTTAGTGACATGTTCGATGTCTTTATGTGCTCTTAGACGTCGGGTATTGCGCTCTCCGACATCTATATATTGTCTTTAGCCGTCGGTTTACACGCCTGCACCGACGTTTAGTGACGTCGGACATTGCACTAACTGACGTCTGTTATGTGGATGTCCGACGTCCCATTGACGTCACCGGCTATGACGTCGACTGTGAATAAGACGTTAAAAGCCCAAAATAATCGACGTTAAACAGTCTTTTTCCACTAATGATTATACTTATAAATTATTGGTATATGCGTTTAAGATACTCATAAAGGTAAATACAGAAATAATATAAAGGCCGATGTAGAAGAGAATTTTGTTTTCTTCTACTCAACTAAAGATCTGGCTATGGTAGAAAGGTAGTTTGTAGGTTAGGAAATATTGATAGATCACATGAAATTGTGGAACGAAACAATGAACAATACTGTTGCTCAGGAAATCTTGGGACGATAAAAGATCATTTACACTGAATACACTGATAAGGTCTTTTACTCTTTTTCTGTAATTATGTGATATTGACGCTAAGACAAATCTATAAAGGGCAATTACATTCTGAAAACATATAAAAACTAAGATTATATGCATTTATTAAATACAGAAATGAACTTTGCAGCATTAATGGATGAGTGCAACTAATAGTTGTTAGTTTTGCCTGGCTCAGCTCAAGCAATTTGTAGTTATTTAAGTAAGCATTGCTTAGAAAAGAAAGAGTTTCAAATTTTCTTAACTTAAAGATTAGTCTCGTAAATATAAGAGATATATAAAAGAAATGGAGTAAGTAACAACATGATTTTCTTTGTTGGATTAAACCTAAATTACATTGATCACTTGCTTCTGACTCAAGAAAATGCGGCATTTAAGACGCATCTTTAAAAAAAAAAAAGTATCATAGTTGACAAAAGTTCATTGGATAGAAAAGAGAGAAATCTCAAAGCATAACGACCATAAGGTACGATCAGTGTATGTTTTGTTAATTTAATATAATTAAATTAATATAATGATCAAAAGTCGTCACCAGTACAAACTGCTGGTGAAAATAATTAAATTAAAATATATATTTTTTATTTTATTTTTCCGAAGTTGAATTTAAACGAGTATCTCATAAATAACAGAATAAATAATAGATTAAATTATTTTTTAGAAATCCAATAACACATACATACTATCCGAACTCGATCCTATTCTTACACTTCACACTAAGTTAAATATTTTTAAGAATGCTTCTTAAAACACACTAAACACTTAATTTAAAGAATAGAAAGATATCATGTATTCATTATGAAAATTTCTGGAGTTACACAGAAACTGTTTTGAAGAAACTGCAACCACGACTCCCTATAAAAAGGACCATAGAATACAAGTGAAATACTCAAAACCAGAGTATTAGTCACAGTCCTCTTGTGTTCATCTCCCCCATTTTTCCCTCAAAACTCATGGGTACCAAAGCTACCTTCTTTGTTTTCTTCACCTTCTTTGCTTTATGTTCATCCTTCCCACTGGAGAGGAACTATGCACCGTGCAAACACCTGGTCCTCTTCTTCCATGACATCCTCTACAACGGAAGGAACGCTCTGAATGCAACCTCGGCAATAGTAGCAGCCCCACAAGGTGCCAACCTAACCAAACTGGCAAACCTCTTCCACTTCGGAAATCTAGTAGTTTTCGATGACCCCGTCACCTTGGACAACAACCTTCAGTCTGAACCTGTTGGTCGGGCACAGGGCTTCTACATTTACGACTCCAAGAACACTTTCTCTGCGTGCCTCGGATTCACCTTTGTTCTCAATACCACACATCATGAGGGAACCATCACCCTCGCTGGAGCTGACCCCACCTTGAAGAAGACCAGAGACATCTCAGTCACGGGTGGAACTGGAGATTTCTTCATGCATAGAGGAATCGCCACCATTATGACGGATGCTTTTGAAGGTGAGGTTTATTTCCGCCTTCGTGTTGAAATCAAGTTTTATGAGTGTTGGTGATACATATATACACACAAAGTTACATTACGGTAAATAAATGTGGCTGTTTCTGTCAACAGCCTCCTCTAATTACTTACTGTTATTATTATATTAAATAAATATGGCTGTTTGTGTCCACAGCTTCTTCTCATACTATGTGGTTTGCTTGTTGTAATAACGTTATTGGTTCTCAGTTCGAGACAATGCGTACTATGAAAATCCTTTCAGCGTGTTTATCCTCTTCAAAAGTCAATACCATCCATTTCTTCACTCTCAAATCTTGTATAATGGAGAATCCTGAGCTCAGAAAGATGTTGGCCGGAAATAAATTTGATGAAGTTAATGACATAAATATTTAGAACTAATTTAATGACATAATTCGTGAAGATAATTTGTAATATATCAGCAAACTATTTTCAATAAATTCTTCAAAATGAAAACAACATTCAACTCACCTTTAAACAAATTTATTTTCATTTCTATTATATAAATAACTTAAATATATAATGTTAACCGATAAACACTTGTTCAATGAACACTTGACTAAATTATAATGAATTAAAAAGTTATTTTTGTCGTACGAATCGATTACTTTAAGCGTTCCGATATTTTGACACCATAAATTTAACACCATTTTGACACTGCCACGCGACGGCCTGTGATTGGTTCAATTTTAACTTTTTTAAAAATTGAATTTGTGACGTCACTACAGAGATCATATTTGAATTTATGATTTCCAGTTTTGCCCTTGACCTGTTTCATTGGAGTGAAACGTTCTCTTTCTTCTCATTTCTCCGTCTCACTGCCATTGTCATCGTTCTTGCCATCCTTCGATTTCTCCATCTCATTTCTTCTCAGTCCGGTGTGGTTTTCGCTTTCGTTCTTGCCATCGTTGTCGCTATCCTCATCGTTGTTGTCTTCGCGGTCTTGTGTTGGTGGTGTTGAGTGTGTCTTCGACGAGCCATGGATGCTTCCACTCAGCAGGGTCCTTCGACGAACAAGGTAAGTTTGTTCTTCCTTTCGTCCGTTTTGTTTGTGGGTATTTGGTGGTTCTTTCCTTCATTGGTCCATTTTGTTTTTGGGTATTTCGTCGTTCGTTTTTGGTTCCTTCAAGGCAATACGAAGTTCAAGTGTACGACGATCCACTTTACTTACATACCAATCAAGATTTAGCTGCAACAAACACATAGAACAACATCAGTGAAATATATCCATGAAATAATTTAAAAAAACTTTCAAACACTTACATCTTCGGTCTTAAATAGTTTTTTTATTGTTTCTTTCTTTTCGGTATAAGGGTACCAACGCCATATGCGGGGGAACCTCTTGTGAGTACTATGACGGTGCAAAGACAGTCTCTCCACCGCCCAAACCTTCAATTATCAAAACTGTCGCAACTGGAAAATCGCGACGGGACGACGACGATCCAAAAAAAGAAATCTGTTGACGGGTTTTTGAAAAAAAAAAGAGATTTGGAGTCGCCACCATAGTTTATTCTGGAAAACTACAGAAAAACCATAAAGAAAAGACACGGTCCACGAAAACCAGATTCTGGGTTCGGGAGTCGGTTACGTGTAGAGAAGGTATTAACACCCTACAACGCCTGCCCTAAGGCAGTACCTTTAATTAAATACGCGAATAAAGTGTGGTTTTAAAAAATGTTTAACTTCCCCTAAAAAGAAAAATAAAACTAACAAAATATTTTTTTGTGTTTTTTGTGCCCGACAAGGATTGACCTTGCTCCTACGTATTCTCAGTCATATTGAGAAATCAGGGTTACGTAGTTCTAGCATTATGTTTGAATCATTGTTTGAAAACATGATGTTTCATGATGTTTTATATTTTTGCTAATTTTTGAAAGAAGAAGAAAAAGGTTTTCAACACAAGGCTGACGCGAATGGTCGCATGTGTGCTTAAACCTTTTAAAATAATTTTTTGTTTATTATTATTTTTTTTAGAAGAAGAAAAAAGGGTTTTCAACACAAGACTGACGCGAATGGTCGCACGTGTGCTTATCCCTTTTAAAATAATTTTTTTTGTATTTTATTTTTATTTCTTTTAAAATAGAGGAAGAAAAAGGTTTTCAACACAAGACTGACGCGAATGGTTGCACGTGTGCTTATCCCTTTTAAAATAATTTTTTTTGTATTTTATTTTTATTTCTTTTAAAATAGAGGAAGAAAAAGATTTTCAACACAAGGCTGACGCGAATGCACGTATGCTTAAATCTTTTAAAATAATTTTTTGCTGTTTCTTATATTTATATTCAAAAAAGTAGATAAATATTTAAAATAAAATAAAAAAAAGAAAAATAAAAATAAAAATAGAATCAAAAGATAAATAAATAAAAAGACAATGAAAGTAAAAGGATAAAATGAAATAAATAACAACAAATTAAAGAAAACAGTTGCAAAGGTGCTTAAATAAATAAAAAAAAAGTGTCTAAACTATTTTTCCTTTTAAAAACGAACTGGGCCTAAGCCCAAGCAGAGAGGGATGGTTTCAGTGAAACCAGGGGTGCGGGAGAAGGTTATTTTGTTGTTGTTTTTTTTTTAAAGCCGGCCCAAAACCTGGGCCCAGACGCATGGGACGTGCCCAGCTCAGGAATTTAGGGTTTCCACCTCTTCCCCTCATTTTCGCTCCAAGTAGATTCAAGAGACCTAGAGTCTCTCCTTCCTCAAGCGCCGTGGAGCACACAGGCTCCTTCCTCCCCAGCCGGCCGCCGCTCTCCGGCAGGATCCACCAGGAGCTTCGCCAGCGTCCTAGCCGCTTCACCAGGCGCGACGCCTCCGTGCACCAACATCCATGACCGTCGCGAGTTTTCGAGATTCTCAAAGGAGTCGCCGCCGCACGACCCTGTTCCACCAAGCTATGGCCGCTATCGGCGACTGCGGCCACCGCCACAAAGCTTACCGGCGTCGAAGCAACGCTCTCCTTGCTCATCTTTCCCATCCCGAGACGCCCTCCACTCGAGATCCAGACCAGGATCTATCAATCGTACCGCCGCTACTGCGCATCCTCCGTTGAACACCGCCTGAGAGGGCCCAGACGTCGCCTCTCGGACCATGAACCAGGGTCGCGCCAACACGCGACTCGCCGCCGGCACGCGACTCGCCGCCGGAGCTGTCGTCATTCGACCCAAGGTGCCGCTGACGACACCCATTATCTACAGGACCCGTCCACGCGTGAGAGAGAAGGACCGCGACACCCCCACCACGGACGAAACCAGCCACCGTCGACGAAGATGACCACTGCTGCCGTCGCCGGAATTCGCTTCCTCACCGGCGCCGCTAGCGTCACTCTCTTCTCCCTCTCCATTTTCATTCTTTTTTTTTTTGGCATTTATTGACTAGTTTGGTATTGATTGATTCTTCCCTTTCAATGTTTTGTCTACTGGGATTGGGAACGATGGGTGTGTGTTGTGTTCGAATGAGTATGAGTGTGAGTAGTGGTGGCCATTTTTGGAATTAATCTGATGAATGTTGTAGCGTAGAAATGTCGAGGGAGTGGGCTAATCAGATTCGTTTTACAGGCTTAGTGTTGAATTCACAGTGAGGATGCTGAACCTTATCACAGGTGAAAGGCGATTCAAGATGGAGAGTGGCTATACAGCTTGCAAAGGAGAAGGAAACTACTTCTATTTTATGTCTTGCTTTTTTTGTTATGAAAACTGACATGGGGATAAATCTGATTCTGGTTTTCTTCTCATTATATGTGTTTTTCTGGGAAGAAGCAGGAAATCCTGATATTAAAGGGATCTACCTATCCTCCGTTATCAGTTAAATCTGATGGAATTTACAGGCACAGAAGCTGCACTTTGGATGCAGTTTTGATTAACAGGGGAGGCCACAAATATGAAAAACATAATCATATGCAATCCTCATTCATCAGTCATTGATATCCAGACATATAACAAAAAACATACAACAGGAGAGCATGCCTTCTCATAAGACCAAGAACTGATATGGAGACTTACCTTCGCAGCTTCAAAAGAATAGGTCGTGATGATCTAATGTTCTGTGATGGTGATAGGTTGAGATGAATGATGGTCCGTTTTTAATGCCCTCTGCCTTCAGCGAGCCTCCCCCTTGTTATCCAAGTAAATTCCCCTAAAAGAAAAAAAAAAACCCCCGCCTTTGTGCCTTTTTTCTGCTTTATTGCATACATCCTCATTACCAAAACCGCAAAAACCGTCTGCCCGAATCCTCTCTGCCACCTCCCAAAAACCTTACCTGCAGAAAACGGTTTCCGTATATCCCAAATCGCTTCTGCCACCTCCCAAAACTTTCCCTGCAGAACGGTTTTCTGCTCCCGCCCGTTTGTCGTTTTTCCAACAATGCCTTTTCTCTTCTTCTTTTTTTTCTTTTTTTTTTCTTTTAATTGTTTTCCTTTTCTTTTTTATCTTTTTTTTTTTTTAAGACTAAAGAAAGAAACAAAATCGTAAAATAAAAAAAAATAATAATAATATTAATTATATTAAATCAAAACTAAAATAACCAATAAGAATAAAATTAAAAGATAAAAAGAAAATTATAATGTAAAAAGTAAAGTAAAAGTAAATAAAATAAGAAATAAAATAAAAAAGAAATAATAGTAAAAGGATAGAATGAAAATGATAGAAAATCATAAAATAAGAAAATTCGTATAGTATTTAGTCATCTAGACGAAATTTGGTGTTGACAAAAACAAACAGTTAGCCAAATTCTAAAATGCTTTCAAAATACATTATGCAGCCAATCATGTTACCTGCAAGACAGCAACGTTCCCACTAAGACTGAGAGACTTCTTGAATCATCCCTACATTATTTTCTTCTTTGAATTGTTTAAATTTTGGACAAGGTGTTTATGTACACATGAAGCCCAATCATACAAGCATAAACTATCTAAGTCGTCTAACACCGCACAAGGAATGTTAGCGAACATTTTCAGATTTCCTAGGCAAAAAAAAAGTTACTAAACAAACTAAAATGTACAACCTACACACTACATCAACATGTATCTCCTCATCTTTCACAATCAAATGAAACATGTCAATCAAATCCTTTTTTGTAGTGGTTTTGGAATCAAATATCTGACCAACCAATCCAACTAAACACTCATCGAAAGGAACATCTAAACCACCCATACCTAAACCGGTTGCCATGAATACATCAACAACATTAAAAGGAACAAGTTGTTGACTAACCTTAAAACAAACATCATTCCCAGCCCACTGTTTCACCATATGCTTCAACAATTTCAAATTGATCTCAATAGGGTTTAAAATTTGTAAACACCAACGAAATGAGGTCATCCTAATACACTCTACGTGAGCGTTTCGCAGTAATGTATTCATTTCAAGAAGGGTTGCCAATTCCATCGACACACGCAATCGCCTCTACAAAACATTAAGAAAAATGTAATAAATACTATAACTAAATACATTAGTCATACCAAATGTGCACTAAATTTTGCAATAACCCTTACACTTGGTTTTCGGGGTGCCATTGGACCTGCAGTGTTAAGTGCAAATATGCACAAAATCGTTAGGTTTCGCAAAACAAGAATAAAACCGCTCTAATGGATATTAGGTTACTCTTCGACCACTTCAACTAACCAAAAAAACCAAAACAACGACACAATGCGAACGGTGCACAGCGATGAACGATAGACCAATGCTTCAAAACACAGAGATGAGCAAGAGAGAGTAATGCTTTACCACTTCGACAGAGTACAAAGCCAAGAACGATGCAACAATGCTTCACAAAACAGAGACAGACAGTGATGGCTTTACCACTTCGATAGAGACCGCAATGGCTTCACCGGAGAATGAGTGAGACAACGAAAGAGAGAGCACCCTCAAGCGAGAGAGAGACCGCAATGGCTTCACCGAAGAATTAGCGAGACAACGAAAGAGAGAGCACCCTAAATCCGAGAGACAGATTATGGAACAGAGAACCACTCCCATGAATGAAAAGAAACCGCGAAATGAAATTTTGATTTTTTTCCTTTCCAAATATGTCCTTGCCTCAGCCTTTCTTTTTATTTTTTTTATTATTTCAAATGTCCCAATCAGATTTTGACACTTGACCAGTGTCAAAATAGTGTCAAATTTCGGTGTTGAAATATCATTTTGCTTACTTTAAGTTGTAAAAGAAATATATGCATGGTGATGTACGTTAATACTATTTAGTGAATATGTGTTGCCATGTGACTTTTTACTAATACACCCACCTTAAATTCTTTCTCAAAAATTTATCTCTTGTTCCGAAAATTAATCTTCATCGGTGATTTTACACTGAACATGAAATCTTTTAAGTGGTTGTGGGTTAGAGAGGTTCGCTTCAATTCTAAAATCACCAAAAGTAAATTGATATTCAATTTTATTAGTGTACACAAATTCAATTCTCGTTCAAGTGTAATTTGTAAGTTTATATAGTTTTTATACCTTCTTAATTCAATGCAGAAAACTATTACAGGATCTTAAAATATATGATTTTTACATATATTTCCTACCAGAGATTGTAACGATTCAAAAAATATTAATCTTCTTATTTTTAATTTGATCCTCGTTTGATTAAAATAAATATAATGTATGTTCAATTGTTCAAGAAGGGTATTCTTTTTAAGAAGAAAAAATATAAATATTACATTAACAAGAGGATCTATATAGAAATTACAACATGTCGGATCTAATACAAATACTGTCTATCAATTACACAATTTGTAATAAAAATATCTATTTATTATTTGTCTTGTTATTTGTGGGATATTCATTTAAAAGTATTTGTGTGTATTTTAAAATTTATGAATATTTGTAAATAACTACAAATATTAAAAAAAGACATTTCATAATTTTTTAAAATAAAATATAAATAGAATTACAAAAGATATATGAATAAATAAATATATATATATATATATATAATACAAATTAAAATATTAATTTTAATTAAATTTAATCTAATAAATTTTAATTTTAATTTAATAAAATATAAATTATTTATTTATTTTTTACGGGAATAATGAATACCTGTGGATACATAATACAATATTTATGTGTACAAACTATTTATTACAAATTTTATCTTTCGCATATTCGTGAACGCGAAATTTTTTTTATCCCTGAATATACATATATTTTAATCTCCGTATTTGAAGTATCTTATATCTTTGCTCACTTATATAATTTAAAAAGAAAAGACGGATAAACTTATTCATATCATAAATTTTATAAAGATTTAAAAATATAAATAAGGTATATTCACATAATGAAAACTATTTTTTGTTAACCCATTTTAAAACAACTATACATAAGATGTAATGTAATAATTATTATCAGAAAAATAATATTTTTCAATGGTGAAAAAAAATAAAAAATAAAAATCTATTTTTTTTTTCATATTTTTTACATTTAGGAGTGTGAATCAAGTTAGATTATACATTTTTTTATTATAAGTAGGATATCAAAATTATATAGTGATGCATATAATGGAATCTTTTATAAAAACAAGATAAAAGTATTATCAAGATATCAGTACTCTAACTAAACTGGTGCAGTGATCCAATTATGGAGTAATTAAGAATTATGATTGAAATGTAATTGCAATTCACATGAGTGAGACAAATTAAAATTTGATAAAACTTCATTCAAACGTTAATGCTCTCCTTCTACATCATTGACCAAATATCTACAGCTTAATTACACGTGATTACACTTTTTTTTTATGACATAATATTAATATGCGAGCATGTTTTTTTTATAGCTGTGAGAATCTGAAGTTTTATTTAAGAATTACCAGTAGCTTTAGGGCCAATTTGGAAAATAAAAATAAGAACATTGCTATTAGTACCCCGAAAATAACTATGTAAACCAACATCTTTGCACAAATGTGTTTGACGTTCATATCACAAGACAATAGAAATAAGATTTTGTTTTCATATTGATATACTAATGCAAGTTGAGATACAAAATTTTATTGCACAAATTATTAATATATAAACAGTTACGTCGACATATAAAATAAAAAATATTTTTTTGATATATCTGAATCATATTTTACACATTATAAAAAAATATGTTTTAGCTGTGAAGTGGAGTGTCAAATGTTAAACAAAAACATATTTTGGAAAGGTAGGAGTTTTTCTACAAAATTTCATACACCTCAAATCAATTAACAAAATAGTTAATAAATGAATAAAATAGTTAATAAAGTTATCTTAAGGTTTAAAATGCCAATTAAATGAAAGAAAAAGTTGGATGATAAATTCAGTTTCCAATTAAGTTATAACTTTATTATCTCACCAAGTGCAAATATTCTTCCTTGATCAATCACATTAATAATGGTATCTTTTTCACTTAACTAAACAAATTTGAAACCTAAATTAAAAAATTAAAAAAATTTTAAAAAAATTACAAAAATAAATAAGTCTGTCAGATTGTTGTCGATTCCAAAAAGTAACAATTCCAATTGAAAATCATGGAAGAATATAAAGACTTCTATTTGTATGCAAAGTGTTGTTATAAGGATAAAGAACTTTCAATTAGTTTCTTTTATGTGCAAAGTGTGATCTTGTACAGAGACATCAACTGTTCATGGTTCATTGTACAATGAGCTGTTCAATATTTTTTCTTTTCTTTTTTCTGCAAAGTAATGCAGGCTTGTTATTGTGACATGGGATAAGCTTTTTCACTAGAGGAAGAAATCAATTTAGGAGGAAATAAAGTTCTCACCTTTTTTAAAAGTGGAAATCTATATTTTCAAAAAAAATAATTATTTCTACCTACTTTGTTACAAATAAACATCCAAATACATAAATACACATAAATATTTTTTTAGAGATACTTTAAGCACTAATGCATGTTTTATTTAAGACATTTAAAAATTTGTATTAATGATTGATTAATATTCACTCCACATATTTATACTTATAACAATCAGGTTGATATACAAATCACCAGTAGTGCCATTTGGATAATGAACCATGAAAGGTGTGAATTGTGATGATAGACTCACTACATCCTCCTTTTTGAGATCAAATTGTAGAAAAATGATACCTTTGTACGTGTTCTTTATTTCATCTTTCTAGAAATTAAATTCCAAAAGAATGTGGAACTGAGTAAAAGAATTGACTCCTTAATTTAATTTCTGCAAATTATTTTTTATAGTTGTGTAATTTAAATTAAGAAAAGTCAACTTTATACATTCTCGAACACACTTTGGAACAATCAAAAATACATTTTTGAAAAACAAATTATATTAGCTAAAATTCCATGATTTGAAGAAAATAAAATAAATGGGTACAAGTAGGACTTAAACGCTTTTTATCCCTCTAAACTGTTAGAAATGTAAAAAAATTCATTGATAATGATATTTTATCGACAAATTACCTATAGATCAAAATCTGTCAATAATAGTGTTGTTAATAAATTTATTGATGAAATTTTATTTTCGTCAATGATTATCAAAGAAAAAAATTCGTCGATAATTATAAAAAAATTCGTCGATAACTATCGAAGAAAAAATTTGTTGGTAAATACTGTGATCTGATTCATCTTCTTCCTCCTCCTTCTTTCCTCTCTTTTATAGGATTTTTTCAGATTCATCTTTCAAGCTTTTTTCATCTACTTGTTATATCACATTGACCATTTTTAACACAGCAAGCACCTAGGAGGGAACATCAAGTCCTACCACATATGTCACCGTTGGGTTTTCGTCGTTTGCAACCAAGGATGCTCTTCGAAGGCTCTTCGTTCGCTGCAGGTTTCCATGGATGGTATGATGTTTGAAGAAGATGTGAGATGGTAGCGCTTGATGCTGCAAATGAGATTTGTTGGTGGTTGTTGCAGGTTTCTTACGGTGGCTTCTAGTGCTTTTGGATGTGGTTGTTGATGGCTATGAGTGGTTTGTATAATTGAACACTTATAGTGATGTTTAGTAATAGTTCCATAGCATAGGGAGAAAGGCAGAGAAAGAGGATGAACGAGAAGAGCAAGAAGAAGACAGAGAAGAGGAAAAGGCAGTTTGCCTCATTCTACTCGCATGAGAAAGTGAAATAAGTGGTTTGCGAAGAGCGAGAAAAAATGGTTGGGAAATTTGGTGCTCTTTTTATCGACAAATTTACTGACAGATTTTTCTTTCAGTAAACGAAATATGTATTACTGACAGATTTATTGATAGAAAAATGCGTCACTAAATAAAATATGTATTATCGACGGATTAATTGGTGAATTTTTTGTCAATAAATGAAATATGTATTACCGATAAATTTTTTCGTCAATAAAATTTGTTGGTAAATAAAATGTTCTACTGACGAATTTAACAACGAATTTTTTATCAATAAATAAAATAAGTATTACTGACGAAAAAAATTTGTCATTAATTAAAATTTTAAAAATCCATTAATAAATTTCTATTATTGATTTATTTTTGTCAATAAAATTTTATTAGATAATTTTAAAAAAAATTGTAGTGAAAATAACAAATATTTTTTACTTTTAATTTTAAATTTTATACAATTATTTTAAAATAAAATTTTAAAATATAAACTTGAATAAAAAATTAATTTTAATAAAATTCTATAATAAAGTATTGTTGTAAATAAATTTGGTCCTTCCAAAAATAAAAATTTAAATAAATTGCACAATACAATATAGGTTTTCTTAAAAAATGATAATTTTAAAAATAAGCTCAATTTAATAAGCATAAACAAAAAATATAAACATGCAAAATTAAATTGTAAAGACTACTTTAATGATTCAGTTCCTCTCGCCAACAATATTATTTTGATTTCTTAATTTGATTTAAAAAATTTGCAAATAATGTTTTTCTAAGAATGGTAGAGTGTTATTTAACACTTGTATATCATGATATTGGTAGCTGTTCTGTTAATTAATTAAATATGTGTATCTGATACCTACATACATGTTGATTAAAAAATCTCCCAAATATGATTTGAGATTGTTTTTGTCTTTGATGTTTAAAATGAAATTTTGTAGTTCCTATAATTAGAATTGTTTTATTCTGGGCATAGGCTAGATCCGCAAATACTCGTGCTTTCTGAAGTTGTATCATGTATTGGAATACTTGTGGTGATATAAAACTGACATCTTAGGTTTGAAAACACAGTACTAAGGGGCTACTTCCACTCTATCATAAATCCTTGGTGCTTGTTTTTCTTCCTTTTGCATTGATGTGCCATAGAATCTTCTCATCTGATCATGTCGCCTCCAACAACCGTCGCAGTTTGCTTTTCAGAACTTATCACATAACAAAATCAGAAATTCAGCAGCTGCTCAAAAACCCTATTCTTCACTGAATATGCCTATTATCACCATGCACGTGTGCTGAAATTTATCTCTCACTTTTCTACCAAAATATTCCACACCATAAGCCATAAAGATATAACTATTCATTTCCAAATACTTTCAATCAAAAGCCACATGTATCCACCCACAATTACATGCTAACTCTTCTCAAACAAATTGAATAGACACCCCCACAATTTATCTACATTACATAAAGCAAAAAAGTCTGGAAAAAATACAAGTTTATGTACCTTCCAGGTTTTTTTTTTTTTTTTACATTTTAAACTTTTCATAATAAACTAAATTACAGTTAAACTAGAATCTTTATCAAAGTGAACTTGATAATAAAGTTCACATCCTAAAACAGGTAAAATAAGGTTTTGGTGTCGTTGGATTATTTTTACTTCTTCTCTTGTATACTGTATTATTATTCTAGCACCGCCAAGCTGACGTGGCAACCATGGCTCGTTCGTGCCAGCAGAGCACCAATTCCGCTTGTCGTTTTTCCACGTGGAACCCTCTGATTTGCACCTTCGCCAGCAAACACTCCGCTTGATAATCGGCGAACTGGCTCAGCTGCACTGGCCTCATTCCGGCGCCGTAAAATGCCTCCCTCCACGGTGATGACCTCCTCCTTGCGCTTTCCACCGCTGCGAAGATCTTCGGCCGCAGTAGAAGCATCTCGATCCTCCTCACCCACTCGCCGCCTCCCCCGGCGGCCACAGACGCATCCAGCGAGTCCAGCATCATGGAGTAAAATTCCAAGCTGTTCACCACGCCTCGCCGAAAAGAGGCTGCAGCGGTAGCCTCCGTCCACCCCTCGCCGTCCACGAACACCACCACTCCGGGCGCCATCCTCCTCACGTCGGCGAGGAACGCGCCCACGCTGGCTCCACCGGATCCGAGGCGGCAGAAGATCGCCGGCGACAGCAGCACCGCGATCTTCTCGCCGTCGACGAACCTTACCGCCTTGAATGACACCGCCTCGAAGGTCCGAAGCGGGACGAAGTCCACCTGAACGCGGATCCCGAGGTCATGCGCAAATTGGTTGAGATTCTCGCGGACGAGGCGGCTCTCCACGGCGTACTCCTCTGGCACGACTGCCGTGATGCGGAGGAGCAGTGAAGCGCCCGCGGCCTTCTCCGCGATCTCTTTCATGAGAGAGGCGTATTGGATCCCGAGCCCGATTTCGAAATCGATGACGTGCACGAAGGAGGATCCGTTTAGGGTTTCTAGCAAGGCCTGGTTGGTGGTGAAGATAGAGAACATTGGGATGGGAGAGATTCCCGAGAAGGCCTTGAAAGTTTTGATGGTTTGAACAATCTCGGCCATGGAGGAGAGGCGGTTGGAAGCCGCGCGGTTGGAACCGAAGAGAATGGAATGGAGAGCATCTTTGAAGTGAAACGCGGCTCGGTGGAGCGGCTTGGCCATGGGTGAGCGAATGAGGCGGCTGTTGAGGCGTTCGAGTATGGCTTGAGCGAGTTGGAAGTGACTGCTGTCGAAGCAATCGGCGGCGCGGATAAGCTCTTCGATGAAGTCCCAGTTGTTAACGTTGATGGTGGGGTTGTGGTGGTGGTGGTTGAGGTCGTGAAAGGAATGGTCCAAAGGGTTGGTGGTGGTGTAGTTGTAGGGGAGGTTTTGGTTGTAAATTTCTGAAAGCGAGGTGAAGTCAGGAGGGTGATCAAAGGGTGGGTCATGAGAAGGTGGAAAATCAGGGATGCATGGATTGATGTTGTTAGGCTTAGAGAGGGTTGTGGGAGAATCTTCGGGTAAGGCTAGGTCCTTCATGATGGACTCCCACCAATCGGAATTTGGCAAGACATGATCGTCCAGGTCTAGGGTGTTGTTGGTATTGGTTGTGATGTTGGTGGTAGTGGTGGTGAGGTTATGTTGAGATTCTGGCTTGGGGACAGTTGGTTTCTTTTCGGGACTGGGGCTGCGGCAGAGATCGAGGACGGAGGTGGGTTCGTAGGTGAAGGTGGGGTTGGTGGTGTTGGTGGTGGTGGTGTGGAGGAGGAGGTTTGGGTTGGGAGAATGGGTATTAGGCTGTTGGGATGAGGGAACTCTCATCTCTAAGAGAAGGAAAAGGAAAAGCTGTGTTTGTGTTGTTGTTGTTGACGATGATGATGATGCCTTTGTGGCTTTCCCAACAGAGTTGTTCTATTCTTGTTTGTTCGATGGCTACTTTCCTTGGGGAACGTGGAAGAGTTTAGGAGAGTGAGAGAGCCCTTTTTATCTTTGCGTGTCCTGTGGTCTCTATGTGTGTGTGCGTGTGTCTAAAACAGCCTCTTGTGAGTTACACTTAATATCTCTATCGCTCTCTCTCTTCAATGCCATCTATCAATACATCCATGCATACATACCATGCATCTTTTACCACCATCGAAGAGCTTCTACGTCAAGCTGCCCTAAACCTCCTTGCCTTTTCATTTTACTTTTTTTCCCTCCACACCTAAACACTTACCTAAAACTCCTTTCCTTTTCATTATATATTAGTGTTTTCAATAATAATATATTAGAATCGGTTCTATATAATAATAATGAATGAATCACCACTATTATTATTATTATTATTATTATTATTATTATTATTATTATTATTATTATTATTAAGCTTCAAAACTAATCTAAAATTATTGGAATCGGTTTCAATTATAGGAAAACCAATTTTCACACACAAGATTCACAAAATCAATTCCATCACACTCAAGAACCAATTTCTCTTTCAACACAGCTCTGCATTCCTCTCTGTGTTGTCACCTATCTCGTGTTTCAATCCTTCTCACGCAGCCAACTTAGAAGCACATCTTGATCCAACATGAAGCATGCAACAGGCATCTTAAAATATTGAAAAAACAGTGTATATGCATGTAAAAATAGTGATCTTAAACAAGAAATATTTTTATAAAAATGCATTAATCACTCACATTCCTGCCTCTATGAAGAGAGATTGTCTCATATGATAATCGTTTATATCTGCATTCTCACTCCTGAATAAAAAATTTGCATTTCAAATTCCTGAATCCATCTCACCAAATCTCATAAATGTCATTGTTGTGTTAATCGCTGGGAATGAACTCAGCATTAAAAGGGTCAAACAGTGGCAGCACTAAAGCTCCAAGTTAAACCGTTGAAATTGGTCCTGCAAAAGCTGTGTATAATGGACCCTCCAAGACAAGTACTACCACCATCTTTTTTATACATATAAAGAGAAGTTAAGGGAAAAGGTTCATCATTAGCTACTTTTCATGGACGCTTTAGCTGCTTTATCTTTCACTGCATCAAAAAAATTTCCATTTTCAACCTACAAATTCTAAGTGAAATACTAATTAGAAAAGTTTAAGAAATTTGAATCTTTAAAAAACTATAATTATCATTTACTTTTTTAAATAATTTATATTTTTGCTAATAAATTAAAAATGCACAAGCCACATTACCTTAAATAATTTAACAAGAGAAAATTATGATCCGAATAGAAATTATTATTATTATGAGCCTTGAACGAAAATGAAATAGAATATCTTATAGTGAAGAGAAGTAAGTATGGATGTGAAATGTGAAAATGGTTCAAGTTAAGAAAAGAGTGTTGATGAAAAGGAATAAAGTGTTTTTTGACTTACTCGGTTTTATTAAAGTTGAGCAGTAAAAAATGTTGGGAATTAATGATGATGTTTAAGCAGCATGCATGGATAGACTAAATTGTCCGTACAAAGAGAGAAAGTACTTTAGCTTTATTCTTTTGGTGAGATAGATGCATGACTCATGTGCCAGGTTTTCATATCCCAATTCAATTCTCATTATTACTATTATTATTACTAAGCTTTACTTGTTTATGGCCTTCTTTGACATTCTAATTCAGTCATCTTTTTCGTCTAAAAAGCATTATCACTTCCATCTTTTGCTTCTACTTTCATAATAGTACTTCATACCTTATATATAAGAATAGGAGCATTATGCCCTCGTTGTTTCCGCGTAAGTATCATTTATATATTAATAGATTTCTGGGTGTAATAATTTTACATTTATTTAATATTTTTATTATTATTTATTATTTTTCTTTTTAAAATATAAAAATTTTAACTTTTATCATCATCTTATTTTTATATTATGTTAAATAAATATAAAAACATATCACTTTATCATTGCTTTCCTGAATAATCACCTATTCGTTTGTTTACATAATTTTACAAAGATTTAAATGTATGGAAAGACAAATACTTAAGTATTTCAATTAAGAAGATTTGCAAACAAAGCCATTTTAATATTGTGTAATGAAAAATTATTCTTGTTTTTCATATATTAGTCAGTTATTTAATTATCAAAATAAAAAACTCATGTGTGTGGATAGAATATAATAATATATAATAATGATAATAATATACATATACTAATATAATTAATAATAATATACATATAATAATAGAAGTGAGAGAACAAAACACTTTTAGTTGAGCAAACTTTTCGTTAAGCGAGAGATGAGTAAGCAGAACTTACTATTTTTGTTGTCTCATAGCGAACAGACTTGGTACGCTGAGCGAGTGGGCTTTAGTTGAGCAAACAGACTTGGTGGCTGAGCGAAAATATCATATTTTCAACTAAGTGTTTATATATTTTCTTAAAGCGTGTTCAATGTATGGGATTAATTGTTTGAATGGTTGGTTTATAGTACTTATTATTGAAGTATGAATTGAATTATAATGTTGTATGGAAATAAAGTTATGAATACGATTATGTATAAGATGTGGTAATGATGTTCAAATAATGTGTGAGGTGTGGATTTCAAGTATCATGTGAGAAAGGAATTCCAATGAGGAATATCCTAAGTTGGTTGTTGTGTTATGTATTGAAGTAGGGACTCCTAGATTGGGGAATGATCTTGACACTCTTAATAACCCCATCTCATTTAGAGATGGGTGATTATGTCGTGGACAGTAGCAGAAGGTCCTAGTCTATGATCACTGGTTTGGACCATAGATGTTTGACGGATTAACCTTAGTGTATGACATTATTGATAGTGGTTGAGGATGTGATTATTATTATTTTTGAGCAAGGTTCCTCCACCATACACGGTTGCAGGTTCCCCATGAGTCTGACATCTATCCGGATAGTAAAGGTTTCAAAGTGGAAGGAATTTGTTTCTGTGTCGCTTGATTTATAATTTGTATGTATATTGTGT
Source organism: Vigna reflexopilosa (assembly GCA_027742785.1). NCBI lineage: Eukaryota > Viridiplantae > Streptophyta > Magnoliopsida > Fabales > Fabaceae > Vigna > Vigna reflexopilosa. The sequence continues at coordinate 53,321,999 of CM050911.1, read as the reverse complement.
TTGTTCTTTTTAAATGTATATATAATCTTTTGATACTTTAGCTTACTCTTGCTTTTGTGTTATGTGTCTTTGGGTATGTAATTTCTCTTCTGCAATGATCACCTTATAGTGTGAGCTTAGGTGGTGTTTCCGGAGAGCAGGTGCTAGTAGGTAGCGAAGCTGAAGCTTAGAGTAGAACGTTCTTACCTTTCTTTCTATTTCAAAAATTTTCTTTTGTTTCAGTGTAGGACGTATTCTTATAGAATGTTTGGGTGTACATATAAAGTTTTTTATTATAAATTATTTATGGATAATATTAATAGGAATTTATATGTTTTTTTCGAGTTAACTGTTGTGCAATGTCAAGATTGTGATGTATCCTATAATAGTTAAATACTATGAAAAATTTTGGGATGTTACATATTGAAAGAAAAAAAAAATGCATGAAATTTATACATAGGGCCTTATATAATGAGTGAATAATATTTACGTAGGAACAATAAGTTTGTAGCCACCTATATTTTTTATAGTTATCTGGTTTGAGTAATATAAAACAAGAAAACACCACAATGTTGTCATGTTTATGTCAAATATTAAATAGAATAAAACTATGTTTTTAACTAATCATGTTTTCGTCTACCATCACTACCTCCATTTATGATTATCGAATTCCTTCCAAATGCAAGACATGATACTGTAATAATGTTATCTTATACGAATACTAAATAGAATAAAATTTATGTACCTTTTATCCTATTACACATGTTCTTCATTTACATTTATATCCCGTCATATTTAAACAACAAACATGTCCTACTAGTATATATTAAAACTTATACGAATAAAACTATATTATTATATTATTTATTTAAAACTATGTTGTTTATAATAATTATTTACTGAAATGGAAAATAAGTCAGCGTTACTTATAACAAATGATATATTTATATGTGGTAAAATGTATTCTTTTATATAATTTTTTAATTTATATAAAAAAATGTGAGAAACTTTTTAAAATATTTGAATTATTTATTAATATAATTTTTATAATATTTATTTAATTACTCCAAATTTATGTTTTAAATTAACTATGTGTTTTTTTTACTCTTTATTTATATTTAGACTTAATTCTAATATATATATATATATATATATATATTATTTTTATTTTTTATTTTTTTTGAGACGTGAGCAAATGACGTGTTATGGTGATGTATTTGGAGACAAGTGTGGACCCAGTGAGTGGTATCGTTGATTGTTAAACAAATCAAGCATTAGGGCATTGTTTAAATTTATAAAGATGCTTAGGACGTGTATCGTAAATGCTTGGAGTTGTATCGTAAATGGTATCGTAAATTTATAAAAGTAATGTCATTAAAATTTCTCAAAAATAACTCGTTGCTTATGGAAGTAATTATTGTTTAAATTTAAAATTTACTATTTTTTTTGTAAGATGACAACCACTGTCCTGAAGAAAAACACATGAATCACCAACAACATGAAACTACAAAAATAAATCAAAACTTACGGTGAGATATCAAAAAGAAAAAATAACAAATAGATAAAAGAAAACAACATCTCATATAAAAAAGAAGTTACAAAAGAACGAAAGAGAAAGAAGAAAGAAAGAGAAGAGGAAAAGGAAAAGATTTAGACTAATGAGAAAAAAGGAGAGCGAAACGAGTTGGATTCGTAGGAGGGATAAAAAGGAGGAAATAATTGTAGATTTTATAAAATTATAATAATTAGAAAAATAAACAAATGAGGCTAAATAATTTTTTGTAAGTAAAAATAAAATCGTTTAGTAATTATTTAATTAAAAAATTATTATATATTGTTATATATTATGAGATATTACTTATTATTAGATATTAATAAGTGATAATTAAATATTTTAAAAAGATTTATTTAAAAAGTTATTATAAATAATATAATAGTTTATAATTAATTAATTATTTTACTACAGGAGATATAGTGACTTATTTATTTAAAAGATTTATTTTATTTAAAATTTTTTTAAGAAATAAAAGATTTGATAAATAATTAGTTGAAAAATATTAATCAGATTTTCTGAAGTGATTATTAAATATAAACATTATATATATATATATATATATATATATATATATATATATATATATATATATATATATATATATATATAATGGTTATTTCTTAAATAGATTTATTGAAAAGATATACAATTTATTATGTGTGATTTTGGTTAAATACGAGAGATTTAAAAGAGATTTTCTTATAAAATAAATATTAGGGAAAAATATATTTAATATTTTATGGTTATTAAAATGATTATGTAAATTTTTTTAGAGAGAAATAGAGTTTTAAGGGTGAGAATAGAACCCATAAATATACATACTAAATTAGGGTGAGTGTTACGTTTAGACGAGAAAGAATGTTGCTAAATAGATTTGAAAGAAATGTAAGATTATAGAAAGAAGTTTTGAAGGTTTAAGTAAATCGAGTTTAGAGAAGTTAATATTTCATGAGAATGTATGATGAATATTAATATGCATTATCATGTTTTATGTTAATGATTAGATAAGTGTGAGTATCCATGAGTGCTTCTAAACGTCTGACTAACTCCACACGATTACTATAGGTTTCCATGACTACTATTGGGCAGGTTTCCATGACTAATACGGTTTGGGCATGTCCCCATGATTATTACGGTTTGTACATGTCTCCATGACTGTTATGGGTTGGGGATGTGTCCATGACTGTTAATAAATGATGTGTTGTGATATATGTAATATTGATAATTATTTTATTACAATCTTTGTTATATTAGTTTACCTTTCCATTGATACGTAGTTATGATTTTCACTTGCGATTATGTGATGAGTATTGATATGCATTATCATATTGTGTTAATGATTAGATGAGTCTGAGTATATTTCCATGACTGCTCTTAAACGTTTGGGCAAGTTCCCATGATTGTTACAAGTCCCCATGTCTCCTACCATTTAGGTAGATCTCCCATGACTTCTACAAGTTTGGACATGTCCCCATGACTACTATATATTCCTATGACTACTACGAGTTTGGGCATGTCCCCATGATTGGTACAAGTTTGGGCATGTACCCATGACTATTACGAGTTGGGCAAGTCTCCATCACTGTTATGAGTTGGTCAAGTTTCTCTAACTATTATTGAATCATGTGTTTCGATATATGTTATATTGATCATTCTTTGATTGCAATCTTTATTGTATTAGCTTACCCTTCTATTAGTAATTATGATTTTCACCTTTAATAATAGTGCATATTATATACGAACAATAATGAAGCATGTATGGATGCATAATAAAGATAAATGAATAGATAGTTAGATGAGTGTGAATTAACACTTTACATCTTGTAATTTTCTTTTATTCATGTTACTTAAAATTATTATATAAAAATAATTTAGTTTTGCTTTCTCTCTTTCAATTAAGGTTTTAAGGTTATTTAATTTAACTATTTTTTTAATAATATTTTGTAAGTGATTATTGTAACTTAAGCATTAAACAACTCTATTTTTTTAAAAAGAAAAAGTTATTTTCAAAGGTTTTTATTAGAAATTATTGATTGTTTATAATTAAATGACTTTAAAAGTATTAGGAAAAATAGTAATGTTACATCAGAGCAATGGCTTTGTGTCCTAGGATATGTCAGCTTATCATGTTTATGTTATGTGTATGTTGTGTCTGTAAGAGTTTAAATGTTTTGTTTGTTTCTATTTTAATTGTTGAGTTTTTCTCAGTTATTGGTTTATAATTTATAAATGGATTTAAATATAAGACTTGGCATCAGTATTATTTGTAATGAGTTGTAGATTTACTTTCAGATTTATAACTTTAGTAACAAAGGATAAGTGTTAAATTTAGATTCTAGGAAAAGGTAAAATTATGAGTTTTAAGTAAATTTTATTTTATTGAAATTTTTTTAGAAGTCAAAATAATAATATGAAAATTTTATTTTTGATGACGAAAATTTTTATTTATTAAAAAAATATAAAATTCTAAAAAAATTATAATAATTAAGAAAATAAATAAATAAGACTAAATAGATTTCTTGTAAGTAAAAGATAAAAGAGTTTAATAATTATCTAATAAAAGTGATATTACATATTGTTAAATATGTGAGTTATAAGGTCGTTCGGTAGTCAAAGTTGGAAAGAAAAGTGAAAGAAGCTTTGTATTCAACTTCCCTAATAACATTTGTTAATAATAAATATATATTGTTAAATATTCTTAAATATTAATAAATGATAATTAACTATTTTAAAAAGATTTATGCATATGCCATTTAGATCATATATCATTCACACATAAGATTTTCACTAAAGATTCAAAAGCGAATTATAATAGTTATATATATAGTGTCATTTAATTTTCGTTGTTACACATTTATTTAAATGTTATGTAGTAGATATTATTTTAAATAAATATGTTGTTATTTATTATCAATTAATTAATCTTAATGAGAAAAATAATTATTTTTCTCCAAAAACTTAATTTGATTTTAATTAATTTATACAATAATAAAGACTATCAAATACTATAATTAATTCTATATAAAAATGTAAAAATTCCCTTTAAAAAAATAATATAAAACCATACTAGGGTTTTATACATGAATGTTTGTAAGAAGATTTTAGAATATTTTATATGCAAAATTAAAAAGCTTCCGTAACGAAAAAGGATATCTTTTTAAAATATTTTAAATAGTAGTAGTAGTGATAACTAAATTCGATGGCTTATTTTAAATTATTTTAGCATAATTATTTTAATTTTTTTAAAAAGAAAAATTAATTTAAATTTTGTTTGTAAAACTAACGTGAAAATGAATCAAATTTATTTTTTTATACCCTAAAAAAAGGTAACAAAACTAAACGAGTAAAAGGAAATAATAAAAGGGATATGTCACAAAATGAAAAAAAAAAAGATAAATACATATTGATAATTGTTTCATTATACATATATTTATTATTATAGAGGTACTTTATATATATAAATATATATTTGATATGATTGTAGAAAAGTTGTGTAAAAGTATGTTATAAAAAGAATTTGTGGGATGGAATATATTCGTAAGTATGAGGATACATATTATATGTTACGTGACAGATAGAGCATAAAGATTTTTGTTAGATAGAAATATGTCCCTTCATTTACATAACCAAGACACACCGCACATATCTTTATCTACCACACCTCCATTATTGTAAATAATGTTGCACTTTTTTCTTTTTTTCTTTTTTTTTTTTTGTTTTGTTAATGGAATTACCACTTTAACAGAAAGTTTGGCCACCTAAAAAATAAAGTCTCTTTATGCCAATTTTCTATTCCAAACGTAACACCATCTCTATAGTCTTCTACCACACTTGTCATTACATGCATAACCTCTTTCATTTTTCTCAATTCTCTTTTCGATAATCACTTATTATAATCACTTTTTATTCTAATCACTTATTAGAATCATCCCATAAACAATTTATCACATATATAAGATCCAATGCTAGCTCTCTATTGCAAACTTTCCTTGCAATTTCATGTATATTCTTTAAACAACCAAATAAAGTAATCCATTCATTTTTTACATTTTTTTTATGACACTCATTCATTGTTTGGATAAAGTGTTTGATAATCAACTTTTCATAATCAGATTTGTTTACTCAGTCCTTCTAGAATGTAATTTACTTGCATATTCTATTAACTAAGATGACATCATGTAATACTCTGGCTAATAATACATGTATAAAAAGGTTGTGAATATTGTAATACGAATATGTTAGTGAATGTTATAATATATGATTTTGGATTGTATTTATTGATAATGATAATGCAATACATTTCTATGATATTTGTGTGTATAAATATTGAGTTATAGAATATATCAATGGGATATCAAAGCTAAATGTGAAAATTTTGTTTATTTTATTTTGTAAAAATATAATGACAAAATATAAGATTAAGGTAGTGTAAATGAGGATATGAATGAATAAATTAAAATGATAAAAAAATGAAAGTAAAATAAAAGAAATAGTAGATGGTTTACATAGATCCTTGGAAAAAATAGAAGAAAAGCGAAGATGTTTAATAGTGAGAATGAGAAGATTGAAAGGAAAGGTAATAATATATAGAAGTAAGTGTAAGTGTGTGTGTGTATTTGCATATATACTTAAGCATTAAGATAGTGAGAAAGGAAAGAAGGACACGGGAGTGACGCGTTAGGGAAAACGAGAAAGGAAGCTTGAAGAGTACAAAAGGTGAGAGAGATTATGAGATTAGATGAGAGTGTTATGAGAGAGTAAGAGATTCTGCTTTTTATCATGACTCGTTTAAAGAAAAAGGCTAAAAGAGGATGTCATTTTTCATTTCTCCATACTATCTTCTATCTTCTCCATCTTCTCATTCCACATTCATACCTCAAACATATATATCTTCTCATTTTCGAAAAATATTTATTATTTCAGTAAGTATATTTAAAGCTTAAAGATAATTTAAATATATATTTTTCTCTTTCAATCTTCTTATATCTCTTTTTAGAAACAAAATTATGATAAGAGTTTAAGTTTCATAACAAATAATAATTTGAATGTCATAACTAATCTTTAACAATAATATTTTAATAAATTCAAAATCAAAGTATTGATATCATACGTGAGAATGAAAATTTTCTTAAACTTTCAATTAAGATGTTAGAAGTTTCACATCAACTAAAGATAAAGTTAATTTATAATATATAAGTACCTCACTTTATAAGATAATTTTGTGAAGTTGACTTAAGCTTAAAGTCTATTTTTTAACATAGTATCATAGTCATTGTTAGAATCTATCATAACAAAAATTGTTGTTTATTGGACATATTGTCAGTTTTATATGTTGAGCATCCAAAAGTGAGTCTAAGTCTCACATTGAATAGAAATGAGAAAGTATAACAAGATATAAAGGTGAAACTCATTAATCCATTCCCTAAAAGTTTTGGGTAGAGATTGATATCAATCCCTTATGTGGTTAGAGTCAAATTTCATTAATATTGTATCTTCTTAGTAAACCTCCTCCTAAATTTTTTAGACTCATAAATAAATAAATAAAAATAAATATATGAGTTAATAATTTGTATTAATTCTTAAAAATCTCAATGGCCTTGGTTTTGAGGTTGAAGGTGATGAAGCCTTTTTGTGCGGTTTATAGCCAAGGAAAATAGCGGGTAAGGCTCTTGGATCAAGTTTATGTCTATTGTTTGACAAGGTGTTGACAAAGCAAAGGCAGTCAAAAACTTTAAGAGTGGTAATATCAAAAGGAGAACTGTATAATTTTTGGTGTGGAGAATGGTTATTTAGGAGAGGAGTGGGAAGGCAATTTATGAGGGTAGAGGCATGAATAAGAGCATAAGACTAGAAAATGTTTGGTAAGTGTGCTTGAAAAAGGAGGGAGCGAGTAACATTTAATAAGTGTTGGTGTTTTCTCTCAACTAAGCCATTTTGCTGGGGGGTTTCCACACAAGTTGTTTGATGAACAATTCCAGTATTTTTATAAAATTCGGCCATAATAAACTCAGTTCCATTGTCAAATCTAATGCTTAGGACCTTAGTGTTAAACTGTCTTTCAGCATAGGTAATGAAAGATTGTAAATGTGACTGAGTTTCAGCTTTTGAGATTAAAGGAAACACCTATACATATCTAGAAAAATCATCAACAATGGTTAAAAAATATTTATGACCATGAATGGAAGTAGCAACACAAGGGCCCTAAATATCAACATGTAATAAAGAAAAAATAGAAGAAGCTTGAGAAGTACTATGAGAAAAAGAAGGTTTTCTTTGTTTAGCCGTATGACAAGGAGTACAAATAAAAGAGTGATCAAAATTAATCACAGGATATAACTGTTGCATTACATGTAATCTCTCATGGGATGGGTGGCCTAATCTGTAATGCCAAATATCAATGGCTTCCTTATTACAAATTGTGGTATTGATGGAGCTAAAAGAGGTTTTGAGTGTATACAACCCATCTTGAGTATCAACTATACCAATCATCCTCTTGGTGTGTCTGTCTTGTATAAAACATTGATTGTCAAGAAATATTAGTTGACAATTATGGGTTGTGGTAAGCTTGGAAACAGATATAAGATTGAAATTAAATTGTGGAAGATATAAGACATTAGAAATAGACAAAGAATCATTAATCTTTACTGTTCCAGAATATGAGGCTATGGTTTGTTGTCCATTTGGTAGTTTTACTGTGATGGAATCAATAGCCTTATAGGATGAATATAGATGTAAGGAAGAAGTTACATGATCACTGGCTCCTTAATCTATAATCCACATGACATGGTCTGTAGCATGAGAAATTGGAAGCACATTACCAATAAAAGAAGTATTTGGAGAGAAAGTTGTACCAGTTTGATTGATGTGGGAATTAGTTGTAGAGGATCCCAATTGTGTTTGTTGTTGCAGGAGGGCTATCAAATGTTGATATTGTTGAGGAGTGATAACAAGTCTGTGCAGTTTATACCCAGGAGGGTAACCATGCTTCTTAAAGCATTCATTAAGAGTGTGTCCAGTGATATTGCAAAAAGTGCAAACCTTTGAGTTGTATGAACTTGAATTTGATCTTCTGCCAAAGCCTCCTTTATTTGATGAATAGCCTTGACCTCCTCTTATCCCTTTGTTGTAGGAGAATCCTGAAGATCCTGATGGATAGCCATTCCTTTTGTAACAATTTTCAGCCATGTGGTAATGATCAATGACAGCCATGAGTTGGTTTGGTAAAAAACACAAAGAAATCAAGAAGGGGAAAGCATCGAATGAAGATCATAGGCACAGCAAAACTCTTCAATTGAAGAGCTCTGATATCATCTTAAATAATGAGAATCATGCTGAGAGGAAAAACAGAGAAGCAAAAAATGATCTGTGTATTATCTTGATTCTGCATAATGCAGATACAAATATTTATACATCAAGATTATAACATAATTAGTTATAACTCTATCTAATCTATCAGCAATATACACAGAATAATAACAAACAAAAATAATAAAAAATAAGATCTTAAAACCTAACAAGATATTAAATCTTAACATATATTAAATCCTAACATTAATCTTCATTAGTTTTTCATGTTACATTGGAATTATAGTTTTTCTTAATTTAAGAGTAAACCTAACATATTTGTTTAATTGAAAATATATATAAAATAATAGAAGAGGGTTATGGTGATAGGATTAAAATTCCGTGCATGTTACTCAAACTCCACTGAAACGAATCTGGTGGGTTCAACGTTAGTTAGCTTATATCATGTCATATTGCATTAAAGTTGAAGATGTTGAATATAGTATGTAGTTTTTATTGCCTGGTTTTGTATTTCCGGCATGTGATTCCTTCCCATATTTATGTTCATAATCTTCTTCTTCTTCTTTAGCTTGACATTAGTTGACGAGATATATTATGACACAACTTTCTGGTCTATGGAAAAAGTCACAAAGATTTGTGGTACTTATACTATTTTCTGCCACTTCAATGGATCAATGACGTTATCAATTCCAATGGCTTCACTTCGAAAAGGAAATTGTCTTCCATATCAAAAATAGATGTCTTTTATTGGATAATTTTTTTCTTTACCGTCTTTTTATCTAATCAAATAGCTGGCTAATGTCTGATTAATGAAATTATATATTTTCATAGTTTAAAAATACTGAAATTCTAAATTTGAAAAAAAAAAAGAAGCTCTGTATAATGAAATAATACAACTTGCTGATAGAATACAATGGTGTATAATTATTTCCAAGACTTTTATGCAAATTTTTTTTTTCTTCATAATTAACATTCTTAATATATTTTGTCACATTGAGTTTCGAGTCATCCAAATCGATATGGATAAACTTGTTTTAAAAATGTATTTAAATTATATTAAATCAATTCTTAGTTTATAATTTATTGAATTAGTTATTGTTTAATACAAAAAATGTGATTAGCATTTGTTTTTTAGAAATATTGAACATTGATTATAGTATTCGATATATTTATATATGTGAAACCGACACATCTTTTTTCTACATCTATCCGAATACATATCCAAATAACAAAAATGAAGCATTTTCAATATATATCTCATTCCTTTAAAACAAAATTAAAAAAAAAGCAATTCGATGATGTCATGTAGCTAAAAAAAAGTGCAATTTAGGGACAAGAAATTGAGGGAAGAAAAAAAAGTAAAAGTGGGAGCTTAAAGTTTGTAATTTGGGCCTTTCATATAAGATGCCAACCTTGTCTGGTGGCTTTAAAATGTGTTGTGTGATGGGTCCAATGGTTGTATCCCACAATAAGTTTGAGGATAGGACAAAAAACAAAAAGATAGATGGCAATGACTAAACAAAAACTTTAATTTATGCCGTCTTTTTCACCTAGCACCAAAGATGCACTTTTAAATGTCCAATCCAATACTTAGTATCAGTTTCAAGAAACTACGGACCATAAAAGTAAATTCATTTCTTTTCCTTCTCATTTAACCTAATATTATTATTATTATTATTATTATTTTAAGATTTTGTAAAAACAAAATATACAAGGCAATGCCTAAACAAGCAGACATGTGCTTGATGCAACAAGAATATTTTACAGAACTCTGTAGTTATGATGTTAGTAAGTATGTTCACCTGATCGCCTCTGCTCTCGCACTTATGTTCTCAACGTCATGACATAAAAACGCCATGCACCCTGCTACGTTAAGGAGATTCTAACAAATCCTTAAAAGTGTTTTTATATTCTAAGATATGATTCATTCATTCAATTAAATTCTGATATGTTATTTGTAATAAACGCAAGTAAATAAATCGTTGGTTTAATTTAACAAAATAACAATTCAAGTAAAGGATGTTGTATCCTCTATTAAAACAATACTTATTAGGCTCAAATGCCCACAAAAGTATTCCGGTAAATGTTTTTACAGTGATACTGTTGCAGGGGGAAGGGGGCAGACGTATATCAAAAGCATACCATAAACTAATGCTTATTTTTTTTACAAAATAAACTGACTTTTAAGTTTACAAAAACCAAATCTCAAATTATAGGAATCACTAGCATAAATTCACAGACAAATTTCCAGACACTGCTACGTAGAGACGGGAAAACAAAAGTAATTGATGGATCTAGAGACAAAATGAGACTTAAATCTAACTTAACAACTTCTAACTCAGACCTTAAGGCATTAGATTTATGGGTCTATCAAGAAAGGAATTCTAAAAAAAACATAATAATAATGAGACATGAGTCTAATCTATACAAGGAATTAACATCGCTTCCAACTACTCAAAATATTAAGACATTGGATTTATAAGTCCTAATTCTTATATGATTTTCAACTTTCTTAATTTTATCCCATACAAAACTTAAATTCACATTTGAATTCATAATAATAGCTATAACAATAACAGAAGATTTGCATTAACCAAGCAACAACAGCAGCTTAGTCTAACTAATTAGCACAATTCGATTCTGACCCAAAACTTGCACTCCAACCATTACCAAAATATTCCGAACGACGTATTCTTGGTGCTTTACGAATTAGTTTCTTCATAAATATTTATATAAAAACGTAAGATGAAATCATTTTTCTCTTAAGTTAAAATCAGCTTTTTAGAAAATCTGGTCATTTAACTTCTCTAAAAGAATTAATTTTAACTTGGCCTAAATTAATTATAGTCTATGGAAAAAGGTTTTTTTTCTTATTTACTTATATAAATGTCTATGGAAATATATTTTCAAACAAAACTTTTCAACCATGATAATCCTAGAGCATAAATAAAAGTAAAGGACCATTGGGGCATTCGCTACCGGTTTCTGGGGGAGGAGGATCATTCCTCCTTTCCGTGTACTCATTTTGTATTTGCTTGAGTTTCAGGGTTATGCTTGCATTTAGTAGTGGTTGCAGATGACAATTTTCCCTTGCAATATCTCTACCAAAATTCCCTTGTTTTGACCCCTCACTGAAACAGAACAAGAAAATGAACACAACTCCTCAGCCAAGAGCACACTAAAACAGAGCCAACATACTCACCAGAGCCCCATCCCTGTATTGCACCAGTAATTAAACCCCTGATCAAACAGCATCACATGCAAGCTCCATAAAAGAAGCTACATATCAAAACACACGAACTGTGCAAAACCCCATCCTACCTGTTTAACACACAACATCCTGTCCCATCTTAAACAGATATCAGAACCAAATAAAATTATCTAATAAAACCTAAACCTCAAATAGCAGAAACTCAACTAAAATATAGACCACTGCTGTGTCTATTTACACACTATCAAGTCCTCCCGTTGTGAGCCACAATCAACCACACCAACCATCTGAAATGCAATTATTTTCAGGAAACAAACCATTTTGCAATCAAACTAATCAGAAAAGAACACCATCAACCTCTACAAAAGACAACCCTCAGAAATCAACCTCCATTGTGACATTGTCACCATTCCTAACTATAACAACCCAGACATAAACCACTACCGTGACAGACTATACTGCCAAAATCAAAAACGAGCCCCAGTCCTAGTCAAACCCCTAGCAGATCCACTGTGACACTGTACCCACACTCATGCTTGTGCTGTCACCCAACAAAAAAACTAATGACATGCACTCAGTAGAATAGAGTGCAATTTTTGTGTAAGAATGGGATAAAAATTCAATTGACCATACCGAAGGGTAATTTGTGTCATTTCCCAAAAATAAATATTGACACGACTCATTAACCTCTATCTGGTTCAAAGGTCCAAGCTTGGCCCAAGGGTTAGCGTGTAACTACAATAATATGGTCTCACAAGAAAGAATTGAATATGGTTTTGCAGCTGCTGTTTGTCAGGGGATAGTTGACTTTAAGGATGATCATTGATCGTTATACTAAAGCTATTCACATTCGTGAAAATTAAAATACGGATGGCCAAAATAATTGGTGGCGTATAAAATGCAAAGCAAGTAGATGAAGGCGTCATTGGGAAGAAATTTATATATGGTAAATCACTATAGCATGTAAGCAATTCAAGTTTTTACAGAAGATTTTGAAAAAGTAGCACATTCAGGACAAAAATGACAGACAAGGCTACAAACCCAGCCCCTGTAAATAAACAGGAATATATATAATGCAACAAAGCTAAGATGGTGAAAAACTCACATATGTTGAGCCAGTTATGTATGACACTATAACTGTTATGTCATCAAGCTTCCCACCATAATAATGGAACCCAGCCTCTTGGGCAGCAGTAGCAAATGGTGTCTGTCTATTCCTGTCCAGTGCTCGCTGACGAGCCAGTGCTGCTATCTTCTGCGCAGTTACTTGGGGTTCTAGTCCAGCTCTAACTGCCTTCAAAACAACTTCAGCAACCTCATCATGGTACAGATTGTCAAACAATCCATCTGTTCCAGCAACGACAACATCTCCTGCCACAACAGATATTTTGAATACCTGGATATGTGATTGTGATGGATTTGTTAGTATGTTTGCTTTCCAGAGATATTATATGAACTTGTTTTGAAATTCAGAAACTTAATATGCTAGGAGGCTTCCTATGAAAAAAATTCTAGGATGTTAACTGTGCCAAGACCCAAATAATACTCGGCAGGACAATTTCAGATTAATATTTAAAAGCAAAGAGGAAACTAAAGCAAATAAAAATTTCATCTGCAAAGGTGATAGGAGCCTAGCAACCATGGACCCAACTGCATCATCAAATGATTTTCCTACGATGGATGTTTAACACAAGGGCCAAGCGTAGTACCAATAGTCCCTTTGGATGGAAGGACTTCATGCACTAAAGATTTCAGAATCTATCAAAGATCTTACCAATGAACTGCCAAACTGCTATAGGATAACTATTAAAGTATGTTATTTCTTTTATAATTCTGTTTTGCTTTTTCGTACCTTTATGAATAGGCAAGAAGCATTATTCAGAAATCATTCTTCCTTAAATTCCTTGGGAGGTGACATTTCGAGCCTCCAATTCAGGAACATTTTATGTTCTCATATAAATTGGTCCTTTCATTGCATCCATCATGGCTGATCCTAACCAGATCCGTGCTCAAACATGGGTTGAGGCACTGGCTCGTATAGGAGAAGCTGTTGCAAAAGTTACCCAGAACCAAATTACCCTCACAACTGATCAAAGTCCTCTCTACGCCAAAATTGATGAGACCATCAGTCAAGTTTCCAACACAGAAACCTACTCCAAACCATTTACTTATAGCACTAGTTCCCACCCTCAGCCCTTGGTGTTTCCCATTTTGATGGATCTGACTATATGTGTAGGATATTTAAAATATCCCAATTCTTTGATTACCATGCTACCTCTATTGGTGAACGCTTCCCAAATAGCAGCCTTCTACCTTAACAACCCTGCACTTAGTTGGTATTATTGGATGTACAGCAATAATAACAAAATCTTGTCTTGGGCAGATTTTCTCTAAGCATTGAGTTGCATTTTGCGCCTTCTTTCTATGATGACCCTGAAGGTACTTTATTTAAACTCAACTCAACCAACATGGTTTTGTTAACCACTGCCTCTCCAAATTCGAGAGTCTTGCTAATCACACTGTCGGCCTCCCAGCCTTGTTCCTTGAGTTGCTTCCTCTCCAACCTCTCTATCAGTATCCAACATGAGGTTCAAGCACTCCTAGCCCTTAACCATCATCCAAGTTAAAAGGATGATTTAATTGAAGCCAAAAAGTTTCACTATCCTCTCTACTTCAATCGTTACCCTTCCTACCCCTACCATAACACCACTCAAACACCTCACCCCAACTGAATTATCAGATTGTCGCAATCTTGGTCTTTGTTACAATTGTGAAACCTTCCCACAAATGCAAATCTAAATTCCTCCTATTTGTGGCTAACAAAGATATCCCACATGGCCCTCATCCTCCTCTTCTTGATACCAACCCATCCCAGGATCTAAGCAATTCTACTACTTTCTATCTGTGCAAAGCATTGTCGATACTTTTAATGGTCACCAACTTATTGTGCTATCAGTGGCGATAGCAGTCATAACTTTATCCAACCTCACATAGTTCATTCTCTCAACCTCATGCCTCAAGTTACCACACCGATGAGTGTCACGACCAGTGATGGCAACAAACTTAATTGTTCCACTATTTGCAAGGGCATTTTTGTATTTCTCTTCAAATGCATTGTTTTTAGGTTGAGCTTATCATCATATTGACCTCGTAAGAACAATAGGTCTCTCTTTCACTCTCTTATCACTCTAATTATAAAATCGTTGATGGCTTGTTACTTTATTAAGGTAGTATTTGGCTTCCTAATAATTGTTTTTTCATTCCCTTGCTATTGACTGAATTTCAGGCGTCTACCTTGGGTGGCCATATGGGAATTGCAAAGGCTCTTAGCTAACTTACCAATATCTCTTGGCATGCAATGAAGTACGACATCACCCAAATCATCACTAACTTCAGTTTTCCCCCAAGCAAAGTACAACACCAAGACCCCTAGTTTATTGCAACCTATACCTCCTCTTACTGCTCCATGGGAGGTTTGTCTTTTAGATTTCATAATCGGACTTCCACCATCTTCTGGTTTCACCAATATATTAGTTGTTGTTGATCACTTTTCAAAAGGTGCACATTTTTGTCCTCTCCCTACACATTTCAATGACTACAACAAAGTTGTTCTCAGCTTCACTGATATGGTTTGCAAACTTCATGGGTTCCCAAGAAGTCTTATCTTTGATCAGGACCCTTTCTTTACCAACACTTTAGGTAAAAGCTTTTGAGGTTGAGTTGTACCGCTCCACATGAGTACAGCCTATCACCTTCAAAGTGATTGCAAGAGCGGGATCCTTAATAGGGTGCTTCAGCTACATCTTTGTGCTTATGTCAATAGTCAACCTTCTCAATGGCTCATATTTCTCAGCCTTGCAGAATGGTGATATAATAACACCTCCATTTTGCTACAAGAATCACACCTTTCAAAGCCACTTTTGGGAAATCTCCTCCCGTTATTCCCATCTACTTTCCTAGCTCCACCACATTGAAATTTTTTACTGCCTTCTTTCTTCATAAGAAGATTTACTTGCCTCCTCCACTTTCCATTTTGGATTCCAAATGGGAAATACTAGTGACCTTCCCCGTGGTCCAATGGGCGAGACTCTCTCCTAAAGACACCACTTGGGAGGATTAGGCTGACTTGACTGCCACTTACTGCATTGAGGTCAAGGTAGTTTTCCAAGAGCCAGGAAGTGATAGGAGTCCAGCAACCACAAACCCAACTGCAGCATTAACGAATGGGCCTATAATGGACATTAATAAAAGGCCCAAGCGTAGTACCAAACCTCCCTCTGCTTGGGAGGACTTCGGGCACTAAAGACTTCACAATCTATCAAAGATTCTTCGTAATGAGCTGTCAAATTGCTATAGGATTATTTCCTTTACCATTCTGTTATGATTCTGTTTTACTTCTATATACGGATGTATAATGCACCAGGAAACATTATTCGGAAATCATTCTTCTCTAAATTCCTTGGGAGGTGACATTCCCGACCCCTCCAATTCAGTAACATTTTCTGATCTCACATCCAAGTCATCTTAAATGTGCTTAATATACAAAAGGGAATATTGAAAATGAGATACACCTTTCATTTTAACTCCCCTCTCCCTGTATTTTTTTCATTTAAAAATAAATAAAAACCCTCTTTATTATTACCTTTACCAATCAAACCTCTTGTTTTATGAAATCAACCAGAAAATATAATTAAGATATGAAAGAAATTTCAAATGCCAATCTTTCAGATTGTTCACATTAATCACAAGAGATTGGAGGAAAGTTCTGCAAACTCTGTTTCGTGGCACCAGAACCATCCTGTCAGAAACAGTAAGAGTTGGACTATACTGTCTCAAC
Source organism: Vigna reflexopilosa (assembly GCA_027742785.1). Classification (NCBI taxonomy): domain Eukaryota; kingdom Viridiplantae; phylum Streptophyta; class Magnoliopsida; order Fabales; family Fabaceae; genus Vigna; species Vigna reflexopilosa. The sequence continues at coordinate 53,305,112 of CM050911.1, read as the reverse complement.
AAATAGTCCCTGGCATGAATGCTATCAGAAACGGGTAAGAGGGTACAGCCTCAACAAATAAGAGCCCCATGTTGGAAATTTCCATATTGCTAATGTAATGTCCTTAGAAGTAAATTATGTGTGAAATTAGTGACAACATACCTCACCAGAGCTGGGTAGATCACATCCATTGCCACTCTCCAGTTGATACGTAAAATTGAAGTCATGCTGTTGAACAGGGGACCTAAAGATGGTGCATCCATCTCTAATCACAATGAACCCACTGTCACCTAAATTAATGGCATGCAGTCCCTGGACCAAGAAACCAAACATAGTAAGCAAATCAATCATTTGATTTACTCTTTCACTTCCTTTCATATTAAAAAAGCTAGCTACCCAGATTTACTGGTTGTTAACTGATGGGCTTCAGTCAATAATGATGCACACTAAAACATCAATAACTTAGGGCTTAGGAGCAGGTTAGACAAGAGTTAAAGATGTGTGTGTGTGTGTGTTCATGCATGAACTGTATATTAAAATGAGTATAGTGGAGAACAATGACACCAAATTCATGAAAAACAAGATGGAAAAATTTGAGCAAGCTTTAATTTTGTTTCCCCTGTGCCATTTAGATATTAATTTCAAAGGAACCTAACAGTAGATACATGCTAAACTCATCACTAACACGTAACAGTAAGTAATTCTGATCCTAGACGTAGACAAGAATCTAGTTTTATGATACACGATTTTACATTAGACATCATATGTCGTAAAAATACAGATGCTACGGAGATGCATAATCTAATGCTAATGTAATGTTGATAAAGTCAACAAGGTAAAAAGAATAACTATTTAATATATGGCATTAAAAATGCTAACGAAATCCAGAAACCTCTAGTACTGTACAACAGAAAAGGAATAAAATCATTCATGTGACAAAATGCAGATGTTGGGGAGGGAGATGCATGATCTAATGTAATGTTGACAAAGCCAACAGAGTGAAAAAGAAACAGACATTTAATTTATAGCAATAAAAATGCAATTAAAAAAGTCCGCACACATCTAGTGCTTCCAACAGAAAAGGAAGAAAACTATTTTGATAGTAAAAAATATAAATAAAAATAACACTATACCGTATCAGTAAGGGCAATGATACAAGCTGTTGATGAACCCTTGGCCTTTGTAAATGAATGAGCCTTCTCTAAAACACTTGCGGGATCAACAGAACCATTTGGTTCCTCTTCAACTGCTCTAACAGAATGGGACATGAGTTCTTGAGCAAACAGTCCAGCATTAACACCAACATCTGCCCAGCCACCTACACCATCTGCAACACCAATTGTTTGTTCATCTACGCAAATAAAATGTGCATCCTCTCCACCATAGTCCTCCTTATCCGGATGTGGTAGGTAACATGACCCCGAAAACAACTTCAACTTCTCAGGACCAAAATTTGTTCTGAAAAAAAAAATTATTTAACATGTCTACCTTGTAGTTGTGGGAAACATAAATTAAAAGAGGAAACCTCATCTTCAATCTTGATACTAAATGTGTAGGTAGCCCATTGTAGCACCTAACTCTGGTAAAAAATTACTTCACTTCTGTCTAGAGAAAACGTCACTCACACTAATACCTTCTCATAAACTAACGCAAATAATGTTTTACCATCGCTGAACAAAGTCATAAATTAAAATAACTTGAATAAATTACTAAAATAAAAACATCATACTTACCTCTCATTCTAGTTCCTAGGTATGTAACCATCAGCCACTTTGGTACAAGATGTTCATTTTGATCATTTATTCATGTTTACCGTCATTACACACACAAAAAGCAGGGGAAAATATATTTGAAGACTCTCAGGTTTCGGTCTAAAGTTGCTTTTAATCTCCATACGTTAAAAATAACGATTCTGGTCCTCGCTGAACTCCCTAGAGAGGGGCAAAATGATACAGGAACCAAACTACTTCTAATCTTTTTAAGCGTGCGTTTGGTTCTAATTCTACGCCACCAGACTCACGTCAAGTTCGAAGCTACGGAGATAGTAGCTTTCACGTTTTGTTTTTTCCATTTTAAAGTGAAGATGCAAGTGTACTGAAAGAATGACTAAAACCAGAGACGAAGAATCTACAAGACGTCTCACCCTAAAAGTATTCTAAAGCAAACGACACACTTAAATTCAGAGAAGAAAACAAGGGTTTACAGAGAAAGACGTACTGGTCGAGTGAAAATGTGGAGGAGGAAAGGTGCTGAACATGAGGCGTTGTATCGGCGGAGCAGCAAGGAAAGGAGGAGCGCTTGGTTCCAACAAGGAGCGAGCTCGGATTCCAACTCCTCCAAGTTGAATTGGAGGTGGAGCACCCGAAGTTCAAAAGACTGTTCAAGGGTTGCAATCTTGTGAGATTGACGGTGGCTCGCAAAGCGGCGCGGCGCGTCCTGTCCCGGAAGCGAACGCCGGAGGGCTTGGCGGAGACTTCGTCAAAGTAGACATCTCCGAGAAGAACGGCATTGGAAGTGGAAGCTGCCATCGAATGCTGGAGAAATGAGAAACGTGAAGCTGAGATGGGAGAACAAGAAGCCACGAAGATAGAGGAGAAGGTCTCGGTTCCTCTGGAGCCTCAAAATCTTGAGGTGGGAGATTGAAAGAGACAAAACTCCGATTTCTTCTCCAATGTTTGGCCTCTTTATTATTACATCTCTATCTCTGTTTTTTTCAAATTTGAATATTTTATTTTCATTTATTTGTTACATTAAAATTCTAAGTCCCGCTAAAACAACGAACACAGCTGGATAACCCACCAAATAAAAATTAATACACTGCGATAGAATTAAGGTTTAATAAGTTGTTGGTCTTGATTTATTTGAGAATTTTTTATTATTTCAGCTAAGTCTTTGATTTATACGAGTTTCATATTTGAGTCCCTTTATTAATTTATAAAAGTCAAAATAATGATCAGTGATAATTTTACTAAGTCTAGAAAATCAATTATAAAAGTATAGAATATCAAAAATTAGGTTTTAGTAACTTTTTAAATTGTAAAGAACCGACTGATGTATCACACTGAAAATTAGTTTTAGAAAATTTAAATAAAAATGTATATTTAAAATGTCATTTGAAGTAAATTACCAAAACAACTCTAACAATTACATAATATTTATAATATGTTGGATAGAAAATTTAAGGAAGATAATTTATTTAGATGCAAATTTTGAAATACTTTATAATAAAATATATTCTTTGAATAAAGAAATTTTAAAAAAACTTTTAAAATTTTATAAAAATAAATAGATTGATAGTAAATCATTTCAAATTCTATAAATTTTGAAAATATTTTTATATATTTATGTGTCTTTTCTTTTTTTTTAATTTTTCTTTGGTATCATTGTTTAATTAATATAGAAATATTATTAGAATAACTAACATTTTACTGATGTTACTATGAGTTTTTTTATTGATTTTGATAAGACTTGTTTTTATTCAAATTGTTAGGATTAGCTTTGTTATATATACATTAGTCAATATTGTAATGTGCGACTATTATATAAATAATTACAATTTAAAAAAATTGAAATTAATTTTCTTTCTACAATAAGAATTCTACATTTGAATATATGTTAAGAATTTTATATGAGAATAGATTATTATTTATATATTTAAGATCTCTTAAATTATCTCTGAGTTAGTTTAAAGAATATCACTTCACATTTTTTTAAACAACTCCTACAAAACATATTCTTCTATTATTTGTACGGTACATACAAAAGGGTAATGTCTGTAAATTTTAAAGACTTTACTATGGTTCTTCTAATGTAAATTAAAATGAAAAATAAAAATATAATCATGTCTAATACTTTGTTATTACGTGTTATTTATATAAATAAATATATAAACATTATTTTATTTTTATTTTTCCATTTTTCTTGTTTTCATAACAAATTTTAGAAAAATTAAAATTACACTTTTAACCATTATTAATAAAGGTAAAAAATTATTTTCTAAAATCAAACAAATCTACAGTACGAGTAAACAAAAAAGCCATTGACAACTTTTCAAATACTATATTTATTTTAGATAATGATACTTAGACAACATTTTTTTTACAATATTTAAATATCTTTTACGTATCATTTTGTGATTGTCCAAAATTACTGTACAATTAATAATAAAAATCATAAACAAAATCATAGACCAAACACAAAATAACATGTAGACAATGTTCAAATATTGTAAAAAAATATTGTCTGAATATTATTATTCATTTATTTATTTTATTAACTAATAGGTTATAGTATAAAGTACGGAATGAAATTAGATGACATATTTGGTAAGAAAGTAACAGGTGATGAGATAGTTGGAGAAACCAATAAGAAGTGGCGTTTCCAAAATTGGATACATTAGACAAATCCATATACATATATTCTACCCATTATTGTTAGACATGTGTTATTCTCATAGAGGTTATAAATTTTTCTTATTTTTTAAAATACTAAAAATTTGAAGTATTTTTATTTCATTCTATTTTTAAACTTTAAAACAAGGTTAAAATTTTTTATTATTTATTTTATTAATGTGTTAATCTATTTTTCACCGTTCTGAAAATCTAATGCGCTTTTTTTGCAGAAGTACATTTTGATTTCTTTCTTCCACTTTGATTGCAGGATTGACATTAGTAATTTTGACCTTGCTTTTAAGCTTTGACCAAAGCAATTCCTTCTATCTTGATTAAGGTTCTACTATGGAAAATTTTCTTATTTTTTTGTACAAATCTAGCAAAAACCTGACAAAATTCAAAAATTATTATTCAAAACCTATTTTAATTCAATATTTGAATTTCAATAACTGATCCATGCCTTCTTAGCTCATTGAAACTGGTTTTTATTCAAAACTTCTTTTCTCTTTTCAAAGTTTTGAAATGACAAGACTAAACTGTAGTTTTAATTTCTTTATGCATTTTATCTTATTTAGTTAATTAAGTCTGTTCATATACAAAGAATCGACTTTGGTCAAGCTCAATTTTCTTTTAGTTGAACTATTACAATTCTTGTTTTTTAATCAAGATTCCCTCAAAGTTAAATTGATTAGACAACTTTAAACTTCCTTCTATTTCAAACTAGCTAACATAACTATTTAATTTCACCCTAAATAAAACTATAAAAAAATACTCTTCAAAACACGGGAGAATAAGACACATTTAATTAAATTAAATGATAATTTTAACTTTCATTAGAATGACTTACATTTTGATTTCTATTTTACTAAATAAAAAAAATGATATTGCTTTTGACGTTTTTCCTATAGTGAAAAAATATCCTAGTTTCTTTTATTCTTCAATATTTTGTGGCGACATAAAACAAAATAAGGTTAGGTTAGGAACGTTATGCATTTTGATATTATATATGAGACGGTGGGAACGGAACAACTATACTGTGTACTAGTAATGATTCCCGTGTTGACTTATTGCAAGCTTATCTAGTTTAGAAATTAAAAATCTCCCATTAAATAAAAATATAAAAGTTAGTGATATATAAAAAAAATATGATTTATAAATATTAAGTTTTAATGCTTTAGATAAAAAGTAAAGTTAAATTTTTTATATCAATAATTCATATTTCAAAAATAATTAATCTTTCTCATCATCTGCTTAATTAAAAGAATTTCAAACAAATTCTGTTCAATTCCCTCATGTCTCCCACAACTACAGATACAAAGGACACTGGAGGGTTATGTTTATTAGCACGAGTTTTTTGTTTTTTTTCATCAAATTAAAATTTCAAAATCACTTTAGATTAGATGTTGAAAATGGTTAAATTCCTATTTTAATTTTAAAACTGCAAAAAATTAATAAAAGTGTATTGTACGGTATGCTACACTCATGTGTATTGTATAACTTGTCATGAGACCAGACATTACCCAAGTTGTTTATCTTAGATTGTCTTTTTAGGTCTTCTATTCAAACCGTCCTTGCAGACCGTTCACTCTGACTAAACATTTAGATTGTTCTTCTAGGTCGTCCATCTAGGCCGTACACTCGGGTTGTTCACCCAGTCATAGGTCGTGCCTAGTATGACTTAATAGTATAGTCAGATTGTCAGTGATAATGACTTATTAAGCTCCTAATGCATATTAAGGTGTGATTGGGTCGTCATTAGGATAACGAAAGGTAAAGGCTTATCAATATTATTATAAATAAAGGTTATAAAGGTTCCATGTATGACTTTAAGATCATTATACATATTATCACCCTCACTTATTATGCTAACCGATCGATTATATTATTGACTTAAGTGTCAAAATGACTTTAACAAATAACACCCACACGGCTTCGACAAGAAAGAGAGAACAAACAACATAACTTAAATGATGAAGGACCATTATAAAATATATTAGATCTTCATAACATCTTGAAGTGCTTTGAAATAAAAGTAATATACTCATGTTATTATCATCACAAAATAAAAAATTATATTAAAGTTTATGTTAATAAAACACATAGGTTTTCTGACACCTTTTTTTCAAAAGCAATTGTTTTATGTTTTGGCACATTAAACGTGAGTCTCCACATTTTCATTTTTCACACTAAGTTACAACGAAAAAAATAGACTTTATTAGGCATCAAGTTCCACTAAGGCTCTTCAGCTCAAGTATGTCACTAACAAGTGATTTAAGATTATCATTTATTATAATTTTAATAAGTTTAACATGATCTAGAAAATAAATTACATTTTGTACAGTGGTCCAACTTAATACTATTTTACAATGCTTTAATATTAAAAAACAATTTAGGTGGCTACTATAATATTACTTTATAAATAATAATCATGATAATTTTGTAAATATTAAAGTACTTTTTTATATTTATAAATTACTATATAGTTTTTACATAGGTTGCAAAACCAATAAATGTAAATATTTTTATATTAAAACATCCACTTGTATTTATTTCATATTTTTTCTTGTAATTTTGTGCCATTTTATCATTTTTTTTTACTTTTTTAAGTTATTACTTCCTTTGTTTATCTTCTTCCGTAGTCATCATTATATGTATGTTAATTTTACATTCATTAGTGCAAGCTAGATATATTAATTCACTTTTGGAGTGTATGTTAAATGGGTTTTACAATTGATCTAATATACATTGGTGTAATGTTTAAGACATATTAGATTAGTTGTAAAATCGATCTAATATAACATATTAGATTAGTTTTGGATCAACCAATCTAATGTCTTTATGTGAAAAGACAAAAAAATAAACATTTATAAAAGGCATATTATATCGGGTAAGGCTATAATCGGTCTAATATATACATGAACTTTTAAAAAAATGGCACATATTAGATCAGTTATGACCTTAACTGATATAATATGTGATATATTAGGTCAATTAAAACAATAACTGATCTAATTTTTTTTTAAGTTAAGTTTACAATTGCAAGAAACTCAAATTTGATGCATTCAAAACGACAATATGCAGTCGTAGATAGACAATATTCCAACAATGTATTTCACCAAGATTTGTCCTCAATCATAAAGACAATACTAATACTAAATAAACAATAAAATGAAAGATACATATGAACTAATTGTTACACTCTAAGAAGTATTTCACCCATTCAATCCTAATTTCTTCAATCTTTTCAAATCTCAATGGTACAACATTGTCAAAAGGTTGACAAAAAGAATGTAAATTAGTTATTTCATAACAACATATATCAAAGTCAAAGATTAATCCTTTTTTTATGTTTTACCTCATCCCAAAAATAGTTAAGAGTAGTACGAGCTATGGTCCACATCCATACATAACATGATATCATCACTCAAAGCTTCGATACTGCCTCTTACACAAATATATGAAATTTATGTAATTAATATATGAAAAAAAATTACTATAAAATAAGCTTGATGTAAAGTAACACCTTAAGAGAAATCAATTGGAATTTTGAAGATGAAGTGGGTTTACCTCCCAACATACTGTAGACATTCATAACACTAAAAAGGGAAGACATTAGTCATTTACAACATATTTGATTATATAAATAACACATTATTTTTGTAATTACTACATACCTCCTTAGCATACTTTTCAAGTCTGAGGAGATGTTCGTGTACAATGAAAATAAACAAACGACAATATTGTCCATTAGACAAATAATCATCAATTGCCACTGAGATTTGTTAAACAATAAATTTAATTGGTGATTTGAAATTAGTTACTTAATAACTAAAGTGAGCAAGTTTAATTTATGCATTAATATAAAGGTCATGTAAATCCTTTTTTTGAGGTCTCCATCCATGTTTAAATGTAAATTTGACATTCCATTGTTTTATTTTCCTGACTTTTGTATATTTTAAGGTTCAAGAAAACAATGGACATGAGCATTCCCCTTGTTGGTTATTAGATCGTTCATTTACATCCTGCATTGAAACCATAAAGTTTAGTGACAATGATTGATTTCGTAAAATGTTTATTGACAATATAACATAGTGTACTTACAACATTCATAGTTGAATAATTTTAATGTTCAACATATGATTCCTCTGGATGATTTTGTAAACATCGTGCATGTGCATATACAATGACATATTACTATTATCTATGCCGAAAATTGTTGCATCCAAAGGAATGGCACAAGGTGCTTCAAACAAATCTGTTGAAACCTTAGCCAACTCATGAATTAGACTAACATTTTGTTGGGGTTGGTGTTGGGGTTGATATTGGGACTCAGGGCTAAAATCACATGCAATTGGGGACTTTTGTCTATTATGGTCTTTCCAAAGATAATAACAAAGTTAAATAGGAAGTTTGTGTTAATTTAGGAAGTGTAATTCTATTGAAGAAAAATATACTTGTTTTTTTTTGTTGAAATAGCTTAACTAATTGTTTAGGCCATGAGGTGAATATTTCAAGAGCCTTACCCACTAATTGCACCTTTTCTATGGGCACTAGAATCAGAGCTATGGCATCTCTAATTTCCTCAACTACCAATATAGTCAAATGACTAGGCATTTGTATAGTGTTCATGGTTGATCCTCATGGATACAATCTCCTAATGGCCACTAAACGAAGAGGAACCTCTCCAACATAAAACTTAAACCTATAAGAGATATCATTCTTTGTGTCTTCAAATTATTCATCCTCTACTTGTACCACATTATGTTGTTGGGACGTGAACCTCCATTGTTGCTCAAATTTACACCTTAATTGATCACCAACTTGTGCCTTTATGGTATGAATTAATTACTCCATCATCTCATATGTGAGAGGAGCTACCCCGAACTTATTTTGTAGATGTTAAGTTCTAAAATATTGTCTCACAACCACACCATAACCAGTAGTATATACATAACTACAATGCTCTTCAGTACTAATAGCAGTGGCCAATATGCCTTAACGGCCTTAGGGAACAAAACTTCCTTGTGTACTTTACTCTACAAAAGAATCTTGTAAAACAATGTGTTACTCATAACACAAAATAGAACAAATTCTTAAGTTAAATATATTTACTAACTTACAATTATTTCAGCAATAAGTTCTGATTTCTTATATGTCATTTGTCCTCTTGGTTTAGTACAAGCAAACTTCTATATCTCATGTCTGCTGGAAGGGGATGGAGGATTAAGAATGGCTTCATTCGAACCTGATGACTCCATCTGTTGTTTTATCTTAACTTTCATTATTCTTTATTCCAGCCAGACATATCCTCCACGAGAAAGTTTGTGTGGTGTTTCATTTTTTTATTTATAGCTTGTGCTTTCTTTCTCTTTTCCTGTTAAAAAAGTAATATAGGTAAATGGTTAATTTCATTACACATATAATTAAAGTTTAATATGGGAAGATTTTCAATTCACCACACCACTTTTACAAGCAACTCAACATACAATAATCTTAATTCAATCAAATTTCACAAGTCAAACAACATATCATCATACCAACATCAATTACAACCTGTCTACCAATCCAAATAAAGTAAACTAATTTCCCTTACCTAGATGACGTTTTGACGGTTCTAACAACTCTATAATTTCTCTTACAGTTCCAAGATTTCTATTTGTTCCTACAATTCACAACAACTTGATTAGAACATACCATTAATATCACTGATAAACAAAGATACTTATAAAAGACTTAAACTTCTAAGAATAGAGAAAACTCCTTACATGCACAGATATCTAATTTCAAGAAAAAGGAACAAAAATCAATTTACTTTTTAACTGAAATCAATCGGATAGAAAGAAAGATCTTGTCTCAAAGATCCTTGAAATGACCTTTGATCTTGAGAAAGATGAGTAGAGAGTGAGAATCTCACAAAAAAATTTAAATTTTTTTTTAGAGAAATAAAACTTTTAAATAATATTTTTGATATTTTTAAAATAAAACAATAGAGCATTATTATTTAAAATATTCTATCATATCTACTACATAATGTTACCTTTAATATTAAAGTGGTTATATTTAACTTGAGAAAATATTTATTAATTCTTTAAGAGTGTCCCGATGATAGTAAATCCTTTATAAACGTATACTTAATGGTACTTGGCAATTAATTAATATTTCCTCCTATATCTAAAGTTGAACTTTAATAATATATAATATACTCAATAAAAAATTAATTACCAAAATTAAATCCCAAATTTAAAAGAACGGTAATCTTTAACTATACAAAGTACGCTACAACAATTTATGACATTTACATCAAAACATTAATTACTTACTAGTATTCTATCAACCATTAACTACAAAACAATGGGGCATGGATAAAAATCAACCTCGTTACATAAATCGCAAGTAGAAGAAAACTATACTAATGAAAGTTTCCTGATTTATGCCAACAGCTACGGATCAAAGCATTCAACGGCAAAATTCAAATTGGATCAAAACTGTGGAGGATCAAGAAGTCGTGACCAAGATGATAACTTCAATCGTGTCAATGTCGCCGAAACCTACGACATCCATATCAAATTTGGAACACTTTGCAAACAACCTTAATTCACAACTAACCGTCCTCCAGAACAGAGCAAGAATATTGTAACTTGTGCCACTAAATGGAATTTGCCACCTTTCCGTTTTCAAAGACAGTAAATACAGTCATTTCCCTCACATCAAAAGGGGGCAACACAGTCCAAAAATTTCCCCATTTGCGCATAATTTCTTGCATAGCTCCATATCTGCATGCTCTATCATACTGCTACCAATACTCCTAATCATTGCTGCTGCAACGAAACATTCTACACAAAGACGACATTTAATTCTATAGTCACAGATAACTTTTTGCCCTGATAAAAGCAGTTATTGCAACCAAAATGTCAAGAGCTCCTCCTTCCAATATCTTTGCCAGAAAACTCCCCATTACCAAAGGTTCCTGCTGCAGCTGCAGCAGCAACATCCAAACCACCACCAATAGATGTGATGAGTGCAGATAAGCCTCCACCAGCAGCCATCCCCAATCCTAGAAAATCAAGAGTTGTGTGTTTAGGACCAAACATGGAGGGTGTCCCCGTCATCAATTCCTTCAGTCCAGAATCACCATCACATGGAAGACTAAGTCCAAGCCCTGCAGGAACCGAAACACTCTCAGATTCTAACTGAGGCTGACCCCATTGCAGGCCATTTTGCTGCCCTGATGGAGTTGAAGCTGAAGATGATGACACAATGCCAAACCCGCGAAGCAGAGAGGCATTTGTGGCTGCAGCACCCATTTGAGCAGCTTTCTGCAGCAATGCAGTGGCTGACATGGCCGGCTGCGGAGGCGAGGCATACTGCCGGTGCTCTTGCCCTCCTGTTACGAATATTGATGAGGCATTACTGGTGGAGAGGCAAAGAGATATGGCCTCAGATGAAGTGGGAGCTGTGATATCTGGACGGTGATCTGGAGGCCCCATGGCTCTAACTAAGTTACCGAATGCGGGTGTTTGAGATTGTAGAGTCCCAGATGATGTTGAAGAAGCAAACAAACTTGCAAACACACTACTACTATTACTATTATTAGTAGCACCACCATTGGTACTACTGTTATTGTTGCTGCCAGAGCTCCCACTTATAGCAGTAGTAGCTTGAGGCTCCTCAATGACTTGTGGGGGATTGCTTTCCGGTAACTCTGAAACGCCAGAAGAAAAAAAGTAAAGAAAAAGAGAACAACAACAGCATTATTATAATGAACTATTATTAATTAAATAACAGAAAACGCAGAGTCGGAAAGCTGATGCCTTTCTTTTTAAGTTAGATTAAAAGCTCAGAAGAAGAAAAGAACAAAACAATAGTTTTTCCTCTAATAAAACGCACTCCGCCCTCCTTTATCTCCACCCAAAAAACAAACAAATCTTTTCCTCTTTTTAGCTTTGTATCTTTGAACATCCCTTGATGTCAATTGCACAATTCAGATCCCAGTCCCAACGAACACCTTTTTAAGTTTATTTCCATTACTTAATTGACCCGTGGAGTCTTCCATCTTTTTCATCGCACACAAGTCACAGCAAAACACAATACCAGACAAAAAAACTACTAACCTCCGTGCTCATATTCGCTAACAAAAACAAAAACATAACTTTGATTTTGTTGACTAGTTTTAATTTAACCACATCACACGCGACAAAACCAAAAATAACGCATGTTTTTCCCTAGTAAGGTATTAATCGTCCAATCTACCTGGGTTCTGTTTCTGCACACCAGAAGATATGGCACTGTTTGACTGCTCAGGGGTGGTGGCTGCAGCCGCCGCAACCTCCTGCGGCGGTGAGTCGGTTAAAACCATTGAATCATTCTCCTCATTAGCCTTGGTAACAACAGTGTGAGATCTCGCACCCTCCTTGGCCAACGCATCGCAAAACGCTCTATGCGTAATGAAGCTATCCCTCCTTCAAATCGCAACAACCAAGCAGAGCCTTAACAAAGAGAATCCAAAATCGAGAGAGAGAGAGAGAGAGAGAGAGAGAGAGAGAGAGTAAAAAAAGAACCTGGAGAAAACGGTTCCACAATCGCACTTATACTCTCTATTGCCGCATACTTTGGAGTGCGCTTTCCAATCCGACTGAACGGCGTATTTCTTGGAGCATTTGTCGCATTTCCACTTCTTCTCACCGTGCTTCCTGCAGAAGTGCTTCTTAATCCCCGTCAAGTCCCCCAAGGCTCTAGAAGGGTCGTGGTGCACGCACGCGGGTTCGGGACACACGTACACTCTCTTCCTTACCTCCTTGGTGGACCTCTGCCTCAGCTTCCACGGCAAGTTGTGACCTCTCCGATGAAGCTGCAGATTCTGGTCCCTCTGAAACCCTTTGTTGCATATCTCGCAGACGAACCGGTTCGTCGCCAACAGCGTCTTCGGCGACAGAGCAATCACCTCTGCCTCAGGATCTGACAAAACAAACAAAATAATGATTAAATTAAATAGTGTCGGTTTGTTTTGTTTGATCTGGTTGTTTAGAAGTTTGATTTGACTGAGGTCAGTACCTGGCATGCCAGGGAGGTTTCGTTTTCTCTTGGGAGCAGGTTTTGTTTGATTACCAGAGGAAGACATGCTTGCTTCCCCTGACACTGTGGAAACGTTGTCCAAATCAACCGTCATGGAACCTCACTCTCTATTCACAAACTTCTGAGATGGATAAAGTTTTGGTTTGGTTTCTCTTTAGGGTTTCTATTCTACTGCTTACTTACTACTCTAATATCCACCGGTCAACCTCCACAGTTTTTTATAATATTTATTTAACCTCGTTTCTCTCATTTACCCTCTTCACCTACCTACCACCTCCAATAATGTCACAAAAATTAACCTTAAAACGGAACAAACAACGAGAATCCTTAAACCAAGTCTTCTTCACGACTTCTCACGCTAGTACTTTCTGGAAACACTTCTCAGTTTTCACACTAGAATGGAAAGGGTTAGTATTAGGGAACAATGTAAATTGATTAGTTAGTAGTAATGGAAAGGGTTAAGGAAGAAAGGCGCAGAGAAAGAGAGAAAAAAAAAAAGATTTTGTGTTGGAGTTCTTATAGTGCACTCCTCCACTACTTAGAAGAGTGAAAGAGAAGTGCTTTTGGTTTGGTGCTCTGAGTCTTTGCTTAGTTTGAATCCGTATTCTGTATCAACAGACATGACAGTGAGACAGAGCATTGGCGAAACAATGAATATTATTGGTAACCAAAACAATTTCTGAAAGGAGTACAAAGTCAAAGAACCCACGGTGGCTTTCCTGTGTTTGCGCCGCTCTGGATTTGCCACGTTTCTGTTGCTTTTTATTATTAGATTTCTTTTATTATATTCCGTGTGAGTAAGGTGAAGAAGAATATGTGGTCCACGTTGAGTTTATATGTATTCATTAAAAGAAATTAATTATTCAGATTAAAAAATAAGAATTCATCTATAATTTGGATCCTATTACGCAATTTAATCATCGTTTAATAATTCGAATCAAGTTCTCAAAATTTATTTAACGTATTCATATTGTTGGAAAATAATTAGAGTGGAAGAAATTGAAAAGGAGATTAACGGAAAGAATATTTTTGTTCATTTATTTTATTTTAATTTTTTATTTAAATGTCTTGAAATTATTATAAGTAAAGTTTATATTATTCTTGGATTTTGTTTTACCTAAACTCGAATGGGTTAGAATACACCTGTCAAATAAGTCAATATTATACGACTTGACTCTATGACGTGGGTAAAAAAATATTTATTAAAAAGGTTTACAAGATTAAATATTTTTAAAACTCTACATAGGTTAGATTAATCCATAGGTTTTCCTTTTTAAAATTATCAAATATAATTATATTAACATCATTAATAATTATATTAAATATTCTAAATTAAAATATGTATTAAGACATCAAGTTATCTTATTTATGTGATTTATTTTAGAGTTTGGATTTTCTGATGGATAAGACACTATACAGAAATTAAGAATCCTATTTTCATCTTTAAATGAATCATTAATCAACCTAAAACACCAATTTCAAAAACTTTAAAATATTATAATTATGAATGTTTTTCCCTTGTTGATTTTGTTCATTTTTTTTTTAATACGGAAATTCACATTCATAAAACATTCTAACCATTTATCAAATGACGTGATTTTCTCACCTAAGTAGACTTGAATTTAAAATCTATCCATAGTTAATATATCAAATATTTACACAGATAACATTTTTTTAGATTAGAATTCGATCGTTGAAGAACTGAATTTTGAACTGTGTTATTTTTGCAATTTCTTATTAAAAAATTATTTTAAATATTTTTTTACAAAATCAATCTTTATATATTTACATTTAATTAAAAATATATTATTAAAATATCATATAAAATTTGTAAATTATTGAAGTTGTAAAGTAAAAAAAAAATAACTAAAAATGTGTTAAAAATGAATTAATTTAGTTTTGGGACTAGAAACGTCCTAATCCTATCCCAACTTATATTATGTGGGGTTTTGGAAGTTGAGACTTTTAAAAAAAATCTTATTAAATAAGCTAAAATAATGTAACTTAATTTTAGAAAGATTCCAAATAACCCATAGAAGAGGAGCTCAAATGACATATCTAATGCTTATTAAATGAGCATTTTCT
Organism: Vigna reflexopilosa; assembly: GCA_027742785.1. Lineage (NCBI taxonomy): Eukaryota > Viridiplantae > Streptophyta > Magnoliopsida > Fabales > Fabaceae > Vigna > Vigna reflexopilosa. The sequence continues at coordinate 53,289,585 of CM050911.1, read as the reverse complement.
GGTGTACAAAGGACTTATTAGTCTTAGGATATTATGATTTTTAGAGAATATATATCCCTATCCATACAAAGACGTCAAAGAAAACTTCAATAAGAACATAAAAAAAAAATCGATTATTTTTTTAAAAAAAAAAAAAAAGATATCCCTATTAATTTCCTGTACTTTGGAAATCATTTAACAATTTAAGTATGATTTTGAGTAACTTTTTATATGAAAACTAATTTGAACTTTTCAGTTAGAAAAATAAACAGATTAAAAAGTTTCGATTTAAAAAATATATAAAAATTTGTTTAAAAATCAAAGATAATCTTGATTAAAAATTAGTCGAAAAAGTTTAATTTAAAAAGAAAAATTGTTTCGTACTTCAAATAAACCAAAAATTGGTGAAAAATCAATTAAAACACTAAAATTTTGATATAAGCCCATTTCCGCATCAGTCCAATAATAAGCCTATAAAAATAATATGCAAACGGCTAAAGCTTCCTGCACCCATCAAATTTCACCTTCCAACCCTTTAAAAGTTTCTGGAAAATGTTTTCCGTAAAAGGAGAGATGATTGATTTTCAGAATTGAAATTGTTAATTGTGTTTAGGAAAATAAATTTTGGAAGTGATAGAAGAAGTAATAAAGTGTAGGAAGTAAATGATAGGGTGCAGAAAATATTTGACTATTTAAATCCATTTGAATGAAGTATTACTATTCATCTTTTATGAATTGGCCTAAATACACATATTTTGGGAGTTAAGTGTGTTACATATATCATTTTCTATATCATCGTTATAAGACTAACATTTGCCTTGGAATGAAAGGAAGGAAAAAATATTTTTTTTTGTCTGTCTCAATTAGTATAGATAGATCGTCATCAGATAGTTGAACGGTAAATCTTTTAAAAATGGAGTTTTATTTAAAAAAAAATTGTCTATTATTTTGTGTGATTGTTTGGTCAATTATAATATGGATGATTAATTATTAGTAAGACACTCAAATAAATATAGTTGCAAAGTCTGACTGATTATTAATTATCAGAATAATTAACTTCAATACTTAAGATAAAACATAATTATTACTAATTAAGTTTATATTAATCAAAAATATATTTTACAATTTATAAATATAAGTTTGAAGTAAATAGATAAATGATTATATTTATTACGTTATTAATATCTAAACCAAAAGACTTAGAGTAAAAAATAGTTTTTGAACACTCTAAAAAATATTTAAATGTTGAACATAGATCTCTCTCGTGCATCACAACCCTATAGACAATGTCTTAAATATTAGCCTATCAAGTTTCAATTTAAAAAATAAACCACCAAGAGTTTTTTAATTAAAAAAAATCAAATTAAATTAAACTCCTATTAGAAAATGACCGAAATGGAGTTCAATTTTATAACAAACATATTGAAATTCCATAAATCAAAAGCAAAGATTCCAATTGTTGAAAAAAAAAGGTTCCGATTGAAAAATAATAATCAATACAAAATTTTGATGATTAAAAGAAATTCAGAAAAAAAGTTGATTTAAAAAAAAAAGTGAAGATTTTTACTGTAAAACAATAAATGAAACGTAACTGGAAGAAGAATTCAATTAAAAAAACTGCAGTTTCGATTTCTTAAAAAAACAAAATTGCCTTTAATTTTAAATTGCAAATGCACTTGAATTTCTGAAAATTAGAATAATAATGTTTTATACGAGTTAAAGATGTCTTTTTTTTTACAAATTTACAATTTCAATAAAAAAAGTGGGTGACCCACGTAAAAAAGTTAGATATCCGTATTAAAATAGAATATTAAAATTCGTGTTTAAAATAACAAAGATTGAGTATTTTATTGTTAAAATAATTTAATAATATAAATAAAATTTCATAAATACGTATCATTATCTAAAATATTTGTGATTTCTTTAAAACTCATTCTCTGAGTTCCTTCTTCTTTTTTTTTAAGATTTCTGATTCCTAAGACATTTATTTGACTATTAGAAAGTGTCTAGAAAATCACAACAGTGAGTTTTTCATTCTCTATGGATCAGTTTCTCCAAAAGAGTAAGTTGGTTTCTTTTCTTTTTTCTTGGTATGTTTTTCTTTCTTTGCATGTGTACTATCTGTTGTTGGATGTGTCATTTGAGTTGCCTATGCGTTTCTATACTAATCAGTGATTCTAATGGTGTACCCTAATCATGATTTTGTTGTTGTAGGTACAGTTAGTATTCTTTGATTTGTGAGAGTTGTTTAAGGGTTTTATAGAATCGTTGGTCTTCAAATATGTAAGAGAAACTAATTTGTTTGTCTTTAATTTCATAGTATAGCGTATAAGTTATGTTTGTTAGATTGTGATGAATTATATTTGGATGTATATGTGGTGATAGAGATAACTTATGTGTGATGTTAATATGTTGATGAATGATTGTGGGTTTGATTGTTTATTTGTCCTGATGGGAGTGTTTTAAATGTTGTATTATGGTCTCATTTTGTATAAAAGTTGTTATAGGACTGTATGTAGTGAAAGATAAATGTTGATGGGTTGTTTTTGTTGAAATTTCGGATTTCTAATTGATAAGATTCTAGAGTAGTCATTTAGGTATGATAACTGATATTGGTACTCTATTTTTTTTATCATTTAGAACTTGTAACAATCCTTAGATAACCAAAAGATAATGATGAATAAAAAATCAGAATTTGTAGAAATTTAAAACTAATTTAGTGTAAAAAGGAGAGTATGTAGAATTTGTAGAAATTCTAGATAATATGATATTTCAATTAAATTGACAAAAGATAATGATGAATAAAAATCACCAAATGCACGATCTACCGTAAATTGAAATTTATACTATATTTGGATGGTTAGGTTTAGGTCCATATACTTAAGATATTTGTTTATTTAACTTTGTATAAAATGTGATGAATGATGAATTATAATATTATGTTTTTGTTTTTTTAACATTAACTTTTTTTTTTCTCTATCTATTTGTGTTTTTGTTTTCTTATTTTCGATAATCACTTTAATAATAAATTGGTACAATTATAAATTTAAAGTGTGTGAGTGTAAGCAGTACCTGGGAATAAAGGTTTCAATTGTGAAACCGGGTGAAAGAAAAGTGAAATTAGAGGAGAGAAGGAACATATTTGGAAATGGAATAGATAAATTGAAAAAAGAAAAAAGTGACTATTCAAAAATTAAAATAAAAAACTCACAAAAAAAATAACAATAAAATAAAATAATTTAAGATATTAGTACATCACATCCACCAAACTGCGTTTACGTCATATTTAATTGAAATATCATAGTTTTAAACAAAACTAAAACTCAATTAATTAAAAAATAAACAAAAACAAATGAATATTTTTTCAAAATGTACACAGAACAAAATACTAATTAAACTAAATGATTTTTATCATCAATTTTCAATAAACTATTAGAATTGGTTTTGATTGTCAATTAAAAAATTGTCGTCGTCATTTTTGAATGGTTTTATTACAACAAAACACAAATTTGAGATTGCAATCAATTAGTCGAAGTTAAAAATTTATAGTGTTTCCTTCCATTCTGAAAACATATTATCAAGATTAGTGTCCCTCTTAAAATTTGAAAATCCAAATATTTTTTAATTCATTGAAAAATATGAGATGAGAGAATCATTGAAAAATTTCTTCATCATCGAAATTCAGGTATTAAACTTGCAAATTAATCTATATAAAAAAAAAGTTAATTTTACCATTTAAATTTAAAAATAATTTTAATTAAATATTATGGATTGTGTATTATATATATATATATATATATATATATATATATATGATTGAGTATGTAGCCAAGTGTAAGTATGCAATTATAAGATTATGTGTGTATGTTTCAAAGAAGAATCTCTTGGTGAGATTCCAGGTTGTTTAGAATGAATGCAAGAGTTTAGTCTTGCGAGTTATCCTGAAACTCAAATGGTCTTTCATTTTCAAATAGAGAGAATTAAATTATGTCGTGAGGAGTAGCAGAAAGTTTTAGTCTTTGGGACTTCCAATATGCCTCAAGGCCCGGAACAGACTAACCTCGTGTGTGTGGTAGGGTGAAACCCATTGGCAATGACTTTGCAAAGCAGTAGAGACCACCACGAGTGCACAATCCGTCATAGCTCGGCAATCATTCTAAGTCTGAACGAGTCAAGTCTAGAACATAATATGCTAGGATGTGTGACTTAGTTTACTTTGTTTGATTTGTTATGTGTTATTGAATTACATGATTTCTTGTATATCTAGCTCACTCTTTTGCTTGTGTTTGTATTTTGTTTGTGTTATGTTTTCTTTTGCAATGATCATTCATTGGATGTAAGCAGAGGTAAATGAGGTGTCCTTGGAGCAGGCCTTGGAGGATGATGATGCAACCATTTGGTTTATCTTAGGTTGTGTATTTTGGATGTATAGTTTTGCTTACTCCATTGTATATAAAGTTTTAAATTTTATAGCCATTTTGGATGACTGTAATGTTAACTCTTTATCTGCAAGTCTATAATTGTTCTATCATATTATAATAATAACTACTCTTTCATATAGTTTATACTATATATTTTGGGATGCTACAAAATGAAACTTATTAAGAAAATTATGGATACATAAAAATAGTGCTTTATAAATATTACATTTGTATTCTATCCCTGGATAAATTAGTTATTACAATTAGGGATGACAATAGGTCGGTCGGGCACGAATAGTGTCCACCCGTAACCCGACCCGTTGAATAAAAATGTATTCATTACTCGACCCATTGGATATCCACATAAAAAAAATCCATGGATTTTTTTCAACCCGCAGATACCCGTTGAATACCCGTTTTCAACTCGCGAATATTTTAAAAAAAATTATTTCATAAGTTTTTAAATGAAATTCAAATTAAATTACAAAAAAAAAATATAAATAATATTAAAAACATATATCCGAATAAAGTAAATAGATAAGTAAAGAGATTGTTGAGGTAAAAGAATAAAACCTAATTTAAACCTGAGGATAAAAACGTAATTTTATTTTTTTAGCGAGTAACATGTATCCGCGGGTCAGATACCAGACCTATTTATAAGCGGGTATTAAAATATCTGCTACCCGCAACCCGCAAATAGTAAATATCTGCGAATACTAACTATTTGTCACAAATTTTATTCACGGATATCTACCTGCATCGGTACAATATTCTTTACTATTTTGCATTCAAATAATTTACATAAAAAAAATTATGTTTGTTTTAAGTTTTATGCAATTTATTCACATAAAACTTTAAATCTTTACAATTTTATCTTCCTATTATAGTTTAATTTATTATGTATCTTCACAGATAATAAATGAACTTGCGTATGTAGTGTCTAAAATAATGTATTATTGAATATAAATATAAATATGAATATAATATATATATATATATATATATATAATTTTTATTTTAACTTTTATAATTTAATTACTGTTTGAAATTTTTATTTGATATTTATATAATTATAATTTTTTTTGTTTATTATTTGATATATGAAGTTAAAAATATATTATTTTTAATATTAAATATTTGATAATACATAGGTAACTTCCTCCATGTGGTCGCCGCTCCAAATTCACAATGTCAAGGAACGCAATTAGGTATGTAATCTTCAATCTTTTTTAACATTTTGCTTTGCAATTAATGCACACGTGCCTATCCAAAGTGTTATGCCAAATATATCTAAAACAGCCGATCATCAACTGTGCAAAAAACAGCGCCATCGGACCTTTGATAACTACATAGTTTCAACCAATTTTACAACAACCACCACATTCCCTCATTCACACTAACTCTATCAAAAGAAATACAACCCACAAACTAAACAATTTGGCAGTCCAAATAGGGTTTGTGATTTTGATAACGCTAACCAACCTTTCTTAAAAGAAAAATAAACATAGTCAAAAGAAAGGTGCCAAATTTCATCATATATAGATTAAAGAAACAGTTGTTTATCGAGCAGGAGCTCCACTAAACCTGTCGAAGTTGGGTTTTGTTTTTCCTGCCAAATTGGGGATTCAAGTGTGGACTATAGAGGAAGAAAGCAAAATCAAAATTGTTGTCAGACACCAGCAAAAAAGTCGTAAATCAAATTCAGTTGGCTAAACAGATACGTCCACTTCGCCCTTTTTCTTATTTCTATCTTTTATAATTCATGTAAAACATGATCCACGTAATCCTATTACTGATTATACATAAATCAAAATTTAAATTCAGGAAAAAAAAATTTACATAAGCAATGAAATTACAAGCAATTAAAACTGAACATAATACAGAACAAAGTTCGCACTGAAAATTTGAAATTGCCGTTAACAGAAGATTATCTGAATAAACTAAATTTATTATCGCTTTGTAAGATTAGTAAGAGTCTGAAATAACTTAGCAATGTCTAGTTTTTATGTTGCAGTAAGATGATGATAATGTAAATGTTAGATTTGAAAGTATAATTATTGATGTAGATCTACAAATATGCATGGTCTCTTTCTGTGACCATTCCTGGGTGTAGTACTAATTGCGCACAAACAAAGGTGTAGCCTGATTCCGTATGGCCTTTAAAATATTGCAGCAAGCTTCAACTGAGGTAGGTCTTTACAGTTCTCTCAAACACCATCATAAACTCAAGCTTTTATATTATATACAAATGTTGTTCTAGAATGAGTTCATGAATGTGCTTCCAATCTTAAAAGCATCATTTCTCAAAGTCAGAGGATTACTGTTATAAGGTATGCCTCTAGGACAGAGCGACCATATCATTTCACCAAGACGTGACACAAACTCTAGAGCAACGGGTGTAAGGATTGATTTGATGGAGATAAACAGGATGTATTTTGGTGGATTTAAATACCAAGTTTAAGTTGTTGTTTTTTAAAGAATTTAGATATGGAAGTAAAATAGATTTTGGAGAAAGTTTGTCAAATATTTAATTAATGTCATAGATTAAAAAAAGTTATAATAGATTAAAGTAAGGTTATTAAATTGTCTTTTATTTAAAAATAATATAAAATTAAATTTAGATAAGTTAAAATTATTTTAGAATTTTTTAAATAAATTAAATTAAGAATATATATATATATATATATATATATATTAATTGAAATAAATAAATAATACAATATATTTGGTATAAAAAATTTAAATATTTTGATTTTAATAAAATTTAAAAAAGATAAAGATTTTTTATCACACAATTAATAAAGTCAACTTAAAATATAATATAAGATAAATATGTACATTAAAAGAAACAATATGATTTATGATCAATAATATAAGTGAAGTATTTTTATTTATATAAGTTTACAATTTATTTCAACGATATTGTATCAACATCTTTATAATACATCTTGTATGAGATGTGTGTGTAAAGAAAGTCATAGCACTGTTTGGATAAGTTGTTATTTGAAATGTTCATGCTTATTAATAACTTAGAAATTTACACTTCAATATATTGAGATGAAAGGGTTTGAGGAATTAGACTGTATCTCTCATTAAAGATGACGGTTCAATATTCAATAGTTGTAACTTGATAATCAACAATGACAAATATTCATTTTTCAAAATCATTTGATTTCTCTTATAAGTTCCTTATTTTTGAATCCATGAGAGTTGAAGACATATAACACAAAGTCAAAATAAAAGTCCTTAAAATATCGTACAACATGAAATTAAATTAAATTCATTCAATTGTATTAAAAAGAAAAGAGTTGAAGGATACACATATGCGAGAAGAGTCCTAATTATCGTTATTTTTTTAAGAATTAGGTTCACATTGAAATTGACTTGTTATTTAAGTTGTTGTGCAAAGTGATAAATTTTCTTCCATCTTAATGTTCAAATCCATACATTCTAACCTACATGTCTTGAACTCCTTTCATATTTAAATAAAAATTTCTACATTTGAGTAAAAATTCCAAATAATAAGAATTACAATTATGAATCTAAATGAATATTTCAAACAAATTAGAGGACAGAGTTTAATTAATATTTTATCATTAACCTTGATTTTGTTGTATTTTTATTTTTAATTTTGCATAATCTATATCAATATTTTTCATGGGATTTCGATTACAAATTTTCATATTTTATCTTTAATTATATTTTAAGATTATAGTACAAAATTAACAATAAAAGATGCCATGCCATATAAAAAAACAGAGTGAAGAAAAACAATAAATAATGAAAAATGACTCATGTAAATTAAAAAAAAGTATGCAATTCTATGTTAACATCAAGGCTTTGATAGTCATAAAAATTCTAATATTGTAATAAACTACAATATAAAAGTATGCAATTCAATCAACAATTTCGAGCACAAGAATTTGAATAATAAAACACTTGTAATAACAAATTGAGTAAGTAATAAACTTCTAAAATGATCTATAAAAATAATATCAAGCTATTCATGGAAAAACATATTAAATTATTAATGTCTTGTATTCAAATTAATAAATTATTAACATGTATAGTACCAATTGTTTAAATTGTCTTTTTTTTTTCTGCACTCCCTTTTGAAAGAATGTACTCCATTCAAACAAATTCTAAATCTAAATTAAATTTAATGTAATAAAAATTTTATTGTTATTTGTATATGAATTCACCTTCTTGAATTATTTCAATCATAATAAAATTCAATTAAAGCTGATAAATGAGATTTTAGTAAAAAAAAAATCAAATTTAATTAAAAGTACAGAATGTTATTTTTGCTACATTAGCCACCCTCACTAAATTTTGATCAATTAAAATAAAACACTCTTTTTTGGAAACCTTGATAACTCCTATGATTAGGATTTAAAAGGATTCAAAGAGTGATTAATTTTGAAAACATGAAATATTGATAGATGAAATGATTTTACTTTAATAATTTGTCATTTTTATTGTAAAAAAGTAAAATCACCTTTCTTTCTGACCAGCTTCCGTTCCAAGTTATGTTGCCAAAAATTCCAAACTTCACATTATTTGAGAGGCATTCTACTTTATCTATTCTACTTTATCTAGTCATACATAAAACCTTTACCACAACCATAAATAACACCTTTACCACACACCTTGTAGCAAGATAACATAACATGCTACATCATCTTATTCTCCATTTTGTAAAGACGACATATCATATTCAGTACGTTTCTTTTACAACTATAGTGAGAATTCTGTGCACGAACATTTTACCCCTGAAATGTGCATGCATGAACATGTCATCACACAAACATGCATGCTATCTTATCCTAAAAGGATAATAAATAAATAACTTGTATTTCTTTTATTATTTATCACTTGTATCTCAATTATGTTGTAGTTTTTAAAAATGTATTATTTATTGTTAAAGAGGTTCAATATATACATATCTCTGTATTGGTAAGATATTGTCCGCTTTGGATCAAGTACTTATAGATTTGTTTTTAGTATCACTTCAAAAAACCTTTTATCAATAGAGATATCTATGTGTATATAAACACATGTTCAACTCTTCTTTTATTCGATATAGAACTTTATTTGTACCTAATATTTTTCTGTTCATCCTCTATATATTTTTAACTTTGGTACGATATATACAAAAACGAAGGATTAACTGCTTCTATAGATTGGTACGTTGATTTGTTTGGAGCCATAGTTAGTGGCGATGTACATAATGTGATACCTTTTGCTTTTAGGTGGCATGTGTCATCGCTTTCCACCCTCCACTAATCCACTTAGTCTTCATTCACCATCAAGCATATTCTTTTTCTTCTTGCATTTCTATCACTTCAACCTTATATATCTTCATCAGTACTATACCCACCAAACCCAATATCCCAAAACAAGAAAATTTTCAATTTTCAAGAAAAGGGCCAACTTGTAATTTCATAAAAAGAGATTTTGTTCATTTTAAGGGGAATTACTTTAGAAGAAAAAGGGAAAAAATGGAACATTGCCACTAAGGAACTGAAAAGGCTAAGGAGAGGTTCGGTCTAATATTCTGAATAGATGTTTCTAAAAACTAGCCAACTTAACTTTTTTTTTTATATATATAATGTTTGAAAATAACCTTTATCAGAAATTAAATGACACAATTTTTAAAATAAATCGCACACCATAACAACTTAAATTTTTAAAAAATTCAGTTAAAATGATTAAATAATGTATACTTTATTTTACAACTATTATTTTAAACTTTAACTAAATAGAACAAATTAACTAAACATAACCTTAATTTATTATATGTCTATAGCATTTGTTTAGGACAGGGATGTTAATTTTGAATAAAATAATCATTAGGAAACATTCTCCTCAAACATAAAATAAAATGCTGAATAATTCACTTTTTTTTGTATAGATCTAATTCACTATCAAAAACCTCACAAAAAAAATGAGAAATTTTTTAAAATATACTTCTGTTAAGTAAGTTACATAATTTCTCATGCATTCAATATTTGTATTTATTTTTTATTTATATTTTTGTTCTAATTGTACTACTTGATTTTCTTTTCAATTTTAATCTGGTTTAGTTTTTACCACTAGTTGTTTATATTAAGTCCAAAATATTTCTCTCTTTTATATTTTATTTTAAAATGCCATATTGACTAAAACTTGAATAAAAAGTAGTAAATATTTGAAATTAAAGTTTTTAAATAAAAATATTTTTCCTATAAAAATTAGTTTAACCCATTTGTTTTTATAATAGAAAATATATATGAATATGGATATCATTTTATTGAAAACATAAATTAAGTAATTACCATTTAGTAAAAATATGATGATACTAAATATTTATTAAACCATGGTATGTCCTTTTATTAAAAAAAAAACAAGAAAAGTAGGTATTTATTTTAACACTGCAAAAAAAATATTAAATAGTAACCAATTTTGAATACAAAAAATAATTAATTATTATATTGATCAGGTTAGGTAATATTTTATAAATTAAAAATTATTGACATAGAAAATTATAATTATTTTGTAAATTAAATTTTAAATTGATTTCAAACTTTAGATACCAAAGTTTTAGTTACTAATCAATAATAATAAATATCAATGAATTAATGTTTAAATTAGTTTCTAATTTAAAATTAGATACTATTTTAAAATTAATAATAATAATAATTAATTAAGACTTTGATAATTAATATTAAAGATTAATTTAGATTGTAATTCAGAAATTAATTATATTTTTTTATTTATAATAAAGATATTATAAATACTAATAGTTTTTATTTTAAAAATGATATTTAATATAATAAATATAATAATTAATTATTATTTTTTATAAAATTTATTGCAATTTAATATTTTGAACGTACATTTAGGAGATATGACGTTAGTAAAAATGAAGAACAGGTGTGCAGCTTCTTATTCAAATTAAATGTTAAAATAAAGTCTTATTTAATTAGTAACACTATTATATATTAAAATAATTAAATAATAATAATAAAACTACTTTTACCTTCATTTCTTATATAGAAAATTTATTAAGTTAAATATTCAGTTCTTTAACATATAATTAAAATTCCTCTATTTATATATACATAAAACTTTAATATATTTGGATCATAAACTTAAAAAATTAATAAATATAATTTTTTTAACTCAATTAATTAATATTTTTTACATATTATATTTAAATTATTTATATTATTTAACACGTTTTTATTTCAATATTATCTAAAAAAATATTTAATATATAAAAAAAAATAATATAATTAAATTAAAAAGTTAAAATGGTTATATTTATTTATTTATAAGTTTAAAATTAAAAGTATATCAAAGTTTTATATATAAATAAATTTTAATTCTACATTAAAAATTAAAACTAAAAATATATTTAATTCAAATTATTTAAAATTTGTAAAACATTCTTAAAATAAAATAAAATATTTTACTGTGCCATTTGCCATGTATTACGGGATCAATGGTGTGAGTGTGTTCCAACACTATCTCTCTCATGAATATATTTTTAGTATTGCAAGGGAAGGTACACTTCAACGCGGTAAGATAAGACTTTGAACAACCTTTTTATCCTTTCGCTCATAAAAAACAACACGTTTATTGTTTTTGTCTAAAAAATCTTACACAATTTGTCATGTCATGCACGTTTATTTTAAGGATTTTCATACCTTAACAAATTTTTATTAACAACTTTTTTACAATTTATTTTATTAATTCATTTAAATTTATTTTTATAAAAATATTTATAACGAACTAATTATACATCATTACATATATTGTAAAAAAATTATTAAAAAATGTTATTAAAAAATATTTCCTTTATTTTAATCTCAATCTTCGACCAGGAGAAGATAAATAAAATAAATGGATGAGAAAACGGATAAAAGAATTAAAAAGGAAAATTGTTTATTGGAGAGAGATAAAAGAAATTAATAAATAAATAAAGTATAAAGTATAAAATAGGAATATAATCAATTATTTATTTATTTTCTACCTAATATGCTAATTTAAATTCATCATCTAATTTATTTTTGGAATCAAAGATTTGGCTGTAGGAGAGTTGCATCCATTTAAAATCAACATTACGGTTCACTTCACCGTCAGACTTAATTAATGTTAGATACAGATTTTACTGCATAACATAATTGACTTAATTAATGCTAAAGACAGATTTTACTGCATAACATAGTTGACTTAATTAATGCTAGATACAGATTTTACTGCATAACATAGCTCAATAAATTTTCAGGAACCCTATAATACAATTTATTTCAATGCAATGGTTGTTATCCAAATAGTCTACTCAGCACATATCAAACAGATTGTATCAATAATCTGGATTTGTATTGTAATTCGTGTCAATCCTTATCCCTTTTAATCATAATTACTCTTCAATTTGTATTTCTTTTCAACGGCTGAATTTTTAAAATTTGAGAAAATATTATATAAATATGGTTTTTTCATTAACTTTTTTTAGTAAAAATTAGAATTATTATTTTTAATTTAATCTTCTAATTTAAAAATGTGTAAATTTAATTATTTTAATCAAATTTTATTAAATTTATTTAATATTTTAAATCTATTTCATAATAATATTTAAATTGTTTATATTATTTGAAACTTTAAAATAACATTTGGTTAAAAACTTAAATTTATATTATAACCCAAAATAACCTCATTGGTTTTGGTTGATTAGGGTGCCACGTGGCTTAACTAATTCAAACACAACTTTTTCCCTTGTTTATATTTCCAATTTCTTTCTTCTCTTTTCCCTATTTTTATTGGACTTTTAGGTCATAAATTTCTTTATATTATATTTAGTATAACAGCAACCACCAAGTATCTCTGACTAGTTCACAGTTAGTGGAACATATCAGACCAACGATCCTTTCTCCAAACTTGTTTATACTGTGTTCCCTATATAAACAAGTTCGGACTGAATTCAAATCACTTCACCACCCTTTTACTCTTCAGAAAATCTGTCACTACCGAGGAAGCCAAAGTGACCTTAAATTTAAAGTATTATAACTAAATTAATATTAATCACTGTTATCATCATAATGGAGCAGGGTGGCAAAGAAGACCAGACCACCACGTTCAACAAATATGCCTTTGTTTGTGCTATAGTTGCTTCAATGGTTTCCATCATCTCTGGTTATGGTAATTTTGCATTCTCTCTCAATTTTTTCATTCTTTTTCTCTGCGATATTTTCTCCATATTTCCCCCTTTTTTTATTTTCCTTACAAGAGAAGTTAGGTGTAAAATATATGTATAGTTTAAACTATGTTTGATTGTTTCAGATACTGGTGTGATGAGTGGAGCAATAATATTCATCAAGGACGATATTGGAATCAGCGATACCCAGCAAGAGGTTCTTGCAGGAATCTTGAACCTATGCGCGTTGGTAGGATCATTAGCTGCAGGAAGAACCTCTGATTACATCGGTCGTCGATACACAATTTTGTTAGCCTCTGTTTTGTTCATGCTGGGTGCAATTCTGATGGGATATGGCCCCAACTATGCAATATTAATGGTTGGAAGGTGTGTTGGAGGTGTGGGTGTGGGTTTTGCTCTTATGATAGCACCGGTTTACTCGGCAGAGATTTCCTCTGCATCATCCAGGGGTTTTCTAACGTCTTTGCCGGAGCTATGTATCGGCATTGGCATCTTACTTGGCTACGTATCGAACTTCTTCTTGGGAAAATTGACCTTGAAGCTTGGATGGAGGTTGATGCTTGGTCTTGCTGCGCTTCCTTCACTTGCTTTGGCTTTGGTTATTATGGCAATGCCAGAATCGCCAAGGTGGTTAGTGATGCAGGGTCGTTTGGAAGGTGCGAAGAAGGTGCTATTGAAAGTTTCAAACAGCACACAAGAGGCCGAACTTCGTTTCAGCGAAATAAAAGTGGCTGTAGGGTTTGATGAGACGTATGGTAAGGTCCCTGAGAAGTCACAGGGTGAAGGGGTCTGGAAAGAGTTGCTTGTGAGGCCCACACCGGAAGTTCGATGGATGCTGATAGCAGCAGTGGGGATTCATTTTTTCGAGCATGCAACTGGCATTGAAGCTGTGATGTTGTATAGTCCCAGAATCTTCAAGAAAGCTGGTGTGAGAAGTAAGGATAAGCTCTTGCTTGCGACTGTTGGAATTGGTCTGACTAAGATAATTTGCTTGTTGATGGCTTTGTTTTTGCTTGACAAAGTTGGTAGAAGGCGCCTCTTGCAAATAAGCACTGGGGGGATGATTTGTGGGCTCACACTTTTGGGTTTTAGTTTGACCATGGTTGATGAATCCAGTCAAAAGGTATTGTGGGCTTTGAGTCTTAGCATTGCGGCCACATATGCTTATGTTGCTTTCTTTAATATTGGGCTTGGGCCTGTGACTTGGGTGTACAGCACGGAGATATTCCCTTTGAAGTTGAGGGCGCAAGGGGCTAGTATAGGAGTTGCAGTGAATAGAACCATGAATGCTGTGGTTTCCATGAGCTTTCTTTCAGTCTCCAAAGCATTCACCATTGGTGGCAGCTTCTTCATGTTCGCTGGTGTATCTGTACTCGCTTGGTTGTTCTTTTACTTTTTTCTTCCTGAAACCAAAGGCGTTCCTTTGGAAGACATGCAAATGGTTTTTAGCAAAAAATCATGCGCTAAAAATGTAGTAACAAAAACTGATGCCAGATAGAAACTATTGTGTTGTGGCAAGAGATAGAAACTACAGTGTACCATTTTGGAGTAAATGTTGTTAAATTCAACAAACAGGGTTCTATATTTAAATGTCTTTTTAGCTTATTATTTTCTATCATCTTTAACAGTATAAAAAATATTTAGAAAATCTAAGTTCCTAAATAATTAAAATTATAATTCTGGCACTCTGGATAGAGTGGAATTAGCCATTCAAATTTCAGGCAAAGTAGGGCTAAGTGAAATTAAAATTAAACCTCATCATTAGGTTTTAAGACCATAAATAGTGAGATGAATAACTTAACAATTCAGAATTGGTTAGGTCTTGCTTACTTAATAAGATTAATGGGACTTTGTATTGTTTTGCATTAGATAAAGAGTATACATATTTATGACGATGAAACTTGAAAGGTGATGATAAAATGAAACGATTTTTTAGATCAAATTTTAGGTATTTTCTAAATAAGAAAATTTAATTTCATTCAGTATAATAAAGGTCAAACATGATTAAACTAAACAAGTCGAAATAATAAAATAAATTTCAAAACAAAAATATAAAATAAATTACTTCTATAAATTAGAATAAAATTCCTAAAACCAAAAGTAATCTCAAATTAAAAGCATTGAATCAAGCTGCCTAATTAAGAACTGGTTTAATATCCAATTTTTAATTAAAAAAACGAAGCAACTTAAAATCCTCCAGAAAAAAAAAGTGCCAAAGCTTACGTATTTGATACAGTTTATGCTATCTGATTTTTTTTTTGTCTCATCTTAATTAGCTACATATTTCAAATATAAAATTCTAAATTTAATTGGAAAAGAGTATCAACTGATTTAAAATAGTTTTCTCCTCAGAAAAAACCGATCTGTTGAGTTTAAAATTAGTAAGAGAACGATATATTAAATTTATTTGAAGTAGTTTTTTATTTTGTTTTAAAAAAATTATATTTATAATATAAAAATATCAAGATAAATAAAGGTAGATATAGAAAGCTATTTGCTCAATTATTATTAATTTCTAACAATATATAATATATAACATGTAGTTTGTAACATCCTAATGTAGTGTTATACAAAATATCATCACATGATATGATAGAATAGTTATAAGTATAATATAAAGTCTAACTTAGAGTTATCCAAAACAAACTACAAATTTAAATTTTATATATGTAAACTGAGTCAAACAAAACTATGTACAAAGTTAGTCTAAAATCGTCTAAACACCACGAGCTTCTTCATCAAGTGCTTGCTCCACACAAATCTCATCTTCATCTGCTCATGCTCATCGGATGATCATAACCAAAAAAGAAACATAGCCACATACAAAGACAAACACAGATGAAAGGGTAAGCTAGGTATAAAAGATTCATACATTAGTATGCATACAACCAAACTCAATTCATGCATATAGAATAATTAACATCAAACATCCTAAACATGTTATGACTTAGACTTTGATTGTCCGAACTTAGAATGAATATTGAGCTATGACAGGTTGTGCACTTGTGGTGGCCTCTATTGCTTTGCAAAGCCATTGCCAATAGGTTTCACCCTACCACACACACAAGGTTAGTCCGTTACCACGCAATAGGCTCCAGGTAGCACCTACACTAGGACCTCCTACTACTCTCACCACATGTATCAATCCTCTCTATTTGAGAATGAAAGATTATTAGAGTGTTAGGATAACCCCAATACTAAGTTCCATATAATCATTTAAAAACACTTAAAACGTACTGAAAAAGTCCTCTCGTAGGACCCATATAACCATCCGTGAAACCATTTCAACCAATCTAATTATGCATACTTTCACAATTGAATCACCACACATTAATTTGATACTCATATGGTTCCATATACATTCATACAAAGTCCAAAACAAATCAAAAACCTATTCAAACCAATTCAAGAACCAAGAAGAAAAGGGTAAACTAAAACATGTACCAGTCGCTTAGCGAACCCTCTCGCTAAGTGACTCCAACACTCTTTCGCTCAACGACCCTATTCATTGTGTGAATCCTCAGACAATACCTCCAGACCCCAAAACCACTCGCTTAGCGACCCAACTCGCTTAGCGAAAAAAATCACAGTGCTCCCAAACCTTGACCTCTCGCTCAACGTCTGAACTCGTTGTGCGAATAAAACTCACAGTACTCCCAGACCCTGACCTCTCACTCAGCAAATCAGCTCGTTGTGCGAATACCAAAACGGTGTGCCAGCCTCCACGATCACTCGTTGAGCGACTCCACTCGCTCAACGAGTCTGCATAATGATGCAGCACAAATCTATAGAATTTTCCCAACCTACCCAGAATTTACCAATTCCAAAGATTTTCTCCAACTTCTAATCCTCCTAGATGGTGTTACATACCTAATTAGACTTGAACAAGTGCTTCTAAACCTTACTAACATAATTCTAAAGTGTTTCCTAACTCCATTCCACTTCAAAATATACAAAACCTCAACTTATGAACCAAATATGTAATCTACCACTTTTGACATAGTTTTAAATGACTTAGGGACTCAAACAAGTCTCATTTGACTTACCAAAGCTATTCCAACAGACCAATTGAGCATTTAACCCCTAATTCTCATTTTCACCACTCATCTTCCTCAAAATTTACCTTAACTCTTGCTAATGTGACTTCATTCACAACCAATCAACCCTACACCCAATTTCTAACAATCCATATAGCCCATAACATATCAATTATCAACCAATTCAGTTCATTATCAAGTTCATCAAATACAATTCCAAAACAATCCAATTACACATGATGCAAAGCGAAAATCTAGCTTCCCTCACCTAAAATCTGCACAGTTATCAAAGAAACCCCGATTGTTTGCTTACACCGCAAGGAAACTCTAGAAACACCTACATATCACCACTTGGCAATTGAAAACAAACCTTAGAGTCTAACTGGAGTCAAGAATTGAAGGAAAAGATTACTTGACACATGCAAACAGAAATTCCTTGTATGATCAAGAGTCAAGAAATCACTAAAAAAAGGGAAACAAAATTTACCGACTTAAATCACGAAATTGATCGGTTGGAATGGTAGCCCTTGACGTTAGGATCGTCTAGACACTTCCTTGTCGTCGAATAGATACTCTAAGAATGAAAAAAGTTAGAGAAAAGTGAGAGAAAAAGAAAGTTTTAGAAAAATATAATTAATTTAGATAATGAAACGAGCTTTACAAAAGTTTTATTTATATTACACAATTATTTTAAAATAAAATACTCGGTCTCATTATTTTAATACACCTATCTACTTTAATATTTTATTTTCTAGGTTATTACATACATTATTCGTTTTTTTATATATAAAACTTTATCATTTATATTAATTTAAAATTTTACAATTATAATTTCTCAAAGTTTTATTTTTAATTATTATACTGATATTAAATATTGAATTGGTTGAGGAAAAGTTTGTGTAGACTATAATAGACGACAGAGGACTCGACTAAATTTGTAGTTTTAGCATTTAACTAATCGTTTTAAGTCCTAATTTAAATGTAAACTAATTTGAACTTTAAGAGCAGTTGGGAAAGTGGAAAGGGTTAATTAATAAGTGTGACGAAAACGGTGTCGTCTATTTGTCGGTTGAACGCGGTGTGGATGTCGGTGGCTTAAGTCTAATCAACGGTCAGCATTGCTCCATCTAAAACAAAGGTCAATTTATCTTAACGAAACACATATTATTGCGGTATCCCACTATCCAAACACACCACGATTTCAGAAGTCTTTTCACTAACTAAAATAGTAATAATCACTTAAATTCAGTGGTTCAGTGTTCTTCTTCGGTTTAGATCGGTTTCATTTCTCCTTTTGTACAAATCTGAGTCTGAACGATGAAGCGAATGCAGAAGCACCCACCACAATGTTAGAAGAAAGAAGAAAAACGTAGAGCCAAATTTCATACCCAAACAAAACCCGACCAGTTTTGTTCAATTAAAATCCAAGAAATGAAGGATGATGAGACACTCCCAATTGCGAAAAAGGAAACCCTAACTTCAGATTCAGGTTTATTCGGAAGAGGAAGTTACAAATTCTGGGCACTGGCGGCCATTTTGCTCCTCGCACTGTGGTCAATGTTCACCGGCACCGTCTCGCTCCGGTGGTCGGGGACGCTCAACACCTTCTCCCATGACCTCCACGTGCCGCTCCATGACCACCTCGACGTCCTCGTAGGTTTCCCTTTTGCTCTTTCCGCATCTGGGTTTAACGGCGTGTGTGACCTAATAATGGGTAAATGTGAGTGCAGGAAATGGAGGAAAGAGAGAAGGTGGTGAGGCACATGTGGGACGTGTACACGAATAACCGTAGGATCAGGTTGCCTCGGTTCTGGCAAGAGGCCTTCGAGGCTGCGTACGAGGATTTGAGCAGTGACGTGGCGGAGGTTAGAGACGCTGCCATCGCCGAGATCGCTAACATGTCTCTAAGCTCCTTTGATATTCAATTGCCTCCTGTCACACATTCTACGGTTTTTGCTTCTCCTCCTTCATATTAAAATTACTGAACTCGATTTATCTGTGCCACTGCTTTTTATTATTATTATTATTATTATTATTATTATTATTAAGTATTATATAACGAGTGATCTTATGAAGTAAAGATTGGTTTGAATTCCGATCAAAAGTCGTGTCAGATATAACTTTTGAGGCAGTTGTGGTTAAAACCCTATACACTAATGGTGCATTTATTGTTTCCTCTTTGAACCGTGTAAACATGTTTTACATTATCATTCACGTTCCTTAATTTTGTTGACTTTTGTTTTAACTATTTTAATACCATAATTTCTTATTAGCAGTAAAAGCTTTTATTATACTAACAATGATGCTTATTGTCCACGTATCTTTTAAGGTTTTCCGTGAGGAGTAGTTAACTTGCGTTCATGAATGGTTCATCCTTATTAATTGAAATGAATCCTTTTGAGGAGCAACTTTTCTTCAAGTAGATGGCTTACGACGTGGCCCCCTATCAGGGGAAGAAAGTTTTGTTTTGTTCATGTTTGTTGGCTTGATTACATGTTTTGTTGCTTGTCTTGCAACGGTTCTTTGATCTCTGCTTTGATTCCATTTTGACTATCTTGGTTGTGTTCAAATGTGCAAATTGAATTCCCTCTTGTGGCACTGCTGCTTTTTAACCAAGTCTGAGAATTTTAGCTTAGGGCTTAATTCCACCCCTAAGGTGAAGACTGTCCATGTTTTGTATACTTATTTACACTATATCTTAGTCGATGTGAAACTAAATAACCTTTCCAACATAGCAATTTAGGCAGCTCAAAGTAGCCGCAAGGCAGGGGTGACCACAATTAAGGGGACTTTCCAATCACTGAGATATTGCTACGCAGGGAACATTTACTGCTACTGAAAAATTATCTGTTAATGGGGGGATTTAATTCCCATCAACTTGAAAAGCTGGTGCATAGCATTGTTGAAATAGGAACTGGGCGTCCACAATAATTAAAGGAGACAGATGCGTAGGCCTCCCCTTTCTGCCCTGTCCTGGTGCCCTTGCCTTGCTTACTCGTGCAAGAATTGAATCCCATTCTGCGCATTAGTGTACGAGACAAAATTGGACAGTATATGGATTGTTGAATTGTGTGATACAATTAAGATAATGTGGAACTGGTGTGGTCAGGAGGAAGGACTGCTTGGAAAAGAAAATGATATGAAAAGGAAAAGTATCTTGATAATTGTCGAGATTGAATTTCTTATTTAATCTAGTTGTTATTGAATTTCTATTATTACTGGTTGAAAGAGATCCTTGGTGCGACCATTAGAGTTGCTGCCATGTGACTAGGAGGACGCAGGTTCTGAGTGGAGGAATTAATCTCTTGAAAATGCCTAGTTATTCTGCCTGCGATATACTCGTAGTGGTGAGAGAGCCTTTAGCACCGTATTCAGTAGCCTCTTTTTTATATAATTATTAGTTAATTTAGGTAGATTGTTTAAGTATCGTGACTGGTGGTGACTCTCAAGGATGTAAGCGTTTACAGAAAACAGACAGCTGTCTGCAATTGTAATTTGTGATTTAGGGTAGCCGGCATAACATTGATATTTTAGTGTAAATTAAGTGTCTCTTCTTGTCTGAATATGTTGAGGACATTCAACATTAGTATTATTTCACATTTTTCTTCCACATAAAAAGGGTAAGTTAATGGGTGAGTTTTACGAGTGAAGTTGTTTGTATGAACAATGTGGGGATCATATATGATCAGAAGTGTTGGTAAGGCTTATAAATAAGACATAAATTCACTTGTGAGTTTTGACGTTGTTGGTAAGTTGGTTTAATGTTTTTCTCTTTGTTTACATTTTTTGGGTATTAAGGACGGGTAAATTAGCTTGTTTATGTTTATACTGAATTTTTTAAGGGAATGTTGAAAACAACATAAATTTATATTTTATACTTCTTTAAGAAAATCAAGAAAGCAGGAAAAGAATGTAAAAGTTCATCAAGAAATGCCCCAACACCCTTGTCTTAACCAGTTTCTTTGACTTGTTAGAAGCTGATGCTTCAATCTAGATGTTTTTCGAATGCATGTCTCACTGCATTTATGTACCATTTCAGAGAGCACAGGAAGTTGATAAGAACCTGGAGCAATTGGAGAAAGGTAAAGGTGCAACCTCCGAACGTGCATAGATATTGGAATGTGAAGCAACCAAAGGATCGTGTTACCTGAAGCTTATCTTGTGGTTCCCAGGAGGAGTCATACTCCGGTTTTCTTGCATCCGTAACACGGAAAATTGTGTACTTTATTTGGTTGTGATTCTTTCAAATTTTGCAGTCAACTTCATAATGTTCACTGTACTAGTAAATTGGAACCTGATAAATCAGATTAAAAGTATATTTCTGGTTTGATTTCATATATATACTTGGTTTCTATTTTGAAAAATTGTACTCGGTTTTAAAAAATGAAGAAAACAAATACTCGTTTCAATTTATGGTTATCCATGTGCAGTACTCCTGTAGATAGATGACCCATACTTGACACTCAGGGTTCCAAAATAGAAATAGATGAAAAATAATTCCGAAGTTAATTTTTTTCTGATACTTTCTTAGGAAATAATCATTTCAAATTAGTTAAACTTTCAGATGAAATTTTAATTCAGTTCTTTTGTTTTAAGTTGATTCAAT
This sequence comes from Vigna reflexopilosa, assembly GCA_027742785.1. NCBI lineage: Eukaryota > Viridiplantae > Streptophyta > Magnoliopsida > Fabales > Fabaceae > Vigna > Vigna reflexopilosa. The sequence continues at coordinate 53,267,343 of CM050911.1, read as the reverse complement.
TAAATATTTAATTTTAAAAATATGACTGTAATTTGACCTTTTTTGTTTAACTATGTGAACTCAACGTTTTTAGTTTTCTTTTATTTTTTTTATTTAAAAAAAACTTTATACATTGTCATGTGAAAAATATTAATTTAATTTTTTATTTGTATTTTATCTTATTTCAATTCTATTTTTTTTAAATTAAAACAATTTTATTTTCTTCTGAATTAAATTTAACTTATATATATATATATATATATATAATTTCATTAAAATTGGTATTTTTATTAAATATTTTTAACTATATTAAATTTATATTTTACATTTTTGTTTTAAATATTATATATTAGTAATTTTTATACATATGATAAGGTTAAATAGCAATATTATAAATTTAAAATGAAATTTTAAAATAGTTTTATAACAATTTAAAATAAATATATTTAAAATTTAAAAACAAAATTTAAATAAAATTCAATGTAAAATATTAATTTAAATAAACTTAATTTTATTAAAAATATTAATTAATAAAAATGTCATTATAAAAATTATAACATTATTATAAAGGTGAAAAAACGAATCAATTCAATCCATTTAAATAAATTTTAATTTAAAATAAAATTTTAAATAAATTTAATATTATTAAAATTTTATATTTAAATTTATAATATTTTACTTTTAAACCAATTCTAATATTTTTTATAGATATTATGAATATATAAAGATTTAAAACAAATTTAAATAAAGTTTAATGTAAAATATAAATGTAATATTCTTAAAGATATTTAATAAAAATATTAATTTTAATATTATTATACATTTATATAAAAGTTAAATTTGGTCTTAATTTAAAAATGATAAAATTATTCCAATATAAAAAACAATATGAAAGAATTGAGACAAAATACAAATAAATGGATTTAATTGAGATTTTTCAAGTGATATAAAATTAATATAAAAGCGAAAAAATATATAATATTAATTTGGTCGAGAACATCTACCATTATATTTACAATGATTCGTCATACCATTGTTATCTATAATGGAAAAGAACATTTACCTATTTATATAACAGATCATATTGTGAGCCATAAATTATGAAAATTTTTACTTACTTTAAACTTTTGAGGACATATGAAAAATGATAATAGATCTTAGTCATTAACGTTCATTTTAACATCCATTTTTAAATACTAATGCATAAAGAAATATTAAAAAATTGAATTCTTAGTAAAATGAAGTTCAATTCATTTTCTTTAGAATTCATTCAATTTATTAAATAATGAATAATAATAATAAAGTTCTTTTGTAATGAAGAATTCAATCCATTTAAGTGACACTATCTCACGTGACAAGATCTTCATTCGACACGTGAAAAAGTAAAGTATCAAGAGGTAGATCTTCAATAATCTTTTGAACATGTCCAATCTGCATCAGTATATCTTCTACCTTTAAGTTTCCATGATTTGAGAACCAAATTCATTTTCCATGAGTGGACTTCAAATATCTCAAAATCCTCTCAACAACTTCCATATGAAGCTTTCGTGGGTCATGCATAAATTGACTAACAACATTCACTACATAGGTAATATTTGGATGTGTATAGGATAAATAAATTAATTTTCCTACCAGCCTTTGGTATCTCCCTTTGTCTACATGCTTGCTGAATTTGAGCATTGAAAGAGTTTATGATTTTGTTCAATTTGTATCAAGTAGTTTACTTATAAGCAGCTTAGTTTTCGATAATAAGTCAATAATATTTTTCTTTGGCATAGAAAAATACCATGTTTTGATCTAGCTACTTCAATACCCATAAAATATTTGAGGTTTCCAAGTTATTTCATCTTAAATTCAGATGCATGGTATTGTTGTAAGCTAAAAATTTGATCTTGGTCATTTCTTGTAGCAATCAGGTCATCTAATCAAAGTTGTAATTTTTCATTTTCCTCTATTAAAAAATAAGGTGTGATCAAAGTTACTTGCTTTATAGTCAAAACCCCCATAGACTTAGTAAACCTTCCAAACCATGCTCTTGGGGATTGTTTTAATCCATATAGAGCCTTCTATAATTTGCAAACCTTCATTCCAATTGAATTTGTCATGTCTGGTGGAGAATCCATATAAATTTCTTTTAAAATTTCTCCATGTAGAAAAGCATTTTTCACATCAAATTGTAGAAGAGGTCAATCTTGGTTTGCTGTTAGCGACATAAGTATTCTCACAGTGTTGAGCTTGGATACCGGTGCGAACGTATCTTGATAATCTACACCATAAGACTAAGTGTAACCTTTAGCCACAAGTCGTGCTTTATACCTCTCAATAGTTCCATCAACTTTATGTTTAATTGTAAATACCCATTTGCAACCCACAATTTTCTTCCCTCTTGGTAAGGACAAAAGATCTCAGGTGTTATTTCTTTCTAAGGTTGTCATCTCATCAACCATTACTTTGGTTCATCTAGGATCTGCCAAAGCTTCTTGTATATTAGTGGGAATAGAAATTGAAGATAATTGAGATACAAATGATGCATATGACTGGGATAACTTGTGAGATGAAACATATTTACTAATGAGATATTTAACTTTGGCTTGGAGGTCTGGTTCATATTTAGCTAGAGGTTAACCACGGTTAGAACATGGTGAAAGATTATATTGAACAGTAGTAGACTCAGTGTTTGGTGTGCTAGTGGTTTCACGTAAACAAGAATCAATTTCATGATCGGTTTCATCTAAATTACTATTGTCAAGAGTAGGATCAAGAGAAACAAGTTCATGATTAGTTTCATCTACATTAGTATTATCAAAGATAGGATTAGAAGGTACCTCTGAAGAGTCAAACCAAACTTGTGGAGAAGATTGAGCCATTTGGTTATGATCAGAAGACACTATATTATCCAAAAAAGAAGTGTCAATATTTAGGATTGACTCACTTCCTACATAATGATCCTCACACAATAATTTATTTTCACAATATAAATTTATATCTGAGATATCAAACATACTAACATCATGATTATGCACTTCACTTTCATTACCCTCCCTGAAGTGTAGAATCAACATAAAAAAGTTTATGCTCATTAAATGTCACATCCATAGAGATATAAAATTTCTATGATAGTGGATGGTAAGCACGATAACCTTTTTGAGTTGATCCATACCCAACAAAAAAACATATTTGATAGCTCATTCTTCAAGCTTTGTACGTTGACGTTGGTGTAAGAGAACATATATAACACATCCAAAAACATGAGGGGGTAAATAAACTAGGGAAGGAAGGATACAATGATCAGACAACACATGTAAAGGCCTTCGAAAGTTAAGCATACTGGAAGTGGTTCGATTAATTAAATAAACTACAAAGCTCACAACCTCACCCTATAAATGAGATAGGATATTATCATCTATCAAAAGTGATCTTGTTACCTCTAATATATGTCTATTTTTCCTCTCAGTACTTCATTTTGTTGTGGTGAATAAGGACATGTAGTTTGATGCAAGATGCCTTTAGAGTTCATGAACTCTATTAATTCAGTCTTAAAATATTTCCCTCTATTGTCTGATCGAATGACCTTAATAGATGTCTTAAATTGTGTAACGATCATATGGTGGAAGGAATGAATCACATCACAGACATCACTTTTATGTTTAAGAAAAAAAAAAATCACGGTTACCCTAGTACAATCATTAACAAAACTGATAAACCATTTTTTTCAATTATGTGTAGATATTGGGGTAGGGCCTCAAACATCAATGTGAATTAATGAAAAAGGAAAATCATTTTTTTCATTGCTTAAAGGAAACACAATATGATGAATTTTTTCCATAACACAATATGAAATATTGCATTTATGAAATAATGATGGAAATAATTTTTTTAAATAACCAAAAGAGGGATGTCTCAATCGTCTATGCCATAACCAAATTTCCTTTTTGTTTTTATCTTCTATGTGATCATTTGCAAGACAAGCCAACACTCCTTTATAAGTTTGTTGTGAAACATTTTCAAGATAATACAATCCTTCACTTTCTCTACCACTGACAATCTTTTCTTAGGAATGAGTGTTCTGAAATAAACAATGGGTTGGGTAAAACAAGGCAACGCAAGAATGTGATTTGGTTAACTTGTTGATGGAGATAAAATTACAGTTTAATGTAGGAACAAATAAAACATCAGGAATCGATAATGATGGTGAGAGGGATATAGTACATACACCTTCAATAGGAGATGAGACCCCATTGACATTAATTATAACATGTTTAGAACAATTGGGGGAAAAATTAGTAAATTTTGTTAGAATTGTTGCAAAGAATTATTAGCGTGGAATAACAAACCAAGAGGGGGGTGAATTGATTGTATTACTTTTTTGTGCCTTTTAATATTTTTCTCAAATTCACTTACTAAGCGGATAATTAAACTGAAATAAATAGAGTAAGGAATAGAGAAAAGTTGCACGAATGATTTTATCCTGGTTCAGATCACAAGGATCCTACATCCAGTCGCTTATCTCAAAAACAAGATAAACCTTTTTCACTAAACATAAAACAATTACAATTAGTAGTCACGCAGAAAATTAACTTGTAAGAGTTTAGAATACCACCTCTCTTGAAACCACAAGAGATGAACTTGCACCTCCTTTGAGTCTTCACAAAGGATGACCACCTCCTTCGAATACTTCACGAAGGATGATCCTCTTCCAAGCACCTCCTCAAACGCACCAAGGATGAACAAACTATTCCTCTGTCACCGCAGTAACACTTCATAGCTTTGCAGACAAGAGTTTCTTTAGCTTAAGCAACAACACACTATTCTCAATTATTTCAGATGTTTTGAGCACAAGGGAAGAGTTATTTCTGGTAGAAACAATGAGCCAATTTATAGACTCAAACCAGTGCTCTTCCATTTCACGAAACTGGCCATTTTAACGCATTTAATCGATTAATATAAGTGTTAATCGATTAAAATGAGTACAACGGCTAGGTTTTCAAATCTGAAACCTCTAAGGGCTAGTATTAATCGATTATTCTTGATTTTAATCGATTAGCTAATCGATTAAAGCCTGAATTAATCGATTATTCCAAAGCCATTTGGGTTTGCAATGCCAGCCTCGTTTTAATCGATTATAACTTGGTTTAATCGATTAAAACATGTTGTGTTTGATTCTAAACATAATTTAATCAATTATAAAGTACATGAATCAACCCTATTACATTTCTAAGCAACAACACATCAACTATGATTATTACAAAGGCTTTCAACAATAAAGGATCTTCAAATAGTCTTCTTGAATCTTGTATTGTGCAAATCTGTACATCATCAAAACTCCATCTTTAATTTTTGCTAACAAATTTATGAGGATCACAAGTCATATGATCAGTAGCACCTGAATCAATTATCCAATCATTATCCTTAGTAACAATAGAAAGATTAAGGGCAGAGTTAAATATAACTGACTTGGACACAAATCCGACAGTAGTAGAAATATAACTCTTAGAAGTCGTAGAAGTCCCAAAATCATGTTTGTCCGATTGATTTTTATCGGAAGGAGCCATTAGAAATATTCAATGAAAAAGAAGAAGCATTGATTCCTATATTGTAGAGGATATCAGTGTTTGACTCTAATACCATATAAAAAGGTTTAAAGAATAATTCTGATGTATTATTTCAGATATTAGTATACCATATATATACATACAAGGGTCCTATGATTCCTAATTTATTAAATGAATAACATCTGCACAAATTATAATAATACCTAAATTATAACTAACAAAATATTTGACATATATTAACAAAATGGTAATTCTTTTGCATTCAATTTTAACGGTTATTATTATTATTTTTTAAATTTTATTTAAATTGACAATTAAACATAATATAACGATAAATTATCATATATAAATACATTGTGTCATTTCTTTTTATAATGGTCGTTATATGCATAATTTTATTTTTTTTCATATCTTAAACTTAGAATGATAATATGAATTTGTTATTATATGTACCGTATATGTCTAAGTATCTCTCGGACATGATAGTATAGGACTTGCTCATGGTTGAATACATGTCAGTCTACTAAGTGGATATGTATCTAGTCGATACCTATTTGACCAATATGAGATATTGTCAACTAGACTGTTAGTCAAGATAATTCGCAATTAAGCTACGGAGGAAAAAATTAATCCAGGATTAAGAGATAATTAAACCATGTGACCCAAACCCATCCAAGTGAGGGCTCTTGAGCGATACTATAAATAACAAATTCTACGAGGTATATTAACTATGTCATTATTACAATATTAATTACTTTATGGTGCACTTGGCTAACTTTACGTTAAAGTATGTTCTCCAGATGCACAACCCCTTATTCGACTGAAAAAGGACGAGCATTCTTGAGGAGGACAAATATCTTGAAGTGGAATGATTGGAGCATTTGGAGTATTTGTCAAAGTTTATACAGGATAAACTTGGCTCTATAAGAATATTATAACTATATAGTATTTAAATATACACTTACACACACACACACACGTGTGCACGTGTGTGTGTGTCTCAAGGATTTAGTCTTGATTGATTCTCTATTGTTGTTCACAACTAAATCGACTTGATGTGAGTTTTTCTTCCACAGAGTCAACAAACATTCATTTTTCAATTTAACTAGGGTATTTTCACATCTAAGTATTGATGAAAAGGATTAGTTTCATGTAAATGTTACTACTTTTGTGAATCACTTTCACCCAAATACTTAATGAATTTGATCTCCTTTTTACTTGAATTCCAATGAGAATATGGTGCATAACAAGTTTGTTATTTTTTTTTCTTTTGGGTTTTTGATGAAAATAGTAATGGAAACGAAAGAACATCAGATGAAGTGTAATATAAAGATGGTAAAACTCATGTGAGAGTAGGTGTGATGATAGAAGAAGTAAAAGAAGTTATTGTAAAGTAACCAGAACACTTAAATAAATTGAAAAAATTATATTACAAAGGAAAGTAAATGAACTTGTAACAATAAATAAAAAAAGTAGTGACTACAAAAATTAATATTGGATTAGTCATTTTTCCTGTTCGCCACACTTTGAAATGTAAGTTTTGTTCCATAATTCGTCACTATTGTAAACTACAAAATGAACCCTATTTATATTTTGTAACCTTCCTGTACAGTTGCAAGATTTGAATTTAAATTTGTACAATATTACATATAGCTGTCCTAAAACTACCCTTAGTAGTTTCAGAGTCAATGTAGCTTCAAAAATTGATATCCACTAAGTTTTCCAGAGTAGTTGTGGTTTTGTCCATTTCTTCGATTTACTTTTTAGTTTGATCAATAGTTGCTCTATGGCTTTCATTTTCCCTCTATCAACTTTCTAACAAGGGGCAAATAACTAGATTTCAAAGAGTTACATACCTATTTTTTTAACATCCATCTCATAAAGAAACACACGATCAATTTGGCTTTCACCCACCCCATCTTTGTATAATATAATCCTCTCTGGTTCACAACCAGTGAAGTTTGGATAACATAAATTTCTTTGATAATTCTTAAAGGCTTTATTATCTTTCACCAATACTGCCTCTATAAAATATAATGAGTTATGGTCCTTTGTTCCTTGTTCGACATAAAGCTTGATTTTCGATCGATAAAACAACATAATTAAGACTTGATTTTCAATCGATTGTATAAAACTTACCTTACTAGTCTATGATCTTGTAATAACTCTCTAATATCTTGAACAATTTCTTCTTACTTCTCCATGTCCTCAACAAATTTATAAATTAAATATATAACATTGCATTTGAATACAATAAACTATAGATTAAAAAATTAAACAAAATTTATTTTAATAAGATCGATTTCTTTTAAGTAATCAATTTTGAACAATATAAGTTTTTCATTAGAAAAAAATAGTCAATTGTTACTTTTAAATGTAATGTTAAACCTTCTAAATTTAGTGATTTAAATTAAAATAATCTTTTCAAATAAAAAAAAATATATAAAACTTTATGGAAACAAAATAAAAATAACATAACAACTAGATAGAGAATAGTTTAATAGTATGCACTTCATGTATATTTATCATAGTTTAATAGTTATTCTCTATAATTAGTCTCTTTATTTCAAATTAAAAAGATACATAAATATATTGATACAATAAATAACAAAACCAATTGATGTAAAACAACTTAATTATACATAAGTAGTCTATTTCATGTTATTTATGGCAACAACATTAAGAGAAGACTAAGACACTCATATGTTAAAGACACCATCCATGACTTCTAACTTCATTTTTTTTTTCATTCTTTTGTGTAGATTTTGTGATGTTAAATTCCATGAGTACCTAATTTTTTTTTTTCAGGATTAGATGTAATTACCTAACTCATGTACACCCTATATTTATATTCTTCTTGTCCATTTCTTCATTTATGTTTATTCTTTATTATGGTCTGATCAACCATAAATTAGTCCAAGTTATAAAAGATACAAAATTTGATGAACTTTTTATTTAAATGAGATGATCAATAAATTTTTTAAAAGATGAAGAATAACTTAAAAGTGGTTCTTTTTTTATGAAAGAAATGGTTCACTTCATCCCAGGTTATATATTGGTTCAGGGAACTTTTCAAAGCTATTGTTTTTTTCAACTTTTTTTTTTCTGCATGTGGTAATTCTTCTTTACAATTTATAAAAAGTATTCACAGGATATAAATGTGTTTAATATCTTCAAATATATAAAAAAAATGAACACTTTCTTCAATTACTTGCTTTGTTGCAGAATAAATTGGTAGAGTTTGCATGTTTTCTTTTCTTCTAAACTTTACAATTTTAATGTTTTCCAATATTTGATTCTTCAATTATTATATATTTAATCTTTGATTTACTTCTGCTTGTTGATGTTCTTCAATTGGGGTTGCAGAGGAAGAAATTAAATAAAGAGAACTAGTTTTGGCTATTCACAAATGCACTGGAATGTATAAATTAACAATTTTTTTGATATGAAATATTTTTAAAGAATGAAAATAAAATAATATGAAATAGAAAAAAAAACCATTTATTTTAAAATTCAACAATAACATAAATATAAAAAAAATAATAAATAAAATAAAACAGTCATATGAGATGGGTTTTTAAAGTATGTAAAAAAATAAGCAGGCACTCGAATTCGCTGTGAAAATTGTCCATTGCTTTTTATTGGAGAGCCAAAACCAAAGAGAAGATAAGAGAGAAGAAGTTTGTTCCTTTAAGGCAGAAAGAAAAAAAGAAGAAAGAAATATCTAAATATGAATTTTTGGATATCTGATTCAGGCAGTTCACGCTCCGCGTGAGTGGCATTTCGGTAAATGTGGTGCCCAAAAGATCCAAATATGAAGCCTTTTTCCGATATTTACATAATCAATGACGTGTTTGAAAATTGCTAGTCCAACGCGCTACACCCTTCTCGAAAACAAACACAGAAACCCCCAATCTGAGCCGTCCAATGTTTCCACGTCATCGATCCCCGTCTCTCTCAATCCAACGGTAGGCATGGCTACAAGACAAAACGCCCCGAACCACAAAGGCTAAGCCCACCTGAACCCTAGGTCAGACCCAAACCGCGAGCCCGTTTGCCCAGACACAATGAGAAAGAGGTTTATCCCCCCAATTCGCCTCCTCTCTTACCAATGAGAGAGAAATTATAAAACACACCTAGAGAGAGAAACAGAAACAAACCTAAACTCTCCAAAAACACCAAAACAAAAACCATCACCGGGCTTCAATTTCCCACACTCCACAAACCAACCGGCGCTCTCTGCACTTCAATCCAATTTCATTCATCACCAATCTACGAGACAAAAGCGCTTTTGGGGGGTTCATAAAAGCACTGCAACTCTCACCCTTTTTCTTTTCTTTTCTATTCTACCATGCTTTGCGAAGGTTGTGCCTGAAACGCTTGCGCTGTCGTTTTGTATGAGACATAGGATTTCCTATTTGATGGACGAGATCTGGGAGCGGGCTGTGGAGACGGCCTTAGACGGTGAGAAGGACCATGCCTCCGTCCGGACGCTAACCCTAGACGGCGCCGTTAAGTGCGTGCAGGGACGGTTACCTCCTCCGACCCTACTTGAAAGGTTCCAGAACCTTCAGCACCTTTCCATCGCAAACGTTGGTGTTTCAACGTTGGAGCAGTTTCCACGGCTCCGGAATCTGCAAAAGCTCAACCTCTCCGACAACCGGATCGCCGGAGGGTTGGAGTTTCTTGTCCAGGCTGGCCTCGATTCGCTGCGTGACCTTGATTTGTCCAACAATCGGATTCAGTACATTGAGGATCTCGCGCCGCTGGCGCAGGTCAAGCTGGTTTCGCTGGATCTGTACGAGTGTCCCGTGACGCGTGTGAAGGATTATCGATCTAGGGTTTTTGGGTTGATTAAGTCGCTCAAGTACTTGGATAAGATGGATGCGGAGGAGAACGAGAGGCCTGAAAGTGATGATGAAGAAGAGGAGGAAGAGGAAGAGGAGGAGGAAGATGACCCTGGGAGTGGCGAGATTGACGGAGAAGAAGATCGACCTCATGGTATTAACAATGGACACAGCGAGGGCGTTGATGGTGTTGTTGATGCTGATGAGGAGGAAGAGAGTGATGCGGATGAGGAGGAGACGGAGACGTCGAGGCGGGTTACCAATGGCGATAATCACCGGGAGAATGGATTCCGTGTTGTGCCTGTAGAAGGGGATGACGTGGAGGAGGACGATGACGAGGATGATTCTGGTGAGGAAATTGATGAGGAGGAGGGTGATGATGATGATGTGGTTGAGGTTCATGAGATTGAGGATAGCGACGATGAGGATGGAGTGGAATATGATGAGGATGATGACGACGATGATGACGATGAGGAGGTGGATAATGATGAGGGTGATTTTGCGGAGCCGGAGAGTACTGGGAGGTTAACGAGTACCGAGGGCGAGATTGATGGGCATGAACAGGGGGAGGAGGATGGAGATGAGGATGATAATGGCGAGACTGGGGAAGATGAGATGGGGGTTGAAGACGATGGCGATTTTGAAGATGACGATGAAGTGAGATATCCCTTCTGATTTACTTTGATTTTGTTTAGGGCATGCTATAATTTGGTTTTGAACTTTTATTTGTTTCATTGTTTGGAATTTTTCTGTGTCCTTTTTATATTGTTTTTCTGTTTATTTCTGCTTCGTTTGATGTATTTAGATTACCAAGTTGGGGGTGTTCTCTATTTGCCGATGCTTGCTAACTCGATTCATTGTTGTCTGTTTTGTTTAATTTATTTACATTGTGTGATTTATATTTCCGTGCGTGGAATTTGGGTTAATTTTTTGTCTTGCATGTTTTGTACTTTAAAAACTAGATATTTTTTCATTGTCCTTTATAATTGGATGATCTTGGATATTTGTTTTTTTACATTTATTGCTTATTTACGTATGTTCTATGTTCAAGCATTTGTCATTGCCGTATCTATTTTACAATATGCATGTTGCTGTTGCTTTGATACAAACCTTATTGTTGGTATTTGTCTGATTCCCAGTGCCTTTTCCATGTTTATAGTTCCCATCAAATGCAGGAACTGGAATGGAGTGGACTCTTGCACAGATAAGGGAAACAATGTAGTAGTATTAGTTGCAATGGAACTTTTGAATATTAATGACATTATTTTGATATTTTTAGATATCTTGAAAGCTTCGTAATTATTTATATATTTAAAATAACTTTCTGATATCTTTCTTGTGTTTTAATTGATGTCATTCTCTTGATAAAACAAGTATTTTACCGTTATGTTTAAGAATTTTTACCATTTTTATGTCTTGTTTTTATCCTGTAAAACATGAAAAGTGTGCTAATGCATCACTATAGGGTTTGACACCACTACCAATCATTTGCCACACCGGTGAATATTTTAAGCTTTTTTTTTTTTAATTTGGGTTCTTTGCTCTTTTTCTTGTCATAAAATGCAAAACTGGGTACGTGTTTTTCGTAATGTAGTGTTTTTGCTGCCCTTATAATTTTTTTTGTATTTAGGATTACAGTTCTATTCTTGGCACATGCACAGTCTTTCCCAAGTCTGTGCTATGTCATGCCATGTTTCTTATCTGTTACTGGGTTTGGTTGGAAATTAAGATATTTAGATAATTTGGTTTGGGTGCATTTGTGTATTAGTATTACTCTGGATGGTGAGTCTAGAGTTATCATCTTTTTAGTTTTTTTATTTTACCGTGTTTCATTTCTTCTTGCCTAACCCGTGTTCGTGAATTTTACAAATAATATTTGAATGGCAAGCTTGTGATATAGTTAGTTATAAAACGTTTATTAAACATTGTAGTTATTGTGTTTGGCGGTGTTAATATAAAATTGTTTTATTTGCTGTATTTTTACTGATTCTTGATTGAAGTTTATCTCAGTTTTTTAATGAGACTTATAATGTTGCTGGAATCACAGGAAGAAGACTATGGTGGTGGGTACCTTGTTCAGCCAGTTGGACAGTCTGATCCTCTGAATTCTGGAGTTGTTGCTGATGTGGATGGTGGAAATGATGAGGGTGAAGAGGAAGATGAAGTTGATGATGACGATGAAGATGTTCAGGTGTTACCTCCTGACTCATCACACCTGAAGAGGAAGAGGAATGATGAAGAAGAGGATGATGAAGAGAGTGATGATGAAGATGTGGTAGCATTCACTAAGTCATCGAAGAAGCATCATTGACCAACATCATTCTTAATATATAAAATGTTCTTGTTCTGTTGTGATGGCTTCCATGTGTGGGAAGCAGAGAAACCTCAGTTTTAGATAGAACAATGATTAGCTTTTAGGAGTTTAGCTGTGATGGACAGAGGACACATTAGGGAAAAAGAATTGTATGTTGGGTGGAAATATGTTTAGTTCAAAAAGTCGGTAGTGTTTTTTCCCTCTTGCCTTTCACATATAGCCGTTACTTTATTAAATATTCAAATGGCAGTTATAAGAGGTTTACCGCTCATGTGGTCGATGTTGGTATTGGCTTGTAAAGGAACTGGCTGGTGCCTGGGGGAAAGGGTGGGAACTTTTTAAAATTTTTTCAAATCTCTAGTTTATTGGAGTACTTTTTTGGTGAGAGAAAAGGGGAAAGCTTGTAAAAACCTGTAGATAGTTCTTATGAAAATGATTCCTATCTATCAAATTTGGTCACTTACTATTGTGTAATGACGTGTCTTCTTCACAAATTATTGCTAGTTACGTGGATTTATTCCAGTTTCTGCCTGCATTTATTTGGATTGCAATCACTAAATTTTGGTCTAGTTGGAGTAGTCAACTGCCAGGTAATGTTCAAATGGGTCCCTACTATTGGTATTTTTATCTAATTTGCCAATTTCATGTTTTTATCCATTCCTTCCATTACATCTGAAAATTACATGTTGCCACGTGTTTCTAATCTTCATTTGGATGGTGAGATCAGTATTGTTTATGTTATTAAATTTATTTTTCCCGTTGGAATCCAGCCAATAAGAATCTATTAACTTGTCACTCATGCCACTCCTCAACACTGGTCCTAATTTCTCGCCTGTCCTGCACAACGTTCCTCAAACGAGAATTTTTATTTTTTTATTTAGTTCAAGTTTATGTTTTGGCATCCGACCATCTTATATTATAAATAATTTTATATTATAAATAATCTTATATTATAAATAATGTGATTAATAAATATGATTCAAAGTTATTTTAACCCAGTCTTATCAACTTGGAAATCATTAGTTAAATCATATTAACTAAAATAAAATATAAATATCTTAAATAAATATATTGATATAGAAGTGAGTGATATGTTTTTAGCTTACATCTAATGAAAATGGTAATGGTTCAACTTTTTAAGCTTGAATTTGTTATATATAAGAAAAAAGCTTCACTTTGTTACTTGGTCAAAGATAGTAGGTTAATTGATTAGGTGAAAAGTGAGTGATTGGCCCAGAACAACAGTCTATTGGATAATTTTCTTATGCTGTCAAATATATCTTACAAAATCTTTCACAAACAATTCAAATCTCTAAAGTATTTGACATTTTCAAAAGTACTTATTCTCTATCAGTTGGATAAAAGAGTTGTATATTTACAGAAGACATTTTCACAAGTTCATTCAGAAGTTAATTAATATTATAATAATCAACGTAATAATAAATATATCTTGTAAAATATATTATTATTCATGAGTTTTTACTTGAAGAAATTTGGATCATATGATCTGCTGGTTTTAAAGAAATCATATATTAAAGAAATACTTGTACATATAAAATACAGATAATATCATTTGTCACAAACGCAGTTTCATCTTGCAGCACTTCACACCTCTTTTACTTTTTCTAAGTATTGTCTTTATTTTATTTTTCCTCTCTTATTGTGATATGGCCATAAGTAGAAACAAGTCTCACTATCTTGACCTATTTAGAATCTGGTCCCATTAATTGGTTTATCAAAACAAAAGGGTCAATTTTATAGTTTTAGATAAATAGACCATGTTACATACTTTTAACAAAACCTGCAAGTTTGATGTTCAGTCCTCAATAGAAAATATTGTTTATAATAAAAATGAAAGAATTTAATATCTAATATTATATTATTAGTTTAACCACTAAAATACCATGTATCTAACTTGTGCCAGTTTTAATTGATACAAAATGCAATGTTTTGATTGCTTTTACTGCTTTCTTAGTTATTCTTTCATAGTTCATCTGATAATTGAATAATTTAAAACATTGGTTATTTCAAATGGAATATTTATAATTTATAATTAAAAATGTACAAAATAATAGTGAAGATGCACTGTCATAATTTTATGATTTTCAAAACTAAAATAAAACATAACTTTTTAAAGTTTAAAAATGCACAAATGTGTAAGTAATTTTTTTTTCATACTTAAATAAAATTTTAATAATAAGCATCAATATTTATTAATAATAACAAGTTTAATTGTAGAATTGAAATATTATTATTTTATGTTCACTATTTTTTTATTTATTTTTGAGACAAATAGCTAAAAATTAATCAATTATTATTATTTTTTATTGGTATGATTGTTTATTAGATGGTTGTTTTTTTTTATCAATCTTACTTATTTGACAATGAACTAAATTAGAGTTTAATGAAAATTGTAGTAGGATTCATATAGAGTTTGAATGGTCATGAAAAGAGACGGAAACATGTGATGAACTTGAAGAATATGTATACATTTTAGATGATTTTTTTTTTAACAATATTATTTATTATATTTTAAAACTTTCTATGTAAAATCTAATAATATAGTATAGATTCAAATTAGAATTGCTTTAACAAGTTAGATTCTTTTGTTGGAATTCACTGTCTCTTTGAAAAGTGCAAAGCATATGAGTTTTTTTTATCTAGGTAGAATATTATTTTGTGATAGAATAAGGAGATTTTATTTTTAAGTTAGTTGATATTTTATATTCAGTTTTTATTATTTGTAATTGGCCCAATACCATATTTGCACCTATTTAAAAATTACTAAAGTTTAATGAAAATAATCCACAATGGATTGGAAAGTAATATTATTTGTGTGGGTCACTTTTTTTCACAACTCCTCCTTGATAAACCCAACAAATCCAACCTAAATTTGTTGTTTGTTACCCTAGTACCACTGTTTTACTTGGTTTTCATGGTGGAATAATTCTGAAAATCTGTGTAGTTTTGGGTGTTGAAGTTTGGGCACATGAGTTTTGATTTACTTGCTTATGAGGTAGCTCATGGAACCTTGACTATCTGCAATGTTTCAGAGAATCTCTCTGCTAATGAGATATAATGTAGAAAAGAACATAACTTAAATTTAAATTTATTGTATTGCTACATAATTCAATTACTTACATTATCTGTATTCTCTATTGTAGCCATCAGGAGTATGCCTTATCCAAATGATGTAATCGGATCAAGTGTTCCAATCAAAATATTTTAGAAGATAAAAGCTTTAGTTGTAGAATTGCATGAACTAATGTCTTTTTTTTTAACACTCGAACATGATATTTTGATGTAATTATTTTATTATATTTAATGAGAGATAATGTTTGCTAATTTATTTTGTAGTATTATTATATTTTTTACATATTTTAAACTTTTATTATTAATTTAGTTTTTACATTATAAAATTATAAATATATGTGGATAATAATAAATAATAAAATATTCAAATTACGACTCTTGATAATAGTAAGATATATTATTACATACAGATTTGGAAATAAAAATATATAGTTTTTGATTTGAAAAGTATATTATTAGATACAGATTTATATATTAACTCAGCATAATCTATGAATAATTTTATATGTAACACATCTAACGTTATTTATGATTTTTTTTATGTAATTTATATACTAATTATTCTATATGTAATATACTCAAATATTTGAGGTGAATTAACTTAAAAAATAAGTATTACAAATGATAAATGATTTAAAATAATTAAATTGAGTATATTAAATGATTAAAATAATTTAATAATATAAATATAATTTCATAAACATGATTCATTATCTAAAATACTTATCATATTTTTAAAACTCATTCCTTGAGTTCTCTCTTCTTTCTCTATAAGATTCATAGCTTCTGAGACATCTGTTCAGGAGGTGCCTCGGAGATCACGGTAATGAGTTCTCCATTTTTGATGGACCAGTCTTCCATATAAAGTAAGTCAGTTTCTGTTAATTTTCTTTGGTTTTTAGTTTAAGACACATGCATAGAAGATTCCTTGCATGTGTCATTTGATCTCTTTATCTAGTTCCTTGTCGATCAGTGGTCATAACGACATACCTTGATAATACTTTCGTTGTTTGTAGGCACAATTAGTGTCCTTGGATTTGTCGGAGCTGTCCGAGGGTTCTATAGAGTCGTGAGTCTTCAAATAGATAAAGGAAGCTAATATTGTCCTTAATTTCGTGTTATGATGTATGACTTTATGTTTGCTATGTTGTGAGGATGTATGTTGGTTGAATATGTTATGATTGAGATGATTGTTGTGTGATTTTTATATGCTGATGAATAATGTTGGTTGGTTTGAATGTTTCATGCTGTTATTTTGGAGTGTAAATGGTATTGATTGATGTAGTATTGGGAAATAGAGGGTAGGCTGAGTTATAGGTTGATTTTTGGTCTAAAAGGGAGGTTTTGGTAGGTGAGAAGTTAAGATAATGGTCAAATGGAAAAAAATGTGTTTTTGGGTATGTTTTAAAGTCATTTGAAACTTGTTTAAGCTTTGAGTTAAGTGAAATCTGATGTAGAATTGGTTGGTAGTTGATAGATTGAGTTTGTATGGTTTTTGATTTATTTTTAGGGGTTTTGACTAGTAAAATTCTAAAGAAGAGGGTTTGTGTTAAAGTAGAGGGTTTGGGGTATGTTGTTGGATCAATCCTGACTTATTTAGACCCATAGGTTGCCAAGTTTTGTGTTAGAAAGTATGGAATCAAGTTTAGGCACTTTTGAGTGGTTGAGTTGGTTTAGTGCACCTAGTTTCTGGTCTAATGAGAAAAATGATATTTCATTTTAACCATAAAAATGTTTTAGCATCAATTCTAGTGTTTAAGGAACCTATTTGATTTGTTGGATGAGTTACAAAAGTAACCAAACCAACAAAATTATGTTAAATGTCAAAACTCATATTGATAATCGATTATCTTACTTGATAATCCATTATTTCAATTAGAATGTCATATTTTCTTCAAAACTCTCTAGAATAACCGATTATCACACATGATAATTGATTATTTCATTTAGAAGGTCTTTTTGGCATGATTTTTCTTTGGAATAATCAATTATCAGGTGTGATAATCGATTATTTTTAAAAAAAATTAAAAATTTAAATTTATTGGCCATTTTGTTTCTATGTTCTTATATGTTTCCTTTGCTTTGGAATCCTCATTTGAGTGAATTAGTTTATAAATTTATTATACTTAATTGATTTGAATAAATGAATATTTATGGTTTATGAACATGCTTATGTGTATGTTTATGGTTGATGAACATGATATATGATGATGATGGTTATGTCTTGATCATGTGCATGGTAAATGGATGTATTTCCATGACTCTTGTGGAGATATTCCATGGTGGTGCCCTGTGGTGTATGTATTATTGTAGGAGCTTAGTCTTGGGAGTTATCCTAACACTCTAATAGTCATTCATTCTCAAGTAGAAAGGAGTGTCATGTGGTGAGAATAACATGAGGTCTTAGTCTGGAAGCTGATACCATTGGCAAAGGGCATTTTAACGAACTAATCTCGTGTGGTAGTTTAAAGACAGTTGTTCCGCCACTACAAGTGTACATCTCGCCATAGTTCGACAATAACAAAGGTATCCGAATTTTGAGTCTAGATGTCTTATTTGTTTAGGTATTGTGTTTAGTTTGAACTCAAAATATAATGTTACTTTTATATGTTAATATTTTAATATTAACTTACTCTTTTATCTTTGTTTGTTTGTATGTGTTTGTTTTCTCTTTTGTAATGATCAATTTAAATAATATGAGTTTGGGGGAAAGTCCTTCCAATTGATCCAATTTGAGACACGGGGAAAACAATGATATAATTAAGTTTTAATTCTTTAAGTATAAATATTCAACTTTAGAAATAAAAAAATTTCTAATCAGTTATCATATTTGTAATACTTATTTTAATAATTTTATATTAGTAAAATGATATGTTATATATTGTGATGTGTGTATTATATGTAAGTTTACTTATGCGTGGTTTAGTTTTTCCATATATAATCAGTAGATAATATATAATTACTTATAGATTTTATACATTACATATAGATTTTGTTTCCGGAAAAAATCAATTTCTTTTGTAGTGTTAAATCCATTTATAAAAACAAACAAAACTTTAAAGCAATTCTTCAGAATATCAAGAACAATAAGAGATAGCTGCAGAATTTAAAATGAATTAAAAAAAAACACAAATTGGACAAGAAACATAAACGGTAATGCAGAAAGATAAAATAAACAAGAATTAAAGGCAAACACAGATTAAATGGCAGTATTTAAAGACAAGAGAAATTAAAAACTATTAATTGGAAAAGATATTTAAGAAAGAAATTGCATTCTGTATTGAATTTGAATTTTACAAAAAATTGGAATGTATACAAATTTTATTGAACCTCGTCTTCTTGATCTTCTACCTTAATTAGTTTGACTTGAATTTTGATTCGAACCATCTCGTATCTACTTTTGGTGGTAACCGACTCACCTGTTAATACCATTTTGTCAAATAACATGCTGACATTCTCACTTCATGCAACACTTTAACATGATCTTTTGTAACTAAGTCATACCTCATTTTATTCATAACCATTTGGTATTTAAAAAATCAAGGAAATATATTCTTAGGATACGTGTCTTCATTTATTCTTTATTATCGATGAAGATACGTGTCTTTAACATTTATTATAATAAGAAATACTAAAAAATATCAATTATTTTAAAATTCGTATATAATTTGTTAGAAGTACAAGTCTTTTTAGCATATTATTTCTGACACATATTTCATAAATTGGATATTAAATAAACAAAATTAGGAAAAAAAATAAAATCTGTGATTTTTATTAAATCTTAGTAAATAAGAGAATGTTTTTAAAAATGTTAATAAGGGAGAATTTTACATTTTTGTAACATACTTTACAAATGAAGAACAAAATGGAGAGAAATTGAAGTTAGTTAATTATAAAGCAGTTGAAATTGTTATAACCTTAATTCCGAAGCATCTTTAACACAAAATGATAGAAATAACAAAGATGTACTTCCATAAATGTATGTTTAACGGGCACACAGAGAATGAAACCTATGCAATATATTGAATACCATAAAAAACATGATCTTGATATTGTGACATCATCATTTATGGTATCTAACATTCAATATACTAATGTATAGGAGTATTCTTTTTTTTTCTT
The DNA here is from genome assembly GCA_027742785.1 of Vigna reflexopilosa. Taxonomy (NCBI): domain Eukaryota; kingdom Viridiplantae; phylum Streptophyta; class Magnoliopsida; order Fabales; family Fabaceae; genus Vigna; species Vigna reflexopilosa. Next base: position 53,247,436 of record CM050911.1, on the reverse strand, counting down.
CTCTTTATTTAGCCACTCATATATTTTGTGAATTTAATAATTAACATTGGCACTTATGTATATGACAGGTAAAACTGTTTTCCATGAGTATTTTTCTAGCCATATAAGTTACAAGATATGCAAAATAAGCAGAGAAGAAAAATGTAATAAAAAGGTTTATTTGGAATTGAAAATTTGGGTGATGGGAGGTTGAGAAAAAACTATTTGTGGTTAAAATTTGTAAGGTAAGATGGATGATAGAAGGAAATGATGATGAAATAAAGACCAGTCAGAAAATGGTAAATCTATAAATGAAATGAGGTAAACAAGAGGTGCTAAAGGCCCTCCTTTGTAGGGAAGGAATTGTGATTGATTCCTTTTGTATTACCACTTCTTCACCAATGCAATAGTTTCTTCCATTTCGTTCTTTCGATAATCCTTCCAGGTATTACCATTTCTCTTCCCAAACCATTTTATCATTTCTTTTATTTAATACAAGTTTGAAATCTCTTTTCTTGTTCACAGGGCTCAACCATCGTGAAAAAAGAGAGGAGGGGAAATCCTGGTGTTCCGGCATTTCGTGGTTTGTAAGGTATAAACCATTTCGCCGGAACCCAGAGGAATAATGTCTTCCCCTAATAAGAAATCTGAACCCCATAACAACACACCCGATGACGCCACCCCCGACAACGCCACTCCCGATGACTCCACACCGGACAATTCCACGCCCGACAATGCCACGCCCGACAATGCCACGCCCGATAAATCAAATGGATCACATAAAGGTTCCTCATCGTCGTCCACTCATTCACCGCCGACCAAAGAGGCACATAAATCGCTGTCTCATGAAAAGCTGCCAGAGTCAAAGAACGAGGATGGCACCAATAAAGCAGCATTGGGAGCGGGGATCGGAGTTGGGTTTGTCATTCTGGTGTTGCTCGTTGTGTGTTTGGTTTGGTGTTGCAGGAGGAAGAAGCGAAAGCAGAATAAAAACTACTATTACGCATCTCCTTCTAAAGGAAAAGCAGGTAACATTTGAATTTAGATGTTGTATTCATATTCTCGTATGATTATTACATTGGGTTTAAGTTAGTGATTGATGAGTAATAAGGTCTAAAATGATATGTGCAGCTAACAATTATTACAACACTGGACAACAATCTCTTCCTCATTGGCAAGCAGGAGCTGGTCCTCATATGGGCGAGCATGTTGTGAGGGTTCAACAACAGCAACAACAACAGGGGATGGGGATGCAGATGGGAATGGGAATGGGAATGGGTCCTCCTAGTGGTGGCTGGGGAACATCACATCCTCAAATGAGCAGTGGTGATATGAGCTCTAATTATTCAGCTGGTATGGGTTCCTCATCGCCAGGCCTTCCTCTCACGCTCAAGAGTGGTACCTTCACTTATGAGGAGCTAGCAGCTGCCACCAAAGGATTTGCCAATGACCAGATTATTGGACAAGGTGGCTTTGGTTATGTCCATAAGGGAGTTTTGCCTAATGGAAAGGAAGTTGCTGTTAAGAGTCTAAAAGCAGGTAGTGGACAAGGAGAACGCGAGTTCCAAGCTGAGATTGAAATCATCAGTCGAGTTCATCATCGTCATCTTGTGTCACTTGTTGGATATTGCATTTGTGGAGGCCAAAGAATGCTGGTCTATGAATTTGTTCCCAACTCAACTTTGGAACATCACCTTCATGGTATCAACATAATTTATGGTTTTAACTCTTCTTGTTTTGATTATTTATGATGAATAATAACAGAGCTTATGATTTGATGGCCACAGGTAAAGGTATGCCTACCATGGATTGGCCTACTAGAATGCGAATTGCGATTGGATCTGCCAAAGGGCTTGCCTACCTTCACGAAGATTGTAAGCATTACATTTCCATTTCTTCTACTTATCATATATTTTTTTTTATTTTTGCTTCATTGTCTTTCTCATTTTTGCAACATTTATAAATGAACTCAGGTAGCCCTCGAATTATCCATCGCGACATTAAAGCTTCTAATGTCCTTCTTGATCTAAGCTTTGAAGCCAAGGTTGAACAACATACATTTACTATTTTTTAACTACTTCAGTCGTATATCGCACATATTATACAAGTAAGTTTACACTCCAATGTGCATCTTCGTCAGGTGTCTGATTTTGGACTTGCAAAGTTGACCAATGATACCAATACACATGTCTCAACTCGTGTCATGGGAACATTCGGGTAATTCTCCCTTCGCGCTCTAATATTTGTCCAACCATAAAACAAGTAGAAAAGAAGAATATTAATAGTTGTTCTTTTATTAATACGAAGTGCTTTTCTATAAATAGACATAATTTGTCAAAGCAGCCCTTAAAAGTGAAACATAATTAAATATTTCTAAAATGGCTGACCGAATACACGATATATCGTGTGTTGTTATCCTTAACACTCAATAACTTCATTAACTAGTGTCTTTGTACATTATACACTCACAAACTTTTGCATAAGATAATTTGCATGAACAGTGTTGTTTAAATAACTACAGATGTTATTGATTTCACAATGTCAAATCATTCAGCATGCAGAAAAAATAGAAAAGAAAATAAATTCTTTTCCAATGTATGGTCTGTAAAAAAAAAACAAGTGGCATAAAATCATATTCATTAATTAGTCCAACTGAATAGTTTAATTTTGTACATTAAAATAGGTACTTGGCCCCAGAATACGCATCAAGTGGAAAATTGACAGAGAAGTCTGATGTTTTCTCATTTGGGGTCATGCTTTTGGAACTCATAACAGGGAAACGACCTGTAGATCCAACGAATGCCATGGAAGACAGTTTAGTGGATTGGGTTAGTACTATATATTACATTTCTATCTACAACACTTTGAACTATAATTATATACATTTCTATCCTTTTATCATTTGGAGGAGATTTCAAATATACAGTCCATTAATCTCCCAAAAGTATAGAAGTATATACATGATGGTTCTTTTTAAAAAGGTTTATTAAGAGAGGATTATATATATATATATATATATATATATATATATATATATATATATATATATGACATAACTTCAATTTACATAAGTAATTAACATTATTTTTAATCTAAAATTTTGAGATATTAGATTTATATGAGTGTTTTTTCTTATACTGCACTAGTGTATTGTCCTGCAAGTATTTTTTCAATCCAAAAGTGAATAAAAAAGTATATGTACCGAGCAGGCTCGACCACTCCTGAATAAAGGATTGGAGGATGGCAACTTTGGAATGTTGGTGGATCCATTTTTGGAAGGTAACTACAATGCCCAGGAAATGACAAGAATGGCAGCTTGTGCAGCTGCAAGCATTCGTCATTCTGCTAAGAAGCGTTCAAAAATGAGTCAGGTAGATCTGTTAACTATTGTATTATAGCATTGTAATTACCAAGTGTTGTCGTCATGGATAGTACCACAACAAGAATATGTATTAATTTAACGTATGTATGACTTAACTATGGGCAGATTGTGAGAGCACTGGAAGGAGATGTCTCATTGGAAGACTTAAAAGATGGAATGAAACTTACAACAGGGAATGGGAATAGTGGTGCCTACCCTTCTTCGTCTGGAAGCTCAGAATATGATACCATGCAATACAATGCTGATATGGCAAAGTTCAGACAGGCAATAATGTCGAGCCAAGAATTTAATGACAGTGGTGAGCTTTCCAGTAAGGAGATCGGTTATCATTAGAAACCTTAAATCCAAGTTTGGAATGCTGAATCAAAATGAACCAATTCTCAGCTAAATTTGGGTCACCCTTTACATAATTAAGTCGCTTACTTAACGTTTTGCTAATCTCAAGTCACAATACCAAAAAATAGGAAAGTAAAAAATATATCAACAATTTTATCACTGGGGTTGTTGTTTTTTTTTTATCTATTTCGTTGGTGTATATGTGAAGTGGGATCTCATACTATGTAGGAAATGGGGGAATGAATGATTTGGTTTTGTGGCCCTATTAGTATGTTTGAGATGCACGTTACAACGCGCTATTATAATGTAACATTCTTTTAATTGTTCATTTATCTTCTGATTTGTCATTATGTGCAGTTTTTTAGAGATTGGTAAAAGTGTAAAGTCCATTTAGGTCTAACTAGCAAGATTTGTCTAACCCACTTTATAGTTGGTGGTTATACATGTAATTAATTGGTCCTTTAAAATTGATAAGAGTTAGTCTATAATATTTATTATGTTATTCATAATTTTCTGTTGCAGTTACAAATTTTGTTACTTACGAAATCAACTGTTACACTTTAGGATATATAAAATAAATCATGTTTATTTCAAACTTTTTTTTAAGAAAAAAAGTTATTTTTCAACTTATTTTAAGACCCGATTTACTTTGATTTAAACTATTCAAGCTCATACAGTCAAAATCTATAATTATAGTAAATATTATAAATGCACTTTCAAACTATAATTAAATGTGCAAATAATTAGTTAATAATTACATAATAGATATATAATCACATAAAGAGAAACAAATGCAATAAAAATTCATATGTTTGGTCGTTTTTCCATTATATGATATTTTTATACATATACACAAGGGCTACAAATCCTAAAGTGAAACACAAGAGTTACTCTGAACAACGTGAAAGTTATATATCTGAAAAACAAGCATAACATAAAAGAAGAAAAGAAAATCTTACTGTAAACTATGCATAAGTCAAATACTTATCTTGTCAAACTATCATGTGGAAAAATACATTTATTATTGCAGAACACCTTTCATCTCTACAATGGAATATCCCGAAGCTCCATTCACCACTTTGTTTATGTTTGTCAAGAGGTAAGAAAAATCTTCAATTTGAGATTCAATCAAATAATCTAATACTTTGAATGTTGGAAATATATTTTAATATATCAGTTAGAGATGTTATCATTAAATCCTTATATCTTCTAGATTCAAGAAATTGGAAGCATTCTTGAACTTTCAATTACAGTATATATTTAATCAGGAGAATATGATAGGTAAAGTTCCACCAAAGTTTATATTTCTAAAGTTAAAATGAATTTTATAACTTTAAATCTTGAATTGGCCGTCTTTAAACTATTTTATGAAAATTTTCATATAAGTCAAATACAGAAGATGATTACTGTCAAATTTTCATAACTCTCTCTAAATACGACTCTTTTTAAAGTATTACATCTATTCGGTACGCTAATTAAAAGAAAAATTTTAACACACCCAAATCTAGAAATGTTGAGAACTTTTAAAGAAGTATCAAAATCAAGCAAAATAAGAATAAATATATACATTAAGAAACAAAATTTCACAAAATATTGTTCTTATTATCATTTACCTAATCATACTATAAATAAGTGTCTCAAATCTCCTCATAGATAAGACTTATAAATTTTTTAACTTAATATTATTAACAAGATAGAGCCCAATGAACTTCCCTCCTTCATAAACTTCACCAAAAATTCTTAATTTTCTTCTCTTCTTTACAATAAATATATTTAAAACAAATATCAATTTTTATATAAAAAAAATTACATTAATAATAAAAATGAATTATCACATTTTTATATTAATTATTAAAAATTATTATCTAATAGTTTATAAGTTTATATACACCACTAAAATTGTTATTAATAAATCTAATTATGAAATTAAACTTAATATAAATTTATATTCGCATGCAGTTTAATTACTTCTAATGATTAATATTAATAAAATATAAGTATGATTTTAGTCAATAATAATTTTCAATTCGGTTCATTGTATAAAAATTTAAATTAACGTTTTAAGGGAGCAAAATGATAAAAATAATTGGCAAATTAACGAATTGAAAATACCCAGATTTTGCCTTATCATCTTTCCTCCCAGTGGGGACTCATACTGTATATAATAATTGCGAAAGAAAGTTCCTTAGGAGCTTGACTATGGTTATTTCATCTTGCAACTTGTTTTCAGGATTTATGGGAAAAGAAAGCAATGTTATTTGTTTTCTCTTTCTGTTGTTGTTTTGCTAATGCAAGTCAATAAACGATAAACGAAAGCTGAGAGCAAATGAAATTACCATGAAGCTTCATAATTTTGCGGTGTTTATCTCTTGGATTTCAGAGCTAAGTTGCTTTCATGAAGCTTCCTATGTTGTGATTTTGATTATTATCTCCTGCTCATTCTCCAATGTCTATTTCGTCACATTTACTTTTCTTCAATTTGCTTCAGATGAAAAGAAACGGTGTAATATTGGAACAAAACGGAGCAGCCATAGCCGCTGCACTGTGCATCACCATCTTTGCTTTATTCTTTGACCGGATAAGATCATGTTAATTCCAAACTAACACGAATTGACTATTTTTCTGTCTTCAAACTTTTTACGGTATTTATATGCAATCAACCTATGAAAATCCATTTCCGTAGGTAATAATGTGTCAGCCATCAACTAGAATTAGGTAGAGTAGATTAAAATAGTTATGATAAAATTATTACGTGCAATAATTTTTTATTCAATAATAATGTTTATATCACAGAAAAGGTCGAAAGAAGGAAAGTGTGTGAAAGGCAAAATATAAGTAGCGGCTTTCATAAGACATGGGTGCATACAAAATAGTACTGTGAAGAGAATCTTTTAGAATCGATGCCATTACAGAACAGAGGAAGGAGCTAGGCAAGGATAAATAGTGAGATTGAGTTGGCCTAAAAGAGGTAGAGAGAACGATCCTACTCATCAATGTACTCCTTAGTCCTTAGCTTTCGTAGTTTCCTCCATCAACCATACTTGTAGAATCACCATAAAAAATAATCACAGAAAAAAGAAAAACACGTTGAGAGAGAGAGAGAGAGAGAGAGAGAGAGAAGTGTAGCATTGGTCTTTCTACATACCCATCTACCATGGCCATTGAAATAAAAAAGAAGACTTCAAGAGCAGCAGCAACCGCAATATGGCTGGTGTCGTGGAGCATTATCATGGCCTACAATGTGAGTTATGCAGAAAGAGTTTTGAAAAACCAAACCCACGAGAGTTTTTCTGCAAAAGAAAGACATGGAGCTTTGAACAGTATAATTGATTTCTTTTGGAACGATGGAGGAGATTCTTCCAATGACCGTGTTTGGCCTGTGAGTTTATCAAACACTTTTTCACACATTATGGACTATGTTTGTAGTTACTTATTCCTTTCATGTTGGTTTGCATGCAGGAGATGAAGTTTGGTTGGAGAATTGTGGTAGGGTCAATCGTTGGATTCTTTGGAGCTGCGTTGGGAAGCGTAGGCGGGGTTGGAGGTGGAGGAATTTTCATCCCAATGCTCACTTTGATCATTGGTTTCGACGCTAAGTCTTCCACTGCCATTTCTAAGTGTTAGTATTTAGTTTTCCACAAGTAAAAGATGGCCACGCTTGAAGGGGTCTTAAACATCCTCTTATTGATCTACAAAACTTAATATACGTTGGCTCCAAACTCAATTTGGAGACTAAATTCATGTGTGTGTGTGTATATTGTTTGGGTGTTTAACTGTTATTATTTGGCAATTGCAGGTATGATTATGGGAGCAGCGGTATCAACTGTATATTATAACCTGAGGTTTAGACACCCAACACTAGATTTGCCAGTTATAGATTATGATCTGGCTTTGCTATTCCAGCCTATGCTAATGCTAGGAATAAGCATTGGTGTTGCATTTAATGTCATGTTTGCTGATTGGATGGTGACGGTTTTGCTTATCATCTTATTTATTGGTAACATTTACTTGCCATAACCTTTTAAACTATTAAATTGTCCTGGGCCAGTCTCAAAAATCTGTGTGGGTGCGTTCTTTCTTCTGAAACTGCTATGGTGTGTCTGTGTTTTTATATGGATTCCTTCATCTAAGATCCTATTTTCATGGATCTTAAAAAATGTTTATCTATCTTTTGTAGCCAACATGTTACTAGTTTTTTTAAGATTATTAACTATCTTATGGTACATAGTACACATGACATGATTTACTAATTACTGTTCTATTCTGAATTACAATAATTTGTCTGATTTCTAATGAAACTAATCGGTTGTAGCTACCTCCACAAAAGCTTTGTTCAAAGGCATAGATACATGGAAAAAGGAAACAACTATGAAAAAGGTAAACTTGCCTATGCACTGTAAAGCTTCTAAAGCTCTGTTGTTTTCAACTTGATATCAAGATGATTATGCTACCGAAATTTCAGGAGGCAGCTAAGATGTTGGAATCAGATTCTTTTCCTGGTTGTAAGTCCCTGCAAACCTTCTTAGAAAATATAGAGAAAATAGAGAGAAAATCTCAGCAACTACCTAAAAGATTACTGCAAAATCTGAACTACAAGAAGAAAAACAAAAAAAGAAAAGCACAATGCTGAAAAAATAGAGAAAAAAGTAAGATTTATCAGATAAGAATGTATGAACATATTCATTTTCTCCTAATAGGGTCTATTTTAGGCATGAAATCAGGGTTTCAAATTTGTAATAGGGGAGAAATTTGGCTTCTTTTCTTTTTGGTTTTACTTGCCGGATTTAAATGGATAGAGAATACATAATTTCACAGAACAGGGACTCCCACATTTTTTCACTATTTTGCCATCCATGTAGAACTTGATTTGAGTTTCTTCACAACAAGTTTTGTGATTTCGTACAACTCAAGGAAATATAAGGAAAATGATTATGTACAATTTCATTTGGGAGAACAAGTGATTGAAAACTCATGACAAATTGATGTTCATTACACACAAGAATTATGAAACCCTTTTAGTTCATAATTATCATTTGAAAAATCTAGCGAAAAATCTCTCTAATATTATCATTGAAACACGATTGCCCCTACCCTTAATGCAGATGATTCTGATGAAGAAGACTATAAGCCACTACCAGCTGGTTTGACTGATCCACGCGATGAGAAGGTGATTCCAAGGGCCAGTCAAGGCATTCCTCACAGGAACTTTATTGAAGTTTTATTTAGCCTTATAAGTTGTATTAAATTCTGGTGTGCAGGTCCCTTTACTAAAGAACATCTACTGGAAAGAATTATTAGTCCTTGTCTACGTCTGGGTGGCTTTTCTCATCGTTCAGATCATTAAGGTAATTAAGTTTTTACATTTTGTTGGCTTTTCTAATTCAGTCACCGGCATGCACTTGTGAGTTTTGAAGCAAGACCAAGAGAAAGGTGTTTCTCCTTTACGATTTGATGCAAAAATGAGGCCCTTAAGCTTGATTCAGTCCCTAGAAACTTTTTGAAAATAAAGTTACACCCATACTTCAATTAAAGTCTTTTAGCTTAGTGATAGGAACTATATCTAGCAATTAACGCTATATGTTTATTGAATATGCACCTTTTTTTTTTTGTTTCAATGCAGACATACAGCAAAACTTGCTCCACACTGTACTGGATTCTTAATTCACTGCAGGTAAACATTCTTCTTAGTATGTGTGCTTCCTCTATTATTTTAAGCTGTGTACATGAGAACCAGAATGAAGATATATATATATAGGAAATTATCTCTTAGCTCTATTAGCAACCAATTATGAAATATATTATGCAAAGGCTGATTTGTAAAGCCGAAGTACACATGTTTTTTAAAAATTGTATTATAGAATTTCTCCATATGGTCTAAAAGAACTTTGGGTTGCCTATTTGTCACTTAAAGGTGCCTATTGCAGTCTCTGTTACGCTTTATGAAGCCATATGCTTGTGCAATGGAAGTAGAGTGATTGCATCAAAGGAAAAGGAAATAACAGATTGGAAGAAGCTTCACAAGATCTGCCTTTACTGTTCCTGTGGTATAATAGCTGGTATAGTTAGTGGACTGCTTGGTCTTGGTGGTGGCTTCATTTTGGGACCACTCTTTCTGGAGTTGGGAATTCCTCCTCAGGTACCTTTTACTACTCTTAAGATTTCCCAGAACAATCACACATTCTTTCATAATTTCTCCTCTTTTGCAGGTTGCCAGTGCTACATCAACTTTTGCTATGGTTTTCTCTTCCTCCATGTCAGTCGTACAATACTATCTTCTAGAACGCTTCCCAGTTCCCTATGGTAAGAACCAAAAAACTATAACTAAATAAAAGGATAACATACTTTGACAAGATTTGATTGACAACATTTTAACGTGTAATTTTATGATTGATTTTTGTTAGTGTTTATGATTATTGTTATTGATTTCAATAACACTTAGATGATGTTAAAATATTGTCAATAAAATATTTTCAAAGGATAATTATCCTAAATAAAACCATTCCTGAATGGTAAATGTGTAGCAGATTTCGTGAAAGATACTAATGGCTTTCTTCTTATGGGATGACGCAGCTTCTTACTTTATTTTGATTGCAACCATAGCTGCGTTAACTGGGCAGCATGTGGTGAGAAAGATAATAGCTATCTTGGGACGAGCATCCATCATCATCTTTGTTCTAGCTTTCACCATTTTTTTGAGTGCAATCAGTTTAGGTACTCTCCATGATTTTCATTGCAAAGTTTTTGCCTTCTATTCCATTAATTTTTTCCTTTTGTTGATCAGTTTATCATTCAAACACACTTATTTTCTCTTTTTGGGTATCACAGGTGGAGTGGGAATTGGAAACATGGTTGAGAAGATGGAAAATAACGAGCATATGGGATTTAGAAATATCTGCCATCAATCTTAGCTGTGTTTTGCTTCTATAGATGACTGATGTGGCCACCTTTTTATGCCTATCAGAGGAACACACTTCCTCCTAAATTTTTTTATTAGTACTTCAAATTTAATGAAAGTCAATATGGATTTTATTCTTGAATTTATCTATGTTTTTTTTTTCAGTTTTAATAAATTTTAACTAGTAACGAAAAATGTATCAGAAGCAAGTGTGTAGCTCTGTTGTCTCTTTCCATTCAGGTAAATAAATGATTTTCCCTCAAAGTTGTATTCAATCTGTTATCATTTTTTACCAAACGTTTTTTAAACATTGGGGGTAGTGAGAGTACACAAAATCTCTGGGAAAAAATCATTAGCTCAAATAATTATTTATCATTATTCTCAGTGACTAAATGACATGTACAAAATCGAATACTCCAGTAGAAGAATTATGCTGCTGGATGATCTGCTCTATCTGAAAAACATGTGACAGATTCAATGGTTTCATGGATAAACATTCTACAAAATAAAGCTAAAAATCAAGATGACCCTATCAAAGATATGATAACTCTTGAAGAATACTTAGACAGTAATTTGAACAGAATCCGTAGACATAATTAAATACTATACATAACATTGTGAAAAAAATGATGCAATCAAAATGAAGTCAATATTGACAATAATTTTGCATGTAATGTTGAGAACAACTTTGATGAATAATAAAACAATTATTAGCTAAATAAGTGTAAAGCAATCGTTTAAGTGTAAAGCAATCGTTTATTGAAATCAAATAAGAGATATGAAACTATGATATATATGAACCACAATTTGTTGCTCGAGGGTTTTCTTACAAAGAATTGACTTTGATTGTCAATTAATCATACATTGTTTGCTACAATAATACCCACGAAGAGATTTAAACTTATTAGAACCATGCAAGAAAAATTATTTAAATTCAACTTGTCTTGATAACAATATATTGTATGTTTTAAAGAATAAGTTTATATTAAATATGGTCAATAGAAGTATTTGTATGTAATAAAAAGCGCATGAAATGTTTTGGTTAGTCCTCCCATATATATGAACATAAAGATCTTTTTATTTTTTATGTTTTTGTCAAAGCAGATCGTTTAAGGCTTATACACAAGAACCCTAATAGGACTTTTGGTAATTCTATTAGCATTCTTTTTTCCTATTCATAATATTTGTTTAGAAATTAATTTTAAATTCCTTGAAAGAGAACAAAAGCAAGAAAAAAAAAAGCAGAGTAATGGGCTATTTATGGTCCATACACGAATGGGCCTATTTATTATTTTTTAATATTGGGAAATTATTAATGAATCCATAAATAGAATATTAAAATTTCCATTGCCGGGAATCGAACCCGGGTCTCCTGGGTGAAAGCCAGATATCCTAACCGCTGGACGACAATGGATTTTTGTTATTGAATTCTCTTATTTTTTATTTAATTAATTTGACTTTCAAAATGTAATTCAAGAAAAAACCAAACTAACTCGAAGAAAATACGTGAAAGTAAGATATAAGAGGATAAGATTACGTGAGACTTCTATATAAAGGGGCACAATCATTAGTTACAAGAAAATTATATTTTTTTTATTTTGAATTTTTTTTTATTAACAATTTATTTTCTTTTTTCTATAAATATGTATTTAGTTTATCTCATGAAAAATATCAGTTTTAATTTCTTTAAATTACTTATCAGTGTTAAATAGTGTGAATATATTTTTAACTTTTTTGCATAACTTTTTGATACATTGAATAAACATTTATTACATTTTTTAATATGTCAGAAATATTACTTTTGAAATTTCTTCAAATATATTTATTTCGTTTTCTAATGTTTTATTAATAATTTTCAATCATAAATAATATAGTATCATTGCAATATATATACAAAAGAAATTTAATTTATTATTATTGTTTAACATTATAGTGACATTTAATTTGAAAATTATCGGTTAAAATGGTTACAAATAATGATGGTTCACATTGATATCATCATCATAATTGTGAGCTTAAATTAAAAAAAATAATTTAAATATGAATAATATAGAGATTTAAACATATTTGTTTCTTAAATCAAGAAAAAATGACAATTATAGTAAGAAATGCTGTTGTATGTAGATTTGTTTGGTAAGGTTTGGTTTGTTTTGGTTGAAATACCTTTGATTTCCAAAGAATTTAATACCAAACAGAATAATATTTATAAATACAACTATTTACAAATTAAGGAATGATTAAACATAATTATAAATCAGATCACAGATCATAAGATGGCCTCGGTTTTCAAATCAACAAATTCTTTATTTTGGCACTTACTTCTCAAATTTAATAACTCAGACGTTGATGTTATACAATTTTTAAGAAATTCATCACACAAAAATATTTTGATTTTAGAAAGATACATTTTTCTTTTTTCAAACATTCAGTGAAGGATGTCACATCCCATTAAATTCTCTGCTTAGTGGAGAACACGTGTCACACCCTATGGATTTCCTAGGTTGGTGGGAGACAAGGTGTGCAGTGCAATTAATTTCTCGTCCTCGAAAATTGTGCGGCAGTAGAGGGAATGAGTGTTTCCAGAAAGTGGAAGACAGGTGACAGGCAGAGAGTGGACCGAGCGGTTTTTAGTGGAGGTTGTATTTAAAGTTGAAATTTGAAAATGGTGTCACTTTCTGCATGCAAACTCTTCGTCTTCAACCTTAAGAAACACCATTTTCTCCTCCTTCTCTCTAGAAACCTCTACCTTCTCTCTAGTTTTCTGACCACCTCCTCTCCTCCGACCACCTAACTCCTTTCAGATAAATTCTTCCCGGTGACAAGGCATTTCCTTTGCACCGATCAGATTTCAGTTTGGACAACTTTGGATTTCTTTGGAAAGCCATAGAAGTAGTGTTTGGAAGCTAGCTGGAATTAGTGGTAAGGGAAGCTTATAAAATTTAATTATGATTTCTTTGTATGGTTTGGATGCATGATTTAATGTATGTTTGATGATTGAATTGGTATGTTGGAATATTGTATGCTGCTGCATGAATTGTTTGATGTTGGTTAGAAACTTAGTGTAAATGTATTAAACTTAGTGAAATTTTGATGCTGTAACCGAGGGTCATTAGGACCGTTCGGTTTCCCCCTAAAACGATCGGTTTTAATTGTGTTCCCTTTAGGAATCAGTTGAAGACCGATCGGTCTTGTATAAACTATGTTAAAACCTAAATACCTTGTTAGTTATTCATTCAAAACGAATCCCCTATTTAAGAACGTTTGGTATCATATTGAATGTTTAATAACTCAATGTACTCGGTCTTATGATCCCTATTGAAGAACGTTCGGTCATACACTGAACGTTCGGTTTTATATTTATAATGTTTGTTGAAAGTACTCGGTCATAGATCGCGTGCTCGACTTGAGAAGGTACTCAGTCATAGACTAAGTATTCAGTCTTATATTAATTCTTTTCTTTTGAATAATGTTCGGTCTTACACATAACTTATTCATTGTTGACGTGCTCGGTCTTGAGAGCACTCGGTTTTAAGAGTGCTCGGTCTTGAAGAGTGCTTGGTCTCGTTAGTGCTCGGTCATAGACTAGCACTCTGATTTCTGAAGTTATTGGTCTTATATTAACCTTGTCTCCTTGGAAGAGTGTTCGGTCTTATACTGGCACTCGCTTTATTGAAGACAACTCCTGTGTATATATATATATATATATATATATATATATATATATATATATATATATATATATATATATATTAAGGCATTCGGCCCAAACTGTAAAGTACTCGGGTTTGTCAAAAGATAACCTGTTTTTGAACGTTCGACTTTCCTCTTGAATTATTTATATTTCTTGGTCTTCAAAACAGTGCTCGATTTCCTTCTTTGTTTGACCGTTCGGTCATTTGTTAGAGTTCCTTTTATATTTGGTCTTCTTATCAGTATCTGACCGTTCGGTCATTTTTCTTAAAGTACCTTTATACGCATAGGAAATAATGATTCTGGATGAGAATGTGTGTAAGTTTATGTTGGATGTTATGGAATGAATGAGGTTATTATTATATAAGAGTATTCCGAGGAGGAATATCTCATGATTTGGAAATTGATTGGTAAAGTATGACTATGGTCAGACTCAGGTTCCGTTCTATCCTGATATTCTGTGATTACGCTTTCTCATGTAGAGAAGGGTAACTCATGCGTGGGAATGACAGGAGGTCCTTTAGCCTCAGAGTATTTCTATACCGAGGTGGTTCCATGGACTAACCTCGGGTGGCGATCTGTTGAGTGTATCCCAGCCAGGTCCACCCGGGTGCAAAGAGCGGCGAGCTACATGGTTCATACCGTCCGGACAGTGTTAGTAGTGGTCGGCTAGAATGTTAATAATTACCGTTCGGATTTTACTGATATACTTGGATTATGATAGCATGATTGAAATGTTGACATATGTGATTCGTGTGTATGATTTAAATGTACGCTGAAACTGATTAATTAAATTTACATAAGCTTACCCTTATTTCCTGTTTTGTCCATGTGTCGTTCGGTCTCAACCGTTCGGTTGTTCTCTTCACTGCAATGATCATCCATTGGATGTGAGCAGAGGGTGATTTCGAGGATTCAGTGGAAGAAGCCTTGCAGGTCGTGCAACCCGAAGATAGTGTAGGACCGTCCGGTCAATAGGTTTATATAGTTTACATTACCTGTATTACCATTCGGTTTATATACCCTTTTGTAAAAACCATTCGGTCTTAGCCCGTAAATTGTATCAAACATCTTGTCTATTGTACAGCTTTCAATTCTATATGATATTTCATATTTCCCTAATCACCTAAGTGCTTATTTTCTCACTGTTCTTTATTATTATTCACGTTAACTCCTAGAATAAATCATAGCTTTTGTTATAAATTTATTGAGATGTTACAAAGGATGCTTCATTTTTAATTTATTGTTAATTACTACTGTTGTGTAAATTATATAAATCAAAAGAAAAGTGAAAACAACAAAAGAAAACGAAACACAAATAAATAACTGATGACTTTAAAATAAAAAGAGAAACTTAGTAAAAAGGAAACAATGTATCAATTTTTAATAAGTTTTGTTGTTCAAAAATAAGTAATTCACTTATAAATCATCATTATTTTTAGGAAAATATTTTTCTTATATAATAACCTAGAAAATAAAGTATTAGTATTCGTAAGTTTTTAAAACAATGAGACCAAATATTTTATTTTAAAATAATTTAATAATATAAATAAAAATTCTTAAATTCGTTTATTACTTAAAACATTGTATATCTTTTTAAAACTCTTTCTCATTATTTTTTCTTACATTTCTCTAAAATTTCGCATCCTTTTATCATCTATTTGATTATTAGGAAGTTCCTAAGAGATTACAACTAAGTTATTTCCATTTCTACACAATCAATTTCAAGAATAGAGAAATAAGTTTCTACCCTTGTTTCTGTTCATTCTCAATGTGATTTTACCCAAGAATCCTTCCTTGCATGTAGCATATATGTTTCTCCGTTGATTCTTTGGTAAACCGAGGTCCTAAGGACTCTTTCCGTTTTCAATTTGGTGTTTCGTAGGTTCGTTTAAAAATTCCTTGATTTCAAGCAATCGGTGAGGCGTCGTTAGAGTTGGATTGTTCATTGTGAGGTAAGAGAAGCTATACCTTGTTTAGATTTTGTTTGTAATGTAAATTTATTGTCTGTGACTGATAAAATGTTTTAAGTGTAATGTTATAGGTTGATGTTAATATAGTTGTCTTTGTACTATGGTAAATGATTGAATGATGTTGAATGCTTGGCATGGAATGTTTTACATGTTGTTGTTGTCTTGATTATGAGTGATGAAGATGTATGATGTTCTGAAATGAGATGTTAAGTGTTGAATTGAAGAAGAATCATGTTTACTTGAGATTTTCAAGGCTAAAAAGGGGGTTTTGATAGGTGGGTTTAAGAAACAATGTTTAATGTAAAGATATAACTATTCTAGGTATATTGGGAAGTTATTTAAGACTTGTTGGAAGTGTAAGATTAGTTAATTTTGATGTAGAAAAGGGAGGTAGTCATTTGGTAGTGTTTTAGAAGGTTTAAGGGTAAAAAATTAGGATTTTGAGTAGTGAGAATTGGATGTGAGAGGTAAGGACTATTTTGAGCAGTTAGAGGTTTATTATAAGACTTATTATCACTTGTCTAAGTACTTGAATGAAAATAATCTGGTAAAGAAATGTTAGTATCAAGTTAGGAGAGTTTTTAGGTTCTTTTAGTTTAATTGTGAGATTTTACATAGTGAGAACTTGGAACATAAGGGTTGTGAGTATTTTGAGGTGTTGGGGTGTGCTAACAAGGGTATTTAGACTTGATTTTCCAAATAGTGGACTAATATGATGGTTAGAAAGTGTAAAAGTGAATTTAGGTATCCTAATTGAGTGATTTTGGTTTCAAGGGGTCAATTTGAGTTACAATGGTGTTTGTTGAAGTTTCTCAGGGTTTGAAGGGTCCTAGGAATATTTAGAAGTTGTGGGGTAAGTGTATATAGTGATCCAAAAAGAGTCAAGTCTTGTTGATAGTGCCTGAGCGCCCAAATAGGGTGTTGAGCGCTCCATTCTAAGGGCTAGGGCATTGAGCGCCAGAAAAGAGAAGCTAGGGCGTTGAGCGCCAGCTTCTGGGTGCCTGAGCGCCAGCTTCTGAGGGCCTGAGCGCCAACTTCTGAGGGCCTGAGCGCCAACTTCTGGGGCCTGAGCGCTTTTGTTTTGTGTTTTGTCATGACTTGTTGGGTTGTTTATGGTCTTTTGAAGTATGATCCAAGGTGTTTTATATGTTAGTATACAATGTAAAAGTGAAAAGTTATGTGTATATGGTTTATTATGGTTTCAAAGTTGTGAAAGTGAGTTACAATGTGGAATTCTTAGTGTAGTTTCAAGTATCATTAGTCTGAATGCATGGAATTCAATCTTGGGGGTTATCCTGACACTGTAATGGTCATTCATTCTCATATAGAGAGGATTGACACATGTGGTAAAAGTAGCAGGAGGTTATAATCTTGGGTGCTTCCAGGCTTGGGCTTACTTTTTCCATCTACCTCAAGTCTCCAATTGATAGTGATTGTGCTTCATGCCTTGATAATAAGAGATATATCACTGGATACAATATTTATCTTAGGTCATCTCTTATATCTTGGAAATCCAAGAAGAAAACCACAATGTCTAAGAGCTCTTGTGAAGCATAATAAAAAGTAATGACAACAGTGACATATGAAATTCAATGGCTCACTTTTCTCCTACAAGACTTGTAAATTCATTTCAAAGCTTTAGCTCTACTTTACTATGATAACCAATCAAAAATACATATTAATGTTAATTCATTGTTTCATGAGCGTACTAAATATATCAAATTGGATTGTCATGTTGTTACAGAAAAGACATAAAATGGTTTGTTGAACCAACTATCCATTTCTTCTTTTGGCAACTTGTAGACATTTATACTAAGGCTCTTAGTCTTCAACGATTTTGTTTTCTTTACTTCAAGTTTAGTATGTTGAATGATTACTCATCAGCTTGCGGGGGTTATAAAGAGAGACGTATATGAAAGGAAGTTGATGATTATTGAGATTAAGCTATTTTATTTATTTGTACAAATTTGTGTATTTATATTAATAGTGATGGAGTGTGAAGTTGGATAATAGTTTGGATAACAATCAATAATGGTGGAGTTTGTACTTGGATAATAGTTTGGACAATTATTGGATAGCCCTTCATTAGAGAGTTGCATGATAGTCTTTTGATTTTTTTTAGTACAATTTTTAGATTAATAACATAAGCTTTGCATATATATATATATATATATATATATATATATATATATATATATATATATATATGAGATGAAGACTTGTTTTTCCTTTTCATAATGAAGAAGAGAAAATTTTCATAACTCCAGTTCTTCCATCCTTTTACTATTCTTTCCTCTTTTCATCTTTTTATTAGTATTTATTAAAGAACTCCTATATCTATCCAAATATCATGCTTTAACAATTTTAAAATGGAGGAAGAAATGAGGAAGATTTTAGTAAAAAGGAACAATTTCTATCCACTTACCAAATAGTCTACACTATAAGAACAAATATTCAATTGCAGGAAATATCTATGTAAGATTTTGAATCACAAATTAATGGAATCATAATGGGATCCCCAAATAACCACATTTGTGAATTTAGTTATCTTTACAAATCAAAGAGATTACGATAACATTATTTTGGGTTAGGGGTTGTGGAGGTTGGGTTTGGAATGGGGGATGGAGAGAACAATTGATAACGAAGGAGGGAGAAACTCATTTATGAAAATAATGATGATTATGTTTAATAGGTTGAAGGACATCTCTAAGAGAATAGAGCTATAAGAGTTATCGATAACTCTAACTACACTAGGTTATATTTAAATATAATAAAAATACAAAGAGTTAATTGCTTTGAAAGAAAATAAAAATGTTAGTGAGTAACCATCACTCTGTTAATAAATAATAATTATGTTTTCATAAAAAGAAAAACTTTATTAAATAATTATTATATTTTCAAATTTATTTTTTTATTAATTATTTATACCATTAAATAAATAATATACACAAACTAAATAATAACTTGAAGAGGAAGATCATTGTCCACCTCTTTATTCCTTAAATTATAAAGAATAATATATTTTTAGTTCATGAATTTTAACGTAAAACTGGAATTCATTTCTTTCCAGGATTTTTATATATTTTGGTTTTCAAACTCTAAAAATGAATTGATATACTCATTTTAATCAATTTCGTAAAATTTTTTTGTCGTGTCAAATGCGTTTCTACTATGATATTGTGTAAACAACTCAAATATTAACATAAAATACATTTGACACATAAAAAACAAATTAACGTAATTAAATTAAAAGGGTTATATTCATTCATTTTTAATATTTGCAAATTAAAATATATCAAAATTTTGGACTGAGAAAAAAATTCTAATTTCAATCAAAGTTTAAAGAATAAAACCATATTTAACCAAAATAATAATTACATTTTTATGGACAGAAATACATTATGATTGACTAACAAATCAGGCCAGCTCGACCGGTATCTAGCTCGCCAAATTCAAACTGGACTGAGTAAACCCAACATCATACATAGTGTTTCATCTTCCGCCTTCAAATATTTCATCCTCCACCTCCAATTTTTCACAGAATACCAAGATCATCCCTTAATTAAAAACATTTAATTATATTAAAAAATGAAATATTTTGGTTAAAGATTCTTCTTTTAAAAACAGTTTTGTCAGGGTGCACTTATTATTTCAGATCTCATTTTTCTCCATTCTCTATTCTCGCTTCCTCTCGTTTTCTTCTTCTCTCTTCCTTTCCTTTGTTCGTAGCACACAATACTGCTTCCGCTTGCTTTGCTTCTTTTTGTTTCACACTTTGCTTGCATGGTTGCTGGACACACCCAGGAAGCTCTTCCTTTAGAGATTGAAGTGAGTTTTCAAAGGTTGGTGTGGGTTTTCGTAGCACACAACACTACTTCTCAATCTTTTTTTTTTACAGCCATACTGTTTCTCCTTTTCATTTCGCTGGCAAAAGAATGGTATTGTTCTCAATAAGTTATACATTTATAAATATATTAATAATGTAATTAATTTAAAAAAAAACACCAAAATAATAATATTAAAATATTTAAAATACATTGTTTATATTAACAAAATTTAATAATTATAAAAATTAAGTTAACTGTTCGTTATTTATTTATTTTAATAAAAAATCCTATTGCTAAAAAATATTAATAAAGCATCATGTAAAAAAGAAGCTATCGGATACTGACATCCGATTACGCCATTATTGGATTTTCACATCCAATGCATATTTTTTCTAAAATATTTATATTAAATTTAAAAAATTCATAAAATTAATTTTTTAACAATTAAAAATTATCCAATTAAATTATAAATTTATAAAAAATGATATATAATTTAAATATAATTATAAACTAATAAATAATTAAATAGATAATATAATTAAATTTTTATAAAACAACATCGGATTTGCGTATCCGATTGTTTGTTTATCGGATATCAATATCCGATAATATCTTATTTTCCTATTGAATATATATCTTTAGAATTTTATTTTTCTGAAATATTTTTATTAAATCTAATAAATTCATAAATTTTTTAATATTTAAAAATATTCTAATTAAATTATAATTTCATATAAATTAATACATAAATTTTAAGATAATTATAAATAAATAAAATAATTAAATAGTTAATATAGGATTTAGAGTTTTTTAAAAAATGAGAAATGTGAAATGTGGTGTAGGGTGAAATGGGACGTAATCAATGCTTAGCATAGAACTTTTAAATAAATATAAAGTTAACAAATAATCATCTCATTAAATAGGGGTACTTTTGAAAATTTGAGGTGGAGGATGAAACACCGAATCAGAAAACAAGTTAAAAAATTGAACTTGTTTCATCACTGGACGGGCGGGCTAACCCGTCATTTTTTCATCCTCAATTACCTGCTTACCACCTTGTACATGACATGCAGACCTACATACACATAAAAAAACATAAGCATGAGATCCATCATCTTCGTCTTTGTACTGAGAAAAGAAACAAATCCATATATGACAAATTAGGGCAAATGAATAGAAGAAGAAAAACGAACTTGTGTTGCGTCCATGGGTGAGCTTCATCACCGAGGGTCACCTTCGCCACTGTAGAAACTCGTTCTCGCTGTGGAGTCTTGTAGTAAAAAGGAGAAGCTTAGCAAATGAATAAAAAAAAAAAAAAACTAAATCATAGAAGATAAATGAACCTATCACCATTGGGAGTGAGCTTCGCCGTTGTGGGTGACCTATGTAATAAAAACTTATAGATTTCTAAAACCTGCGACATTTCTATTTAGACACAGTATTCTCCCGCACAAAAGAAGGAATAATTCCAATTCATGTTAATTGATTTTCTAAAAATAAACTAAATTAAGATATTTAGAAATATGAAAATGAACATCATAATATTCTATTAAGAAAAAAAAAATGGAAGCTTGAAGGAAATATTGAACCATTATATACCTTTAACTTTTACTTTTCCATGAGCGTGTATTATTTTCTTTTGTCACAGTATAAATTTTAATAATTTTTATTTTTCAAGGTTTAACCCAACTTTTCAATATATTTAACAAAATTATCCTAGACATATGTGTTTTTGTTGAGTTATAGAGGTGCGAATTTGCAGTATATAGTAAAAAAAAATTTAAATTTTTTTAAATAATACTACAAAAACGCTTTTTCAGTCGTATATTTTAGACAAATATATAAAGAAAATTTATTTATCTTGCGCATTTTTTTCCCAGGTGTTTAAATTTGACTTTTCCACATATACAAAGCATGCATTGTTCAATAATCAAACCAGGTTTTTCCCAGAATTTTGTGTTCTGTTTAATAAAAAAAAAATCTTTTAACTGAAATTAGATTAGTTACGACCGATGCTGGTTTTCATAAAAAAAAAAACTAAATATAAAATAAGTTACCTTTTTAATAAGTAAACGAATCTGTTATTATAAAAATTACATTAATGATTATACACAAGTATAGTAGTTTTAGCAGTGATTAAATTAATTAATATATAAGATTTCTATTTCAATTGATGTTTTATAGCTGCACTTGGGCCTATTGTTTTATTAGTTGCACCTATCTTTTACTGTTGGGCCTATTGGATTACAGTGGTTAGGGAAATAGTAAATTATAAAGCCATTGACAAAAAGTAAGAATATTAAAATAATTCCATTGCCGGGAATCGAACCCGGGTCTCCTGGGTGAAAGCCAGATATCCTAACCGCTGGACGACAATGGATTTTTGATAATTATTATTAGGATAATATATATTATATATCAAATAAAAAAAAAAGTGAAAAAAGTTCTCTATTGAGATGGTGTGAACAAAGTTAAATTAAATTTTTTTCTTTTTTTATAATAAAGATGCTTATATGATAACAACTATTTGGCAACAATAATTAATCGGATAATATGATTGTAACATGTTTTTAGAGGTCCACCACCAACCGACACCTTTTGCTTTCTATTTTGTAAGTTCTATAAATAAGCTGATATTTAAATGGCATAAATAATGTGTAGATTAACAAAGTGAGACATAACTTTTAGAATATTGAGCACTGTGAGAGAAATCAGGTCAGGAAGAGTTAACATAAATAAAATTTAATATTTATAAATACATTTTTATACATTTTAATAATTTTATCTCTAAGATATTATAATATTAGTCATTAAACAAGCGCTACCTATCAACTGACTTTGCTTAGATGATATAACTCTATTTGTATAGTTTGCCTTGTATTAAACTGCCTTTTTTTTTCTCTTATAATAGAGTTAAAATATCTTATATTGAATTGAAAATTGATTCTATTACAATATTTAAACATGTGAAAATTTTATCATCAGAGTATTATATTATGTCTCAGTTATCACACTTTTCATCAATACCTAATTATACATTTAATATATTCATGCTATAATACAAAATATACACTTTAGTTAGAATGCGATCAATGAATATTAACACATCAAACACCAAAGCCATGCATTTCAAAAATGGTATTGAAGTACTTCCTTCATCTTAAGTGCTCTGTTGCACGTCTTCCGAACATTTTTTTCTCTCTTTTATTCTTTTTGTCCTTTTGTTTTTCGTTTTTCTTTTCTTTTATTATGAATAAGGAAATTTCTTTTATTCTAACAATATATCTGTGAATAACTTTTTGTATCTTCGTCGCATTAATAGTCTAGCCATCAAAAACTATAATTCTTGGTATATATCTAACTTTCCTTTTCAAGATCAAAGACAAACACTGTAAGGATATTGATTCTTGCAAGAACACGTGATCGAGTCTAAAATTTTCTATCTCGTCCTGTATATATTATAAATTTCGTAAAATAGTCCATTACCGTGAGATCATCTTATTTGATGGAAGACACCTCCATTTGTAAATCGGAAACACAATGTCTTGAAAGTACCTAGCCTTGAGGTCTTTCTAGATGTCTTCAGCTTTGCTCATCATAAAATACTCTAACGATATGGATTCCTACATAATTAAGATGAAAATGGTTACACAATAGACTTTTATAGAAAGCACAATTCGTCACCGGCGCATACGTTTTCGATCAATAAAGTCAATTCCATCAAATCGATGAAAAATCAACACAAAGAAAATCAAAACACTAGAAGTCAAGAAAAAAAAATTCACTTAACCTCTCAACAATATCAAGCTCTCATGAATCTACTATAGAACAACAAGAAAGGGTCTGTCACAAAATCACATGTTAATAAAATCAATGCTATTTTCGTTGATTTGACGCAACGAGGTAATCCCTACATTGCTTCATATAATCTTAATAAAAATAATATTTGGATTTTGGATTTAGGAGCAATCGATCATTTGTCTTGCTCCTTGAAACATTTCATTTTTTATAACAAGATTAAACCCATTGTTTTTAATCTTCCTAATAATATTTGTATTACTGCGACTCACAAACGTCATGTTAAATTAAAAGATAAATTGCTTTCAAAGGATGTTCATTTTATTGCATCATTTGACTATACATATGAATTCCATTTTCAGTTCTCCTTTGTTCAAATAATGCCTTCGTCCCTCTTCTGGTCATGCGCTTCAACTTTTTCTTATGCTTTGTTCTTATTTTTTGCCTTCATTCTTTCTCACGTGTAGAAGGAAACTCAACAACAAAGATCCAAGATCCAAGACTATGTTCAACTTCAAAAAAATGATTGACTTTCTTTTATGGTTTTTGTAGTTCTTCGATAGGATTATCATAAGGCTTTAGTAGTGCCGGGTGCTTTGTGTTCAAGTTTCTTTAATTCAATTATAGATATGGTAATCTAGAATGCACTACTAGATCTAGAGTGTATATTGAATTGAGCAATTAGAAAGTTTGAAGTTGAAGTAGTACTAGATTCAACAATCTTGTATGCACATGTAAAATTTGGATTGACGAATCTGGAATGCATTTTTGAATTTGGTACTACATTTTGGATTGACCAATCTCGTACTCAATCTTGATTATTGGATTGGACAATCCAAAATAATAGTATTGAATCCAAGAATGCATTTTATATTTCCTAATCTAGAATTTACAGGTTTATACTAGATTGATCAATTCGAAAGAGTCTCCTAGATCTGATACTGCATACCAGATTAACCAATCCGAAAAACACAAGTATGTACCGGATTGAACAATCAATAGTGCACTGCTAAATCTGTTAATGCATCTTGGACTAACCAATCCAAAATGTATCCAATAGGAGTTTTTGACCTAATATTTTTGTTCTTTTTTAAGGTGTTGGACCTCTTTTATATATATATATATATATATATATATATATATATATATATATATATATATATATATATATATATTAATAAATAATGATGGTGATAGATAGACTTTTAAACCAAATAGTTATAGTTACTGGGACCACTATTTTATTTTATTTTTACTCAATTTTGAAACGGAATGTTATGTTTAAATCTTGCCCATGAAAAATATTAAATCTAAATGGCAATAAAAATAATCATGTACTTTTATATTTAATATTTTTAATTTAATTTTATGTACATATAATTCTGTTATGTAAATACATGTAATTTATTTTAACTTTAATACATCAATACTAGTTGTTCTATTACTTGTTCAGTAGTTATTAATTTTTATAACAAATGTTATTGAAAGGAAGGTAGAAAAGAGTTATTCATGCATAAAATTATCAAATAGTGGATATGGAAGCTAAATGGATTCTCAATTCCATGCAAAATCTCTTAGAGTTAAACTTTGTATCATAAAAACTGGAATGTGGAAGCATCAACAAAATGTAGGAAAATGTAATAAAGAAAAACTAGGACACACAGTAAAACAAGAAGCATCAATGAGATAAAAAAAAAGGATAATAATATAAATGTACAGAGATGCAAGTATAAGAACGGACCAATTTGTAACATAAAATAGTTCAAGAGTACTTCATAGGATGAAATGAAAAGTAGTGCAATTATTATGTGAATCTACACTTTGTAAGATATTTTTATATTTTGCTAATATGAAAAGATATACCATAATCAAGTAGTACTTGTTATTTTTATTTGAACTATATCACTCATCATTTTTGACATTTTAATTTAGTTATTTAAAAATAAATAATAAGTATTTATTTTGAAAATAATACTCTTAATACTTGTTTCAGCTATTATTACTAATAGTATCATTCTTTCTGATATTATGTTTTTTTTAATAATGTAAAAAGAGTTCCTTAAAAGGATTTGAAGCTAAATAAAGAAAAAAATTAGCAAAAATTATCACAGATAGATGTGGTGACCAGTATAATTGAGATTTTAGAATAAGAAGGAATTTTAGTATTCATTACTTTAGATATTTTATATTAATTATATAATTGGCGTAAGTGCATAAAATTCTTTCACAAAAACTACTATAAACTTCATTCACATACATTAAAGCTTTAGTCCTAGGATATGTAGGGCTTGGACTTATTCTGGATAGGGTTTTGAGTATGGTAATCTAAAAGAAAAAAAAAGTTCATTTTGTTCTTGAACGCTCAGGAAACTGAATTCAAAATATTTTAAATGGTTTTATAAATAGTAATAATTTTTTTTATAATTAATAAAAATATAATAACATTAAATAATGAATAGAATATATTATTATTTTTGAAAAATATAAAAATTGATAGTTAGATAGTTAAAAAAAAATTAAAAGAAAATGAAAATATTTGGAGGGAATGGTTGCACGTAGCGAGGGGAAGTGGTCAACAATGAGAAACTTAGAAAAAAGTGCCAGGGAAAGCTACATATCTGACAATAAGAGCGATAGAGAAAAGCGCGTGAGGAATGATTGAGGTCCCCCACGACCCTTCCCTTCTTTTGAATTCTCAAACACAGAGTTATATAAATTTCTTCCTTCCACTCCATTAATCGTCTCTGCTTCTTCAACTTTCAACTTTGAAGCTTAATTTGTTTGCTTTTGTCTTTCTTTCCTCTTCTTAAAGCCCCTTCAATCTCTGTCACCACATAAACCCACCACCTCGTTTTTCACAAACACATGGTACTTCCTTCCACCATCAACTTCAGGACCACAAACATTATTGTACTTAAAACTTCACTGCACTCAAAATTAGGATAAGCAACTACACCCAACAAAAATTCTACGCAAATATCACCATTCCATCTTCTTAAATTCAATAAACCAATAATATTAAATAAATAAACTAGATAATTGCAGTGGATTCAAATATTACAAGTTTACAGATATCTTATTCAATTTGAATTTATATTTTAACTTTTTATAAATTCATAAAAATATTTAAAATTTGAAATTTTATTTTTATTATGATATTATTCAGTAAAATTTGATAATAAATTATACAAAATTATAATCAATTATAATATTTATTATTAAAATATACGTATATTTTTTTAAATACTCATTATATTTTTATTATTTATTCAAAATAAAATAATATTTTTATTAAAAAATAATTTAATATAAAATCACAATAAAAATTCAATTAAATTAACCTGCAGTCTGAACTGGAATCTGATTAATTTAATAAATTGAAAATATTAAATTGAACCGAATCCGATGAAAATTACATAACTCAGAAAATGCACTCTTCTTTAAAGATAAATTTATTGCTGTAGATTGGAAAATACTGTAGCTCTGTGATTTCTGTCCCATTCCAACTTACTCTTTTCTTTCTCTGTCATCTTACTGTCAGATTTATTTTTCTTAGGCTATTTATTACTACTCTCAACTCTCCTTGTCAACCTGAAATCAAATTTCATTTTCTTAGGTCTTTAGTACCATGTCAGAATATTTAGTCATTTTAGAATAACTAATGTATTAATTATTAATGTATAATTCTAAACATTGAAATATATTATAAATTTATATTTTTCAGCCAAATGTTAAAAAATATATTCTTAAACTAGAAAAATCATTTACTGATTTATTAACCAATATCTAAAAGTTTGTTTTCTAAACTCATATTTTATGTTTAAAGTATGAGTCAAAAAGAGTTCTTGATATTTTATACTAAACACACATAATTTACCTGTTGAATATGCTTAATTACAGTAAAATTATTCCATTTTGATTTTAGTTTTTGTAAAAATATATTTTTTATTTATGTAAAATCCAATATTTTTCAAAAAAATATTTTTATTTTATTTTTAATATTTATTTTAAAATAAATAATATTTATTTAGAGATATTGAATATTGAAATAGAAGAAGTATAAAAAATTAAGAAAATATGAAAATAATGAAAATAAATATTTTTGGTTGAATGAAATAAATATTGTGAGAAACAGTGTAAAGAAGGAATTTTTTATTTATAAAAGTACAAAATATGTATATATAATAATTTTGTTATTGTTACTTATTATTATTAAGTAAAATTATAAGAACCAAGAAAATCATAATAAATTACAAACTTATTATTTATATATATTTTTATTTTCAAACAAACTCTATTAATTTTTTCTGTACTGTAATTTGTTATGCAGAAAGGATGTCATGCGTCTCCTTCTTGATATGTGAATTTTAATTCTGTTCTAATATCAAACACATTCTCTTTGTTTCTTCTTGGTTTGTGTACTTTAACTTTTTATAAAGAGAATTTTTATTGGTTTGTATACTTTAGCATTTAATCAAGAGAAGACAATTAGTTTCTTTATGATGACATGTAAATATATTTCCAAATTAATATGTATTATTAAAATTAATTATTTAAAAAATCAAATAAAAAATATTTTTACTAAATTTTATTTTATATTTAACTCGATAAGAATAGACTCTCCTCTATTGAAATGAGAATCAGAGTTGCTTAATTCTTATTAACAAAATATTTGTTTGTTGATAATTACAAATTTTGATTATTTATTTTATTAGAAAGGAATTATGAACTGTCACAGCTCATAAATTAAGAAAAAGATTTACAAAAGTGTATGCCTAAGTCGGTTAATCTGTTAGTTTATTTTTGTCATGATCTTTAGTTTATCACTTTAAATTTCATAAACATTTAAAAAAATATTAAAATATCAAATTGTCGCAACTTCCATGCTTAAGTTTTATAATTGAAAAATATCTAAATTAGTTAATTTAATATTTCAAAACATTTTATCAAAACATAAAATTGATTTTAACAATTATAAAATATTTTATTAAAATAATTAGGTTTAACGTCTTTTTATATCTTTATTTTTATTCAGAATCTCAAATAGATTTTTTTTTGTTTTGCGTTTCAATTGATACTTATTTTATAAAAATTACAATAATTACAATTAAATTGGCCTAAAAGCGTTAAACAAATGTTGGGTGACGTGACAAATTGTTTTATATATATATATATATATATATATATGAGAGTTTGATGTAGATTTTTGTATTTTTAAAATTAAAAAATGGAAAAAAAAAGATAATTAAACATATTTATGTATAAGAACTAGGGATTTAGTTTCTATTTAGGGTTCATTCAAAAAAAATTAGGAATCAATAAAAAAATTGAATATTTGTTTTGGAAAATTACGGTTCATTCGAATTTTAAATTGAGAGAGTTTAAGAATTTGGTAATTATCGTAGAACAATTTTACCACTTCCACAGTTAGTGGTAGAAGGATGCACGAGTGTTTCATTTGTCATGGTAATAGTACCACACAGGTTTTGGATGATCAGAAGATAGAATAAGAAGATGATGCTTGAAAAGCAGTGTCATGCCATGAAGTAGTGGAGCAGAGTATGAAAGAAAGAGATATACTCAAACCCAATATTCAAAGCAAAGTAATAAAAGGATTGAAAAAGAATGCAATAACCACGAGTCAGAAAAAAAATATGTGATCTGTTATTCATTCAAGTTCAGTTTTAATAGTCATGGTTTTCACTTGTAGAAATTTCAATACTTCAAATAAAAAAAAAAGTAGTTACATCTGAAAGAAAGTTTATGGAAGCGCTTTGGAAAACCAACACCACTTCCCTAGTTACAGGCACCTCTAGCACCCAAAGAGGAAAAGCC
The DNA here is from genome assembly GCA_027742785.1 of Vigna reflexopilosa. Classification (NCBI taxonomy): domain Eukaryota; kingdom Viridiplantae; phylum Streptophyta; class Magnoliopsida; order Fabales; family Fabaceae; genus Vigna; species Vigna reflexopilosa. Next base: position 53,217,721 of record CM050911.1, on the reverse strand, counting down.
CCATACGACGCCGCATCGATAAGCGTCATGCTCCTCACCAACTCAGCTCTCTGAGAAGCAAAATCAGCATTCAACCTCAATGCGGAATCATGCAAAACTAAGTGAACAGGTGCAAGCCCCATGGAATAGATAACTTCCCCCAACACTTTTCCCATCTGTTATGGACCCAAATTAATAGGCTCTCTCACTTTTCTCTTTGACATACGCGTTTGAATCAACAGGCTCGAACGACATCACGATTCAGACATCACAATTCAAATGCGATTTGTGGCCATGAAGAGCTCGAACACGATTTAGGGTTTGAAAAGGTTTTTCGAATTGGGAATTTGTCTTGATTAGAGCTCCTTTGCGTTTGATTTGCAGGTGATGAAATTGATTTGGGTTTTCTATGATTAGGTCTGGTAGTGTTTCATGGAGGTTGACGCACCGTGATTTAGGTTGCGCTAATGGAGGCTTGTGTGGTAGCTATATGTGCAAAGAAGATGGCGGCGACGACCTGGGGGTTTGGAAGCGCGAGGAAGATGATGCGCGAAGATGGTGACGACGCGAGAACAATTTCTGAAATTAATTCCCAATTTGGATGAACCCTAAAATCAAGCTTCCTTTTTCTCAATCCCTAATCTCTAATTAAAAAAATATGCAGTTTAATTTTTAATTCATTTTTACAATTTTTTTTATTTAAAAAAAATCAAAAGACACATCAGAATCACATACATCAAATAAGTTACTCCACGTCATTTGAAAATGAAGATTAGCATGCCACGTCAACCATACACTAAAGTCGTTGGGCACAATTTAACGGTAGGGGTTTAATTGTTTTAATTTTCACAAAATAAAGACTCATTTGAGACGAAGAAAAAAAGAAGGGCCTTGTTTGAGATTATGGACGAAAATAGGAATTAAACCAAATAATTACTATTTAATTTTGTATTTTTGAATTTTCATCTTTAAAATTATCATTAAAAGAACACACATTCTAAATAAATTTATTTCTGGTAAATCTTATTTTTGCTAATATAAAAAGTAAATAAAAGATAATAAATTTTAACTAAAATTATAATATACTTTATTATTTAAAAGAATTAGACATGAAAATTTTCACAAGTGTAACATCCTATTTAATATTTAAAACTACTACAAAAAATATTGTACTAAACAAAATATTATAGATATGATCATCAACAAACACAAGAGACAATTATACAACTATTAGAATACAATCATTCGTATTAGCATATACTGAGTATAGAAAGTCATATAGAATTTTTCAAAAGGAAAAAGAAATTATAAACAATAGTATTTCATCTACTCACACTGCTAAGGTGATCATTGCAAACAAAAAGATAATACTAATAAACAAAACCCGATGAAAAGATAAGCTAATATACAAACAAGAATAACCATACAATATATATAGAGATATTAACACATATAAACAATCATATCATAAAATCCTAACATATGCAATCATTCATTATAGACTTGATCATCCAGATACATGTATTGATATCAGACAGTGACGAGTTATGCATTTGTGATGTCTAGTGCTCAATAAAGTCATTGTTAATAGATTTCACCCTACCACACACAAGGATACTTCATTAACATCTTTGACTAATGTAAAGTTCCTAAACTAGGACCTCTTGCTCCTCTCACCACATACTTCACCCTTCTTTACTTGAAATTAGATAGTTATTACCTAGTACAAAATTCATACACCAATACATAAATTACTCAAAGTACTACAAGAACTTCTCCCTAAAATTCCTTCCACAACATCTACCATACATGCTCACAATCATTTTATAAATCCATAATATAGATTAAACATATATAATATCCCTAGTAATTCATATCAAAAAATCACAACATATACATTGGCGCTCAAAAGTGACACTTAACGTTAAAGCATTCGCAAAAGATAACGCTCAACGACAAGCCTAACGCTCAGCGCAAAATCTTTCACAAAAGGTGGCGCTCAATGCCAATCCTAACGTTCAACACCATTTTTTTTGCAAAATGTTGTGCTCAATGACACCCTTTTGTCGCTCAACAACTTGGAATTAAATTGCTCGAGACCTGTAATGAAAAGTGATGCTCGCTAAAGCATTCACCTTTTTGCAAGCTTTGTGGTTCAAGTCTGACACTTAGCGATTTGGAGCTAAAATCCTCCTAGACATGCACAATGAATTGTCCTCAGCCCAAGCTTGCCATCGATCACCCCTGCATCAGATTTCAACAGACAAAAAATTGTGATTTGAGGAAAAAGAAATATGTTTGTATTCCTTACTTAGTAATTTGGTCAAAAACAATTCTCAATGTCAAGATACATAGCAACTTTCTCAAATGATCAGATCTTAAATTTCTGAATCCAAATCCTATTCAATTAATGCAAACAACACACACATCTAACTTAACCAGTGTTTCAGCAATTTAAATACCAATATTAGCAAATAAATTTTTTTTAAACAACCCAAACATACAATTTAACATTTTCAAAACATATATACTTTAAAACAAGATAATTAGCTTCCCTCACCTGAGAGATGATCAGACAACTCTAATACCATGTAAACACCCCTTGAAGTACATAAAGTTTTATTACTCCTAAGAAATACATAAACACGATCAAGAGACACACATTATAATAACTTATTAGCATATACTCTTAAAGAAGACTCAAACACCATATACAATCCTAAATGATCCACATGCATAAGAAGATTAAATAGTTTAAAGAAAAAGACAGAAAACCAAATTATTATATTGTGAAAACTGGTGAAATGGAAGTTGAAAGTTCGTCTCAAGGATCACCTTAACAATATCTTATTTTCAAACAGACGAATAAAAAGTTATAAACTCTAAAAAAAGTGAGAAAATTTTATAAAAAAGAAATTTAGAAAAATTATGTGATTTAATATAATAAATTTTGTTAATAAAAATTTTATTTATACTCCAAACTTTTAATATTAAAATAATTAAATCTTATTATTTAAAACTTCCTATAAATTCTAAAATATAATTTCATTCACCCTCTAACAATTTATGTCATAAACTTTTATGTTAAACCAAAATAACTTTTGGCCTAAATACAATTTATTTTCAGCTAGAAAGATAATTTTTATAATTTACTATGTATAAATATTATTCCAAATAGTTTAATTTTCTTTTTACAGAGTATTCAGTTTTAGAAACTGAGATTTTCAATATCTCAAATCAATTTATTGGAAAATAATATGCATAAGTTAATATAATCAAGGACTTGTCAAGATTACTTGTAGCAAAACATAATAATGACAATATAACAATAGGAAAAACATACATTAATATTCTACCTTTGAATGAATAAAAAATTGAACAAATCAAATATAGAGTAACCAAACCATTCTGCTTAAAAGTTAAAAAAGAGAGAGAGAGGATAAAGTGACTTTTATGATGGTTGGTTGTACAAGATACATTTCAAACATTAATATTAATCATTTGGTATAAGAAGAATAATAACTTTCATCCGTCACCCAAGAGTGAACACCACCTAAAAGAGAAAAAAAAAAGAGAACAAAATTAATATATAAAATGAGATACATAAAAAAGAAAATTCAATATTCATAATTTCTTTTAGGGATAATGATACTTAAACAATATTTTTTTTATAATATTTGAACATTATTTACGTGTCATTTTAGAGTGATTTTATGATTGTGGAGTAATTTTGGATCAATCACAAAATGACACGTAAATGATGTTCAAATGTTTTTAAAAAGACGGTATCTAAGTATCATTGCCTTTTTTTAGGAGCTAGAGATGATAAACAATGAAAAAAAAAATAATCTTTCCTTCTAAACATGTATTTTAGCAACCAGGTAATGTAAACACATATTTTAATCAGAAAAAAATGGAAAGAGATTTATGAGTGTCTATTGTGAGCTTGACTTTGGACTTCATACTCCTTTTTCTTTCTACTTTTTCTCATTATAATTTATTTTTAATCTAAGAACAACACTCTTAAATTTTAATATCCTTCTCTATTTTTTGAAATCCTTTTTTACTTTGTATGAGTTTATTTATTGACCAACAAAATGCTATGATGAATTTCTCGGCGAGTGAAAACTTTTCTTCTTCCTAAAGAAAATTGAAAAAACAAGATAAGAGAAAACTACAACAAGCAACAAAAGGATAATTGAGAATGTCACAGGGAAGATTTTATTATAAGAGGAAGGATAATATTGTTGACTAATATGGAAAGGAAGTTGATGTTACTATAAAAAATTATAAGAGGGAAGAGAGAAAAAAAAAAGTGTCCAAAGAGAAAAATAAAGTGGGTGTGTATAATATTATTTTATGTTTTTTTTTTCAATAAATGGTTTAAGCCAGACAAATAAATAATAATAATAATTATTGATCCAATTGACCAAATAACCTATCAAAAAAAATTGGTTGAAATTAGAAAAAAAAATACTTTTAATTATAAAAATTTTAATAATTAAATTAATTAAAAATAACCAAATTTTATTTAAATTATCAAAATGTTTTTGATTTTTTTTAATTTCGATAAAGAAACACACATAAAAGAAGATAATATCTTTGAATTAACATTTGTGTAAAGAAATAATTTAGTTTACACTGTGCAAACACATACAAGAAAGACAAATTTATAGATGTTCACAATTTCCAAGAAATATTAGTTTATAAAAATAATGAAATTAAATTATTTATCCTAAAATTAAATTATTTATCCTTTGATTTACATAAAACCATAGTTGACAATATAGCTAATTACTCTATCAACTTTTCCTATGGGCAAAAGTTTCTGACTGCCTTCCATCTCATTTAATTAAAGTTTGTATTAATCAAAATTTTAATTACAAATGAAAATTTATTTCATTTTATCTTCTTTTTAAAATGATAAATTACACAATTTATTTCTAATAGTAATAAAATTAAGTTAACTTAAATAGTACTATTAATTATTATTACTCAAATTTATTGTATATTAAATTTTGTTCATAAATAATTAGTAGTAAAATGACAAAAATATCATATCCATTAATAAATATTTTTGAATAACAAATATTTTAATAATTATTTATAAAGTGATTAAATACAGATATCATATTATCGGTTTTCACACATATTTATAATTTAAATAAAAATAAAAATTTAATTTATATTTTATTAAGTTAAATTTAATTAAAATTAAAATTAATTTATATTTTATAAATTAAATTTAATTAAAATTAAATTTAAACTTATACTAATTTAATTTATATTTTATTTTGTAATTTTTAAAAAAATTTATAAAATATATTTCTTTTAAATATGTTACATATTATAAAATATCTAGAAGTATTTTTTAAATAAAAATTTGACAAATAATAAATGAATAATAAATATTTTTTTTATTGCGAATAAAATTATGATAATTACTTTTTGAACTATCAATCCTAATGTGTCATTCCTAATTATTAGTAAAATAATTTTTATTTCCTCCACATAGCTACAAGTTTAAAGAACATAAATTAGGTTTCTGAGTAAAGATGACAACGGGTCGGATCGAATACGGATAGTGTGATACCAGAATCTAACCGTAGGTAAAAACTGTATCAATTACGCGGCTCGCTACCCGCAAGATATCCGCATAAGAAAAGCCTTTTTCCTACCTCTGGTACCCATTTTCTTGTCTGGTAGAATAATAACATAAGAAAAAATAATAAACAAAAACAACATACGAAAAAATATTTATGTGTTGGCCCATTTACTTTCTTTCAGAAACCACTAGGTTTATTCTTCTCAAACAAAGGAAGCAGCCTCCTCCTCCTTCTTCTTCTTCTCTGTTCAAGTCAATTTCTGTTGCCCATCAGAAGCTTCAAGCTTCTTTCTTCTCCCTCCTCGCGAACAACCAAACCTTAGGGCGAGAATGCTCTGCATCTCGAGCGGAGGCACAACCTCACGACGGCGAGAATGACGACACTGTGGGAGGCGCGGCTCAGACATGATCTCGCCTTCGATGGCGGTTGGCGGTGGACTCGCAGGTCTTTTTGTCGAGTCAAGAGACCTTCTTCTTCCCTTCTTTGCGCCAGGTTCGTGCACCAGCCATAACCTTAGAGGGTTTCGCACATGGAGATATCCTTCTCCATTTCTTTTCTAACGGAACACCAGCCTAATGGATCGTCCTTAGCGTAGTAAAGGCACGACATTGGAGCGGCGAGGGCACAGTGATGGCGTGGTGGTGGCGCGGCGAGGGTTTCTGCGTTTAGCGGCGAGGGTTTCGTCTCCTCATGTCGTCGACCTCTGCTGTCTTGCCATCACCACTTCTGTGTTTACCTTATTGTGATTTGAAAAAAAAAACCCTAAAAAAAATCCTTATTCTGATTTGGAAAAACAAAAAAACCCTAAAAGAAGATTTGGGCTTGGCGCAATTTTACAGTAAATTAAACAAAAAAAAAACCTAATTGAAAATTAAAAAATAAAATTGTGATTTTTTTTTACAAATCTAACCTATTAACAAGCGGGTATTAAAATATCCGCTATCCGCAGATATACCAGTGGATACTAAATACCCTTAACGAATTTGATCTGAGTACCCACATGTAGGAGTTTTTTTGCCATGGTACTATTGATTCTGAGAGGTCCTATCTTTCCAAGTGTGTATAATAAACAAGTTTATTTGGGTAAATATTTGAGTATTGGATCTACAGGAGGATTTTAAATGGGTAAAGAAGTTTGTTTGAAGAAGGCAACATAATCACTTTTTATTTTTTGTGGAGGATCTTTTTGGAAAGCTAATTAGTAGTAGAACTAGAATTAGAAGTAGAAGTAGCTTTGAGAAAACATCGTGATGGCATGTGCGCTTCTCCTTTACCTGCAAATGGAATATATAAATGTCACGGACAACAATCACACCTACTCTTCCTCACTCTTCTCTATCACTGTGCCTATTCTTTCAATTACATCATCTAACATAAAGCCACTAAAAAATATAAGAAAAAAACTCAAATATTTAATTATTTCAATATAGATAACTTTAGCTTATTACTAATGCTATATTTTAGTTCTTATTTTGTAAAAAATGTTCTCCATTACTTAAACTTATGAAAAATGTTATTGAATGAAGTAAAGGAATTAGAGGAAAAATAACTTTTGAATAATTAGTTTTCTAAATTTATTTTGAATAATTGGTATGCAATAAATAAATTATATATAGCACAGTACATTCTGTCATGTTACATAGCCCATGACAGGGTTGTAGTGACATGATTGACTATGTTTCCACCCGCACGAGTGGCTTTCTTTTGTTTTTACGACTCCTCTACATTTTTTTCTTTTATTATAATCTTTTTTACCAACTTTTTCTGCTGTTTCTGCTATCCTATGAAATCCTACAATTTAATAATTTTAAAATTATTAGCCATCTCAAAAAAATTATAGTAGCTATATCATAACTTTAGTTTTTCCTTAATTTATAAACCCTATAATTTCTATTTATTTATAAATCATTTTTATTATTTTGTTACTTTTAAATGTTATACTTTTTACGTTACTAATTTTTTTAAAATAAATTTTAAATTTCATTCAATTTTATAAAATATAAAATTAATATATATAAAATCCTATTTAATAATATAAAAACTATTAAATAAAATATTATAAATTTTATAATATATACAACACATAAATAGAAAATATGCAAAATATTAATACAATTATCCATTGTAATAAATATATTAACATAGTATATATGCAATGAAAGAAAACATAAATCATAATACATTTGCAAAAAGACAAGAAACTATTAAAGAACCAATTAACTAAAATTTAAATCATCACTTTGAAGCATCTCCGCCATCCACTAAATGAATGTAAGCATCTAACTCAATCTCTGCTCACATTGAGAGATGATCAATGCAAAAAATAAATAACGTACAAAAGAAAAGAAAACAAGTTAAGCTAATTATAATACATTATAATATAATGAAATCATATCAAATATTAATTTCACATTTATAAGGTAATAGGATTCATGGAAATATACATATATGACTCTAAATTCAATTATTTAAATACATGTTTTGATATAGACTTCACTACTCTGTAGAATCATAAATACAGAAGTTATTACCCTACTACTTATAATTAATATTTTTAACACTAGTGTAAAAACACTATTTAACGTCACCCCTTAGATGTCGGTTAAGGGTAAGAACGACGTACATTGATAACTGGTGGCATTTTTGTAAATAAGTTGGTCATATAGATATCTGTTAGAAAGTGTCCCGATGTCTATAATATTATAGACATCGGGGCCCCTCCTAACTAACGTCTATATGTCTGACAGGTGGGTGAAAATTCATCTCTTTCAGTCATATAAACGTTAGTTAGGAGGGGTCCTGACGTCTATATGGCGGAAATTAATGGCTATTCACCTACCTGCTAGACATGTAGACGTCAGTTGGGAGAGTCCTGACGTCTAAAATATTATAGACGTCTGTTATAGGAGGAACCGACGTCTAAACCCTAAATCCAAAAATTTAAAAAGTCATTTTTTGACTCCATATAGACGTCTAATCCTGCCACTCCGACTTCTAAAGCACTTTAGACGTCAGTTATTGGAGGAATCAACGTATAAACCCTAAATCCAAAAATTTAAAAAGTCACTTTTTGACTCCATTTAGACCTCTGATCCGTCACTTCGACTTCTGAAGCCTTTTAGACGTCTGTTGTGGGGGGAACCGACGTCTGTAGACGTCTGTTATGGGGGGAACTGACGTCTGTAGACGACTGTTATGGGGGGAACCGACTTCTAAATGTCTGCATTAAATCACTGCGAACGCGAGACAACAGTTACGCACACTCATTGTTCATCATCGTCCTCGCATTTTCTCTCCACGGGCTACGTTTTTCAGGTTCGTTTTCTCACTTTTGCACTGTTTAAAATTAATTTTACTCCGATTATATTACTCTTTGATGAATTATCTTTCATTTCAACCGATTAAAATGTGTTTTCGTTGAGTTTTGTCCAGTTTTGCTCGTGTCCTTCGGTAGCGTTCTTGGACAGCGATTTCTTGCGTTTTGCACTCCTCTAATTCCCTCCACTACGTTATTAAAACGGTCCAATACAAAAAAAAACATACAATCCATTCTCTTCAACTAAAATATAAAGTTGTAAACTCGAATCACCATAAGCCAAGAGCAACTCGAGAGGCCTCAAGCGGAGAAAGATCCTATCAAATACGGCGACATTTTAGACGTCTGACCTATAGAGTCCGATGTCTATATAGACGTCTAACCTATATAGGCTGACGTCTACATAGACGTCAGTCATATCCTGACCGATGTGTAATTAACGTCACCAGAATAGACGTCGGTTTCATATGTGACGTTAAAAACCCAAAATAACCGACGTTAAACAACGTTTTTCCACTAGTATAAGCTTAAGATAAAAAAAATTCATAGCAAAGACCACATGTCATTCTCTCCCCCACCTCATTCATCTCCATATGAGTTGATTGACTGGTAATATATGAGAATATTTCCTTTTTGAACTTTCATATGTAAAAACATACACTTAACATCATCATTGCATATCAACAACCACATCACATAAGCATATAAAAAATCCTTATATACATTAATACAATTCTTATACTCAAAAGTAAAAATCAATGGTTATATCATATTAATGTGAAACCTCTCGAACAAAAATGGTGCTTAGCGACAATTCTGACACCTAGTGTTAGATCTTTCGCAAAATGTCACTCTCATCGAAATTCTAACACTCAATAGAGATTCTGGTATTCAAAAGTAATCGTGATGTTCAGTCACAATCCTGAGACTGATTGTCATTCTTCTCATAAAAACATCTTGTTTAATGACACCATTCTATCACTCATCAACATGAAATTAAAATGGTTTCAAAGCTACAATTAAAACCTACATGTTAACTTCTCATAAAATTAAGGACAAAATATAAAAACCAACACAATTTGTTCTGTTTCTGTTTTCTCGTGCATTGTTTTTTTTTTTAATTTTTGTTTTGTAGTGTTTCATCTCCTTATATATCGAGAACGCAACTGAGCAGTAATGGGTCGTGGGCCAAGGGCCATGAAACTTTCGGCCATCAATGACTTTTGTTGCTAGGTGGTGAATTTTCATGCAGAGTATCAAGACACGTTGTTAACAATTACAAAATTCAAAATTCTCAATTAGATCAATCCCAACCAATATATTTTTTTTTGGTGATAAAGGTGAGGTAAAAGAATCAAAAGGACAAGTCCTGAACAAGACGAAGACACAAAACTTAGAAAAGACTGAAATAAAGAACGAAGTAGATATGCAGCAAACTTGGGAAACAAACAAAGATACCAGAAATAGAAAAGAAAAACACAACCTAAATAGAAGACAAAATAGAGATTCACAGGGCAAGGCACTGAGGGCTGAGACAAGGGCACGATGAGAGTGAATAGAAGGCAAAAACAAAATGCTTCTGACTTAGGAACAAGATGATGTCATGCGATTCACCCCAATGATGCCTCGTCAGACAAAGAATAATTGGAGAGCATGTGAGATAGCTCAAGTTTGATAGGATAAAGTTTAAGAATTCAAAATTAGTTGAAGTGATGAAAAAAGAAGAGATAATTATAAAAAAAAACACCTATAAATTCATGTTCTTAATGGATTGGATTCGAAGGAGTGTTCTGTGTGTTTTATATAGATTTGTTTATGACTTCTTAGAATCTAATTTTTTAATATAAAATAGAAGAATTTACATATATATTATTTTAATATTTTGAATTAGAAATGACGTGCTTATATCTTAAATATATATATATATATATATATATATATATATATATATATATATTTATTTATTTATTTGTTTTCACATGAGGATCAAATTTGCTTGTCTCCCCTAAAAAAAATCAAAATAATTATTTTGAAAAGTTGATAGTATAAAATGATAGAGAGAGAGAGATAAAATATGTTTGGTGTATGAGCTTTGTAATGGTGATGATTATTAAAGCGTTTTTGTACAACAGGTAACTGATTAATCGTCACTTAAACGGTAAGAATGACGTTGAATATGCTAGAAATACTCTTACGGTAATTTCATCAGAGGATTATATATTTTCAGGTGAAAAGTAAAACTATAATAATTTTTTTGTTAATTGTCACTTACAAATGTTCAAAACTAAACTAATACAATAATACTGATAAAAAATTGATCCAAAAAATCAATAACGTTAAAATAAAAGATTTTTAGATTATTTTGAATACTTTAAAAAGTAAAAATTTGATTCGATTTGCAATATGACACTTGAAAAACTAATGCGTGCCTAACCAATTATTTAAATACGATTGTATTCTCAAGTTCAGAATGGTTCAGCTTTGCAATGCTAGAATGTTTTTCTTCACCAAAGTATCAAAACATGTCCAAATGTTTGAGTAGAAGAGTGTCATGAAGGCTTTGAAGTCAGCTTTCACGTTCCCAAAAAGAAGAATGAATTGAGAGCTATGAATGGAGGAACAAAAGATGAAAAAGGGAGATGAAGGAGATAAAGGCTTCGTGTTCACAATCTTGAGGAGAAGAATGAAAATGGAGGAGAAGAGTCCAGGGGCTTCAGCGAAAGAACTTCGTAGTGGAGGGCTTTCGAGAAAATTAACCTTAAACATTATTTTATGCTTTGGTTATTAGAACAATGGAAGTATGTAAACTGTATAGACTTCAATTTTATTAATAATCGAAAATGTAAAACTATGCGCTCAACGAAAATTTTTGAAAATTTTACAAACTTATAGGTTTTAGTTCTTTTGAAATTCAATACCATATATGTTATATAACTTTCGGATTCCTAGAAATTGAAGCCAATACCTCTACGCTTATATAAAATAATTAAATAAATAGTGAAAATTTTCAAAGTTTTGCCAAATTATTGTCCTTGATTTTTTTAGTAACTGAAGCATATATTTGTATAAGTTTCGATTTTTAAGAGATCCAAGTGTATATCTCTATACTCAAATAAAATAATTAAAAAGAGAATAACAATTTTGAAAATTTTATAAATTTATCGAATTCAATTTCTTATCAACAAAACATATACCGAAACATATAGTAAAATAGGTTTTGGTTTCTCAACAACCAGAATCTATAAATTTCTAATAATTTCTAAAATGTCTGTATGGAGTTTTCTTAATTATATTGATTTTTTTTTTTTGTGATAGTAGTGAGTTTGGGAGCTTAAACTTGAGTACCTAAGTGTAGAATGAATTCATAAGATGTAAATATATAAGATTTTGATAGTTTGATATCTAATTTCTTATTTTAATACAATAAAGGTTATTGAAAGACATTAAGTTATGTTGTGAATTGTTTAAGATTTTAAAATAGATATGGATTTTTTTTTATCAAATCAATTTTTTTGAGTTTTTATTAAAGAGATGAATATTAAAATAGCTATGTTGTGTCTCTTTCAACTTTATTTTGCTAAAACAAAAATATTGGAATTGAATATTGCTCTACTAGATTTTCCATCAAACGGGTCACTCAAGTTAAACAAATTTTCTCTCAAATTAAAATAAATAAATTTTCTTTCTCTTTTCTTCTTTTGCATTATGTGTTGCTTTGATTAGTTTAAATGTAAATGTTAATTATACATGCAAATAAAATATTGATTACATGTATTTATGTTATGAGTTTCGCATAATGATTTATAATTCTAGTTTTTTCCATGTAAAGATTATTATGTCAAAGATGTTTACCTTGTGTATGAAATTGGGGATTCATATTAAAATGTTTAAGCCGTGTGTGAATTGAATTAGTGATTTGTGAAATAGATGTTTTGATTTTGATGATATTGGAATCACATGGGAAAATATCAGGTGGTGAGGATTGAGAACATCTCTATTACCTAGTTTGCACTATAACGAAGAATTATGTTTAGTAAGTCATAGAGATTTTTTATGTCATATGAGTGGAAATATGTTTTTAGTATGTAGTTTTATGGTTATGACAACGTAGTGAAGGTAATGTGATATGTGCATTATTTGAGTATAATTCAATACATGTGTTTTACAAAAATAGAGTTAATTGTTTGTGATGGTTGATGTCAATAGTATTTTGGTATGAAATATAGTTAATACTATAATTAATAGTTAGTCACTTGACTTTGATTTTTATTAAAGGAATGAATTCAGATTTTATCATTTACTTTTACGAGTCACATATATCCTATAAAACCTGTAACAAGTATTAAAAAACTATAAGTTTCCAACTTAGGTGTACTTATCCTCTTCAAGAATGCTTTTTTTTTTGCTAAGTAGGGATTGTAATAGTAAAAGACTCTTTAATACTCAAATGAGTTAAGTTCATCAAAAAATAATAAATACGATAATTGATAATCAATATATTTTGTAAAATGTGTTATTTAAATTACTATTTATGAATCATTACTTGGATAAATATGAGTAATGTAACCTACTATCTACTAATCTTGAATTAATAATTAATTGTGAATCTCCTAACTTAATTTTTGAATTATTATGACTAATATTGTGATTAGCATGATCTTATCTTGGTTGAAGATGTGTGAATCAGGTTGACTTATTGAACCAACATATATTTTACCTGGAACAAATCCAATAGTGTAATGTTGGAGGGATACTTAAACGTACAGAGTAAATGATTAGAGTATATATATTAAATGAAATTGTTACGTGTATGATTTATATATATATTATGTAGGTATGTATGTTAGACGACGTTGTAGGAATATTTTTTTAGCACATATAGGCTGAGGAGATGTTTTTTAGCACAATTGTTAGGTTTTATTTCGAAATTTTATAAATATAATACGATTCTATGTGAACAGAAAATCTTCTTTTGTAAAACTTAACCTTAAAATTAGAAGAATATATATATATATATATATATATATATATATATATATATATATATATTGAATAATTTAGATTTAAGAAACAAAAACATCTTATTATAGGAAACAAATATCCGAGAATGTAAAATTAATATACTAGTAACAAAACCAATATATAGTCTATATACAGAATTAAAATCAATAGGAATTAAATTTAAAACTTTTTCAAAAATCTTGACCGATTAAAATCTTAAAATTCTTACAATATCTGAACAAGATTATGTGACTATTTAATTATCCTATATTGATTTGTTATATCGTTAGTGTTACTGAGATGTTGAAAAAAAAGAATATACAATCAACACCAAATAGAAATTTATGAATATTTGTTAAGTGTCCCTGTTTTTTAGACTTAATTGTTTTCAGTTTTACCATAAATATTTTTATTTATATCAATTACTGTATAGACAAAATCCTCTTTTTTTTGTTTATGATCTTAACTGTGCTTTTAAAATTTGTGATTAATAATTAATGAATTAATTACGGTATAAACATATCAAAACTTTTTTAATTGTAATCATAAATGTATTTAAATTGTGATTAATGAATCAATAAAAACAATGGTCCCATTAAGTACCAATACTTGCTATTTGTTTAAAATGTTGTGAATGTTTTGAATAATATTTATAAAAATGATGGTATATACATATACCTCGTAATTATCGGATTTAAGCATAATAAATAAAAATAGATTGGTAAATTGGTAGGGTGCATGTTTTCCAAGTGTAAAGCCTACTTCTTCACTACTTTCTGCTATTCCTTTTCTGCTTAAAGACAGAAGAGAAGCTTATAAAAGAACCCTCTTGACTTCACAGTTTCATTAGGTTTGATCCCATTGGAACACCTAGCTGCTCCTGTGATTTCACCAAGTTAAAAAATGGAACCTCCTTTTCACTAAGTGTGAAAGCTTTTCCTCATCTGTTCCGCACTGCACACACATGCAACTTTATTTTCTTTCTTTTTTCTTTTTTGTTTCCTACAGAGAGAGAGAGAGAGAGAATCAGAAGAGAAGAAAGTAGAAAGAATCAGACAGGCTACTCCATGTCAGACTCACATCTGACTTTCTGTTTTCTTTCTTCCATCGTTGCTCTTATAGTCATCACCTTCATTTTCACCAAAAGAAAGAAACCAACCCTTAATCTTCCCCCTGGCCATACGGGGTGGCCCCTCCTTGGGGAAACCATAGGGTATTTGAGGACTTACCAAGCTCTTACACTGGGAGAGTTTATGGAGAAGCACATAGCAAGGTAAGCCCCCCTCCCCCCACACACAACATCAATATTGAAACCAAAAACAAGTTTAAATTGTTGGATATGTGCAGGTATGGAAATATTTACAGGTCAAACTTGTTTGGGGAGCCAGCCATAGTGTCAGCAGATGCAGGGCTGAATAGGTTCATAATGCAGAACGAAGGGAAGTTGTTCGAGGCTAGTTATCCTAAGAGCCTCGGTGGAGTACTTGGAAAATGGTCTATGTTGGTCATAGTAGGAGACATGCACAGAGACATGAGGAACATATCACTCAACTTTCTCAGCTATTCCAGGGTCCGAACTCATCTATTCAAAGACATCGATTACCATGCCCGTCGTGTTATTTTCTCCTGGAAACATAATTCTACATTATCAGCTCAAAAAGAAGCAAGAAGGGTAACTATTTATCACTAATCGCTTACTTACTAGTTTTCTTTTGTTATTATTTTCGGTGTCACTGAACTATTATTGCAGTTCACCTTCAATTTAATGGCGAAACAAATCATGAGTTTGGACCCTGGTAAACCGGAGACAGAACAATTGGAGACAGAATACGTCTCTTTCATGAAGGGTGTTGTATCTCTTGTTCCTTTGAATTTGCCCGGAACAGCATACAGAAAGGCATTAAAGGTTACAATATCGGTCAATTAATATTTAACATCAGTTCTTTAAAGAACCCCTTTTTCCTATAATTAAATACTTGTACTGAGTTTTTGAATTTTTAATATCGTAAGGTTTCCTTTTACTGTATGTTGTACAGGCTAGGTCCACCATTCTGAAGTTCATAGAGGCGAAAATGGAAGAGAGGGCGAAGAGGGTCGAGAAGGGTGAGGCAGTGGAGGAAGAAAATGATCTTCTAAACTGGGTTGTGACTCATACAAACCTTTCAAATGAGCAAATACTTGACTTGATATTGAGCTTGCTCTTTGGCGGCCATGAAACCTCGTCGGTAGCCATAGCTCTAGCTATTTACTTCTTGCCGGGTTGTCCTCGAGCTATGCAACAATTGAGGGTAAGCATGCACCAGGATGATGATACGTGGAATATTTTCTTAGGACAATTGCAACCACAAATTTCAAAAGATTAACTTTATTCCTGGCCAATAATTATTATTATTATTATTTTTTAATTTTTCTTGAAAAATAATAGGAGGAACACGTGGAAATAGTCACTTCCAAGAAGAAGACAGGGGAGGTTGAATTGACTTGGAATGATTACAAAAAAATGGAGTTTACTCACTGTGTAAGTGTCACATATATGATAAACAAATTGGGGTTTTATCTTTCTGTCCTTTTGTGACCCTTTTTGTAATAATACTAATTAATATTCTATTTTTAAAAAGAATTATATGTATATATATATATATATATATATATATATATATATATATATTTGGGGGATATGAGAAGCTCGACATTAACGTGTTTGCAAATCACGTGTGCAATGAATGATTCTACGTTAATAATAAATTGCTCTTTCTTTGTGTCTGGGAAGGTTTTGAACGAAACACTTCGACTAGGGAATGTTGTGAGGTATCTTCACAGGAAGGCTATTAAGGATGTTCGGTACAAAGGTGAGAAATAGGATAGGATGCTACAGTATCTCACTGTTTTTGTGTACATATTTGGTTGAAAGAAAGGAAAACGAAAGAGGAAAGGTTGGCTTAAGTGTTATAGTAAAAGGGAAAGGTGCCAGAAATCCAAAACCATATATGTGTATTGAAAATGTGTGTTTGTGTTTGAAAGGTTATGACATTCCACGTGGGTGGAAAGTTCTTCCGGTGATTTCAGCTGCTCATTTCGATCCTCAACACTTTGACCAACCTCACCAATTCAATCCATGGAGATGGCAGGTAACTTCTATATATAACCATGGACTACTCATTTCCATGCCTTGCATCATTATTTTTCTAAACCTGATTATTATCACATGCAATCACTCCATTCATGGCAGCTGTGTTAATTAGAATTATTTAGGGTGTGTTAGCTCCGAAGAAGAAAAGAAAGTAATGAAAATAGGAAGACTAAATAGAAAGAAAATAAAATGTTGGGTATTAAAAAATTAAGTAGGGCTCACGGATATCCTATCCTTTCTTATGATATTTTGTTTTGAATCCTGTTTCTATTTTTCATTCTATTATATTTTTACTTACTCTATCTGTCTCATGTTTGGCGCATGGACCATATATAGGTTTTGTTTGTTTGTTGTTTTTGTAGAATAAAACACATCAGTCTTCTGTTTTAAAAAAAGAAAGACGAAAGAGTTGAATAAAAAAGAATATAAGTAGTTGTATGGTTATGTTATAGGTAGGTTTTTTAGCTTGGGTTTGTAGCTTCCTTTATAGTACATAATAACACTTTACATTCGGCGCTTCAGAATCAGGCCCCCACATGAGCTAGACACGCCGTACAGCTTTGACGAAACTGAAAAGAATGCTTCATCCTTTGATCCTCCTTGTTGACTTAGTCCTAACCAGATAGATACTTCCACTGCACTCAGATTCTCTTCAAATTAAAAATAAAAAAAAAAAATTAAAAAAACATTTTAACATCCAACTGTTTCATCTAAAACTCACTCTCTGTAACAACCACTTTAACATTTTCTATGTTTATCCCTCCATTCTATCCAATCATAATCTCATAATGATGAAGCTCAAAGTACACATTTTATGGAAAATTAAAAATGGGTAGTCTCAGATAAGATAATCATTGGGTTAAAACCTCTAATTTTCATGCCAGAATAAATTAGCATGGCATGGGAAAGGAAGAGGGAGAATAGTAGAGTTGGTAGAGTAGAGAGATGAAAGGATCTTGGGAACAGTAGTGGGTCCCAGTGGATGCTGAACACGCCTCTTTTTGTGCACGTGTGTCCATGGCCCTGTTCTCTCTGTCCTTCCACATTATAAATGAATGCCCGTGTGCAAGTGGGCCTCTCACATCCCACGTGCATCTCTGTGTTTTCCTTTTTCTTTCTTTTCTCACTCCACCTACCTTGCTTCTTCTACTCTTACAATTACTTATCGTACCCCGCAATAAGAGGAAAAGATGCCATCATCACTGTCATCATTATCGCTACTGCCGATGGAAAAGAAGAGAAAAAAATTATCATTTCAGAAAATTATTTCTAGAATACAGAAAATTTTGAAAATTTGAGGGGGTGTGAAAACAATTGCACGGGTGCAAGAAGTAAAAGGCTCTCATATAATGAAAGAAAGCTATAGGTCATCTCCATGGTATTATCCTCTGAATGTTGTTTGAAGTGCTTGTGGCATTATATTGATTAAAAATGGAGAGTAATTATTTGTTGGTGATATTAATATGTATGGTTGGAGTTGCAGGGGAGTAATGGTAAAGCTGATAATAACTTCATGCCATTTGGAGGAGGATCAAGGTATTGTGCAGGGTCAGAGTTAGCGAAGGTGGAAATGGCGGTGTTCATCCACCATCTGATTCTGAACTACGACTGGGAACTTCTGGAAGGTGATGAACCTTTTGTATACCCTTATGTTGATTTCCCCAAAGGTCTACCCATCAAAGTCCAAGCTACATCATCCATCTAGATTGCAAACTCTCTTACCATCTACTACCTGCAACATTATTAGATCTTCTTTGCTTTTAGTTCTTCTTTTCCATTTCATGCTTTTACAAAATAAAAAATAAAACTATGCTTCTTTAGCTTTCCTTCTTTCCATAGAAAACTTAAATAATAAAACTCTGTTTAGTTTATCATTTTCTACTGAGTTCCAAGTTTATAGTTGAACTTATGTTTGTCATTTGCTAGCTTACACTTTATTGTTTTCAAAAGGAGTACTATTTACTTTTTAGAAGATTAACGTCTTAAGATGTTCAATGTCCTTAAAAAATCTGAGAATTTTAGAATAAACAAATTTTACAAGTCATATTGTAATTCTCTTTAGCATGTGAGAAGTTATAAAGAAACAAGAAATAGGTAAGTACAAAAAGAAAGAGAACTAACATGGTTGGTTGAAAAGATGGAAGATTTTATTTAATTTCAAAAAGGAATAAAATGTAAAAAATCAAATTACGTTATTGAAAGAATGGAAGGATGATTTTATTAGAAGAATGTGTAGAATTTATTAAATTATTAAATTACATAATTTTGTTTAACAAATTCAAATTATTTGACCGAAATAGTTTTGAAATTTGTTACATGCCTCTGAAAAAATTTCACCAAGTAAAATATATTAATTATGTTTGGTGCAATTATAAACCATTCATGGACAAGGTTTTCGTAAAATAACTTTAACCTTTGTCATAAAACAATTCACGCATCTTAAACATGTCAATGCTTAGACTATACTATCCAAATTTAGTATGAATGTTGAGCTATCGCGGATCGTGCACATATAGTGGCCTTTACTACTCTTCAAAGTCATTGCTAATGGGTTTCACCTTACTACACTCACAAGATCTATCTGTATCGTGTCTTAGGCCATACTGGAAACACCTAGACTAAGACCTCCTACTACTCTCACCACATATGTATCACTCCTCTCTAATTGAGAATGAACGATCATTAGAATTTCAAGATGACCTCCAAGACTGAACTCCCTGCATTTATACCAACAATACACCCCATGTAACCTCTCCATAAGGGTCATGGAATTACGTCAATCAATCATTCACATGATCAACAACATACTCATCATCATTATCATATATTCCACATAATCATATACATATATTTCACATAACCCAATAAGCAATCACATGAAACCATCAAAGCACAAGAATCAATTCAAGAGGAACCCCCAAACAGCACAAAACCCTTTAAACCCAAAATCATAGAAGTGGCGCTTAGCGTCCAGAAAGTAGCACTCAATGCCAAGCCTACTGGAAAGTGGCGCTTAACGTTGGACACACTGGATCGTGGCTCTCAGGCACCCAGGAAGGGGGCATTCAGGTGCTATATCAACTAACACCATACTTGAATATGGTTTTTTATGCTCCTAAGACTTGTTCAATTGATCAAAATTAGTTTCTTAAACATTAGAATTGATGTGAAAACACATTTATGGATGGAAGTAAGTACCCCTTTTAATCATTAGACCTAAGACTAGCTGTATCAAACCATTTTGACTCAAAAAGCACCTAAACTCCAAACAACACCTTCTAACTCAAACTTTTTCCAGCTAAGGGTACTAACAAGTCGTAAATGACTCAACAACAGATCTCAAACCCTCCCCTTATGCACAGGCATCCTAATTTAAATTTTCACCAGTAAAACCCTTAAAATTTGACATAAAACCTCTTAAAACCACCATATTGACTCACACCTATTTTCATACCACATTTTTATCAACTCAAGGTGCCAACAAGTTTCAAATGACACTAAAAACGTCCTAAATGGTTATTTCTTGCCTTAGACTCCTATTTCTAATATTCACTTATCAAAATCTCTCTTTTAACTAAAGATAATGACTTGGAACTTAAACTATACTACCTCTTCTTAACATCACAACCAAATTGACACTACTAACCATTAAACAACAACATTCATGATAGAAATCAATTCCAAACAAAATCAACAATATATACCAACACCATTCAACCAAGAATCCTAATTTCCAAAACACCTAAACTTAATAACAATCATTTTCAAACAATCATCAACATGCATTTGATTCATATAATACCATATATCCTTTCATACTAAATAATTCAATTATAAGAGAATACTAGTTTCCCTTACCTTTTTAGAAGACAAAACTCTTCTAGGAGGCCCTATACCGATTCCACAATTCAAAGAGCTTTATTCGTACCTACAGACAACAAAATCATGATCAAGGTATGCCATTAGAATCACTTATCAGTAAAGAACATAAAAGAAGACTTAAACTGTACATGCGACAGAGCAAAACCCACATGCATCAAAAAACGTGAAACTAAAGAAAAGAGCAAAAAACTACTTTACTCTTTTTTAGAAACTGATTGGATAAATTTAAAGATCTCACTACGATGACCACACAGGCGGCCTTCGATCTTCAAACAGATGAACATGGTACACGAACCTTTAGAGAAAAGGCAAAAGACTCTAGAAAAATAGTTTTTAGAAAGATAATATGTTTTAAAAATAATAAAACTCATTTATAAGAAAACTATTTATATTAAAATCATTTAATATTAAAATATCTGAATTTTATCATTTTAATCTACTGATACTTTTAAAAAATCCAAAAAAAGTATTGATTTTTTATCTTTAGAATAATTACTTTGTAAAATGGACATTTTAGAGGATTTTGAAAATATTTATCTAAAATTATATATGGTTGAATTTGTATTTTTTTTACTAATAATTAAATACAGTATAATTGTATATAGTATTAAATTGTGATTTGCTAACTTACACACTTGATTGTTTTCAAAAGGAGTTTTAACTCTTAGGCAGTGATTTTAGAAAATGAAGGTCTTGACTTGATATACTCATTCTCTTGACTTCATATACTCATTCTTCTGAAAAAAGATAGTTTATGTTAACAAATCTTAAATACACTATTTTTTTTAGAATAAACATTTTACCGAATGATACTGTAGAGTTCTCTTTTGCACATAAAAGAAATAGCGAAATAATTGATTAAACCAAAAACTGAGAAAAAAATAAAAAAGGATGACGTGAATAAAAACTTGGATAGGCATTAAAAAAAAGAAAAATAAGGAGGTGTGGGTATTAAAAACCAATTGGGCTACAAGCCCATTAAAAAGATTTAAAGATAATCAATCAGGGCCTAGCTTTCCTGCACCTTCATAATTTTTAAAAGGATAATAATACTTAAACAACATCTTTTTGATAATATTTAAACATAATTTACGTGTCATTTTGTAGTTGGTCTATAATAGTGTTTATGATTATTATTATTGATTGTGAAATAATTTTGAACCAATCATAAAATAACACGTAAATGATGTTTAAATATTGTTAAAAAAATGTTCTACAAGTATCATTATCCTTTTTAAAATACATATAATATCCTTTTAGATTGCACAGAGGCGACTGCAGGAGAGGGAGAATGCATTTCGGAATGCATTTATGTACTTAGAAAATTATTACATTTCTTTGTTTGTGTGACGTGATGAATATATTGTCATGTCTGAAATTATGTTATTAATAATTAATTATTCAATTCAATGTATTATTATTTTTAATTAAATATGTATGGGTTGTTAATTATTTTTAGTGAAAATTAGAATTAGTTTATTTTTGACATTTTGAACTAATTTAATTTAGGGTTAAATATGTTTTTAGTCTCTATACTTGGGCGATTTTGGTTTTAGTCCATTTTCAAATTAAGGTACAATTTAGTCCTTCAACTTTAGAAAACTCTGGTTTTAGTCGTTTTTACCAATTTTTTTTAACTTTATTTGCTGTTTCAAACGCATTTCTCAGTTAACATTGAAGTAAAAATGTGTCAAACAGCGTAAACAATCTAAATGCTATAATGAAACGCGTTTGAAACAGCAAATAAAGTTAAAAAAATTTGGTAAAAACGACTAAAACCAGAGTTTTCAAAAGTTGAAGGACTAAATTGTACCTTAGTTTGAAAATGGACTAAAACCAAAATCGCCCAAAAGTATAGGGACTAAAAACATATTTAACCCTTTAATTTATCATAATTAGACATGTTTGAATTGAGTCCTTTTAATCAAATTTTGTTAAATTTATTTGCGATTTCAAACACATTTTTCAACTAATATTGAAAAAAAATATATGTCAACCAATGTAAACAACTCAAATGCTATCATGAGATGTGTTTTAAACCTCAAATAAATTTAACAAAATTTGGTTAAAATGACTAAATCTACACATTTTTAAAGTTGAGGGACTAAATTTGACCAAAGTTTCGAAGAGAGACTAATTTTAATTTTCATTAATAATTAAGGAACCAAAAAGATATTTAACTCTATTATTTTTAAATATATTTCTGATTAGATAAGTTAATTTGTTTAACCCACTAACCCGTGATGGGTCGGTTGTGCTCATATTTCTTTAACTTACTAATAAGTGAGTCAAGTTAGATTGACTCATTAAGTGATTAATCTATAATAGGTTAAGTCAAGTGACTCGTTTTAATAGTTCTAAAATTGACTATGCTACAACTCCATAACAAAAAGTGGTATAAAGAGAAATATAATGATGTGTAAGTATTTAGAACCAAGCCCATTAATAAATATATATTTAACATAAGGAAAAAGAAAAGGACAATAAGATAACATACTATAATATGACATGGTCTTATTTACATATTAATACGAGTGATTTCAAATTCAATATAGGGAGAGATGGTAGGAGATTTTCTATTTACAGAAAGTAATAACAAGAATTCTTAATAGTTATCTATTAAAGATATAAAATAATATATTAAAAACATAACAAAATACATTTATATTAGGGATGACAATGCAGGTTGTATCAATTTGTTTAGGCCTGCCTAACATTTGGTCTACAAATTTTCAAAAGTAGGCTAAATGTTATGGTCCACCTCACATATGTCGTGACCCATGGGTTCGTAGGCTGGCTCACATTTTGCAACAAAATAAGTGTGTGCAAATAGTCTTGTCAGCTTCCACACACTAGTTTTTATTTGGGTGAAGCAACACAACCAACTTCTTGTTTTGTTTCTTCACAACGTCCTTCTTTGCAAAAGGTTTTAATCCAACAATCGAATAGTAATCTAGCTCACCATTATGTTTTACCTTAGAAGCAATGTAAACTTCAAATGTGGCCATCATTTGAGATATATCCTAAAATCCTGGACAAAGTTTTATAGCCTTTACAACATAGTTTTTTGCACTTGCAAAGTCCCTCATAATAAATCATTTTTAAGCAAACTCTACCGCTTTAAGTGCTTCCTCATTGTTCGCTTCCATGTAGGAACAAAACTCACTTCACGACTAAACTCTTGAAACAAAAACTAAGACTTGTCCAACATCTTTTTCAATATCATATATAAACTCCTTTCCATGTCTACTAACAATTTTAAAACAAAAGGAACAAGTACTTTAAATTTTAAAACTCAAATCACTTCCATCTAAGATTCAAATAACACCAAATCAGAAACATTTTAACAAAAATAAACAGACATAAACATTAACATTAACATAGAAATGACAAGAGAAACCAACCACAACCTATCCCATATGCCTAAATTTTGGAGTAAGAGAAAAAAATTGTGACATTTAATTGGCCGAATTATTTTTAAACCCGAACCGAATTGTGCAGACCTCAGCTGACCTATTTAAGATCTCAACTGACCTATTTAAGAACTTTGTTGACCTTGGATGAGTTATGGTTGACCTTGACCGAGATACTTTCAAATCTTGACCGAGCTGTATCTTAACTATGCTTACCCAATTATATCATGTGATTTTTTGAGAAGTAATGCTTTACATTGAGACCATTATATTTGATGTCATGTGTAGTGGTGTTGTTGGTTTGATAACATATTTTGAGTTAAAATATGTTGAAAGATATGATGTGATGTTTATATTGCAAGATGTAATGATATGGGTGTAAATTACGTGGTTGTTCGATAATATGAAATAAAACAAGTTTTATTATGAACGTGATGTTTGTATATGTGATGTGAAGGTACAAATGAGAAATCTCAATCAAAGGTGAGGGGACTCGATATAGCAATTTCAGAGGTGTACTTGCTCGATGAAACATTTTAGGAGAGTGGTAAGGGGTAGCATTGTGCACTTGCTCGATGAAGCTAAGTGTCACCTTGTACTTGCCCGGTGAAGTTCTCTGGAAGAGTGGTGGGAAGTGTGTACTTTTCCTATGAAGCTCTTTCGGAGAATGGTGGGAAGTAGTGTACTTGCCAAGTGAAACTCTTCTAGAAATTGGTGAGAAGTGGTGTACTTGCTCGATGAAGCTCCCTAAGAAAGTGGTGGGAACATATGAGCTGGTAAGCTACGTGTGAGGTCTATATTGTTGATTGAACCTCTTAGGCTAAGTGTTAAACTCGCTTTTAGTCTCATCAAAGCCAACAAACTCAGTTTCCCCACTAATGAAGTATAGGGGTAACCAAGGATCAATCCAAGGACTCAACTATGATTAAGTCTAAAGTGTAAAGTTTAATCTTGTATTTATTTACTACTTATTTACTATTCAACTAGGTGGGGACATTTAAAATGAATGAAACTAAAATAAAAGAATTAAAACTAGTCTAACTATAATCTGTGTAAAAGAAAAGAAGGAAGAAAATAAAGAAATAAAACCTAGACTAAAGTAATAAAGACAGAAAATCTATTCATATTCAAAACAGAACCTAAATTCTAAACTGGAACAATAAAGAAAAAAAATGTATTCACAAATGTAAAGATGAAGAAACCTGAATGCTAACTATCATGAGCTATATGAAATGTAACAATGAAAGAATGAATCTACTATAGACAGTAAAAAAAATGATGCAGTGAAATGAAAGATTAACATGAATTGAATCTGAAGTGAAAAGAAATTTAAAAACAATTAACATCTAAAATGAAGAACAATTGAGTAAGAAACACTAGTTAGAACATAAATTAGAATCAAATCCATGTGGATCAGTGCAAAGAATGTGTGATCACTTTACAGGAAGACATCTTGGAGAGTTAAGCCCATTAGAGGGTCTTAAAGTTCATTTGTTGAACTCAAAATATGTGATCTCCAATCAATGTACCAAGCACAGTAACTCAACTCTAACTCTTGTTTCTAACCAAGATCAAAAGTAAAAGCACAACCTAAACTGCTAAACAGAACAAAGTCATTGGATAAAAATCACAAAGCTAAACTAAATTTGCTCGAAATGGCCTATCAATTGAATTATTATTATACAGGAAGACATCCCGTTCATTTACGCCCACCTCGGGGTCTAAAGTTCTAATACATAACTAAAAATGAATAACAATCAATTGATTTACCAAATCAAAACAGATTCAATTCCAAATCCACAAACAAAACTCACAAACAGAAACTAAAACAATATGAATTCAAATATTTTTTGTTGATTGAACTCTCATCTGGCTCGGGAAGACATCCCGTTCATTTACGTCCACCTCAGGGTCGTTTAACTCCGAAAAGGAATTTCAATATGCAGATTTACGAGTTCAAATCATTTTTTTTAAAACAACACAAGAACACAATCACATAAGAACAAAAGAACGAAAAAACAATCAACATAACAGAATAGTAAAGCACTTAACACATAGAAACATCAAAGAAGAACACATTTTATTAACAAGAAATCAAAAATACAAAAAATGTACTGAACAAAAAGTGCAATCAAAGCCACTGCGGGCTGTCACCACCGTGGTTGTGTGCTCTAAAAGCAAGGAAGATGAAAACCCTAATCTAAAACTGGAAAAAAAATGGAAAGTGTCTGTTCGAGAATCTCCGTGTGTAAGTCTCTAAAGTATGTGTTCTATTTACACGGAAGAACCCCTTTATATAGGGTCAGAAAATAAAACGAAAAAAAATAAAGAAAAAAGAAGAAGAAACTTGCTTGACGACGCTTTGAGCTCCTAATCGGACGGTCTTCCTTCTTCTGCGTTTTAAGCCCTCTGATCACCATCCAAATTTGTCGGTTCAGCTCCGGTCAGCCACTTTCGGGCAGCTCTGGTCAGGTCGCTTCTCGCTTTAGCTCACTTGCACAAACCCCTTTCTTTTGTGTAGGAGCCCTAGCTCGAGGACTACCTTTTTCCTTCTCGCCAAACTTAGTTCAAGAGAGTGCTTCTGCCTAATGAGGCATGTCTTTGAGCTTTACTCCAAAAGCAACAGCAACGAAACTCATCGTTTCACTTAATTGGAATTTAGCTCCATGCTATGGCATCAACACCAACTCACCGTGGCAGCAACGACCCATGTGCAGCAACAGTGCCAACCCAATATCTCAATGATTCCAGCAGCGGTGCATACCAAATCTAATTCCAATGTTGGCCCAATTTTCTAATAATCAGCAGCGACGACCCAATTATTTTAGATCTGCAAACAAAAATCAAAACCAAATTAAAGGAAAAGAAATCCAACAATTAAAAAGAAAGACTTTTATTGAATATTTTCTAAAAAAAAATATTATTTTCCTACTAATTAACAAAAAACTAAAAATATACTCATAAAAATCTAATTTTAACTACAATTTTATAAAACTACAATTTTAAAGAAAAATTCTAAAACTAACCTAATTCTAGACAATTAAAAAGAAAAGAACTCTTAGAAAAGACTTTTAACCTAGAAATATATGAAAATCAAGAGTGTTATCACTAAGACTACACACATATTAATTGTTGTTGAATGATATGATATTAATTGCTATTCAATTACGTGTAATTTATTAATAATTGAAAGATTGAATGAGGCATGTTCTGATGTATTGTTATCGTATATCCATAATTTTAATTATTATGTTTTCTTTTAAGTGAGCTCACCCTTGTATGTCTGTGGTTGTGATGGTTCAGATGTACAATATTGAGGAACGTGAGAATTATGTTGGGAATGCATTTTTCCTATATTTCAAATGTATTTTTAATAAACATTAAGTATTTGATTATCCTTAAATGTTTTCTTAGTATTGTAATTAATTTATTGAGTGTAACATGTAGTCAATAAAATAAAAGAACATTTTATTTTCTTATTTTATGATGAAAAATAAATTCGCTTAGTATATACACAAAAATATTCTATGTTTTTAATATAATCTTGAAGAGATGTTACGCTCATAACGAGTTAATTTTTTTAAGTTTACATAATTTTGCTTAACAAATTCAAATATTTTATGGGAAATAGTTTTTAAATTTGTTACACGTCTTTGAAAAACACTTTGTTATATAACCATTCATGAAAGCTTTACCGACATATAGGGGTGGACATAGTTCATCAAATTGAACTTGAACTGCAGTAATTGGATTGTTTTAAACCTATAAAAACTAAACTGTTTTTACTAAAAACTAATTAAATTATTTTACAGTTCAGATTTAAAAAACTGAAACTTTAGTACAGTTAACCAGTTAACTAGTTATCACCATGCTCGTTATTCTTTTGTCCATCAGAATCTCTCTCTTTATCACTACACCTCACCTAGATTTTGCTAAGGTCCGTTGTCCTTTTCCTTCTTTCCGCTCCCATCCCGCTGTCGCCCATCCCGCCATCGCCCATCCCGCCGTTGCCGCCATTTCCCATCCCGCCGTCACCGCTCTCAAGGTTTCCAAGCACGTTTCGATACCCCTCAAAAGATAAAATTTGGTTTTTGATTCGTTCAGGAAGCATCCCCTGTTAAATGAACGATGATCTAATTTGTTTGA
Source organism: Vigna reflexopilosa (assembly GCA_027742785.1). Taxonomy (NCBI): domain Eukaryota; kingdom Viridiplantae; phylum Streptophyta; class Magnoliopsida; order Fabales; family Fabaceae; genus Vigna; species Vigna reflexopilosa. The sequence goes on along the minus strand of CM050911.1, from coordinate 53,189,248 downwards.
AGATGGAAGAGTTTTGTGAATTGTTTCTGTTCGAAGTCGCATAAATTGAAAATCTGCAGAAACAATAGCAGAGTTATTTATCCTCGTACTCAGTGAGATACAAGAATCTGGTTTCAGACTTTTGGATTTGAGGGTACCATTTTCAATCTTTTTCAACAAGGAAAGCAATTATTCTTTTTGTATTTGTATGCTTTCTTTCATTTTTTTGCGTTCTCTTTGGTTAAATGAACGATAATCTGATTCGTTCACAAGAGTCTTTGGTTGAATGAACGATGATCTGACAACCCTTCGTTTTGTTTTTACTTCTGGGACACATGTTTGATATTTCTGCAGAAATAAAGAGGTAGTGGGTAATTTGATTTGATGAATTATTAGATTGAAGAGTTTTATGAGTTGTTTCTGCACCTAGTTTGAAATCGCATAAATTGGCCACTGCATTTGTCTATTTCCATTACTAAACGTGAAAGGATAACATATATGAAGAAGAGTGTTTTTGATGCAATGCAAACTGTACTGTACTGCAGTAAGTGAACTAAAAAATAGTTCAATTCAATTACTTTGAACTATTTTTTAATTCAATACAATTTTGTTAGAAATAGTTTATAGTTGTCTATAGATTTTAATAGTGCAGTATACTAAAGGACAGTTTACCCACCCCTACCGACATAGTTTGAACTTTTAAAGTTAAAAAGATATTATTGGTAAGGTAATCATGTTAAATCTTTTTAAAAGAAATTGTTGGTAAGATCATGTTAAATCTTTTTATTAAATTATCAAGGTTTTCTCAAATAATATATCTAACTTCCATAACCACAATATTACACAAGGTCATCTTTATATTCATTAATTATTACGGAGATGATGAGAACGTATTTATTTACTATTATTTTTCTCTCTTTACTCAACTATTACTATTAATTAGAATTAGTGTTAAAGACAATTTAAATATATATTTTATGTCCAACATTTTTTTAGAGTCTTTTAAAAACAAAATTATGATGAAATTTTAAATTTTAAAATAAATAATACTTCACGTGCAGTAATTAATTAAATTAATGTTGTCTTGAAATTGGAATAATACTCATTAAATATAATTTGTTCTTAATAAGACATATTATATACAAAATATTATATTTTTTATAATTGCATCTAAGACTTCGCCAAACTTTTCACAAATCATTTTCAAATTCAACTTCTATTTCATTATCACTAGATTGAAGATATGGTGAAGAATATTTTCAAAACTAATTGAAGAATTATGTTTACTAATAAATGTCTCATATTTAATTAACTTTTCTATTGAGACAATTATATGCAATTACGCAAACACATTGAACAATTTATTTTACTTTTATTTTAAGGTGTAGAAGAAGAGAGTGTGGAGTTTTTACCATTAGAAGAATTATTTTGTGTAACATCCCAATACATATAGATTTAAACTATACCTATTTTAAGGACTTATCAATAATAATATTAGAGAATAGTGGAGAGTAAGTCTATATACAGAATGAGAGTAGATGAAATATCCAAAGATCTTAAACTGCACACAAACTAGAAGTCTCGAACGACTATACAGTACAGAACGAACGGTACAGAGTTTAGTCAAATCGAACGGTATTACTATAAGGATGTTCACATCAAAACGATTATACATACCATACTTATAAACCGAACGTTTATACAAAATATTTAGACCGAACGCTCACACTAAAGTTAAAGGCATAGGAACCTACTGTTCAGATAAACCTATACTATCTTCGGATTGATCCACCTGTAAAGCTTCCTTCAACGAACCCATATCACCTTTTGCTCATATCCATTGGATGATCATCGCAGTGAAGAGAACGACCGAACGGTAGACAAAACAGACAACAGAGAAGTAGGGTAAGCTTATGTAATTTAATTGATTCATTTAAAACATATGATTTGAACATAATAGTGCAAGGACAAAACATCATATCCAATCATACAATCATTACACCAAGAATTTCGTCTAGTAAATCGAATGTATAATCATAAAAACCGACCACTATGACACTGTCTGGACTGTATGAACCATGTAGCTCGTCGTTTCTAGCACCCGGGTGGAACCTGGCTGGGATACATTCAACAGACCGCCACCCGAGGTTAGTCCAGTGAAGCTTACCTCGACAAAACTGTACCCTGAGGCTAAAGGACCTCTTGCCATTCCCACACATGAATTACCCTCTTCTATATGATGAGGAGTAATAACGGAATATCAGGATCAAAAACGAAGCCTGAGTTTGGCCACAGTCATACTTTACCATTCAAAATAAATCTTTAGACATTCCCCTTAGAATTCTCTTAAAACATTCATATCATTCATTTCATATCTCATCATCTCTCTTATTCCATATAATCGAAATCCCATAGTATAACAAAATCACATTCAGAAAAATTCTTAAAAGAGATATGAAGATAATTTAAGAAAGTGACCGAACGGTCGAACAACTGATTAATTCTAGTGGAAACCGATTACTATCTAGGACCGAGCATACAAAAACTTGATTTGAGAATAAGGTCCTACATTTACTACTAATACCTTAGACCGAGTATGTGGGGTTTAGATCGAGCAAATTATAACTTAGACCAAGTACTTTACAGTTTTGGTCGAATGATTTATAATAAAAAGTAGTTCTCTTCAAGAAACCGAATGTCCGTACAAGACCGAACACTCTTAATGAAATTGAGTATCAGTATAAGACCGAACACTCCTTAAAAGAATATTATTAATACAATACCGAATGCTTAGTCTATGACCGAGCACTCCAAGGACTGAGTGTCAGTGCAACACCGACCACTCATTAAAATAAAGATTATTAATTATAAGGCCGAACGCTCTAGGTAATTAACATGTATGGTAAAATCCGATAATAAAACTTTCCTAACTTTTTTTGAATACCTTGGCTAAACCAATCTAATAAAATCAATATAACCTTTAGAAGACCGATCGGTCATCAACTAAAATCTTCTACAGAAGAAAATTCAATCAAGACCGAACGTCCTAGGGGAACACTGAACGGTCATATACATGACCCTCGGTCCAATTACAGAATCCTACAGAGTTTCGACTTAACCCTATTGCTACCAAATTCTTATCCATTTTTCAATCACAAACACGTTCAAACAACATGCAATATCACACAATCAATCAATTCATACATGTAACGTCATTCCAGCATGCAACATTCAAAACAAAAATCATAATTAAATTACAAGCTTCTTTGAACTCCCTTTTTCTTCTAGAATTCCTATAACCCATTTCCCCAAAGAAGAGATTAAAACCTGATCAGATTTCTTTGTGTAAAAAGAGAGAGATGAACTCATGCATTGAAGTTCGACTTGCATGGCTCGAAAAGAGTTTTTTGAAGAGTGAAAAAAATTTACTTATGTGGAATTGAAATCTGGTCGGTGCAACTGGAAGAGCTTGACACCAGGAAGGCTTAATCGGTGGTTGGTTGGTGATCGAAGAAGGAAAAGGGTGAGAAAACTTAAAGAGAAGAGATGAAGTTCTAGAGAGAAGGAGGAGAAAATGGTTTTCTGAAGGTTGAAGACAAAGATTGCATGCAGAGGAGTGGTACCAGATTTTAAAATTTCACTTTATATACTGCCTCCAAAAACCGATCGGTCTACTCCCTACCTGTCACTTGTCTTCCACTTTCTGAATTACACACCCCTCTCGGTGACTCATGGATTCCACTAAAAGAGAAATTAAATGGATGTAACACTTGGGGAATTTAAGAGGTCTGACACTCTGTGAAGTGGACTCTTTAAGAGAATTTTAAAGAATATTTATCATTTTTAATTTTAGTTTTATACTTTCAAGAAGAATAGTATAAAAATGATCTTTTTATAATTTATTTTTTGATTTGTGATTCAATCTTAAAGACTAGCTAGGTAAGAATATTTTCAAAGATATAGTCATATAATTCTATAATATCTTAAAGTTATTCTTTAAAACCATTTATAAAACTAGTTATTTGGATATTATTAATCATTCACATTAACCTTAAAGAAAATAATTTCTAAATCTTAGCAATACTTATCCACCTTGTTCAAGCTCTTAGAGATTTGAAAGGAATTTCTCATACAATGATAGGATCCAAATGTAAACAAATATATGCGTTCAAATAATCTCCATAGACTACATTTAACCTTTTATTTAACTTAATGTTAATCACAATTTTATAACACAGTTAATGATATATTGTTCAAATTCTTATAAAACTAATTTTCCACTTTACTTAGCTTTTGATATTGACTCTTTCTTCTTCTTGGTTTTTTTAAAAGTTAATACAGTTTTTATAAAATAAATTCCTTCTCCCATACGATTTGTTGTTCGTCGTCCATTTAATCCATATGATCATATCTAGCTTTGGGATGCTACGGTGCGTTTCAGGGCTACGTGGACTATCTATATAATGTCAGTCGTGGCATAAAGAACACCACCCACACTCGCTTTTTCATATGCAAACACTCTGGCATTGCCACGCGTCACTCTCTTAAATATCTTACGTGGACCACTTCACTTTTTTTTTTCTTATTACCTTACGCAACACTACCCGTGATAGTCACATTCCAATATATTCATGCATTCTTTCCAAACAACCAAAACCCTCACCGAAAATTCAAGCGTTACTTGCCCAATTGCCTAATCGCCTAATCGCATTCTGCTTCTTCCTAATTTGGCTTAAATTTCAATCACTTGCATTTGCTACACTATCAAATTAGAACAACATACCAAAAACACTGGAAAATAAACAAAACATTAGAAAGGGGTAGAAGAAAGAAAAGAGAGTGAACAAAAAGTGTGCTTCGAAATGTGGCGGTGCGTGGCTCGTGCGAATCACCAATCACTGAGATCTCACGTGTCAAGATTTTTCTCTGTGCGAACAATTCCGTCAAATCTCTTACTCTATCTCTCCATTTTCAGTTTCCGATTCGTTCATGGAAATTTTGTTTTGTAAACGACGTTCTTTTGGTCGTTGTGTGTGCAGAGTGGTGGAAACTCCTCCTACAACGTGGTCGATCACAAGTACGATGCGGTTGTCGTCGGTGCTGGGGGTGCAGGGTTGAGAGCCGCCATTGGACTTTCCGAACATGGCTTCAACACTGCTTGCATCACGAAGCTCTTCCCAACTCGTTCGCACACTGTTGCAGCTCAGGTGCGAGATCTTCTCCCACTTTCCACGTGTTAATGCATGTTACTTGTTTGTCGCAATTCAGGATTTTACCTTTTTATCGACTCCTTTTGTTTTTTGGCTTTTCGGTTGCTATAATTGTGGTACAAGTTGCGCTGCATATGTGAAGTTATTCATTTAGTAAGGGTAGTAATAATAAAATCAGTTTGTTGGTCATAGATGATCATGACATGAGGAGCAATTTGGTTTGGACGAAATATACTCATTCAAGGACGTTGAATGTTATTTCCACATTTTTCTTGGAACTAATAAGCCCTATAGCTAGAATGGGCCTCAATTTTGATTATTTACTTTAAATTAATCTTTTTATGGACCACCAAATGAGCGATAATGGCGTGGTTTTAATTTGGGCTGTTAAAAAAGACTGAATTGAATCAATTGATACTGAATTGAATTGTGTAAAAAAACTGAATTGTTTTGAAAGAAAACTGAATTGAATTGCTCTTTAAATAGAACTATTTGAACTAAACTGAAGTATAACTTCTATGATTGAAAATTATGCTTTAAAAATAATATGTCCATTGGTAATAGTTCAAACAATTCATATAGTAATTCAAAAACAATTCAGAGTAAATTCATTTTGATTCACTCAAACTATCTCAACTGTAATGCAGTTCATCACATTTAAACAATCATATAGTTCCGTTTCGTTGAACCACTTTTAGAGTTTAGTACAATTTTACTATAATTCCCTTCTGTTCAATCATTTTGACCACCCCTAGTTTTAATTAGATGACTATAGCTGTGGTAACTTGAATAACTTCTTTCAATTTATCATCTCTACTCACAAACTTTTAGGCATGTTTTAAATTTGATATTACACTGGTTATAGTGGGATAGTTGATGTAATGTATTCCGCTTATTGTCTTATGGTCACTTAACACAATACCTCATCTTTGTTTGACACCACTTTTAGGGGATGAAAGACATCATTTTGGCTATTGCTTTGCAATGATAAACGAGGATTTTTCATTCTTTTCTTACCATATCGTTATGTTGTATTTGTTTTCTTCTGAATTGAATATACTGATTATGCTCATGCATGGCAACAAATTTGTGTGTAGGGTGGTATAAATGCTGCATTGGGAAATATGACTGAAGATGATTGGAGGTGGCACATGTACGACACTGTCAAGGGAAGTGATTGGCTTGGTATGAACTCACTCTACTTTAAAATTTTAAACTTTTTCGTTTTGCCCTACAAAATTTTCATACAACAAGAACATGATTAGTTTGCTGTTATGAATATCATGGAAAGCAGAGACTCTTATATTGCCCGTTCTTTCTTTTGTTTCCTTTTTGGATATAAAAAGGTAAGCTTCCTGTTCTGCAGGGGACCAAGATGCCATCCAATATATGTGTAGGGAGGCACCAAAAGCAGTCATTGAACTTGAAAATTATGGACTGCCATTTTCAAGAACTGAAGATGGAAAAATATACCAGCGTGCATTTGGTGGTCAGAGCTTGAACTTTGGAAAAGGTAAATGCAGATGGTGGAATATTATCACTTTTTATCTGAGAGTTCTGATTTTGACTCTTTTTTTTTTTTTTCATGTTGCTATGCTACAGGTGGTCAGGCATATCGTTGTGCATGTGCTGCTGATCGAACTGGACATGCTTTGTTGCACACTCTCTACGGCCAAGCTATGAGACACAATACCCAGTTTTTTGTGGAATATTTTGCACTAGATCTATTAATGAACAGTGATGGTAAGGTTCTCTGGAAAGTAGTTTCTTTCTCTGAACAATTTGCAATCAATTAATTGCACAACGTATCAGCATTCACAGGAAAGGATTTAATAGCACAGGACGACCAGAAAGTTTCCTGCACTGTGCTGCAGGAGAATTATATCCCTCAAGTGGATTTTATATATCCACATTTGCATTTTAGAGTCTCATCTTTTCTTTAAACTGTTCAAGTAATCGTGCATTTATTAATAATCCGCGAAATTCGAAATAGTTCTTGTATCATTGACAGAGGAAATGAACTACAGTTTTGCCAAAGCTATAATACAAAGATAAATAGGTCACAATTTTTCTTCTGCACGATAATAGCTACTAAAAGACACATAAAGGAAAGTACGAGATTGTAGGAACAATACTTCACTATGTTGGTATTTCCACAGGCTAGGAAAGCAATTTCAAATTCTATTGCAAACATGGTTGCCTGTCTTGCCCAGCTAATCTTGAAATTAGATTTAACCAATTCAATGCTATTGTAGAAAGTAAAAGCTGAAACTTTAGTTTTTTGTGCATATCCGGGAAATCTAAAGAATTTAGCTTTCCTTCTCACCTTGCCTGCTGACTTCGTTGGTCATATTATGACTAGAACGCAAGCAGAAACACTGGTGAGAGAAGAACAAGAGTAATTAAAATTATTAAAAATTCTGTCACATGACATAGTTATAGGACCAGTTTTATGAATGGTACACCAAAAAATACACTTCTTTTTTTTATTTATATTTAATATTTAAGACTTGAGATTAATTGGCTATATGTTCTCATCACTTATTTTTCTCACAATTATCACCTGTCATTCATATGTACAAATATGGCGTTACTTGTTTGTGATGCTCAATGGATTGTTAAACATTTGCAGTGCTGAAAAGATGTTGCTGACTGTGTACGTGTAGGAGTTGATAAAGTTAACAAATTTTCCTTGTTTGAAATACAGGTAGTTGCCAAGGAGTGATTGCCTTGAATATGGAGGATGGAACATTACATCGTTTCCAAGCAGCTTCAACAATTTTGGCCACGGGGGTACATCATTTTCTTTTGCATGTTAGACATTGAAGTTTATAATTGTACTTGTCATGAACATGTATTTATTAATCTTCTGTTTTACATCAGGGCTATGGTAGAGCATATTTTTCTGCCACCTCAGCACATACATGTACTGGAGATGGCAATGCCATGGCTGCACGGGCTGGGGTCCCACTTGAGGTATACTTTTAGGCTTTGCAAATTTTGTTATTAACCTGAAATCTTATATAGCAAGTGTTTTAACATTTTCTTGTCATAAACTTTGAAGGATTTAGAGTTTGTGCAATTTCACCCTACAGGCATATATGGAGCGGGCTGCCTTATCACGGAAGGTTGGAATGTCTTAGTTCTTATTTGCATATAGGCTATCTTTTTGATTGTATACCGTAATGACAGTTATGTACTTTGGCCAATTTAGTCGAAACATATATTGCTTCTCATTTTCTTTCTTGGTCCTTGTAGGTTCTCGTGGTGAGGGTGGGATTCTTAGGAACAGTGAGGGTGAGAGGTTTATGGAACGTTATGCGCCTACTGCAAAGGATCTTGCATCAAGAGATGTCGTTTCCAGATCAATGACTATGGAAATCCGGGAAGGCCGTGGTGTAGGTATGGGTGGCCTTAAATTAATACTTCTATGTTCTGATAAAAAAAATATTCTAACTTATAACTGTGCTGTTAGTTTGTATATAATTGTGGCTATATTATTTTAGTGGGACGTTGTCTTCCTCTAGAAACTAGATATGCACGATATTTTCTTGAACCTTGACCTTCCAGTTAATTTGGACAATTAATTTGACCATGGAAATTGTTTGCAGGACCCCATAAAGATCACATCTATCTACACCTGAATCACTTACCCCCAGAAGTTCTCAAGGAGAGACTACCTGGTATCTCTGAAACAGCTGCTATTTTTGCTGGTGTGGATGTTACTAAGGAGCCTATTCCTGTTTTGCCAACAGTGCATTATAACATGGGTGGTATTCCCACGAATCATCATGGAGAGGTACAATGTTAAAACTAATTGTTTAACCTCCATTTGAGAAAAGGAAAGAAAAAGAAAATGAGAAACAAATTAAAAAATGAAAAATAAATTTAATTAGTCATTGTCATGCCTATAACTATTTTTTCTAGAGCAAATGTTTGCTATCATTATAAATTACTGCTCACCGCTTGCTTGATGCACAAAAGTTGAGAAGAACACATACCACAACAGATAATTGTTTGGTTTTATTTTGACGACTCCAACCTTTATATTGGCTTGTAGTTATGTACCTTACACAAAAAAAGAGAGACAGAATGTGCCAGAATGGATTGGATTACTCTGTTATTAAAGCAATTTCTATTTAATTTGTATTATCACTAGACACCTAAACTTTTAGTTGTTTTCTATACTCTTCATAGAAACAGTTAGAAACGGATATAAAGCTGAGTTTGACATCTTTATGTGTTGAAAAATTTTGTGGTATGAATTAAGTTATTCGTGATTGAGGAAGTCATGTTGGTACCTAAATGTCTTTCTAATATTTTTGTGAATCATTTTGTACCTGTAGCGTTACATTATTCCCATTACTATATGTATGTATGAATGTATTTTTTTAACTAACTACCACCCCTCTATTTCACTTATATCTATGAGGGAGACTCTTGCAGAAATCTATTTATTTCTCAAATTGCTTCTCCGGGAATTTGAATATGTATGTCATTGCGTCTGTCACATTGCAAATAATGATATATTTTATTAATTTTGGTTTATGGCATACTTGATTACCTGTTTGGTTTATGGCATGCTATCTTGTCCTATGAATTTGTTATATTTTCATTAAATTTTTATTTAAACTACGCAAAAAAATGGAAAAAAAATTGGTCTAATATACCTTTTTTCTTAATTAGGTGGTTACTATCAAAGGTAACGATCCAGATGCTGTAGTTCCTGGATTAATGGCTGCTGGGGAAACAGCCTGTGCTTCAGTTCATGGTGCCAACAGGCTTGGTGCAAATTCACTTCTTGACATTGTTGTTTTTGGTAGAGCTTGTGCAAATAGAGTTGCAGAAATCCGTAGACCAGGCAAGATTCATTCTCAGTTATAAATAGATTGTGCACGCTGAAATGAAGTGAAAAAAATTCACTTGTTTAATATTTTGCAGGAGATAAACAAAAGCCTTTAGAGAAAGATGCTGGTATGAAAACAATTGCTTGGCTGGACAAATTGAGAAATTCAAATGGATCATTGCCAACTTCCAAAATTCGGTTGGATATGCAAAGAGTAATGCAAAACAATGCTGCTGTGTTCCGTACCCAAGAAACATTAGAAGAAGGTAGTACTTAGTTGATCAATAATAATTGTTCTTCTTATCCCCTTCCTTTGCCCAAAGTACACTTATAATCTTTTCTGCTCCTATAGTTATATTCTCTCTTTGAATATCATGTACCTTGTGACAGGTTGTCAATTAATTGATAAAACATGGGAGAGCTTCCATGATGTCAAGTTGGAGGATCGAGGTTTGATATGGTAAAATTCTTTGGCCTATGTCACTTGGATCCCTATTATTTCAAGAAATCAAATCTGTTCGTTCATTTTATAAGTTCTATGCCTCAATATTCTCAGGAACTCTGACTTGATTGAGACCATTGAGTTGGAAAATCTTTTGATTAATGCCTGCATCACCATGCACTCTGCTGAAGCAAGAAAAGAGAGTAGAGGTGCTCATGCCCGTGAGGACTTTACGGTTAGTATAAACTGCTGTATAATTTTCACCCCATTAATATGAATAGTGGGTCTGATTGAATACGGTGCTTGCTTTTAATTTACAGAAAAGAGACGATGAAAACTGGATGAAACACACTTTGGGGTAAGTCATGTTTCAATTAATTTGCTATTTACATGAGTAGATATTTGGATTGCGTTGGTTTTCTTTATTTCTAGTGGGAATCTTGATGCTTTTAGTGTACACAATCCTATTGATTCGTAAGTGCATCAGAGTTTGCGTCTTTAATCTCTTGTATTAGTAGAGAAGTCAAACAATCAACAAAACCAGTGGCGCTAGTGGAATAATATTTTTAGTTAACACTATCTGGTATTCGTACCATCTATAAGTTATCCTTTCTTGAAGAACCTCCGTCTCTGGGTAGTTTAGTTTTCATTGCAGGAAGGGACAAGCCTTTGTGTAATTCAGTGTGTTTGCTGTCTTTTATTTAGTAAACCCCATCAAATTTGAAGTGGTGACAGAATTCAAAAAACGGACATGCATGATTTTTTGTGGGAAATTGCAACAAATGTTTTTCTGTTGAATAATTCCATACTCACTATAGTACAGAGCTGTCAAAACAAGGACAGGTGGGGAGTGATGTATTTTAATTGTGCTGCCATCCGTTGGCACGGTATATATTCTGGTTAGTGATCCATTAAGCTTCTTGCTTTACCAAGGCAGAATGGTAAGGTGCAAGGCTTGTTGGCCATCTAAAACAAAAATGAATATGGTTTGCTGGATTTACCGTAACACTTTCGACGGTAAAGATACTTGTGTTTACGAGTTGCTTTGCTTTTGTTAGCTGAGGTTTTGTGCATGATTTGCAGATATTGGGAGAATGAGAAGGTCCGGTTAGATTACAGGCCAGTGCACATGAACACGTTGGACAATGAGGTGGAATCATTCCCTCCTAAAGCTCGTGTTTATTAATATACTTGTTTTAAATTACTACTATGGAGGATTTATACGGATTGTTTCACCAAGTATGAAATATGAAATGGCTAGTGTAAGTGAAAAAGGATTCAATAAAAGTGTTGTAGATGCATGATCTTGATGATAATCGTTTGATTCATCATCACTCGATAATATACGTTGTCTGTATCGAAAGCTGAGAGTAATACCCTTAAATCTTAATATGAGATTATTTTTTGCACAATAGTAGTTTTAGTATTTTTTGTATTCATTTTTATTTTTCTAACCTAAGTAGCAAATGAAATCCTGATTAAGTGTCTTGTTTTGGACTCTGGGAAAGATTAAATAAATAAGTTGTGGAAAGTAATTGAACTGCTATTTTGAATAGTGCGAGTTTGTGAAACAATTATATTGTGCTTGTTCTATTTTAAGTGACTGTCGTAAACAAGCATTTGATATGAAAATTTGTAACATTTTATTTTCATAAATAAACTGTAAGTGATTTTAATGTTGTAAATATTATTATAATGACTAAATCAAACTCACACGATTGAGGAATGCTACAAAATTCACTTATTATATATTGTAGTCTATAGATTTTCGTATATATAACAATTTGCAGCTTGTTATTTCATCTATTTTTATTTTTTCACTTTCGATAGACAACTTTGTTTTCACCAAGAGCCATTTGAAAAATAAAGGGATTGTTTAGTTGTCCGTAACTTTAAAATTGGAAAGCAGTGTTTTCTAATTTTCTTAAAAGAATATTGTGGAGAAAAAAGATAATTTAACTCTTGCAAGTTAAAAAATATATTAGTTGAAAAATGTTAATCTTGTAAAATTATTTAAATGATAATCGCATCTTCATACGAGTTAGGTTAACTTATGCAATCCGGTTGTACTTTCACATTTCAATGTCTTGGAACCTCTAATAAACAAATTCTCATTTGATGCAAATTTGTAATATGTTGGAAAACAATCTTAATAAATCAGATCATTTGGGTGTGACATGAGATGTAATCATTTAAATAATTTAACAAGAATAATATCAAAATTTTGTTTTAAAGAAGAGTGAAGGTACCTTTGAAAACAATACATAACTAAGTATTAATTTTTAACCAATGGATAACTGCAGTGGAATCAATACTTATCAATAGTTGTTACGTTTTACATAATACGATCAACATACTCCTAGTTCTGAAGTCAAAGTTTAATGTTTGATGGCCAAGTCCTATAATTAGTGTCATCATAGAAGAGATCTGCATAGCATAATACGATCAACATACTCCTAGTTCTGAAGTCAAAGTTTAATGTTTGATGGCCAAGTCCTATAATTAGTGCCACCATAGAAGAGATGGGCTAACCTTAAAATATAAATAAGGAATAATAACAAACAAACTAAATATAAAAGATAAAAATAATATATCTAACACTCTCCCTCAAGCTCGTGCATACAAATCGTATGTATCAAGCTTGTTACTAATATAATCAATAAAGACTTTGTGAAAATACTTGTGTTGTTAATGATTTTCAAAGACGACATAAAAGACGAAATACCAACATAGAAGACTCCTCCTAAGAAAAAAATATGCGACGTTGCTCCATATAAATCTCTTCTTACAAATCGTTATTAAGAAATGCATTGTTAACATTCAGTAGATAAAGAGACCATTGTTAAAGAGTCACCACAACTATAAATAAACTAATAAAAACCATCTTTGCCACTGGAGAAAAAGCATATATGGACGGGTCAAACACATTGGTGATAGAAGAGAGATCATAAGAGACAACAACGGAAGAAGTCATTGATGAGCAGGAGAGAGAAACCGTAAAAATCTAAGATTCTCTAATCAAGGCACTTGAAAGAGGAAAAAAATAACATAGACGCTTTGAGTAGCTACTTGAGAGGAGATAGGATGTGCGACCACTCACGACGAACTTCAAAGAGAAAAAAGAGTGACCTCGACACTCTGAAATGTTGCCTAAGAGGAGACAGGATGTGTCACCACGCATGACAAAAAAAGGAGCAGATCTATAACTTTGAAAGGCACTAAGAGCGTGTATGAGCTTTGATGAAGACGTCATTGAAGGCACGATGGTTGTCTAGCTAAAATGACCAAAACCACGAGGTTGCCAATTGAAATTAGAACTCTGTTGGCGGCACCAACAACATCATCGACAAGCAGAATGGTAGAGGCGATGATTTTTTTTTTCTAAAAGAACCAGGCTCTAAATGCCATGTTGAATATAGCGAAAATTATGTATGAGATTAATCTCATTTGTGTTGAATATACACATAGGATACTCTATTTATACTGAAAAAGATATGGATTAAGCCAAAAAATACAAATAAGGAATAATAACAAACTTACTAAAGATAACATATAAAGATAATATATCTAACAAAAATTACCAAAATGGTGTAACTTTTAAAAACATTTGGAGGTTGGTGAAGTCGTGCCAACAAAGAAGATGTGTCATGAAGAAGTGATTTTTTTACAATTGAAATGAAGTTGTGTCAACTTTGAATGATTTCTTTGAAAAAGTTAAAGTTGTTACAACTTGAAATGACTTTGATTAAGGTTAAATATGTCATAAGCAAAGTCATGTCATGTTAGCACGACTTAAGTTGTGTTATGAGGTGTATTGAAGTCGTGGAATGTTGCGAAGACTTATGTGTTTATAGAATGCCAATACACTTCACAACACAACTGAAATAGTCCTAACATGATACAACTTTGCTTTTGATACATAAAAAGATAATTAACCTTACTCAAAGTCATCTCAAGCTGTGACGACTTTAACTAAGCAAAAGTTGGATTTGCCTCAACCAACAGAAGGAATATTGTGCAAGGAAGTAAAGGAATCATGCCACCAATTTGAAGAAACCTTGAGGGCTCATGAGCAACTTTAACACAAAAACAAGAACTACAACAAATTTTCAAGGCATAAATGTCGCACCAAAGGATATTAAAGATCAAATCAATGCCAATACAACAAGATTTTGATTGCAAAATGTTTGTTGCATGGTTCCAAAGGTTGTCCCTATGTAGGATCATAAGATTCAATTAGTTATTTTAAAGCATTATTTTCCCAATCTTAGGTAAATCGAATGGGTTCAATGTAAAAATATACATTAGCACACTGGTGAACACGACATTGAATTGGTTCAATGACTTATTTGAGAGTTCCATTTATTCATTTGAAAAGTCTTTATTATGTTCAAAGCCATTTTGCACAAATAAGATCAATCCCCTTAATAGGAAACTTAATTGACATGAAATAATGACAATTATATGACAAATTTATCCGAAATCATTGTTAAAATCTCACAACCTAACAAGAAAATGTATGTGGATACTTTTGTGAACGCACATTAAGTCAATCCATTTAGTGAGTCCTTGATCCAACAAAAGGCAAACCCTATAGCGAAAGTTTAAAGAAGGACTATATGAAATTCGTGCGCAAATACGACAAATAGAAACCACAAAGTACCTATAACATATCATTTCGCAAGATCGTTTAAAAATGGAGAATATATATTTTTACCCTTTCCACAACTAGTCCACCTACTTAAATTCCTAAATAGTCAAAGTTGAATACTTTACAAAATGAATTGAACCAAAACCATTTTTTATAAAATTAATAGAAAAATTAAGTAGTTCATTTAGGTGTGTAGATTTATGGTCTCCCATGTCTTTATTGCTAGTAAAGACACTTAGTTTGCTAGCCCACATGTTCTCACAATTTGTCAAGAGTTTAGAATTAAACAAACATTCACACTACTTGAACATCCTTAATAAATGGTGATGAATGAATGAATGCCATAAAATAAGTTAAGCAACACATTCCTAGAAGAGTTATAAGAACCATGTCAAGATGTTAACACAATTGCAAGAGGAGAGAAACTAAAACAATATACAAAACACAACATTATTTGACTATCCAACAGTTGTTGGATGACCATTACCTAGGATCAAATTTCCCTTATCAAAATTACATCCCTATTACATTTGATAGCTGGCCATAGAAAATTATTATTGTATGACCATTACCTAGGCACTCACATTATTTCATAGTTAATTAAAAGCTTATTGAGACACGAAGAGATCAAGCTTTTTACGAGAATAAAATAATGCAAAAACCAATGAACAGACTCACACAAGATACAGTCGTGAGAGTGTTAGTGCAACCTATAAATAACCTTATCAGTCCACCTTGTGTTTCAACCTTGTTCTTTAATAACATGATGCCATCACTTTAACTTCTAGCATTTGGAAAAATAAACTTTAAATTTGTACAGTTTAACTAAACTTGAATTAAACACATTAACTCATTAACTGCCACAAACAACTTTGAGATTCCAACTATTGACACAATTTTAGGAAAACCGAACTTAGGGTTTTAAAATTTGGAGATTTTCAAACCTTTGATCAAAATTAAAAAATGGAAAATTCTATGAACAACACACTGCAACAAAGACAAAGAAATTTTACAATAGTTAAAGGAATGTCAATGTCAAAATATTTCTCGTAATAATGATTACAAGACAAATACAATTAAACAAAATTGAAATGAAGAAGGTATGAACTAGAACAACTATTATGGCCCAAATTAATGTTTTCAAGGAAAACAACACCAAAAGCCAATAAAGAACAATAAAAAAGACTTTAAGAACAACAATAAATATTAGGACACAAGAGGAGAATAATAGGATAACCAAATAAGAATGAGCATGACGTATTTCAAATTTTATTTTATCAACTTTGTTAAATATAATATTTACCTAAATTCATATGTAAAACCTCTATATAACATTTATTTTATTTATAGATTTAATTAAAACTATCTATAAACATATTCCTTCGAAAGTCGTTTTTCATTATAAGAAAAACATGAAATATTGATCAAAATTTCAATTACTAAATGATTGTCAATAACTAATGAAAGTAGTGATCAATTTAGTAATTGATACATATAGTTCATTATTTTCTTGATCACTAATGCATAATGATTGATTTACCAATTTAGTGACCAATTTAGCAACTAAAATCAGTAAACAATATAGTAATCAAAATCAGTAACTAATTTATTGACCGAAATCAACAACTACACCTGCAGCAATTCCAACAAAATCATTTCTATAGTCAAAGTATCTTCTCAAAAACTCTTTCACTGTCTCGTTTACCTCAACTGTAGTTGTTACATCCTCAAAATGTGATACTGTCAATCCATATAAGGTCCAAGCCACAAGACATGCCCAATAGTACCATCTCCACCACACAGGAATGTTTTGCCACCATATAGAAATTAAAACTAAACATCTGCATATAAAAGCAGACTTATGATAGGATAATGTGCTTATCTAAGGATTAGGGTTGGGCAAAAATATTGAATTGTACTGTACTATAGTTAATTGTACTATATTATACTAAAAAAACTGAACCATTTTTACTATAACTGAAATATATTGTTTTATGGTTCAGTTTTTAAGAACTGAACTTAATAAATTTTCGGTTCAATTAACTGCAGTTAACTATACTGTCTTATTGAAATATAATAAAAAAAATCACTTCATCTTAAAATAACTATAGTTTTTTTTTAATTTTTTCTCTTATATAATTATTTACAAATAAATTTATTAAAAAAAATGGTCTACTTTATTACAAAAGTGAAAAAGGTTGAATTAATTTATCTTTAACTTTAATTTGTTATATGTTAATTTAGATAAATTAAATTTAATTATTTGATTGTTAACATTCTCTTGTATTAGATGAAGTTCATATAAATTATACTTAATATATATATATATATATATATATATATATATAAAACTAAAATAATTATTGAAGTGGAACTTATTATTAATTTACGTTCATCACCTACCTGCCACATACCGTGTCTTTAACTATCCCATAATTGCTTCCGTAATTTCATATATACATATAATAACCATGCATCATTTTCATGGGAATAAACCCTTACATGACTATATGCAAATTCCACCATAATATATATATATATATATATATATATATATATATATATATATATATATATATATAGCTTTATCCAGAAGTATTTATGGAAAAAAAATATAAAAAAAATTCTTTTTTCTATAAACTACATGTAATTTATACCTTAAAAATTAATGAGATGAAATTTTACAAACAAATTTATTCATAAACTAATTAATTTATATACTCATGTGGTTTTTTTTTCTTTCTAATAAGAGTATTTTTCCTCTAAAAAAAGTAAAAATAGTATACTAGTTAAAATTAATGCAGTTTATAATTCAGTTAGTAGTTTAGTTAAGTTTATAGTGTAGTTTAATACCATTTATAATTCGGTTAGTAGTTCAGTTAAGTTTATATTGTAGTTTAGTACAATTTACAATTCAGTTAGTAGTTCAGTTCAATTTATATTGTAGTTTAGTACAATTTAGTACAGTTCAGTTTGATAAAACAAAAACAGTTCAGTTTGTTTGAATTATTTTATAGTTTACTTCAGTTTAAACAAATTAGTTTTTAGTTCAGTACAATTTTTAACAGTACACTGCAGTACAGTTCTATTTGTCCACCCCTACTAAGGAGTTTTCGTGGAAATCAACCTGAGTAAGTGATTCCATCAAAGGTAAGAGAATGTGGCTCAAATGGAAGAATCATTCCTCTTTTCCTCCTGTGGCTGGACTCAGCAACTTCCTTTAGCCTCACTGGTGCATAAAAATTGAAAGGTTTTTCAAAATCTTAAAGAATTGATGTGAATTATAAAGGGGAAGCATAAGTATGCTTGTGTACATGCAGGTCATACACAAAATAAATCATATGTTTCTGTGTTTCTATTTGAACCATTTCCTGGGAGTTTAAGTGGTAATTCAATATCTTGTAGAGCTTTATCTTTATGCTTATTTCCATGATATTCTTTCAAGATGATAGCTTGTGGCTTCTCAAGTGTTGCTCAACGTCAGAAGTGTGACTATTGCGAATGATCCAAATGTGTTTGCTATAATCATATTCCTACCGGTTGCTGTAATTGTACAAAACAATGCAGAAGCCATCTGGCCAAGTAGTAGTAACAGAAGATATTGTTTGAGAAACCTACATCATTAGCACATCTTAGATCTAATGCTACACACTCACAGTGAGTCTTCTTAAGTCCAAAGTAGATTAGGATAGATTACTTACCTTTCAACACTTGGATCAAATCCAATTACATAGTAAGTGATAGATACCCAGACAACTACTTCAGCCAATGTAATAGGGATTTTGAGGATCCAGTTGGGAATAGCATATGCCCATGTAGGGTAAAATAGGAGGTCTCTTTGCTTGTAAAATATAGGAAGCTTTGCTACATTCATTGAAATATCAGCCATCCCATTAAACAACACCATTACTATAGAGAAAAAAAGTGCACCAGTGTAAACTCCCCCGTTATCCACAAAACCCTTATGCATCTTGGTACGCAGGAATACTGTCATTGTTATCACTGCCATCATTGCAAACTGATGGAAAAAGGAGAAGAATCACACATGAAAATCATGCATGCAAAACAAAAATAAGATACCTTACAATCAAACATATTTATCTAAGACACTTAATAATTTGAACAGTTGTGAAGTTGTCCAAGCCAGAAGATGTTTCATCCATGAACAGGGCATTTGTTAGACCAACCAACATCTCCCCTGTAAATAATGCAAGTAAAATATGAATATAGAATGTAGAAACTATAACATGCAAAACATGTTGAAACCATAACATGTGCAAGCATGAAAAACACCCTCCTAAATCTGATCACCTTGAAGATTCTTTTGAATTTCTTTTTTACTTTCAAAATTGAAATTTTTTGTCCTTATTTTTTATTCATTTATTTTATTTTTTAATTTTCGGTCACTTAGGAGAGTTCTACATCTCTTATTTACATTTCATTTACACTTATTTGAGTACATTTAGAGTAGGAATTTTGGGAGGACATGTGTTATAAATAATCATCTTCATGACTTATATTCTAACTTTGGTTATATATATGAGGTATTAAATTTAGGAAACAATGGTGAGAGAGAATTTATACTTTAAATCTTATCTTGAGCTTATTAGAATCAAGTGACAATTATACATCAAGATGATCATGGAAATGAAGAACTCTTTTCCACCTTCAAATGACACTCAACTTTTCTCCATCTCTTAATTAAGTCCTTTTCCTTTTACTGTTTATTATTAATTTCAATTTGTTATAGTTCATCGCTTTTTTATTCTTATTGTTCCTTGTCATTATATATTTGTTTCGGTTTAATTGTCATGGTCATGTGTATATCTTGAAATCTTAATGTCAATGAAATCATTAATTAAACTCCATATATCATTCAATTACGAAAAGAAAAAGAAATAATCATAAATTGATACTTATTATTTGAATTTAATTACTCGTTGGCATCATAAATTTACAATACATATTTGATCTTTATCAAATTATAAGAACTAAAAGCAACCAATAAAAGGTTTTGCATGTCTGAAATAATAATTATATTATGCTTTAAAGTTTAAGATTTTCTTTTAATTTTTTTTCATTTAAATACTAATAAATACGTTGCTATATGTTGTGGTTGTTGAATATTAAAGATTACTTGAAAAAAAAAAAAACATAACAACCACGCACGAGTCAGAAGGGATTATCTAACCAACGTTACCTGGTTGTTGCAGAGAATATCACGCGTCTAAAGTTGGAAATCTCAACCGTTCATTCGACTAAAACAACCCTATATATAATCACTGGTGTGTTTCCCCTATTTTCAATTCAATTTCTCCCCTTTCAATTCAGTAGTTCTCTCATTCCTCTCCTACGTACCACGTATCAAGAGTTCGGGTTTCCTATTCGTGACCTGGTTTTGACATGGATCAGATTCCGATCTACTCGCCAATCGTGCTTTTCCTACGAATTGGTGCGATTACTTTTCGATTCTTTTTATTTTCTTGCGTACGTTCTGTCACTCTTACGTGTCTTATTTGATTAAAGATTTTCCAAGATTTGAAGCCCGGTGTCACCGATCTACCGTTCAGAGCTGTGATGATCGTGTTCGTGTTGCTTGTTTCGTGAAGGCTCGATGAATATAGCGCAGATCGCCAGAACAAAATTACCAGGTCCAGCGCTTCATAGTTGCCGTTCCTGTGTGGAGTTCTTCGCATTCGGATTTAAAGAAATTATACGAGGATTCTTGAGGGGAAATGTTCGGTGTATGTAGTAGAATGAATATTTGGGGATGAAGTGGTTATGGAGAATTTTGTCAACCGACCTTTGCCATGACAGGTGCGCTTGCATGGCAGGTCAATACAAATTAATAAAGCAAAATTATTTGTGGGTTTTGAGGGAGATCGCACGGGAATTCCCGGGTTCTCCCTCTGGTGTGGTGGTGTGTGTGTCTGTGTTTCTTTTCCTTCCTTCTCCCTTTCTTTATATTTTTCTTTTCCTCTCTCACTCTTCTTGCGACGGATACACCACCACTGGACTCGCTTCGTCATCGAACTAAAGAGGTATCGTCTAATCTATCAATTTAACTTTACCTTTACAATAACGCCTTTCTTTTTTCGTCAATATACTAACAACAACTAACAAAATCAATGCAATTGCCAACATTGAAACAAGTAACTCGTATATGAGAAATTAATCACTGTAGTTTATCTCTCGAAACGGTGAATTAGTAATTGAAGTGATATTATGATGTTAATTCTAATTTTGACCGTTTTCTTGTATTTACTGGGAATATCTAACAGCTTGGATGATAGATTCGTAACAACAACATTGATCCTCCGGTCGACTTCTGTAATAACTAATCAAAAGGCGAAACTAGTAGTTAACACTTGATTGATAACTTTTAAAATTTTGCAACACTGTTACTACGAGTATCGTTTCCGGTTTGAGTTCTTATCATTAATTGTAACCCACAATCTGTTCTCCTTGACTTTTAGCATTTCAATTTCCCACAATGCATAGATTTTTCTGTAGATATACTCGTTCGATTGAAGTCTTCGCAGCGGGAAGGGTGTGAACAGTGTTTCACCGTATCAAATATTGCAGTGATCTTCCTCAGCTTGACTAGAAAGAATTGCATGGTTTCAGGTGTACAAAAGGCTAAATTCAAGGGAACATTTCAAATATATGTTCTTATTCATCAATATTTTGAGGTAGCTTTCTAAAATTTTAGTGAATAAAGTCCCATATTGATGGTTTTCGGTCTCTGGAATAATTCTGTTTGGCCTCTGGTTTATTTTTATGTTGTTGATTATGTTTTATGGATGGAGTGGGATCACCATAAATTTTATCTTTCTTACATTTGAAAGCTTAGTAATGATTTTTTTCTTCTTCTTTTAGTTTGAGTTTATTTTTTATGTAATCCAACTGTCAATTGAATTGTTCATGAGTAGATCTTGTTCAGTAATGAATGAATTTTTACGTGAAATAATGCCAATTACCTTCATTAATTCCAACTGGGGATTCTTGTCAAAGATGTTAATGTGTGCACTTATAAATGGAAATTGTGTTAATTTAGAATTTTATGTGATCCAAAATTACAACTTGATTATAAATGAGGATTGATGTTTCATGCAAGGGCCTTGATCCTCAATTCTGCAATATTTTACTAGCAACATGAGTTATCAAAGATGATAGTGTAAAGTGTGAAAGGAAGTCCTTCTTTTTTCACCATGTATTTAATTCATTTCACTGGAAATAATCGTTTTTATTTTGAATTCAATGAGACCTTTAATCATTATTCAACTACAATTGCCCGAAACTTTTTTGAGAGGTGAGGTGATATTAGATAATTGGTCGATTTGTTGTGGGTAAAAATATTGTTATGTAGAATGTACTGATTATTAATATTAATATATATATATATATATATATATATATATGTACATATTATAATAGTAATAATAATTAAATCAATAATTATTAATCATTATTTAAAAATTATATTAGAGGATATATTTAATTTATTAATCATATAAAAATTATACTTTTCTTTTAATTAAACTTGTGGTATGAGAAATGCTGTGTTTGAAGTTTTAGTAATAACAGGATTTTGAAAGTTGTGGAATGAGAAAAAAATTGCAATTTCTCAAGGGATTGGCCATTTTCTTTAACGTTTATGTTTGTTTGTATGAATATTATTATAGAACTATATTATAAATAGTATGTGTATGATGTGGTCTTAATGTGCAAATGGGTTGCTTGAATATTCTCTAAATATCTATGTTACAGAGGTGATTTGGCCACATCAGTTGCCTTCTTTTGAAATTCATTGAGAACATAAATAGCCACCTTATCTGGAATTGGAGAAAAAAATGTATTGTAGATTTCTAACATTTTTTACGAGTGTTCTTTCTTTGGAGTACAAATATTAAAAATTAACGAGTTTCACTCATTTAACAAGGTTTATTCATGATTGTATAGTTTTTAAACAAACATAAGATAGAACAGAGTGTTTTAAGAAGTGCTATGTTGTTAATATTTCTCCATAAAATTGTGAATTACTTTCTTCATTTTCTTTCCAAGGAGAGAAAATTTTATTAAAAGAGTATTTTGACTTGAACTACTTATAAATTGAGGAGGGGTTGAAATATTTTTGAACTAAATGTTTGATATTTTCATGAATTTAGGAATTATTCTTTTACGTTTTGCAAAACTTTGATTATAGCTATGTTTTCTGCAGAAAGACTGCGTTATAAATTCTGTAGTTTCTCTTGAAAGTTCTGTAAGCTCAAAATGGTAGAGCGCTCAATGCATGTTTCATTGACCTAATCTAGAAAAGTTATGAATGCTAATTTAATTTAATTTCAAATTAAGTTGATAGTTGGCTGAGAGGTTGGTGATTCGACCCCATCCGGATCTGTCAACAGTTTGTTGTGGATGCTTATTGAACAAGGTTTTTTTAATAACAATATTGTATATTTTTATACACTTCTTTTACAAGTATTTTTTTTCTCAAATTTTAAATAGTAATTTCTAAGAATATATTTTTTATTTTGAGATACCTTATTTGTAAAGGGGCTGATTGTCTTATTTCTAAATTAAGTTGTAGTTCATTTCATACTGATTAGTTTATCATGAGGACGCAATTGAGATAATTCTCTCTAGTATAAAGTCAACTATTATATTCATTCTGACAACTCTTATTACGAGGATACAATCGGGTGATTGTTTTACAAAAGGAACTATAATTCATTCTTAAAACTTTTAAATATAATTGGGCATAGGCTAGAAACTGGAAGTGTAACTGAAAGGCTGCATGAATTTGTTTTAGATATTGAATTCTGACTCACTATAATATTCTATAGAGAAACTTTCAGTAGTTATTGGAGTAACGAATTTTTAGCTGACAATATGTGTTGACTATAAATTATCAATGAGAATTAGGCAGTAAATATGAACCTCTAGTTTATATATAACCATTTATCGTTAGGTGGAAAAGATAAATTTATTGTTAGGAGTAGAAAATTTATATTTTTTTTGGTGAATAGGTGTAAGGTGAAAATTTATATTAGTTGTACATGCAGTAGACCATATGAATAGGCAACTAGCTTGTATCGTCTACACTAGCTTGTATATTGCTTGTATAGTTTGTATAGTGTTTCATCTACTGTGTAGTCAGTTCTGTTAAGAAGCACTGTACATGTGTCTTTCTATTGAGTATATGTTTGTTTCTCGCTTTGTTTGTTATAACAGAATCTTCGTAGACGTAGATTGAAGTTCGTTATTACTTCAGTCAAACTATGTTAAACTTTTGTGAGTTCATGGTTTACCTTCTATCGCTTTCAACACCTGTAAATTGATCTTTGTTTTCAATTTTGTTTGTGTGGTAGACATTTTTGAGTGAATTTGTGGACTATTCCACAATAAACTGGTGTGGTGAGCGTGGATATTTAAACTTAATTAAGATGACTTCCCGCAAAGTATGAGGTTGGACCGGATGATTTTGGATTGTGGCGGTTGAAGATGCATGCTATTTTGGTTCAACAAGGCCTCTTTAGAGCTTTGGAAGGTGAATCCAAACTTGATGCATCGATCGTTCAATGGTTGAAAAGGACAAGAAAACGTTGTTAGAGAATTAGTAATTGAAGTGATATTATGATGTTAATTCTAGTTTTGTCCGTTTTCTTGTATTTTTACTGGGAAATATCTAACAACTTGGATGATAGATTCGTAACAGCAACATTGATCCTCCGGTCGACTTCTATAATAACTAATCAAGAGGCGAAACTACTAGCTATCACTTGATTGATATTTTTTCCTCTGTTAACTTAAAACTTTGCAACGTTATTACTACTAGTATCATTTCCGGTTTGATTTCTTATCATTAATTGTAACCCAAAATCTGTTTTCCTTGACTTTTACCATTTCAATTTTCCACAATGCACAGATTTTTCTGTAGATATATACTCGTTCGATTGAAGTCTCCGGAACTCGAAGGGTGTGAATTGAGTTTCTCTGTATTAGATAGTGCAATGATCTTCCTCAGCTTGACAGGAAAGAATTGCAAGATTTCAGGCGTTCAAAAGGCTAAATTCAAGGGAATGTTTCAAGTACATGTTCTTATTCATCAATATTTTGAGGTAGCTTTCTCAAATTTTATTAAATGAAGTACCATATTGATGGTTTTCGGTCTCTGGAATAATTCTGTTTGGCCTCTGGTTTAATTTTAGGTTGTTGATTATGTTTTATGAATGTAATGGGATGACCCCAGTAAAAAAAAAAATATGTATATCCATAAAATCTCCATCCTTAAAGTTTATTTTTCACACGTTAGAAGCTTAATAATAGTTTTTTTCTTTTGAGTGTTCTTTTGATCTTATTGAGTTTATTTTTTATGTAATCCAACTGTCGATTGAATTTTTCATGCGTGGATTTTGTTCAGTAATGAATGAGTTTTTACGTGAAATAATGCTAATTACCTTCTTCATTAATTCTAATTGGGGATTCTTGTCAAAGAATTGCTCGAAACTTTTGAGAGGTGAGGTAATACTAGATAATTGGTTGATTTGTTGTGGGTAAAAGAGGCAGAATGTTTTATTTTAAAATTAAGTTTATTTCATACTTGGATTAATTTATCATGAGGATGTAATTGAGACAATTTTATAGTATAAAGTTTGTCATTATTCATTATGACAACTTTTATTATGACGATACATGCTAGAAATTGTAAGTGTTATTGAGGCTGAATGAATTTGTTTTAGATATTGAATTATATTCTGTGGATAAATTTTTAGTAGTTATTGGAGTAACAAATTTTTAGGTAACAATAATGTGCATTGACTATAACTTATAAATAGAAATAGAATGTAAATATGAACCTTTATTTTACGCATATACAAAACAAGGTGATCCCGGCTAAACACACTAAGAAAATTGAAGACTTTCAACCATCACGAAAACTTCAAGCCTAATAATTAGGGGATAAATGTACTCAGGGCCGAGGATGAATATACTTTGACCTACATACCACTTAAGGAGGAGACGACCTCAAACTACCACACTGGCACCAATCCCCTAATAAATATAATGATGGATAGCTAATGGAGACTAATGAAAGATTAGGGTGGATTAACCACAAAAAAAAAGCTCTAAAACGGAACACACCTATAAATTATAGGCTGGCTAGGAATAAGGGTTAATCTAGTTACTATAAATAGATATTATTCAAGTGTCATGACATCCATCTAATTATTACAATATTTATTGTTTAACATATTGTTAACTTGAACGTCAAAGTGGCACTGCAAGCTCCTTTACCAAAGACTCTTGTTTCGAGATCAAGGTTGGTAAAAATATTTAGATAAGGAGGCACAAAGACACTTCAAGTTGAAAGGAGTGCCGATAGTGAACACATGTGAAGCATAGCACACATCATAAGATCAAGATATATGTATGTACATGGTGTCTACTAGAAATATGGCAAGTAAGGGAAGGATACTTGAGATTGAGGTACTAGGTGGTGGTTCTAACCAAATGACAATGCAGATGGAGTTGTAGGAGTTGGTTGACTTAAAAAAATGAAGTGCTAAAGAAATGGATGTGCTACAGTTGAAAACTACCAAGAAAAGGAGGAAGTTCAAGGAAGCAGAGGTAGAAAAGAGTTAACCTCAATATACTAAAACACATCTAACATATTTACCTAGAACATACGTTGAGACCATGGAGGAAAGCGCTCAAGGTACAAATCAATGCATAAAAATGAAGTGTCTTTTATTGTTTTTGTTTTTAAAAGTTTTTCATTCAACGCTATTTTATAAACTAATTGTTTAACTATTGTTGCAAACTGTATAACTCTTATAAAATAATATTAAATACTACTTGTGAAAAGGTTTAAAATATTATTCAAACTCTCTCTCCTTTTTTTAATGTTTTATTGTGTTTCATAGAGACCATATGTCGAGCTGAAACTAAACTGCATGGCATGAAGAAGATCGGTAATTAAGGTGTGTTCGAAGGAGGATTTAGAAGTCAAGCTCAGGCTACTCAAACAACTTGGTCTGTGTACCTAGACACAAGGGTAAGTAATCATATGTACAAAGATAAGAGTTTCTTTAAATAACTCGCCAAGGTGGAGGCCTAATTTGGAGATGACTCTAAGGTAGTTGTGAAAGGACGTGGAACAATATAGTATACCCACTTTACACCAATTGGACGAACACTTGTAGGTAAATTTGTCAACTTCCTTGTTTCATTTTTTTCAATTGAGTTTATCTCCTCATCCATAGCTTTCTTTCATCTTTCATCAAGCACGACTTCAAATTTTACATCTTCTGCACTTGTTAACAAACATGCTACATGTACCATATCAATGGAGTTATTCGAGCTCTTGCTAGTCATATCTTGCTTCAAGCACCTTTTCTGGAAGATCTTCAGTTACAATTCACAGACATGTCTATTTCACCGAGTCTCTCTTCGAGACAGTACCCAGATCGTTACGCATTTCGTGCGGGTCGGAACTTACCCGACAAGGAATTTCGCTATCTTAGGACCGTTATAGTTACGGTCGCCGTTCACCGGGGCTTCGGTCAACTAGTTTTTTCTTTGTTTTTACCTAGATTACTAGACAACCATGCTTATCCTTTAAATACATTACATGGTCTTTCAATAAAACCGAATTACCTTTTTCAATTATCTGACTCATGCTTAAAATATTGCTCTTTAGCTCGAGAATATAGTAAACGTCCCTAATCTCTCCTACTCTTCCATCCTTTTACGTATGCTGGATTGTTTCATGCCCACCTCCTCAACCTTTGATTTCAAGCATGGTCCAACATACGAGTTCTCCATCTTCAACTCTGAGATCTTTGACGTCAACAAAATCCCCATCTCTTCTTCATCTTCTTCTTCTATAAGAAGGTTTCTTTCACTTTTCTTATCAGCTCAACAAAATTTAGCAATGTGACCAGACTTACCACAATTGTAGTGCTTCCTCGATCTGCACCCGTTTGCATATTGACCATGTTTGCCACACTTAAAACACTCCACTCCTGACCAATCTCCTCAGCCTTTCCCTTGTCCTCGACCACGCCAATTCTGTTGACTGGTTTGCTCTTCATTGTCATCCTCAAAATTACCTCGGCCACGTCCACCTCGTCCTTGGCTTCCTCGCCTTCTACCGTCAAGACTTCGGCTTTGAGTATTTCGAGTTCTATTCGAGTCAAATTATGTTTGTAGTGCTTGATCATCACGTTCCCTCTTTTTCGAGTTCATTCATTTTTAATTTAAGTTTATTTAACAAACATCACGTTCATCGTCAATCATGTGTGTTAGTTCATGCAACAACCTCAACACCATCACTGGGAAGCCGTGAAAAGGATTCTTCGATATATAGTTGGCACCAACACTCATGGTTTTCTCTTCACTCCCTTTTTGCATCTTCATATCAAAGGCCTTTCTAGTGCTAATTGGGGTCCAATTTGGATTATCATTAGTCCACCTCTAGTCATTGCATCTATCTTGGTTCAAACCTCATATCATGGTCATGCAAGGAGTAAAAGGTTGTGTCTCGCAGTTCCATGGAGGCAAAATACCAAAGTCTTGTTGCAATTGCAACTGATGTCAAATGGGTTCTTTCCTTTCTCTTTGAATTACATCTCTCACATCCTACTCCTATCATCTATTCAGGCAATCAAAGAATAATTTTTCTTATACAAAATCTTATTTTTCATTCTCGCACCAGACACTTTGAGCTCAATTTACATTACATTTGTGATTAAGTATAGAAAAATCAACTCATGGTCAAGCACATTCCAACCATGTTCCCAGTAGCTGATGCATTTATTAAGTTTATCTCTGGTGTCCCTTACCTAAGCTTTCGTAGTAAACTTAAGATAGTTTATATACATTACCCATCTTAAGTTTAAGGAGGCATGATAACCATTATAACAATTTTACATAAAATTGTATCATTGTTATTTCTGTTACGTTAGTTGCATGACCTTTGTTTTTTCTATATATAGGATAGTTTTTCCTCTCTATATAAGAACTTTTCTCAATCAAGAAATGACAAGTTCCTTTCATCTTTTAATGAGTTTGAATTTATCCTAGCAAGATTTGTTGTTTATTAGCTTGACATGATGGATTAAAAATTCTACATCGACTAAAGATAAAGTCAATTTACAATATATAAATAACTATAAATCTTACCTTACAAACCTAATCCTTCTCCTAAAGACATGGACATTGACATCAACATCTAAGTTCCTACGGTTACACCGTTAACATGTTGGCTATTTTAGATTTACCTCAATATTTAGCCCTTGTTCGTTTGAAGGGATTGTACTGTTCACTCAGATTTCCGGGTGAGGAATTAAGTTGTCTTTGGTGTTCGCTTGAGAGGAAAAGTGACGATGGGCGAGGACGGATTTGCAGGATGTATAGATTTTGGGTCACCCGCGATGGAGAAGAGATTTGCAGTGATTTATGTTAAAAAGTTATGTGTACCCTCGTCGTTTTATTAAATTTCATCCCAGTTTTTCACAAGAGCTTCCATTCCACAATGAGAAAGATGAAGACCTAACGAAGAAGAAAACCCATGGCGAGAAGGCAGAATGCGAAACCAGAACTGTCATCCTTTGCGGGCAACGAACAACGACACCATCGCGCCATCCATTGTCCCAAGCTCTGAAGGATCTCGCCGTCACTGTCGCCGCTGTTGCACGAACACGAAACCCCATGGGTCACGCCTCTGCCGCTGCGTCGCACCGAACGATCGCTACTGCTGCGCTGCCACTCACCCCAAAGTTGTCGCCAGCTAGACAAACTCTGCCGCAGTGCCACCGTTACAAAACCAGAACGCGGACCCCATGATTGGTTTGGAAACTTTCATGCCATCTCCACCACGACAAAGAATGCGTAGGTAGAATGACGAATAACACATGTGTATGTTTTTTAGGTTTCTGAATCATTGTTGAGAAACATTTAAAACAAAATGATGAAGAACACAAGTGGAGAAAAATTATTGTTTGCATGACTTTGTTATACCATCTGCCTTTTACCAACATTGAAAAAGCAATAAAAAAGTAATAAATTTTATTTTATTTTTTAAATACCTTTGGATGCTATTATTAATTAATATTTCATTTATTAGAATTATGTGAATAATTAATTAAAGAAATAAAATATATAATAACTAATTACATGATTTTATTTTTACTTAATTAAATATCCTATTAATAGTAATAATTAAATAACACATAACTATTTATTTTACTTAAATACAATTTTATTTTATTTTCAAAATTAATTTATATTTTTTTCTCTCTTATAAAAAAAATTATTTCAATATACTAAATAGCTAATCTTATTAAAAAAATTATTTGAATTTATTAAATTACAATTTTTTAAATTTTAAAAATTAATTTTTATTTTTTTCTTTATAAATATTTTTACATTTAAATATAACATTAATAATTATCATTTTATATTACTTTAATAACTAGAAATATTTTGGTAATTTTTAATTTATACCAATTAAACAATTTTTTTAAATCTGTCACATCAATCAAATTACACTAATTTTTACAAATTTTATTTTCAAATTTATTCCGAATTACTCACAAATCCACTCAAAAAAATAAAAAAAAAATTACTCTCAAATTCAATCAAATCCATTCAAATCATCTCTTTCGAATCAAATTATCTTCCTTAAATCCCTGTATCAAAGCATTAGTGTTTAGATCAATATATAGGCAGCAGATAAAGAGAGACATAAGTACACCTTGATACTGCAAAATGTTGTTAAAATGGGTCGAAGATTTTGTACAGAACAAGTGAGAAAAAAAATGTACAGAACTGATTTTGCATGTGCATAACAAAAGACTGCAACTGAATAGCTGTCACATCTCATTATATGCAGCACATGTCAATGGGGGAGACATTTATGGCCATTTGAGTTAATGTTTTTTATTTGATGTGATAGAGAAACAAAGTAAACTACTCTATTAAGATCACTCATTATTTTAATTGAATTAGAAATCAAGTCATGCCTAGTGAAACATGAAAATCTTTTATAAGATATTCTAAACTATTCAACGTTATAAAATAATATTTTAAACTATTCAACCATACAAAACAATATTCTAGACCATTCAACGATACAGTAGTGATATCAAGGATTTTTTAGATATTCTAATAAGATTATATTATTCTAATAAAAATATGGTGTATGTTACATGTTTTAAGTGTTTTGATGGCATTATTAGATAAAGATATGTCAATACAGAATGGTTAAAAAGTAGTTTCTACACATCAATGTTTTCAGGCATCATCCTAATTGGTGTAGTTTTGAAGTCAAATGCATTTATGTTTAGATCCAAAACTTAGTTGAAAATCCACGTTACCTCAAGTTTAGGATTCTTAACTTAGTAAATCCAATATCTCACTATAAGATAAAACCCACAAAAATATATCATAACTTTAACATTTTCTTTTTTTTATTTCACAATCTTAAATGTCAAGGTTCAATTTCTTTTATCATTCCCAACTCTCTTTAAACACATTTATCCAAAATATATTATTATTAAAATTATAAACATTATAACATTGTAGTCTTCTGTTAATTTTGGTTTCGATTATAACATATAATTAGGTATTAAAAATAAATTGTTAATATCTTAATTGTGGTCTTTTAAAGAAAGGAACAATATAATATTTTAATAATAAAAAATCAAATTATAAAACATAATTTTAATAAAGAAAGTTTATTTATTTTTTAAATCATCATCTCCTTAAATCTTCTTTTTAGATTTTGTTTTTCTACCCTCTCTTCTCAATTTTGATCTCAATCTTCATTTGTTTGAAGATTAAAAATTGTAGAATTGTTCTTGGTGAGGAATTTTAGAAAACCATTCAATCAAAGAGTTAAATAAAGTAAGTTTTCGTTTTGTCTTTTTTTAGCTCTTGGGTTACATATGAGTTCTAAAATGATACATGTGATTCAAAGTTGTTCTTAATAAATCTTAAATCTTTATTGCTCTATAATTATGATTTTATGCTTATAACTCTAATGAGGATCTTGAATCAGTTGTTTAGGTGATTTTATGTTGTATAGAACTCGAAGGAGCAACAATGTGAGAAAAAAAGGATTGGTGTATCTGAAGTAAGAGATGAACTATTGAATTGATTGATGCCATTTGATTGCACGGGAAATCATTTGATTCTTTTTTTCTTTCAACTTTGCTTGCTCATCCACTATCATTTGCCTCAATCTTCATATTTAATTTTATAACATTTTTCGATTTGACGCTTCAAATGGGAACTGTCATATTTTTTACTACCAACTATGTATTTTTGGTTGCAACCATTACAACTTGTCATTTCCTTTCCATCATCACTAACCCCAATCCTAGTAAAATATTTCCAACAATCAAAGGTTATTGACTTATCCTTTTCTTATTAAGTTGAACACTCTCCTATTCATCTTCAACCTTCTTCTCAGTCCTTTTGTCATTGACATCAATATTCAGAGTATCTTTAGTAATTGACCCATTCATAATTACTAAATCCTAAAACAGTAACACAAATTTATTCAGTTTAATGATGAAAAATAACATAGCTACTACTGTAGATGAAATTGAGGAAGACAGAGAATAAATATTGACCTTAAACAAAGTGATGTTGTGTTCTGCAATAATTGAATAAGAATTGTGCCGAACTGTTCGCGTCTTCTATGATCTGGAGGAAATGAGGATGGCACAGGAGTATGGTTCTAATCCAAAGAATGGAGGAGGTTGTGATATTCCAATTTTATAGAAAAAGTAAATGAAGTGTTCTTGCAGACGAAACAAGTTTCTTATTTAGGTTTTTTTTAATGGTATCAGATTATCAAGTTAGACTGAACGGATTCTGCCAAGAAGACGAGTTGAAGAAATGGTTGTGACCCACTTCTTTTAGTTGAATTTACATATTAGCCTATTAGACTCAACCTTTTTTTCACTCATTTTTTACACAACTTTCATGGTGGTGGTTCCGTACAAAGAATAGTCTCATATATGCCTAATCATTTTTGTCTCTTCAATTTGGATATGAGCAAAATAAGTATTTTACTTTTTTATATAAGCGATATTCACGTGGTGGCATCACTCATTTTCATTTGGCATTTCAATACTCTTAATTGAACCTTCTAGAGGGAGCGGGTGTTTGGTTCAAAAATTGACCATATACCCTCCTTTTTAAATTATTTTTATATTTAAAGTATAATAATTATAATTTATTATCATTGCTATATCCGCAGTCTTTACATTATTGATAGAAATTTAAGAAAGTTCATTTTGGATTTGCCGGTCAAGTTTTAATAAAATAAATAAATTCATATTTCTAATTTATGGGAACCACCGTACTATTGGAATCCATTTGAAATCACATCTCAACTTAATTTTAGGTGGTCATAAGCTTTCTCAAACATTAAAAAAATAATTATCAAAATGTTTATATTTATAAGTGTAATAAATATAATAATAATTTAAGGAATTACATCACACATGTTATAACAGATTATTTACTATTTTAAATGAAAATATAATAATTTTAACCAATTTATTAGTGTTGTATGGGTTTATTCTTCATGGAAAGGAAAGTCGTGTAAAAGATTCAATGCCTGGTTGGTTTTGTAATCAAACCATTTGTATCGATGGTTGCCTTTGAGATATTACGAATTGTTCAGGATTCCATTTTGATAAAATTCCCATTAAATAGAACAACTTCATTATAATTTGTTTTGATAATAAATATTAACACATTTTATTTTTAGTATAATACAAATAGTGTTAATATAAAACGTTAAATTTTAATGCAGTTATCTCCAAAAAAGTAAATAATTTTACAAACAAAATGTATATAAAAGAATCAAGGATCGTTTAGAATTTTAGAAAACACAGAATAACTATTACAAACTAAAGAAAATTATTATGGGTCATTAATGTTTTCACTAAAGGTGCATCAACATCTACCCTTCATATGTTCACGTCATAAAATAATCATCACATAAGAGACAACACGGTAAACTAGTATGCAAAAAGAGTTATTCTAAAATAATTAAAATATATCAAATATAAGTTAAACATGGATTAGATACAATAAATCATATAGATACACACAAACAGTTGACAATAGGTTCAATTATCTGGATACATGTCGTTAACATTGAGCTTCATTATAGACATGCACTTGTAGTAGCATTTATGCTTTTCATAAACAAAGAGATTATCACTCTACTACCCACAAAGTTACTCCCTTTCGTGCCTAGGACCTAGCTAATTGTTTAGTGGCTAGGACCTCCTACGACTCTTACCACATAACTCATTTTGTTTTATTTAAGTGTGAATAGTTATTAGAGTTCAGGATACCTCCTTACTAACCTCTCATATGTCAATGTATACACTGAAGTTATCACCCTAAAGAATTTCTCCTTGAAATTCCTTCAACACCAACATTATACATGTCCACAACCATATTATCACTTCAATCAGACTCAATAATAATCATAAACATACATAAAGTCTGAAATAAATCTATCTTAATTAAATAGCCAAAGAAGAAAAACATATCCAACATACAAACTAATGTCAAACCTTTCGCAAAATGTGGTGTGATAGTTCTAATGCTCATTGTCATCCTTCTTGCAAAACGTTGCATTCAATGACACTTTCTAGCCCTCAGTGTCCTAGAGCTAAAATTCTCTATACATGCCACACAAAGATGACGCTCAACAACACCCTAGCACCACTTGACGTTAAACCATTCGCAAAAATTGGTACTTAGTAATACAATGCCTTGGAGTTCATTGGCCTGCAACGAAAACTGGTGCTCAACGATAACCTAATACCGCTTAATGTCGTATCAGTTGACAACAAATGCATTTTGTGATTTTAAGTGAACTGGGACTTGATCAATTGCTCAAATTGGTACTGTTTTTCTAGTGAGTTGGTTAAAAACAATTTTTACACATTAAAAATCATACCAATTTGCTCAATTACCTAAATGATAAATCCTCCCAGTCACACAAACCAAGCAATAATCAACCCCAAACCAATCATTCAAACCATACAAATCAATTTAGTCACACACATTAATCAGTTTAATCAACATGCAAAACATCATATTTATCAAATTCACACACCCCAAAACAACTTATTTCCATTACCTGACCCAACTGCTCACAAGACCCTAACCAACGAAGCTCTTCCAAACTTACATGATGTTCTATCTACACATAGAAACATCACTTGAAGGATCAAGACATACTGTTACGACCATTGATTAGTAAAGACTCGTATAGATACTAAAAAGATGCATGCAAGTGGAAGAAGACTTACATGCAACATATAGCAAAAAGGGTTAAGAAAAATGTTAAAACTCAACTTACGCTAATAGAGAAACTAATTAGTCTAAATTGAAGAACTTGCCGCAAAACATCAATCATATGATCTTAGTTTTCCAATCAAACATGCAAAGAGAAATAAATCTTAGAAAAAAGTCAGAAAAGTCTAGAAAAGTAATTTCTAGAAGGATTATGTATTTTAAAATAATAAAACTCATTTATAACAAAAATATTTATATTAAAACATTTTAATATTAAAATAATCGAGTCTCATTATATTTAAACCATTATTATTTCTTAAATGTTATTTTTTAGGTTTTTACTCTGATAATTTTATTTAAATTTTATTAATGATTAAAATAATTAAATATGTGTTTAATATTTAATGGTCAGACATATTTATTAAAAAAATTATTATTAATATGTAATTAATATTGAAGAGATTTTCTACTTTTTATTTTGAAAATTTAAAACTTTTGGAAACTATTTTAAGATTAACTTTATATTATTGTTAATTTTATTCCTTTTAATAAGTACAGGTGACAATTAATACAAATTAAACCTGCATTTAATTATATGATCAAATTTGTTATATCAAGTAGTTTTTTTATTATACTAAAAAAAATAACAGTTAATGCATTGACCAATTATTTACCTTTAAATAATTTTTAACAAAAATAATGTACATTATATGTATATATAATAAATCTTATCGTAATGTTTTTTTATCGACTAATAATAATTATCTTGAGGTTATAATAACATAGTTTTGATGAAACAAAAATTATATTACATTAAAAAAAAATAAGGTTTAATCATTTCGAAGGTTCCTATTTCTGCAGATTAGTATCAATTGGGTTATCGTATTTTGAGAGTTTTCAATTTGGTCCCTATTTTGGTAAAATTGAGTCAATAATGTCCTTACCGTTAATTGTTATGGACAACATTAACTTTCTTGCGATGTGGCATGTTGAGGTATCCTTTAATTACGACGTGGCACAATATGAGGTTATTATGTGGATATTTATATCATTTTAAATTTTAAAATAAGCGGGAAGAGCATAGTCGGTGATTGACGGCAAAGACGACGAGAGCCCGGCGAAGGCGCGACGAGGGCGCAAGGGCGCGTTTCTTCTTCTTCCCTCTGTTCTGATTCGCGGGGCAAGGAGGAAACTTCCTTCCCCTCTTAATTTTCTAATTTTGATTGGGTTTTAGGGCTTACTGTTTGTTATCTGATTTTTGCGAATTGGCACAATATTTCTAAATTTTTGGTTATTAACTTTCTTGTCCCTTTACTCTTGCGTCTACGCCGCTGTGGAGAAGGTGAAGGACTCGCGACCTGCTTGCTCCACGAAGGCGAATTGCCATGGATGTGCTTGCCATGGAAGAAGCGACTCTGAACGGCGTCCTCGCGCTCAATCGCGATTGCATTTTCTCTGATTTTGGGTCTCTATGTTTTCTCTGGAAGGTGCGAGTTAATAGTGGTGAAGCAGTTTGCGTTTCAGGTTTGCTAGAGCCGCAATTGAGAAACCATGGTTGTGCGATTAGGTTTTCAATTTAGGTTTCTGTTGTGTTTTGTGGATCTGCAGGTCTGGCGAACGGAAGAACTTGCGATTGGCACTTTCACAGCGATGCTTGGTGGCAATTTCTGGTATGCAAGTCTGATGGCGAACTTGCGGTTTTGGTGGAGGTTGGTGGTGCTGCTGGCTCCTAGCGACGAGGATGGTTGCATGATGGTGGTCATGGTGGCGGCTTCAATGGAGTTGATGTGTGATTCACGTGGCTGCCATGGAGAAGATGATTGAGTAGATTCTCGCGCGAGAAGTAGATACGTGATTCTAGGTTCTGTGGTTTGATCTTATGCAGGTTGCTTGCGATTGACGAAGGAGGAGAGTGACAAAGGACTTGCGACGGCCATGAAGGTTCACGGCGAAGGTTGAGGGGACGGCTGCCGGCGAGGATGGTGGTGGCAGCGCATAGTAGCTAGGGTTTGGTTAACCTCATACTGTGCCACGTCGTATTTAAAGGATACCTCAGCATGTCACCTCGCAAGAAAGTTAACGTCGTCCACAACAATTAACGGCAAGGACATTATTGACTCAATTTTACCAAAATAGGGACCCAATTGAGAACTTTCAAAATACGAGGACCCAATTAATACGAATATGAAAAAAATAGGACTCCGAAATTATTAAACCAAAATATAATATCTACACTCTTAACGAGATATTAAATTGACTCTTATAGATAAAATATGTTAATAATTTAAAAAATAAGACTTCATTAAAATCGTTAATTAAATTAATAAAATAAATTTAAATATAATAAAAATGTAAAGTATATCATTCAACATATTTTAATAATAAAATTTAAAGTAAATATGAAATTATATTTATAAATAAAAGTCATACATTCATTTCTTGACTTACAATTTTTATATTTCAAAAATATTAGGAGATTTTCTCTAATCAAATATGGATTTGTTTTCATTATCAAATTATGGTTCGTGAATAACATTAATTTGGATTAAATGAGTAAAATTAGTTCTATCTAAATATTTATATTGTTTTTCATACTCCTAAAGAAATGTTCAAGAGGAGATATTGTTGATGTGGGGTTGAATTTTTGAAAGCTTTATTAAGTTGTTGAAAGAGATTTTTAATAGATTGTTGACATAAAACATGTTTCAACCTAGGTAAGAGTTAATGTCAACTTTTTATAAATTTGGTTGTTTTGTATATGAATGTAATGAACTTTGACATTACAGGAGTTCTAGGATGAAGTGGTAAGTTGGTTTGATTATATGTTTACATTTGTTCTATGGATGATTTAGAAGTACAATAAATTTTGAAAATGTTAGAGAACACTTATAAAAAATTGTGTAATTTGAGTTAAGAGTTGTTTTTATGTTTAACGTAACTTAAGCTCATGTAAGGCCTAAGTAGTGTATTTAATTGCATTAATTACCTTATCTTATTCAAACAACGTGTGTAGCTCAAGCAATGACTTAGAACATGAGAGAGTGAAAAACCAAGACAATTTATTTTGCATTATTTTTTAGCAATCAAGTATAATGTTAAGACAATGTATTTATGTCTTGATGTAAGAAAGTGTGGGACATATGGTTGTAGATGAAAGTGGAAAAAAATAAATTTTTAGATGATATAATAATTTTATTTTAAAAGATTTTAACCATGATTATACTTTATATGATTATAAATATATGATACTCACAAATATAAATCTTGTAATAATCCGACTATTAAATAATTCTCTTAATTTAACCTACAATATTTCTTTTACTCAATAAAATTCACGAGTTTAAAATTAGTAAATATATATAAAATTAGACTTAGTTATTATTTTATTTTAAAAAATTGAGACAATCTAATAGTTCAGGTATATATACTTCAACTTAAACTTTTCTTAAATAATATAGCATTGTAAAAAAAAAAAAAAATCTGTAGAATCATCATCTGTTTAAAAAAAATATAAAAAAGTGTGAACCCATTATTTAATCTTCTTATAATTTTTTTTATATGTTCTTCATTTGCTTTAAAGTTTTCCATTTTCATATAGTTTCTATTAAAAACAAGTTTTAAACACATTATATTCAGATATTGTAAGTTAATAAAGGCTTCCTATTTAATTTATTATTTTGTAATTTTCTTTATCTACTTTATATGAGTATATAGTAAGACTATTAAAAACATAATTTTTGTTATGAGATACACAAAGGAATTATTTTACTAGTGACGTGAAACTACCATTTCTTAAATAAGTTGTACAAATTTATGGCAAGGTATTGATGCTCAAGGATAATGTTAGAAATATATCTGTAAATAGAAAGTTGTGTTCCAAAAGGATGTGTATAAATTAATACATGAGATTAAAATAACATCTAGCTAATAAATAAGATCAAAAGAATACTTACTAAGAAATATATCCCTAATTGTATCTTAAGAAGATGTTTATGAACTAATAAATGAGATTAGAAGAATATCTACTTAGAAATATATTCCTAATTGTAAATGAGTAATCTAGAAAAGTGATGAGTCGATATCATAGGAAAAGTTACAACTTAGTAATTTTATCAAATTGAAGTTCATAGTTAACAATTGTTCCAATATTGATTTGATAGAATCAACATAGACTTGCTTGAAATGGGACTTTTTTTTTATATAGGTAATGGAAGATATGTGTAGATCTCCTTTAACCTTTCCTACTTGGATACGTATTCACCTTTTATTGTGTTTGTTAGTAGCTTTGGGATTCTCGGATCAATTCGGTATATTTAGGTAAATATATCAATTATTGTAATTAATTTACAATTCTAATTTAAGAATCCAACATTTTCTAAAATTTAAACAACACTTCATTCGTGAATTTTGATCTCCCCATTAGAATCATTAAACTCAAAAGATCATATTCACTTATGAAGAGTTTAAAAACTTAACTTCCAAATTTGAAGAGTTTATCTAGTATTGAAATAGACATTCGGGGTAAAATGGTATTAGTTTGCATAACTGTAAAATGAATTAACTTGATTTTATGAAATCTGAAATGATAAATCAAATAGTGAAAATGAGCAAATCTAGCATTAGTAGAAATTATTAGGAATAACTTTTTTTTCACGCCTAGATATACATGGTTTTGATATTTGAAGTAGATTTTAAACCTAATTCAATCTCATAAAATCGGTTTGTAAGGTGAGATTTGTACATATTTGTATACTATAAATTAATTTTATCTTAGGCTAAAAATATAGGATCCAATAACTTCGCTGATATTTGGAACATAAACTTGTGGATCAGAATTAACTGATTATGTCCGAAAGGTTAATTCAAATTGATTTGACACTATTATTTTTGTGATTCACTGCAAAGTTATATAGATGTTAAGAACATTATTAGTTTGATACTATAATCCGAAGTATACAGTTAATTATGAAATTAGAGCGTGAAATGTACTTTTAAGAAAAATATAGTTGAAAATTTTAAATTACAAATTAGAAAGGCTTAAATCCTTAATTGGTCCCCATGTTAAGAGGGAATTTGCAGTTTAGTACCCGCTTTTAAAAGTGTATACACTGGGTCCCCATGTTTTGCAATTTATGTCAATTTAGTCTTATCCGTTAAGTTTGTTGTAACGGCGTTAAATGTTAAATGATGTGGCAAATAACTTATTTGTCGTGGCAAAACGATATTTTATGGCAAGACATGTATGAAAAAACATTTCATTACAATAGATGAAAGGCTTAAATGGTTGCCCTAAGACATTGATCTCGAAGGTTCGAAGGTCCTTAGGTGAAGGAGCTAAGGTGAAGGAGGTAAGCTGAGGTGGGGTTCCCTTTGTTGTTCCCTTCATTTGAGGTGGGTGCCCTAACTTAAGGAAGTTTTGTTGTTTTCTTCCCAGGTGAAGGAGGTGAGCTAAGGTGGGGTGCCCTTCGCTGTTTCCTTCTTGTGAGGTGGGTGCCCTAACGCCAACGCTGTTGTCCTCTGTGTTTGTGGTTAATTTTTGGGATTTAGGGTTGTTTTGTTGGTGTGGACGAAGCATTATTGTGTCAGGAGGAGGCAATGTCAATGAATCACTCTTCGTCTTGCTCATGGGGGAGCTGTCGAGGTGCTTCATCAAGAGGAATGGTTGGCAGCCCAATATGCTATTGTGGAGAGCTAGCCATATTGAGAGTCTCAAAAACTTGTAAGAACGAGGGCAAGACTTTTTGGGGTTGCCTTAATTACAAGGTTCGTTTCCTTCCTTGTGTTTTTATTTTCGGGTACAATTATTTTGGTCTTGATGAGATGTTTTTGGTTCGATGTTTTGTACAGCGGAATCGAAATGAAGAAGTGCGAGGATGCAATTTCTTCAAATGGTGCACTGAAGATAATGTAGATGAAAGGGATACTACAATTGGATGGCAAAGGAGAAAGATTATTAACTTGGAAAAATCAGTTTTGGTTTATCAAAAAAGGGAGAAGGTCTTAGTCTGGATGTTATGTTTGATGGGGTTGATTAATATCACATTTGTATGTGTTATGTTAGTTAAATTGTAGTGAAGAAGTTAGTTAAATTATAATGTCTTATGAATGAGAAACTGGTTGTAATGAGATTATGCTTGTAATGACATTCTACTCAATGAAGAAGTGTAATTTTCATTACTTGAAGTGTTTGTTACTTGAAATTAATATGGCTATCATCAACTGTGAAATTAGAGATGCCAAATTATTATGGCTATGAGAAGACAATTAATATAAAGAAATTTGAAATCTGAGCAGCCAAATCAATATGGCTATGACAATACAATGAATATAAAGTGGTTTGAAATTTGGGAAGCCAAATCAATATGGCTATCATAATACAGTCACATATCATCCAAAGTACTTCATATATGATCCAAAATACAGTCACATATCATCCAAAATATAGTCACATATCATCCAAAGTATAGTGACATATCATCCAATGTTAAGTGCAAAATACATGACAGAAAGCGACACTACTTAAAGTCAAAGTACAACAAAGATGTACTTAATGTTTGACACTACAACAATCTAAAGTGCTGCTGTAATTTGATCAGTCTGGGGTTCTTGAGTAATCTGACTTCCTTGGGTGGGGTGGGGTGTAGGTTCTTCTTGTTGTTGTTGACTTGCTTGAGTGGAGTGTGGTGTACCTTGTTGGTTCTGTTGTGCAGTTGCTTGTGGGCAATTAGTTCTTCTATGCCCAAGTTCTCTACATATGGAACATCTCTTAGGGATTCCTTTTTGTCCAAGTTGTGTATCATCTTTCTTTTGCTCCCAACTCTTCAGCCTTCTTTTTTTTCTTGGTCTTCCTGGCAACACCCGTTTTGGTGGAGGCAAAATGTCAGTATATGAGGTCCTTTGCCATAGATGAGGTCCATTGAGAGGGAAAATGATTGGATTGTAAGTTTCTTCATACGTGGAGGTTTTAAACCAAAGCGGGATGAAGTCTTCTGGATTCATGTTCAAAAACCTCATGGTTGTGATTGCATGACAGCAAGGAATTCCTGTTACTGTCCATTTCCTGCAGCTGCAGTCTCTTTTCTCTACATCAACCACATACTTTTCCCCTATGTTGGATGTATGGCAGATCTCAAAGATTTGCATCCCTGACCAACTGCAAAATGATAACAATCAATGTTAAATGAAACAGTAGTTGAATGCAAAATCATAAACAAGTGCATGATAGTAGTTGTCATACTTAGGTATCCAATATTTGGTTTTCTCTAACTCGTTCTGTATTCTCTTTTGAATTTTGGGGCAAATCTGACCTTCAAATTTTCTTATCTTCTTTCTATTGGAAGCCCACCTCTTCATCAGGTATATACGAATGTCTTCCAACATCGTTATGATTGGTTTCCCCCTTGCATCTAGGATGACACTGTTAAAAGCTTCTGAAATGTTATTGACAAGTGTGTCACAAGCTGGTCTTCCTGTAAATCTGGATCTAGACCAAAATCTGAAAAGATATGAAGTTAAACATTTGAAAACAAACAAACATTTACAACACATTAAAGAACATTTACAGTTTCAAAAATTGCCTTGGTGGAATGGCTATCAAGTGTTTGAATGCATCTTCATTAACGTCCTTGATTTGTCGCATCACTACTCCCATGCTTCAGGGTGTGTGGATGATGTTGCCTTCCATAGTAATTGTCTCAGAATTAAGCCACCAAACTTTTTCCTGAAATTTGAATATATGTGCCTGACACAAAAGCATTGGTCCACACTAGGCAAAAGACCTTGTAAAGCTTGCCTAAGTCCCTATCACAATAAACAAATAATAGAAGTAAAAAATAAAAGTATTGTTGATCTGACAGTAATGAATAAAAGTAATGAATAAAAGTACTTTCTTTCTGTTGATCTGACACAAATGTACACATTGAACAAAATCTCACACCTCCAAGATCATCAATTAACAATTCTAAAAACCAAGTCCATGTTTCCTTATTCTCTACTTCAACTACACCATATGCTAACGGACACATCTGATCATTGTCATCTCTTCCAACAGTAGTTAAAAGTTCCCCTCCATATTTGCCTTTCAAAAAACAACCATCCAAATGTATAATCGGCCTACAAGATACAAAGTTGTCCTTACATGCTTTGAAACATACATACATTCTCTTGAATATGGCCTTATCCTCACTTGGTTCTACATTAAGTTTAATTGTTGAGCCAATGTTAGATCTCAGTAACTCGTGTGCATAATCAAACAATCTTTCATATTGTTGTTCAAAACAACCATCAATGTTGGAGGATGTCATAGCTTTTGCCCTACTTGTTGTGGCCCTAGACACACCAATGTTATATTTTTTACAAAATTTATTGTGCAGGTTTTTCATATTAATATCCGGATTTGCTTTCATGCTCTTCTCTAACCTACTGCTTAACCATTTAGAGGTAACTAAACCAATATTGAATTCTCTACTGCATGTATGAGTGTCTACAATTTTTCTTAACTGCCATGTTCGTTGGGTACTCCTATATCCACAATATGCGTACCATGAACATTTCCCTTGTGAACCACAACATTTGACGCATATTCTTCTATTGTCATTCTTAGAAATCTTCAACTTCCTACCATTGTGTACTCCATAAGTTCTAATTGCATCAGTGAAGTCTATTTTTTAGGGAAGTATGTCCCTAGTTGCCATTTATAATCTTTCATACTTGAGGGCTCTGAGAAGACTCCAAAATCTCCATATCATACTGTTTCATGATCAGAGTCATCACTTATAACGCACCTTTGAACTTTTTGCAAAAATGCAACTTTCACCTTTTTGCTTCAAAGCATGACGACGCTGACGAACCCACGGTCCCCCATCGTAATCGCTCCTTCACCAAGCTTGTTGTGTCACCAATTTCCTTCGAAGAAACCAACCACTTCACCTATGTTCACAGAACCAACCTCCTCAGCAACCAATTCAACCATCGACAAATCCCCAATTTTAATATGACTTAACTTTTCCCTAATTTCCTTTCCCCAATTTAAAATCTCTAGCCTATTTTATTTTCTCAAACCTCTGTCTGC
Source organism: Vigna reflexopilosa (assembly GCA_027742785.1). NCBI lineage: Eukaryota > Viridiplantae > Streptophyta > Magnoliopsida > Fabales > Fabaceae > Vigna > Vigna reflexopilosa. The sequence goes on along the minus strand of CM050911.1, from coordinate 53,144,710 downwards.
CACATCAATTCATTTCTAAACGACACGTCACCTTTTGTTGCACACCTCAGATGTACACTCACTTCAACGTTAATTATTTTAACACTGTTAAAAGGATAGGACTAAATTGACACAAATTACAAAACATAAGACCCAATTTATACACTTTTAAAAACAGGTACTAAAGTGCAAATTCCTCTTAACATGGGATCAATTAACGATTTAAGCCAATTAGAAATGATGCTTTGTAGCGCATCTTTCTTTGGAGAAAAAAACACATGGCTTCCGTGTAATTTGCTTTAAATAATATTAAATTCAATCTGGCCTGATCTGACTATAATGTAATGAAAAAAATGGTGAAGTTAAGAAGAAGAGATCAAAGAAGGAAAAGATAAAGCGTAAGTAAGTAGAGACTCGCTTTCTGTCTATGCAGACTTGCTTTCACTGGTTAAGCCACGAGTGGAACTAAGTGACACTCGCGTGAGCCAAATCAAGAGACATGCGCCAGAGTGTGCGTGATTGCGAATCCAGCCATCCATCTCACTCATTCCCCACTCACTCAAACGCACACACAATGCACGCCCATGCCCACTTCCTAATTCTCTTCTCAAAAACTTCTTCAATCATATAGCATTACCCTTTCAGCTCCTTCCACACCTTCATTCTCACAAGGTTTGCCTTTCATTTTCATTCTTCACTCTCTGGATCCGATTCTCGATTCATATTCTTTTACTGAGAATCCTTTCTCTTCTCTCTGTTTTTTTTTTCTGTTTTACTCTTTTCACCTCTCTCTCCTGTCACTGCTTCATCAGATTCGAGGCCTTTATATGTGTGCTTCGGTCTTCGCATTACTCTTATTCTGATTCGTTTTACATTTTATTCCTTCTTGTTTTTGTCAGTCAACGCTGCCGTTTTACGCTAGTGTGTAAAACGGATCGGTTTGAGAAGAGAGAAAAATCAAATTGAGGTTGAAAAGGTTGACCTTCTTCGTGTTGGACTAGGTGAACGGAACGGAATTGGTGTCTTTTTTCGGTTTTGTCTTTTGTACCAATAGATCGGTCGATTTTTATATTTTATGTTGTTAATTGTACTCGGTGAACGAAGGGGCTCCGGGAAAGTGTATAAAGAATTGTTAGGTGTTTGGGTATGCAACTGTGCCGTGTTTTGGTTTGGTTGTGATTAAGGTGATGTAGGTAGTTGGGATTGAATACAGTGGTTTTGATTTGATTGTTATTGAGGGGAGTTCTTCTTTACGAGGGTTTGATTGTTGCTGACTTCCGGTTATTGTATTCTATGTTTCAACTTTCATGATTTTGTGTGGTTGTTGATTTTAGGCTTGAAGAGGAAGCGTAATCCTGAAGTTTTCTGCTGCAGGTGGAAGCTAGTGCATTTGGTGGACAACATGTTCCTTCTTAGAAGGCAAGGCCAAAATCAGCTGGAGAATGATTCCTCAAAACAAGATACAAAGGTATACCTATTTGTTAATTCAGAAGCTCCATATCAGATCTCGAAAAATCCCAAAGAAGAGTTCTAACAATACACTCTCTGCAACACACACTCTCTTGTTGATTGAAATTTTTTGAGAACGACAAAATAATATGTGGGGTTCCATGATTATGAAGTGGATCCCTCACGATTCTGTGGTTTTCAACAACTTTTAGCCAATAATAGAGAATACATCAGAGAACGTGTGTTAGAGAAAGCGTTTCTAACCTTTATGAAATTCCAAATACAAAGTTATTTAAGTCTGTATTATTTATGTTCATCGCAATTGGCATCCTGTAAGAATGACGGGAAATTATTAATACTTGTCTATAAAAAAGACATTCATGAATGCTAGCTTTTATGAGGACAACTGTAACACACCTGTAAACAGGTGAATGAACTCAGGGCTGCTGTTGGGCCCCTCTCTGGTCGTCGACTACTGTATTGCACAGATGCATGTCTAAGGAGATATTTAGAAGCAAGGAATTGGAATGTTGATAAAGCAAAGAAAATGCTGGAGGAAACACTCAAGTGGAGGGCAACTTATAAGCCAGAAGAAATCCGTTGGGTTAGTTTGATTTAACTGACTTTGTTGCCCACATGCTTGATTTGGTGATGCCAAAATTGAAATTGCCTATGATCATTTCATACTTATAACACTGATCCATGTTGTAAACAATTTGACGAATAAATGATGATCGATCACCATATCAGTATACGGTCTTGATGTTTATCATCTTGTTCTTACCTGTCTTGAGCTGACATAAGGTCCTTGTGTTGTTTTGTTTTTACCTGTGACAGAAGCAATTCGTTTATGTTATCCTTTACTGTATGGTCTTCTGCAAGATACTTCTCTACAATCTTTACTGCAAACATCTCCTGTACTTCTTTTTCTTGGAGCAGCATAATTCTTAGGTTATAAATCAATACTTCAGTACTAGATTACTCAATATAAGGGCAAGAACATATACATCTAAATGTTAGAATGTTGAGATTGAGTTGTTTCTTGTGAAATCAATTAAGACCATACATTAGCATCGTAATATATTTCCTATTCTCTTGTTTATTTATTTTCTATTTCATACTCCATCCAAATAGAGCATCAATGAAACCATCATCAAGTAACAGCCTGTTTATGAATATTGCCCTTTCATGTACTATATATGCCCTGTATTAACAATTGAGTAACTTCCTACATCCAGGCTGAAGTAGCACAGGAGGGTGAGACAGGTAAAGTATCCAGAGCTAACTTTCATGATCGACTTGGGAGGACTGTGCTTATTATGAGGCCAGGAATGCAGGTTTGTACAGTCATGTATTTTTAATAGGGCTTCTCTGTACACGACTGGTTAACTTAATCTGTCTAATCTGTTTTCTTTTGTTAGAACACAACATCAGCTGAAGATAATATCAAGCATTTAGTCTATCTATTGGAAAATGCTATCCTAAATCTTCAGGAAGGTCAAGAACAAATGTCGTGGTTGATAGACTTCACAGGATTATCAATGAATACAAATATTTCTGTTAAAACAGCTCGTGATATTATTCACATTTTACAAAATCACTATCCAGAAAGGCTTGCTATTGCTTTCCTGTACAATCCACCAAGAATATTTCAGGCTTTCTGGAAGGTTTGTTCTGCTGCCCTGCAAGTTATACTTCGCCTGCTTTTTCATGGCTATTTGGGAAGTTTGCATTGCATAGTAGTTGTTTCTATATTTATATTTTACTTTTAAAGATCAGGCAATACTTGGCTTAACCTTTTTTTCTTATGTTAATGTTAATGTGTTCTGTATCACTTTTAACTTCAGAACATCTGATGATCTTTATGTAATTGAATGTTCAAATCACCAGTTAGGGAAATTTTAGTAGGTTTTCAGCAAAATAAACTATACACTGTAGTTATTCTTGAAAATCAGCCGTGTAGGTAGTGTTGGTCTTTAATATGTTTTTCTTCTTAAGTTCTTTTGTGGATGGGGTCTGGGATCATGTAGTTAGCTTCTTATCCCCCCATCCTTCTCTTCTGTACTGTTTTTCTTCTTCACCACCTTGTCGTATTTAAATTTTTTCATGTTGGTTGACTTCTATGATTGTACTCTATTTAAGGTTGAATTTGAGCTTTTAACAGTTACCTTTTCCATTTAACAAATTTGAAGTTGGTCTTATTTTGATAGGCCGTGAGGTTTTTCCTGGATCCGAAGACAGTCCAGAAGGTGAAGTTTGTTTATCCTAATAATAAGGACAGTGTGGAACTAATGCAATCACTCTTCGACCTAGATAACCTTCCAAGTGAATTTGGAGGGAAAACAAGTTTAATGTATGACCATGAAGAGTTCTCACGGTTGATGACTGAGGATGATGTGAAAACTGCTAAGTTCTGGGGACTTGACCAGAAGCCTTTCAACCCTCCTAAGAAAGGGCATACTGGAGCAGAGGTGGCACCAGAACCTGTCTGTTCAGACAGTAGGTAGTTAGTTAGTTGAGGTAGTTTTTAAACTGTAGTCATTTATAAACTGTAGTGACTACATATCTGAACCATTAATTCAGTGGCTAATTTAAGGAGCCGAATAAGCGGTATTTTGTATCTTTCAACTTTTTAACCATATATGCCAATAGCTGCTATAGTACTCGACTTTTAGGTAACCGAACTAAAATTCAGACTATATATGTCAATTCTCCAATCCTGTGCAAAGTTAATTTCTTGTTGCTAGACTTGTCCTTATGCCTATTCAAGCTAGTACAAAGTAAACAAAAAATATTGATCCTAAACAGAGAAATGGATGGCAAATGGTTGAAATTTATTTTTCTTGTTCATTTGGATACGACTTAATGCAATATTTTAAATGCCGACTCAAATTTAAAATTATAATTAATTTGTTTTCCTGTCTATTTAAATCTCATCTCATTATTTTGATGCATTAGAATTTTATTAATTTTAAATTGATTTAAATTCATGTTTTGTACTTTATTTATTAGAACTCAGTTTTATATTAAAAATATTTTAAATTTTTAATGTTGATGTATTAAAATAGTGTAGAACAATTTTATATTTTTCACCAATTTAAATCAATGCCAAAATGCCTTTTAAATGAATTATTATAGAGATAGTGAATAAATGTGATTGAAAGATAGAAATTAAAATTATCTTTAAGTCCACGGTTACATTCTTTATAATATTAAATGATACATTAATTTTCTTTACTTTTAGAATAAAATAAAACATTTATTCTTTATATAGAACACTTAGAACATGTTTGATAAAAACTTGAGTACAAGCTAGTTGCTACCTTCTAGATGATAAGTTAGCTTCTTAAATTAAAGTGTTTGGTAAATTAACTGATAAATTAGTTAATGAATGTAAAATAACAAAAGAAATATGTAAGTGAAAGTTGTGTTTTTTAGATGAAAATATATTATTATGTCTAATTTTATATTTTCTAAAATAATTAAATTTTTAATAATTTTTTTAGATTTAATTAAATTTTTAGTCTAGTATAAATTTGGGTATTTTTAACTGATCTTCTTTTGATTTCTTTTGCCTATTAAATACTCCAAATTTATTATTATTTTTTATATAATAATATAATCTTAATAGAAAAAGAAATCGGTAAATACATCTATATTATTAAAATGCTTCTGAAATTAAATTCCCACTATAACAGTAAATAAAATTTTATTAAATATAATATGATTTTATTAATATTCTATTCTTAATAATACAATTTAGACTAAAATAATAATGACTTTTTCATTATCTCAATAACCAATTTAAATTATGATAAAAAAATTTACCAAAACAACTATTATATATATATATATATATATATATATATATATGATAAAATAATATTTTATTTTACGAGTAATATTGATTACTAATAAAATTGACTATGGTGTAATTATATATTTGGAAACATAGTATTTCTTTTGTGAATCTATTGGTTGGTGAGTTTATGGTTTATTTTGTGACAATTAGTGTAGCGTTGGAAATCTATTGAAAGCTAAGTTTGTGGCTATTCATGAAGGCTTGAATTTTTCACACTCTCATCACGTATGATGTGAAAAGTTGCCACTGATATAAGACTTTCTGAAAGAGAACTAACATCTTCAATTTGTTCTAAAAACTATTCTTTTGAAATAAAATCAAATATTAAGTGGTTTGAAACATTTTTTAAAATAATTTAGTTCTTACACAATTCTATTTTGAAGTCGAATTTAAAAGAATTAAATGTATTTTTAGTTACTATAAGTCAATGAATTTTTGTTTTTATTATTTGTTCAGTTTTCTAAAATTGAAAATAACTCATTTCTAAATCTCCAACGAAAGGTTAACTAACTATCACAAGTGTTAATTACTGGTGTTGTAAAATACTATTTCATAAGAAAAATCTAAAGATGAATTTAAGTTGTTTAAAATAAATGTTATTTAAATATTCTAGAATGAATGTTTTAAATACTTGTTTCAAAATTTAAGAGAATAAAAACCAAATAAAAATATCTTACATAGATTAAAACTAAAATTTGCTCTCTAAAATAAGTATTAAAGATTTATTATATAGAAATCTATTTAAATATAGTATAAATTAACTAAATCAATCAATTCAAACAAATTTTTAATTCATAAAAAAAGCTTAAAATCCATCATTTAAAATGTTCAATTTCACTTAAATTTTTTATTCGTCTACAATTCAGTTTTTTTCATTTGTAATATTGTATTAATTTTTCTACAAATAAAACTATTATATTAATTGGTAAAATTAGTCGGTCTAAGTGTATTTTAGATTGGATTTAATCAGTTTTGTTTTAAAATAAATAAATAAATACAAAAGAAAGGGAAATGAATTTTAATTATAGTCTTGTTTTAGATTTATAATTATATTATCTACTAAACAAAAAGGTCCCGTAGCTCAGTTGGTTAGAGCGTTGGTCTTATGAGCCGAAGGTCGCGGGTTCGAGCCCCGCCGGGACCATTGTTTCTTTTATGATAATTTGTTTTTTAAACTTGTACAAATACCTTTCAACAATTACATTTTTTTTTTTATTAATCTTGTTATTTTATTTTAAACTTTTACAAAATTTCATTTTAAACACGTTTCAAATGCACTAATTCATATAGGAAAAAACAACAAAATGATTTATTTACTTTTACAAAATTTCACTTTAAACAAGTTTCAAATGTACTAATTCATATAGGAAAAAACAAGAAAATGAGGAGATAAAAGATACCCTTGCAATGAAAAAATTCCTGGACAAACTGCATTACAAAATCTTGATGATAGAAAACACGGACCTAACTCTTCCCAACGAAACGGTAAACAACAACGCCAACCCTAGATCCATCACAAGGAGGATCAGTATGCAAAACATCAACATGAAAGTACTTTTTTGCCTTCTTAAAAAATGCCGATTCCTTCTTCCACCTTCTCATATGGGCCATCAAAAACATCATCTTCTCCTTCCGCGCACCTTCTGTTAGCATCATCAAACGCAGGGTTTCGAGCAGAGGCTCATAAAGATGATCGTGATACACTACATCTGACGCTACAATAAGATCGAAATTCCGTCCGATCGCTTCCACGTCATCACCGTTGCCCCACCTCAGAGGCGCAACTGTTAATTCCCCGCCTCTGGGCCTCACCACCCCCGCGTTAGCGTCCGCGTTGAATTTCAGATTGGGAACTACATGAGGAAGGTCCGTCAGGGTCACGTGGCCGCCAAGAGTTGCGGCGGCTACGATTCCAACTATGCCCGTGCCGGAACCGAGCTCGAGGATCCTGAGACGGCCGTTGAGCGCGGCGGAGAGAGGGCTGGATGAAGGGTCAGTGCGATAGCGATCGAGTAGGGAGACGAGAGAGGTGGCGGCGGGCCAGAGCTGGAAGGAGAGACCCTCGGAAGGTAGCTGACGAATGGTGAGCGTTGATTGAATCGAAGAGAGAAAATGGTTCTGGAGCAGGTGGTGATTGGGTGAAGGCTCGTGTAGGGTAGTGGAGGTTCCGTGTTTGTCGTGATCCTCTAGGAGGAGCATTGTGAAGGGGTTTATTATCTGGTCTTCCTCGTTTTCTTGAGTGGCCATTCTTTTCGAGCTGAGCCGTTGAAGTTTTTGACTTAGGTATTGCTCCACGAGGACGTTAGGGCAATTTTCTGCGTCCCCATTTATGCCCTTATATTTATAGAGAATTAATCTTGCTGTTTTTTATTTATTTTCTTTTTATCAATTTTATCTTTCAATTTATAAAATACTGGGAATTTTGCAGACAGTAGCGAGGTCACCGTTAAAGTAAAATTATTACAAAATTTCTTTAATTATGATGATTTAAAAGAAATCGCAGAGGGTCTTAATTTTATGACGCTTTTTCTATGTAAAAGTTAAATAATATGTGATATTTTTTAGAGAGTAAATTTGATTATTTCAAAATAAAAACTGTAATAGAGATAAAAACATAGTAGTTAATTATTTATTTATTAATTTAAAAGACAAACTTTTAGTTAAATTATCCATTGTATTTAATAGTTTATTTTATGTGTTATTAGTGTAAAAGAATTATATACTTATTCATAAAACTTTATATTGTTATCGTATTAGTAAATATGACAAAAATGAGAAAATGTTAACATTTATTGAATGTATATACAAAAATATTTATGCTAACGGTATACAGAAATGGTTTCGTAATTATTTTTAAAATAATTTAACCAAGTCATACTAAATGTTTTCTCGAATATATCATAGTGAAAAATTATTTAAAACTTCGCCTATTTATATCAAAGAAAAAGGCAATTACTCATTGAAGTTGACATTTAATTTAGACTTTTTAATAGAATTCTATTTACTTAATTAATACTTATCATTCAACATTTTATACTGTCAGCTACTTAAAACTAAGTTTTTTGTACAAATTTTAAAATAATTACGATCAAATTCAATAAATTTAAGCAGTTTTATTTATTCATAACAAGATTAAGGATAGTAATAGAAAAAAAAAAAACTCCGCAAATTTCATATATATTTTCGCTTACAATTTCTTTATTGCATAATTATTTTCTGGTCTATCTCTATGTGCTCCTTGGACACACGCTCTAATCCTAATACGCTGGCAGTGGTGTGGGCTTAAACGAGGCAACCAAATTATTACCAGTGAAAAATTCGATAAACGGTGCGTTTAAGGATTCCGTTCGTCTTCACAGTTTGCAGTAAGACCAAGGAAAACAGCGGCCATCGGCGATTGTTTTGATCGGAGACGGAGCTGGTATATACCGTTCACACTCCTATTCAATTTCAATTCAAGTTATTTTTCTATTTCACTGTCTCTCTAACTTTCTCCAAATCTCGTTTCGTGTAATTCATCGTAAGATTGCTTCACTTCCATATATCGTTGATACATTTTCGTGTGCAATGTAAGAAGTTGAATTTGAGTTATGATAAGAAAGGAACTCCATTATTTATGCATATACTTAATTGGTTCCAGAAAGAAGCAAGATGATCAAAGCAGTGCTGGTGATGAACACGCAGGGGAAGCCTCGTCTCGCCAAATTCTACGAATTTCAGGTTCCTCCGCTCTCTTCAAACCCTTGGTTTCTGCATTTCCATTTCTCATTTAATTGATGCAATTTTCACACTTTTTATTTTCTTTTTGTCCGGGATCAGCCCGTGGAGCAGCAGCAGGAAGCCATTCGCAATGTGTTTTCAGGTCTCTCTCTCTCTCTCTCTCTCATTCTTTAATTTTCTTTTCAATTTTGGTTTCCTTTTTCGTCAATGTTGTTTCTTTTTGTAGTATTATGCAGTAGACCTGAACATGTCAGCAATTTTGTGGATGCCGAGTCCTTTTTTGGCCCGGTACTTCTCTACTTCCTCTAAATTTGATTTGTCAGAGTTTTATGATCTGTGTATTTTAATTTTCATTAATTAGGCGTTGGAAAAAAAAATGAGATCAGGGCTTTTTCTTTGCAGTGTTTGTTGGCACAGTACTGATTAAAAAGATTGTATGGATTTGTATAGGCATATGGTGGTGGCAAGAGTAATAGCTAGGACTGAATTACCATGAACTTGTTTTGAAACTAAAGTTAGAAGGACTGCTATGATCGTAATTGTGAGTGTGCTTTTAGTTTATAATCGAAAACTTTCTGTTAAGTGCTGTGAGCTTGATGACCGACCGGCGTAGCCTGTGCTCTTTTGAGCAATTCTTTGGCTTGTTTGTAGTAATGCTGTTATCTCATCTTTATTCATTCGAGGAATGGAAGTATGGATTTATTATTGTATTCTTATGCAGGACTCTCGCCTTGTCTACAAGCACTTTGCAACTTTATATTTCGTGTTCATTTTTGATAGTTCTGAAAACGAACTTGCTATGCTTGATTTGATACAAGGTAGATTCTTATATTATCTAACTTTTACTGCATTGCATTAAATGTGAAAATTGAAAATATCTATCTTTTAGAGGGACGAGTTGCTGAATAGATTAATTGATCATTGTACTCAGTAATGGTAACTTATTGGTGTGCTCGGGAATCAATCAGTTTGTCACAAATGTCTTAAGAAGCTACGATGTTTGATTGAAAAGTGGATTAGTTTTTTTCTCTATTAATATAATTCTTATGAATTGGGAAAATTGATATCATGAAATGACAAATTTCTGAATGACCGTGGATAACAAATCCTGCTAAGATCTATCATAAAAATGGTGAATTTTAAACTTTGGTTATATATGATATAACTCAACGTTGCAATACTGGTTTTACCGTTCCTTGCATCAAAGTAATTTAGATTAACATTTTTAATACACATTATCAAATGCCTCTCAAAGTAGTTAATCTGTAATGTATGGGACCGATGCATAATTACAAATAACGTAGTTTTTTTTGTATGGGTGTCATCAATATGATGATGAAGGTAGAGATACAACCAATAGAGCTTCTTTATGGTCCGTAATGGGTTCAGGACTAGGATTATTGAAGTTAGAATTAGAGTATTGTTTGTTGTTCTGTTATTATAAAGTTGACTCTAAGCCTAATTCAACTCTACAAAATCTAATTATAGGGTGATATTTGTACTCACTTATATTCTGGAAATTATCTTTATTTCTAGTCGATGTGAAATTTTCAACACACCTCCCCCATGCTGAGTTATGTACATCTTGTGTGTGAGACTAGATATTTGTGGGTAGTCGAATAGCGAGTGGTATGATTAACTCAACAAACAACTAATCACTTTAGGATATATACTAAATGACTCTGATGTTATATTAAGAAGTAACTCAACCCTATATAACCAGTTAGTTACTTGTAAGGTAAGATTTGCATTCACTTATGTACAGTAAATTATACTTATTTCTAGTTAATGTGAGATCTCTAACATAGGTTTTGGATCTTTTTTAGTATGAACATATAACATATTTAATATTCAGAAACTTAGTTGAAGTTATAACAATAAAACCCTGGATTACAAGATAAAAATTCTTCTAGAATTTTATGCACATAGACTGTACTTTAAGTACTTCATACCTACCATAATCATCCTAAAACTAACTGAAATAATAAAAAATAAATACTAGAGATTATTCCGTGTGAAAATTACAGAATAATGTTAAAATTAATTATGATAAACCGTTTATACCTTTTAAATCATTCTGATATTTGGTAGAGCTTAATGATGTCACTTAATCCATGTATGTAGCGAACCTTGCATTGCGGGATATGACTTAGTAGTTGTCTTGCACCATAAGCATGTGAAAGAATACCCATATGCATACGCATCTACATTATAGATTTTTAAAGGGAAAGAAAAGAAATTTAATCCATGTTTCTAGGAAAATGTTGTGAAACCTACTTACACGTTGATACTAAAAACTCTTTTCAAGAAATCATGATTTGAATGTTTATTTGGGCTTAAATGCTTTTGTGGTCATTTTGCTTTTTTCACATTCTGAACTCTATTGGAGGTAATAGTGTTAAACGTTAACAGTCCATTTAACGTTTAAATTAGTCATTCTCTTTAACCATTTCAATTTTATATTGTTCCAAGGATCCTGGTGGGGTAATTATTTGCCTTATCATTATATATTATCTATTACATTCAGCATGACTATTATGTAGATATGCTAACAGTGTTTCATTACTGCTTCTGACATTGTTGTTAATTTTTTTTGTTTTTATTTGCTTATTTTGTCCCTTTCTGCCTTCAGTCTTTGTTGAAACACTGGACAAATGCTTCAGAAATGTATGTGAGCTTGATATCGTGTTCAACTATAGTAAGGTTGGATGCTTTGTGCCCTCGATTATGAAGTTTTCGTTCTTTATCTCAAATTGACTCTATGGTAATGTACCCCTGTATAAATATATGAATTAGAAGCTGTTACGATTTCGGGAAACATATTTTGCTGCATATATGATTTGCTGGTGTTTAATGCAGTCTATAAGTTTGACTCGTTGAATTCTCAAATATGAAGCAATTGACAATGTTTGACTTTGCACTTTTTATTCTAGATTGACAACTCCTTTATATCTTTTTTTCTCCATAAATTTTGTGTTGTTTTGGAAATGCCCTTCAATTTTGGGAATCAATTCTTTCTTTTGCTTAGTAGCTCAATAGTGATACTTCAACCTAAGCAAATCTGCATCTTAAATTTCCATTAATGTGTTCCTAAAATATTAGTTCATCTGCAGTTGCATACTATACTAGATGAGATCATTCTCGGAGGCCAGGTGTTGGAGACAAGTTCAACTGAGGTGATGAAAGCTATTGAAGAAATAGCAAGGTGCTCTCTCTTTCCCTTCTGGTTTTTTACGTGGTCTTTCTTCTTTACATAGGACTCTCCCCACTCTAGCCTATTACTTTCTCCAAGAATACGATGACTTTTCTCTAAACCTCCCCTTCTTTATTTGTAGGCAATTGTGCCTTATTTCTTCTACTATGTCATCCCGCCAAACTAACCTAACCGACTTCCTCAAAATTGTAGACCTCGCAATCTATCAATACTCCTAGTCCCCTTAAAGTTTCACCTTGTCCTCACCACGAATGGCTTGTAGCTGCCAAAATGAAGTTCCATTTGATGTTCAACTGATTAAAGCATGATTGATGACCAGGCCAGTTTGGCCCTGCAGCCCAAGAATAGATTCCACTCCTTTCAAGTCAAACACAAAACATGTAAACAGCTCCATACTCCTTTAGTTCTCTGTTTTCAATGTCAGTTTTGGCCATGAAACAGCATCAGAGGCTCTTTAATTAATTATACTGAGATCCCATGGCCCCCTTACGAATTACACTACTACACATGATTACAACTGAGGATTACCAAGATCTTCTACCTTATTTTACTTTTGTGGTAGATTAATTGTGTACTACCCAAACCTAAGACCTCCATTGTTGTCATTGGTTTAGTCCTTGGTTGTCCACTTCTGCTAAACATTGGGACTTCTATCAATTTTAACCTCCTCTTTGTAACCCAAAAAAAGATTCATCTCTGCCACTATGATTCTTGATATCGAAGAACTTCATTTTGTTCTGCTTTTCTAATTCTTTGTCTAGTATGCTGTTAGGTTGCTCCTAATTCTTGTAGCTTTTGAGCTTCTGGTTTTGTTCTCGTCATAACTTCATATCCTGTTATGTCTTCTTTCACCCAAGGTTCGTCACCCTGACTCCCATCACTTGCCTCCCCGTGCTCTTTCCCCTCTTCCTGTACCTACTTACGTTAATCAAAAGCATACCCTGGTTGGAATATTTTGACCAGTACCTTCACAAACTTCCACCAAGCATGGGTTGTGTCGTTTCCACGTTACTCAACCGTGGAGAACATTACCTCTAAGAGCCTCAACTTCCTCCGATTGCTTTTCTGCCTTTTGTTTAAGTGGCTTCAAAATACAGCTCTACCTGGATAACTTGCCAATAAATCTCCCTCTCTAACAAATGTTGGAATCATCTTCAATATTTGTAACCCACCCATGGCACCAAGATTGGAGCTATAGTGATAGCAATGATAAGACTGCCTCAGAATCTATAAAGAAAAAGAAAGATGTATTTTTTTTATCGATGAACACTAAATCCCAAATGTTGTGCCGGTGTGCTAGCAGGCTTAGGCTTGAGTTAGAAGATACAAAATGAATGATTTCCCATGAAAAGACCAAGATTCTGCCCACTATCAGACGATATAATCCCTGTCAAATGATAAAGATGATTTCTCTCTTGTTCTACCTACCCTCTTACGCTTCTATATATCTTCATGCCCAACTAACTAATTAACTCCCTCACTGATAGATACTTAACTGTTAATGGTATCTATCCAAGTGCTACGTCATTATAGTAAATAAGAAACTAAAGATGTTGCATTTTTCTTTATGAAGTAAATTAATTACTAGGTCCTTAAACTATTTAGTAATTTTTAATTCCTAAACTAAGAAAATTGTAATTGCATCGTTGTTCTTTTAATTTTTTTGTAACTTAATTAGTATTAACGATATAAAAAATTGGAAAAAAAATACAGATTTGTATAGGTTTAAAATCGTAAGAGACTTAATTAAAAATTACAGGATCAATGACCTAATCGTAATTTTTATTTTTTAAATTTTAAGACCTTATTAAAAATTCCCAAATAGTTTAGCAAATTATTTTTTTTATAAAAAGACTTTTGTCATGTATTTTACACAGATGGAATGATAATGAATCAAAATTATTTCTTTTTACGTATATTTCCGTATAACATTTTGTTGTTTATATGTATTTTTGTGACTGCATAAACATATATCTAAACGTGGTTTATTGATAAAACAGACTTGAAGCAGCATCCAGTGCAATCAATCTTGTTCCAAAATCTGTTTCTGGTTGGAGGTCCCGGTAAAATAATTTCAATTAAACCTCCGGAAGGTTGGGTCTACACATTGAGAGGGGCAGAAAGGTGAAATGTATCTATGTTTCTGGAAAGTTCGTTGGATATTGTTGTCTAGAACTCTGGAGTGTTCTAGAACTCTGGAGTGAGTGCTGCTAATTGATATACGACTGACATCCAGTATCATAATTGAGTTGACCATGGAAGCTACTGCCCATTGATCTAACGACACGGATCGCTTAGGCAATTGGTGTGTTTGTATTTGTGATTGATTCCCAAACCATGTCGATCAAAATAACTATTGTGTACATCTTTAACTGTGCACTCATTGTTCCCAGCTGATCCCAATTTCAGTTAATCTGTTTGATTTAAATTACTTGAGAAGGTTTTACCTCGTATAAAATTTTTCCTATATAATTCTTGATCACCCGTATCATGCAATATCTACTGAAATCAATGCATTGAAACCCCAAAAATCATCTCAGAATTACAAGTTCTAATTTTCTGAAATCCATGTCTAGTTCTGCATCGTTGTTATGCAGCTCATTCAATTTGATAAATAATTGTCTTGATTCTTCTATCTAATGCGTTCCAAATTTTGCAATAGTTACTTAAATAATTCCAATGGAAGAGCCATCCTTTTCCAAGCCAGTTTGCAGAAGTAACAATGTGGGTGTCATAATTCAGGATAACTCCCACCACTTAAATTCTTTCTCTCACATCTTGAAGAACTACGTGAGCAGCGTTACGTCCAGGTGCTCCCATAACTCCACCACCAGGATGTGCTCCACTTCCGCACAAATATAACCCTTGAAGCGGAGTCTTGTAGTTTGACCTTAGTCCCCCAATCAACGAAATATTCACGTAATTATCATGTAGTTGAAACAATATTTATATGATCAATTATACGTCAAAAAAAGAGAACCACTTTATATTCCAGGCCACTATAAATTAGCTTACCACCCCTTTGCAGGTCGCATGAGGAAAAGGGAATCCAACCCCATAGCACCATGGAATATATTCCCTCCTGCCAAAAAGAACACTTCAAAATGTTAACGGTCACAATGTACAAACTCTTTCTAGTAGAGAACATCGAGGGGTTGGGAAGCTCTGTTTCATTTATGGTTTCTCTTGGGTATCTCTTTTGTACCCTAGAAAAAGCTTTTTGGCTCGCACAAAAAATTTCAACTGCATATGTTGTTGTTTGGGTGAATATGGCTAAGTTACCTGTCAAACCGATTATCCTTTCAAGATCTGGTGGAGTCAGCATGTCATAACCAATGATTGATGTGCTGAAGCCCGGAGCATATTCATCAATCAACGTGAAGCATTTTTTTGCAAACGATTCCTGCATAGATTCAACATAAAATATTTAAAAAGTTTTAGCATTAAGCGGCCACCTACTCTCACAAGTTCAAGACTAACGTGGAACAAAAACAAATCCATGCACAGAAATGCATAAGATAAGGAAAAAAAATATGCAACTAGAAATCCAAAATAAACTGACTCTGTAATCATGATCTTGCCAGTCACCATCCAATGGTTTGTAGGGTGTATACTGCACAAACAGGTTGATCACATGCTTACCTATGAAGAACACACATTTCATTAGCTATATGTTATCAACAAAAACTTCCTCCAGTAAACTAAACATAGTAGGACATCCTTAAACACATAGTTTCAAGTACCGGGTGGAGAAATAGTTTTGTCCAGTACGGAGGGAATTGTCATCTCAATAACCGGTCTTCGCGATGGTGTTCCATTAGCTGCATCTTGACAAGCGGAGTGAATATCCTCCATGCTAGACATATTTTAACGGGCAAAGAAAACTGTCATGTTCTGAGAAGAAATAAGTTGCAACTGTCCATATTTAATAATGTTAAAGCAAATGTATATATTGATTAGAAAGCATGACCTGAATCCACAATAGATGATCTAGGATTCAATTTTAAGATACCTTTCTGAACCTATATGAATTGTGCCGACGTGCTGTGGGCCAGCATGAGGATGATCTAACTTGCAAGAACGAAATTCGGGCAATTTATCAACAGCTACATTTATTTTTGTTGTGGCCTGTTTCAATACATATTTTCCAAATAAAAGAATGCCAATTACCCATATTCTGTCCTGAGTACCAATGATTACTGGGAAAAGAAAATAAAAACCTATAACACCAAATCAAAATCTGTCCTTGCAGGTCTACATAACCGTTGCAGTCTGTCAAATGTCAATGACTAGCATAGAAATTAATCATACTTGATGAAAGAGGTAGTCTCACTGATTATAAAACTATCCTGGTCTGTTCTCTCTTTTTTTCTGGCCATAATTACACCAGGCTTGTCGTCTGATGAATTTTTGAAGTTTTTACAATAAATGTGATTTTTCCATTCATGAATTCTAGGCATTCTTCGTTAGCAATCAAATATAAACTGTACACATATTTTAATCTTACCTATTATTCTAGTTCCGTAACACAGTAAGATTGAGGGTATTAAAAATATATATAAACTGAGAAAAAGCAGTTAACTTACAGAACTGTAGTCGGAGTGCTTAATGGCACGGACAAAATCATTGGGGAGTACATCATTAGGCACCAATTCCTGGTTCATATTAGCAGATTCTATAAATTAATGTCAAGTATTGGAACAAAAGAAGTTAGTATTTGCAGCCAGTTTGAGAACTTACAATGAAAGTTTTGTATGGAGTTGCATTGGACAAAACAATTGAAGAATGCACTTCAGTACCATCAGCCAGAGTCACCTATATGCAAAGTCATATCTACAAAATTTAATTGCTAAGATCCACTATTAAAAATCCACTTGATTGAGAATTCAAATGTCAATAACAACACTAACCCCACAGAGAGTGCTAGAGTTTTCAATCAACAACTGAGACACCTATAAGAATACAGAACAGCTGGTTAGAGCCAAAGAGAAATAGAACAAGAAAAGGGAGAGGAGGGGCAGAGGTTAGAAACGAAACATTAATTCTCCTTCCTTTTTTCCCTTTGAAACAAACGATATCACAAGTTGGTATTTTAATTTTGGATCAGAAGAAATTTAATTAGTGAATAAGGTCCTGTCAACACAGGGAGATTAAAAAAAGAAAAGAGACAAAGGATGTGCTTGCTTCCGTTAAGGAATCTGCAAAAACTTTATTGGAGCTAATGTTGAAAACTAAAACATTAAGACCAGCCCAGACCAGCAATCATAACTTGGGAAGTAAAGCAATCTGAATTTCAAGTTTCATTGGGAAGATTTTGATGGCAAAAGAGGACGTTAGGATAAAAAGAGCGAACTTGCTTACAAGATTCTGCCTAGGTGGACTTTAACGGACTAATTTTTTGTACCTGATAAAATATTAATAATCTAAAAAATTAAATAAAATAGTAAAATAAATTATATATAAAAATTTAATAAAGTGTAAGTTTTAATTTATCCAAAATCAAGGATATATGAAAAAGTAGATTCGAGCTTAAACAACAGAAAATTTAAGGAATGGTGTAAAATTAGTTGAAAGCACGTGATTATGGGCTCATCAAATAATAAAATTAGAATATTAAAAACATAAAATAAGTTTTATATTTATTTATAAACAAATATTCCCTTTTAACATTGTTAGAGATTTTACATCAACTAAAAATAAGACCAATTTACTAGATGCAAACTTCATCTTATAAATCAATTTTGTAGGATAATTAGGTTTAAAGTCCACTTTTTAATAAACACCAATCTAAGAGAGAAAAAATTGTGTGGATGATATCACAATATAAGCAAAATTCATGACTAAATTCACTATACTTACTAATGTCATCCCCAAAGTACCATTCATTTGAATGAGATTCTATTTCAAATAATCATTTTTCTTTCTTGATATCAAGATCAAACCAATAAAGGAGAGTTTAGGAAAAAGAATCCTTATTTTTTAAATGATATTAATAAAGTAAATGGCAATTAACTTTCTTAACTAGCTAATTTTTGCTTAATTAACGCACAAATTAGTTATTTTATCATCCTTTCCCTGCATATTCTTCTTCTCGTAATAAAATTCTTATTTTATAATAAATTGTTTATTATTTATTACTCTTGTTGACCTTATTTCTCATACGATTGACAAGCCTTTTAGCTTGCAAGTTATGGGAAAAACTACTTTTTTAAAAGGGCAACAATATCTTCCTCTCTTCAGTGTCCAGAACGGCCTCTGTAAAACCAGAAGGTATTATTGAGTATTGAGATACCCTAGTGTTTCAATTCTTATTCACATTTGAACAACCTTCAATTAGGTCAATGATTATGGTCAGCTTTTCTTGCCTGGTTACTTCTATTTTTAATTAGAAATTTATCACAGATAAAAGTTAAATATTTTGATACCCTTGACCAGCCTGTGGCCTCTAGTTTCATGGTTTCATTTAACTTGGATCTTGACTAAATTATATTATTTTCTGGTAGTATTTAAAGATCCAATGGAATAAGGGCACAAACCTATCAGAATCTGCTTAGAATGTGAGAATTGTTGCTGTGCTTACTATGGAGGAAGCCAATTTGAGAGTTAATAGAGATTCTTGATTGCATACCTCAGCATCAGTCACAACATGCGCTCCAGCTTCAATAGCAGCCTTACCAATAGCCTTGGATACTGAGCCCATTCCACCTTCAACATATCTATTTGAAAAAAATAGCACGCTATTTACTCGCTTGTATGAACAATACAAAGTTATAGACAAAGGGTATCTAATTGATAGTTTGTGTCTCTCAACTATAATTAAGAAATAATTATTCAAAAGTGTTACGTAAGAATATCATATTGAGACAAAATTGGTAGTGACATTTTTCTTTTGACAAATTTATCTACTCATGTTTATTTTTGTGCCTATTTTTTTACTTATAATGCATGTATGAAAGAAAATTTAAACATAATCAAAGAGGTCAATAATCTCCATCTTTGGACAAAAGGAAGTAATGCATAATACTTGAAATATGAAAGAAAGTACTTGGTAACCTATCATGTTCAAGTATGAAATGGAGAAAAAAACTGTCTATGGATTCCTTACTCTAAATGCTTTGGGTAAGATGCAGAGGAAAGTACAAGTAAACTTAATTTCAGATCATTCCAGCGTATGAAAAATATTTGTGAAAGAACAGTATTTCATTCTGACCATGCACTAGAAAGATATCAAACTAGCAAGAGAAATACATACGACCAAATCCCACGATCCCCATCAGTTTCTCCCATCACATGATGTAGCAGAACGTATCCACTTCCTGGGGTGTGGACACTGACCTGCATTACAGATATAGAAATACTATGTATGCTGTGAAAGATGAAACAAAGAGTGTGCTATTTTTTATCACAGAAAACTCCGTAGAATAGTTGTACAGAAATTCTAAGTCTCTGTCTCTCAAAGAAGGATTAAGAATATCTTTATCTTGAAAATGTTTTCTACTTTGGTCCATGTTTTCGGTTTACAATACAGCAGTGCAATTTTTTACAGTAAAGATATCTGCCCTTACCGTACTGCCTATCACAGCATCCATTGCAAGGGTTGCCTTCAGAACATCTGCCTGCAGAAATAATGCCATACAAGACTTTACACCACTAAGAGAAAAAACATATAGAAATTGCAACCTTATTAACAAGATTTATTCACAATGTATTTGATTTTGAAAGATAATTGGGTCAAACTCAACATCAAACTAATGAGGAAAGATTGCTTAAGGTAACCCCCTGACATCCAAGGCTAGACATCTAGAGCATGAAATTTAGAAGACTAGACATTAACAAGGAGCCCAACATTAGAACTAAGATAGACTCCAATACCTTACTGGAATTAAGAATGAACTAAGTCTATCTCAACCTCAAAAGTTTTCCCAAGGATGAAGGATTTTCCTCAAGTCATTATAAGGGAAGGGGTGTGTTCCTCATATATTGAGCCAGCATGGGATCTTAACACCCGACCAACACAGTAGATATCATCATATTAGTATACTGAGAAATGTATGCTATGCGATGGAATATATCACAAAAAGAAAATAAAATATTAAGATTACATGCACTCTTTATTCCATGATCAGATATGCAACCCAGTGTCACGTTGAACACTTACTAGCCTTTTGAAAATATGTTTATATTAAAAGTAAATAATAAAAGGAAGTACAGCAAACTTCTGAGACATGAGATATGATCACAAACAAAAGTCTATAACATCAAAGAACTGAGAAGATATATGATTAATTATCAAGACATACAGTCCATTTGAAGTTGAAGATCTAAGTGAAAAGTAAATAAAACCATAAAATTACTTCAAACCAGTTATTCAAAACTTTAGAAGATGGGGACAGCAGAAGGTCCATAAAGTCCCTGCCAAATAAATAAACAGTTTCAAATTAGTTGCTATCATGTACTCTTTACAGGTTTTGTATTCAAAGCATCCCCAAATCATTGGTCATAAAACAAATTCCTCTTGGATATATAAACACACTTACACCATATCCTTTTGTCCCAAGGAAGACACATGCCGCAGACAACTCGCCCAAAATACTGAATTCTGTATTTTATTCTTCAACTTTTCATTAATAGACGATTTATGCTGCACAGATTCAGGTGGAGGCGAATCCAGCACTAGATCCATGAACTTAGAGAAGTTCTCAAGCTGACTCTCATATCTAAAAGATTAAGAGAAATTATTAAGAAAATAAAAGAAAAAGCTGGACATCTTATCAAATCATGAACATACAGTCAATGCAGGTTGAATATAAGGTGATCAAATACGCATCTTTGCAGAGGTTAGTGAACAGATTGAATGAAGAATACCAAGACACATTCGAGCAAGTTGCATTACTGTTTAATAAACAAATAACTTTTTAAACTTTTATGGTTATCTATTCAAAGTTGCTGAACCATTGAAAGAGGGAATAAGATGCAGCTTCTTAATTAGTTTTGGTGATGTCAGAATTAAAGTTTGACTCTTGTAAGGCCTTTAGACTCGATGTGAAATTCAATTCTGATTTTGGAACAACACCAAAAGTCAATCAGAACTGAATTTGACTTTGATAATTCGTGTTAACATAGGTTGTTGGAGCGACACTGCAATTTTTTTATATTAATCAATACTAGATAGCTTATCAGAAACTGTATCTAGGTTTTTAAGAGTTAGATTTATTTTGTCTGATATGGAGTAGAATAATGCAGCAGAGTGGAAGAAAACAGAGAGACCTTGGATAAGCCTCAGCATCTGCGAGCGAGAATTTGGATATCTCAGAGTGGTTGAGCTGCTTATCGGGTCCCAAAAGAAGGTAGCGTCCATCAAGGCAGGGCGTGAACGACGATGGATTGCGCTTCAGAAGCTTCAAGCCATGCTTCCCCAACTCCAGTTCCTTTATAACGGACGGTCTCAAAAGGCTTTGGAGGTAACTGCACCGCGAAAACTTGAACCCCGGAACAAGCTCCTCTGTCACGGCGGCGCCTCCAATCACGTGGCGGCGCTCCAGGACCGCCACAGACAGGCCTCCCCGCGCCAGGTATGCCGCCGCTGTGAGGCCGTTGTGGCCTCCGCCGATTATCAGCGCGTCCCATTTCTTGCCCTTGAGAGTGGCGGTGGCGGTGCTGCTGCTGAAGCTCCTTCGCCACATTGTGTTAATGTTTTGTGTTAATCACGAAAGTATCCATGGTTTTAATACAAAAGTTAGGAACTTTCACTGGGTTCGTGGATTTCGACTGCGTGGATTTATGAAATATAAAAAATTTGAGGACTTAAACCCTCCGTTAGCCATGTGTAAATTTTAGTTTGGTCTTCAAGTTTTGAACTGTTTTAATTGAGTTATAATTTTTTGTAAAAATGCATACATTTTATCCTAACCCGTTAAGTTGTCTCAAAGGCGTTAATTGATGAGATGAATTTTTTATTTTAGGCTTAATCCCTCCCTTGGTCTTATGTTTGTGTGAAAATTTCAATTCGGTCCTCAAGTTTTTTTTCAAGTCCTTATGAAATGCAAACATTTTACAACATTTTACCTCAACCGTTAAGTGTATTGAGACGACGTTAATTTTGAACTGAGCTGTAATTTTCTTTTTTTATGTTTTAAAATCATTAAATTCACGTGGCTATGGTCTTTCTTTTTCCTTCCAATCACTGATCACAGTTCACTCATTCCTCCACCCTCAAACCCCCCGACTCACACATTTTCTCCCTCTCAAACTAAAAAATGTCGCCATTGTCGACAGTTCAAAATTTATGACCCAACTGAGACAGTTCAAAACTTGAGGACCGAACTGAGATTTTCACACAAACATAAGGACCAAGGAGGGATTAAGCCTAAAATAAAAAATTTATCTCAGCATCTATTAACGCCGTTTGAGACAACTTAACGGTTAGGGTAAAATGTGTGCATTTTTTAAAAAATTATGACCCAATTGAGAGAGTTCAAAACTTGAGGACCAAACTGAGATTTGCACCCAAATATAAGGACCAATGGAGGGTTTAAGCCAAGTTTGAAAGATTTCTTGTTAAAATATCTTTATGGATTATATCGTAATTCTTTTCCAAATAAATATAGTATAAAAAAATTCGCACGAAAAAATCAATAAATTTATTATTTATTTAAATAATTTAACTTAAATAGTTTTACTCTTGATATAATTTATTTAAAGGAGAGTTATGAAGAAAAATATTTTGTTAAAATTGAGACATTTGAGTTTTTTTTAATTCTACTTGTTTGTATCTATATCTATATATATAGTTATAAAACATTTACTAAACAGATGAAGTTAATTAGTTCACATTTTTAATACAGATTTCTTTTTTCTCATAAACTTGTTTAGATTTTTGTTCATAGTCTCTTATCAAATATTGAATGATTTTACATCTTGCAAGTAAAAATCTTATCATGAAATAATAGTGTTAACTAATAATATGACATTGATACTTTGATAACTTAAAGTGGGTATATGGTTTTAAGCTGGTGAACTACTTATAGAATTTGTAATTTGACAAATATAAATTTTTAATTTTAGAAATAGTTTTGGATGTGCATAATTTTGGCTCAGTCTCTGAAGTATCATATTCCTACCGAACCGAATTTATAAACTTCCTGTGAGCCGTTTTGAGAGACAAGAGCTTTGCATAAGACATAATGTTAGATAATTTATTTATTTTAACATTTGAAAGAAAGATGAAATCAAATCAAAATAATTTGAATTGAATAGAATTTATTTAATTTTAAAATAAAATTAATAATTGGATAGTTAAAACATAAAGTTATTTTAACTAAATGATTTTTTAATGAGTGTGAGAAGACATCATTCTATCTTAAGTGATAATCATAATTATATCTAACCAACTGTCATACTTTTTAAATTCAGTAACTAAGTGAGATCTAGGTAGGTGTATTTGATTAGACCGAGTGGAATTTTGACGGTAGTATATATAATGGAATTTTCAAACCTCGAGCCAATTTCCTGCATGCACCTTCTTCTTCAAAGTTTCTGAGTTTCATTTCTCCTCCTTCTCTCTAAACTTCTTTGTCTTCTCTCTAAAAATTCTCACTTTCTTACGATTCGGATCATTAATCAGGTTCTACCTAAGCATTCTTGTTGTCAAGCTCTTTCATTTGCACCGATTAAATTTTGTTTTGAGCTGGTAAGTTCAAATCTCTCTTCGTCCTTTGGGGTTTACGCGTTTCTAATGCATGCAAGCACTATTTGGCTTGCATGAGTTCATCAATTCCTTTTCTGAAACTGTTTTCTATCTTTGATTCTATGGTTGGTTCTTCTCCACCAATCAGAAGTATAGGAAGCCCTAGAAGATTACTTACGGTGTAGGCAATACTATGAAAGAATAGCAGTTTCTGGGTTTCGAGGTAAGGAAAGCTTGTAATTTAATTATGATTCTCTGTTATGAATGTTCTTTGCTGGAATGATGTTGTGCTTGATGATTTGGTTGATATTGGAATATTGCATGTTGTTGTATATGTTGTTGATTTAGAAATGGCATGATCTAGGTAAAAAATAGGGTCTGATCTTAATTCTGTAGTCTTCTGCAGAATTCTGTAATTGTAACCGAGAGTCATTCGTGACCGTTCGATTTTCTTTGGTGCGTTCGGTCTTGACTGGATTCTCCTTATGTAGAACTTTAGTTAATGACCGATCGGTCTTCTATTAGTATGTTTGAAAATAAGTGTTCGGTCTAAGTATAGTTTTCTATTTCTACTTAGTAGTCAGCCTAGCCAAGGTATTCAAATAAGTTAAGTATTCAATATTATACTCGTCTTCAGTATGTGTGTAGATGTTAGGTTATTCTTCGTGGTTGGCCTTACATATGTATTTCTATCAGCTTAGAGTGCTCGGTCCTAGACTAGCATTCAATCTCCTCAGTGTTCGGTCTTAGACTAGCGCTCAGTTTCCTCAATGCTCGGTCTTGTACTAGCACTCGGTCTATCCATAATATCCAGTCTAATAATAGTATTCGGTTTTAACAGTGATCGGTCTCATGAAATAGTGTTCGTCCTAAGCCTATAGTGTTCGGTCAATCAATTTGTTATATCTAGTGAGGACCATTCGATCTTGGCCTTCTGTTAGTGAGAAAATTATTAGTATAATAATAAGTGTTCGGTTCAATTAAAGTAGTCAGTCTGGTAATAACGTTCGGTTATGTTAGTCTCTAAGGAATGTTATTCCGTTCGGTCTTGTTCATAAATATGATTATACCTCTATCGGTCTTATTCATGCTTGGGATTTTATTATACTGTTCGGTTTAATTGTATTGGTGGTTAAGTATAATGGTATTGAAAGAGTGTTATGAATTGAATAACATGATGTGAAAGAGAGTTCCAAGGAAGAATATCTCATAGATGGTTATGGAATTGTAAAGTATGAATGTGGAACTTATAGCTTAGCTGTCGTTTATCTTGATATTCTGTGATTGCGCATTCTCACGTAGAGAAGAGTAACTCATGTGTGGGAATGACAAGAGGTCTTAGTACATAAGGTTAACTTGGGCAAGGTATAACGGACTAACCTCGGGTGGCAGCTGTTGAGGGCATCCCAGCTACTACACCACTCAGGTGCACAAACGTTATAGCTACATAATTCATACAATCTGGATGAGTCAAGTCAGTGGTCGGTCATTGCATGTATACTTCTTTTTGGTTATGTTTTGCAATGTATGTATGATTGTTGTATGATATCAATGAATCTGTATGTCATTATGATTAATTAAATTACATAAGCTTACCCTACTCTTCTGTCTTGTCCTTGTTTGTCTGTTCGGTCTTACTTCATGTTGCAATGATCATCCTGTGGATGTGAGCAGAAGAGGACGAGTGCTCGCTGGAGGAAGCGCTGGAGAGCGAAAATCCTGAAGTTAGTGTAGGACCATTCAGTCAGTAGTTGAACATTATTATGTGTACAATCGTTCGGTTTATATAGTTTTGTATAACCGTTCGGTATATGAATATCTTTTGTAACACCGTTCGGTTTGGACATAGCCTTGGAACCGTTCGGTTTGTTCATATATTTTGTATCAGACTTATAATCTTTGTATAGTTTTAAATGCACACTGGTGTATAAGGATGTGTGTTTCTCACTCTAGCATCACACGGTCACACAATTCAACTTTGCCTTTCATTTCTACCACAATGAATACATTCACCTGCAAGTTTGCATCACAAGGACTTTCAAGGCTTGTATTTTGGTTGGGCTAAGAAGGAGTTTTGGTTTTTCTAGATACAAGGCACCTTTAGCTAAGAGAGCATTCAAATCAGCACAAGTCAACACAATCCTCTCTTAAACTTCAAGCATTTGCAACCAATTCTCAATTCTTTTTCCAACTTTTCATCTCTTTAATTCTTTTTCTTGATCTTGTTCCTTTTTCTTCTTTTTCTTTGCATTTTTCTTTTCACTCTTCTTGTCATTTTTTTCTTGTAACCTCAACCACCCCAAACTTAAACCATTTTCCTATACCAAATTGAATGTTCTACTCAACTCAAGGTAAGGAGGTCAAAATTTTCTGCATTGGTCTTAAGATTCAAGGATGAGATCAATTTTTCTTTCTGGGTTCACAGGGTTACACAACTTTTGGGTTCAAAACTTAGACAAGATGGAAGAACAAGACAGCCTTGATCATATGTAACATGCAAGTGATTGATTCACACAGAGAAAATCAGTCAAAATCAGTTGTGATTCCAAAGTGATATCATTCAACAAAATTTTTGGGGCACAACATCTCACTGGGTTGCTTAAGGTTCCAAATTCTGTTTTCAAACACAATGCCATGCAAATTGGCCACAAGAAGAGCCAAACATAATCTCAAACAGTCGAGAGTAACCATAATCTAACTTCATATTTCAATCTTATCATCTCAAAGAATTCACAAAGAATGAGCAAGCACAAAAGATTTCAACATCGCATGTAGTACTTGATATCAACCATTGTCATAAAACTATCCATCCAGCCAAGTTCACAATTAAAAAGAGAAACTAAAACTAGAATTTAAAAGCTGAAATTAAAAACATGACAAAAATTTAAAAAAGTTTCCATAATTTGAAGTCCAGTGTCCTGATCCACGAGCCTCAAGAGGCACCATCATCACTGTCCTCATCCTCTTCATCATCATCCTCAATCTCAACTTCATCCTCCTCCTCATCAATCTCATCCTCCTCCATCGTCTGTGCTCCGGAAGATGTGTCACCTCCCCCACTCGAATGGGCTTGGTCCCTAGGCCATGCAACATGGGTGATGAAGTCTTCCGGAGACATAAGCTGACGATCTGGGAACCAAGAAGCAAGACTGCTCAACAACACGAGCTTGCCTTTGTGCACCGCATCAAGCTTGGCGTCGAGCAAAGCCAATCTCATGTCAAACATCTGGTACGGATCATGCGGGGCAGGTTGATCTGGCTGGGTAGGCTGGCGACGCCCACGGGGCTGATGAGGCTGGTCTTGCTGGGCTGGCCTATGGCTCCTATGGGAAGACCCTCCTCATCTAGCAAGCAATATTGTGTGTAGTAGGCATGATCAATGGTCTTGCGTGGCCTCTCGAACGGTGCCTCCGAAGTGTCTACCCAACTATCGCGCATAAATGAGTGATGAGAGAAGGATGCCCAAGTGGAGCTTTTGGGTTGGCGGAGTGAGCACATTCAAAAATCTCCTGGGCAATGAACTGACCAAGACTAATCTATCGACCCTGGAGGATGTAATACAGGAGAACAACACGGCTGGTGACAAGGTCAGATACGTGAGAGCACGGGGAGATGTTGGCATGAATCAAAGCCACCCAGTACTTGCACAATGGGGTGAGGAACGAGCGTTTGACATTGAGGGGCTGGCCTTTGGTGTTTCGTTGAAAGTGGCCCCCTAGGACGCAAAGAACGCGCTCCACATCCTAAAAATCAACCTCTCGAAACTCAGTCGCACGAGCGACAACATACTCACATGAAGCAATGTCCTCGGGCCATTCGGTGCTGAGGAATGAGTTGATGGTGGCTGCATTAAATAGGGCCCGTGTGCCCTGGACATAACTCATAAATAGCTCCTCTCCATCAGAAAAGTGGCGAGCATTTGCATAGAATTCCTTCACAATCGCAATGCTCGCAAGGCAAGGAAGGTGAGGAGTCTCAACCAGTGCCTCCTCTCAAGCTCAGCAACAAACTCGGGGGCCTCTAGAAGCAGCTGCTCAACCCACCTCTCCATAAGTAATCGGCGGTTTTGGACCACCTCAAAGTGTTCTTCATGCTTCTGGGAGAGGAAGTTGTGGCTATAAATCTTTTGCTTCTTTTTCTTTCCCTTATCAATCTTGTGAGCAACTGTCTTGATTCTTTTGGGATTAGAAGAAGAGGCCATGCCTGCATACAAGATTTAACACAATTTTACTAGGTGAGAATAGCCAAGATGAGGATGAAGCAATTGAAATCACACATTCAAGAGATGCACAAACATGAGCTCACAGGACATAAAACATAGTGGAAATACAAAGGTAAACAAACAAAGGCAAGCAAGATCAGAAGAAAGTGAAAACAAATCTCAAACAATGGTGCAAGAAAAAGGTTGTGCAGAGGGTTGACGCCTGGGCGCCTTAGAAGGGGCGCCCGGGCATGAGTTATGCAGAAAAATTTTGCAGGTTCAGTGGCTGTTTCTGTTTAGGTGGCACATTTGTTTGGTCAAGTGTTAAACTCGTAATGACCCAATGCAATCTAAAGCAAAGACAATTGACTCCATTATTCTCACTACGAAATTATCCTTAATCACATCCATGAAATTGCCCCTTTCTAATATTCACAGCAAACATGTCACAAACATTGAAAGTAAGCAAAGAACAAACCAACTAGAACAAATTATAGAACAGGGAATCATGGGGACAAGGTTAGTAACACACACATACCACCAAAGCAAAGAATCAGTGACAAAATACCAAACAACAATTTGTCCAGTTACACTCAAATAAGATGCACAAGTTTGAACAATTATTGACAGTACACACAATCATCAAACAGAAAATGGAAATCAAACACAATTTTTGGCCTACTTGAGTGCGAAAGTGGCAGCAGTGCAAATGGTCGTGAACGGTGAAGGTTACAACAGCAAGGCGTGAGCAAGTGAGAGCTTAACAATGGGAGTGAAGTGGTGTGGAGATAGTGAAGGCGAGAGAACTTGCAGTCACGGCAGACGTAAGAGTGGGATCTCAATCCTCCAAAGAACATGTTCAGGATTGTAGGCTCATCAAACCCATGAGTGAGTGTCTTCCTCAGTAGCCCCTTGAATCTATCTTAGGCTTGACTCAATGTCTCACTAATATCCTGCTGGAAAGATGAGATCTCTTGCTTCCCTTTGTTAACTTTGGATTGAGGGAAGTATTTGTTGCAAAATTTTGATACCACACCGTCCCATGAAGTGAGGCTATTCTCGGGGAATGAATTGAGCCATGCTTTGGTGTTGCCTCCAACAGAGAATGGGAATAGGCTGAGCCTTATGAATTCGTCAGGTACATCCTGGAGTTTCACCGTGTTACATATCTCTAGGAAGCCGGTCATGTGATTGAATAGATTCTTATGTGTCAGGCCATGAAATTGATTGCTCTACACCAGATGAATGAGAGCAGGTTTCACCTCCATGTTTGGGGCATTGATCCGTGGTCGAGCAATACTATTAAAATGAAGCGACCCTGAAAAAGCAGAGTAATCCTCCAAAGTGCGTCTAGCTTGCCCATCACCATTACCATTCTGATTGTCAGCCATGTGTTCCACTTCCTGCTCAACTGCAGGCAAGATGGGTTGTTCAGTAATAACAGGAATGGGAGAAGTTTCTCTAGATGCCTGATTCTCTCTTCTTCTTCTACTATTGTTTCTTCGGGAAGTCTTCTCAACTTCAGGATCTAAGAGGAGAGGCTCAGAGGATGGTGTGCTCCTAGTACGGATTGTGCCCTGCATACACTAGAGACAACAGTACTAGAGCACCAAATTAACCCAAAGTAATAAAAACAAGGCTTAATTACCTTTTTAGTCCCTAAGTTAGGGGCTGAATTTCCGTTTGATACCCGCTTTTAAAAGTGATTTAATTAGATCCCCAGGTTATTGATTTTGCTTTCAATAGGTCCCTTCCGTTAAATAGCTTGCAACGACATTAATTTTAGCTTACGTGGCAGTATTTTTCTTCTCTCTCCTCTGTTATTACTGAAATTTTTCTCTCTCTCTTCTATTTCTCTCTCACCATAATAACTACCTCTCACTTTTTTCTCTCTCTTCTATTTTT
This sequence comes from Vigna reflexopilosa, assembly GCA_027742785.1. Lineage (NCBI taxonomy): Eukaryota > Viridiplantae > Streptophyta > Magnoliopsida > Fabales > Fabaceae > Vigna > Vigna reflexopilosa. The sequence goes on along the minus strand of CM050911.1, from coordinate 53,114,694 downwards.
CTCTCTCTTAGCACATATTTCTGAAGGAGTGAGTAACCTAACATGCATCATATTTCTGAAGTAAGAAAATTATATTTAATTGATGCTAAATTCTTCATATAATTTTTATAACCATTATTTTCTATCTTACAAAATTACAATGCAAAAATATCAGATTTTGGCCTGGCTAAATTTGGACTGTCAATATTCACCCAAAGCTGCATTTGAATTAGCACAACTTGCTCTAAAATGCCTAGAGAATGACCCTAAACAACGTCTTTCAATGAAAGAAGTTCTTGAGGGATTGGAAGCCATTGAAAATATCCATTGAAGATATTTTTAATTTTTTTTCTTAATTTTTACTGGATTGTTTTCAAGTTTAAAAGACAAAATAAAATATCATTGAAGATACCCAACTTAGATTTGTAATTTTTTTCCTTCTTATTTTTTACTGGATTGGTTTTAAGTTTAAAAGATAACAAAATATAAAATAATCTTATTTTATATGCTTTATTTTAAACGTTTGGATCTTTTGCAGACATATGAATATTACATATTTTTAACGATTATTTGTTTATTTTTCTTTTAATTCTTCAAATCTTTTCTTCTATTTCTTTTTGCTTCTGTTGCTACATATCTATCATCCTCTAACCTTTTTTCCACACCCGTTCAAACATAAGAAATCCATACTGCATACTAATTTTACCAAAATTAATCAATTTTCATATTACTTGTTTCTTTAATCTTCCATTCTCTTGAATCCAACGTTACAAGGGTGAAATCCTCCAATTATTATGGTGAGAGACCTAACATGTGCCAAGAGAGAGAAAAATAGAAGAGAGAGAAAAAAGTGAGAGATAGTTATTATGGTGAGAGAGAAATAGAAGAGAGAGAGAAAAATGTTAGTAATAACAGAGGAGAGAGAAGAAAAATACTGCCACGTAAGCTAAAGTTAACGCCGTTGCAAGCTATTTAACGGAAGGGACCTATTGAAAGCAAAATCAATAACCTGGGGATCTAATTAAATCACTTTTAAAAGCGGGTATCAAACAGAAATTCAGCCCCTAACTTGGGGACTAAAAAGGTAATTAAGCCTAAAAACAAAACTATGCACAATAAAAAGAATATAAGAATACAACCTAAATGGGTTAGAAATCACACAAAAGTAAAGTGATAACACCGAGTCCCTGGCAACGGCGCCAAAAACTTGTTAACTCTTTGGAAAGCGTACCAAATCGTTCTAAGTAATAAACCGGTAAGACCAGATATCGTTTCCCAAGAGACTCGGTTAACGCTTTACTATCGTATAATTAACTAACTAACTTTAAAGAATGATTCCCTTTAATATGAATGTGTGCAGTGAAAATAAACATAATGCATAAATGATAAAGTGAACTTCTTGGGATCAAAACTCTTGAGAATGAAATGATTTGAGATGATATGGAATTGATATGTTGGAGAATGATTTCAACTATTACACTCCTATGCAAATGCACGTAATCTCTTCTTCTTCATTTAATTGCTCTTGTCAACTTGTTAAGTTACTTAAACCCAATTCCTTGGTGAGGAAGCCTAGATTCACTTATTAAATCCCAATCCCTTGGCAACCTAACAAGTTCATCCGCATTAAGAAAAGAAGTTTAAGACAACCAAAGGTCCTAGCTTTATCCCTATACATTATTTCCTTTAGGTGTTTAGTCCAGTTCAAGGTTTACACAACATTTTTCAGCATTAAGCAAACCCTAAAATCATGCTATGGTTGATCAAGTCATAACAAGCTTTAAGCAATGGAAATAAACACTAGCAAGTAATGAAAGAAGCATATTTTCATTGCAACCAAGTGCATTTACAAGTGAGTTTTACAGTTTACATCATTCCCCAACAAAATGAACTTAGCTCTCCATAGTCATGGAGAACTTGAGCTTACAATGGAAGAAAATGGAGTAGATGGAGACCCAAGGAGGAAGAATGGAGAGTTCCCACAGCCCAAAACCAACTCCTAGAGGTCCAAAATGGTGTTTCCCTGGTTCAGCCGCCAAGAAGATGGCACCCTCGTTGCATGGGAGCTTTAAATAGGTCTAGGGTGCCATGTCAGCAAAAGTCGTGCCCAGCCCTCCTCTTCCAGGGTGTCTGGGCGCCATGATTAAACAGAAAATGCGAAGCAAAAGGCGCCCAGCCCCCTTCAGGGGCGCCCAGGCGTGGAGTCTGCAGTGAAACTTCTTCAAATCTTGCTTTTGTAGCTCTTCCTTGGCTCTCCACTCTTGATATTTTGGATGCTCTTCCAAAAGCACACAAAGGTCCTACAAAATTTGAGGAATTAGTGATGAAAACTGGTATGTGTAACCTAAGCTGAAGTTATTCACAAGGTTAGACAAAAGAGAGGATTAAGCATGTTTCAAGCTTCAAGAGAGTTGATTTGGTAAGAAAATTGCACCATAGATGATGGTAAGAATTACCGTTATCAAGTGTGAATGAGTATTTTATTGTGATTCCTAACCCCACATTTGAAACATTTTGGCACTCATCATGACACCGTAAGATTTTAAAGAAAACTTAATGGTGACCATGAGAAACATGAGCTCAGAAGACACGATCGAGATTATCAGAGTGTTGCAACAATAGATGTTAGAAATGCAACAACGATACGAAGGAGAGTTGACAGCCTTGTGGGTCGAGAATGCAACTAGGGCCAAGAATGTGATGGCGGCCAGAACGCTATCGTCTGGTTAGAGCAAACCGCCCAACATTTTATCCTAGTAGGAATGGAACGGCCTACAAGAACCAAACTAAGCGATAATACCCTGAAAATCGTAAAAGAGGACAAAATAAGAGCTAGCAAGGAGCGTCATTCAGTTCAAACCGAGCATACCGTTAGGATATTGTCGTTTGTCCCAACCATCATGGAGGCTCACATCTCTGAGTAGTTCGTCCCTCCGAACTTCAAGATGTATGATGGGTCAACTGGCCTCGAGGAACGCCTTAAAATGTTCGTCAATCGAATGGCATTCCACACAGTGATGTCATCTGGTGTAGGGCCTTTTCCTTGTCACTTGAGGGAAAGGCCCTGGAGTGGTTCAATTCTCTCCCACCCAACTCGGTGGAGAATTTCTCAAATATCCAAAGCTTGCTCGGTCAACAATTCGCTAGAAGTCAAGCATAACACTTGACTACCCTAGCCTTGATGAATCTCAAGTAGGATAAGGAGGAATCCCTAAAAAATTTCATGGACTACTATAAAAAAAATCGTGCAACGTATAAAGAATATCAATCTGGAGTTCGCCCTTTAGCACGTAGTAACGACCCTCAAACCTGGACCCTTCAGTGATAGTTTGTGTCGTAGACCACCAAAGTCAATGGAGGAGTTAGGGGAGAGAGTGATAGAGGATATAATGGTGGAGGAAATACGCGAGTCCCGTAAGAAATAACACCAGGAGACAACTAGAGGGGAGAAGAAGGATGAGAAGAAACCAAATTGTGGTAATGAGAAGCCGAACGATTCACGTCATAAGGATCTACCTTGTGGGCCTCATTTTACCTAATACACACCCTTTGAACGCCCCTCGGGCAAAGATTCTGCAGGAGACATTAAATGTAGACTTGATGTAGCACCGAAGAGAAGAGCTACCTCTTCAAAGGTAGACGATAACAAGTATTGTTTGTACCATAAGAACATGGGTCACACTACGGAGGAGGGTGTGACCCTTAGGGACAAGGTTGAGGAGTTGATCTGAGCAAGTCAACTAAAAAAGTATGTTTAAATCGAACCTCCAGAAAGAAGCCCTCGGTGGAGAAGCTCGGAAAGAAGGGAATGTCTACGTTATATATAGGGAACGATCAACATTGTGACTCAAGGAGGAGGAGTCGCAGCTACAACAAGAGTAGGAATCACCCCCTACGCAACTACATCAACACCATATCAAGAGGACTCGTAGGCGAGAAGTCCTCTTCCTTGACAAGAAAACACCATGTATGGGCCCTCAAAGCGGTCTATTTGGTGGAGAAGAAGCATAAATTTATGTCGCTCAGCACCTTCACATATGAGGACTTCAAAGTCCATGATCTTGATCAAGATGACCCTATGGTGATCAAAGTGGAGATATCGTGATACAGAGTAAGCAATGTGATCATTGATCAGGAGAGTTTGATTAACATCCTGTATTAGAAGACCTTCTAGAGGATAGACCTTTCAGAATACCTCATTGCCCCATAAAATGAGCAGATAATTATTTGACTTTGTTGGAAAACGGGTGGACACCCAAGGATATGTGGAGCTACGGACTAGGTTGGGAACCAAGCGAGATAGCATAAAGTTGAGAATTAGATACTTGCTAGTGGAGGCAAACACATCTTACAATGTACTAATCGGTGTCTATGCCTTAATGCGTTTAAAGAGATCGTCTCCATCCCTTATTCGACGACGAAGTTTCTCTTCCAACTGTTAGCAAAATGATGAAGATAAAGTTTTGATGATGTCCCAATCAAGTCAAGATATATCAAGATTCATGAAGATCCTTTGAAGACTTGTTTTTGTTATGAAAAACTTTTGTAATAATTGTAGTTTATTGTTTAGGGCTTTATTTGTAGTAGGTTTTGATTCATGAACTTTGTATTTGTTGTTCAGAATAAAAAACGCACGGTTTTAATCGATTAAACCAAGTATTAATCAATTAAAACATTACAGGTGCTGAAAACTCAACTGGTAAGGGAATAATCGATTAATACCTTTTTTAATCGATTAGTTAATCGATTAATCCTTAGAATAATTGATTAAAACTAGCCGTTGAAGTTTTCTGATTTTTGAAAACTAGTCGTTGCACTCATTTTAATCGATTAACAGTAATGTTAATCGATTAAAAGCGTTAAATGGCCAGTTACGAAGAATGGAAGAGTATTTGCTTGAGTCTATATATAGGCTCCCTTTATCCATCATCAACAACTCTTCCCTTGTGCTCAAATACTCAGAACTCTTTGAGTATTGTGTGCTCTTGTTCAGCTAAGAAAACTCTTGTCTGTGGAGCTGGTAAATTGCTGCTACGGTGACGGAGGAATAACTGATTCATCCTTGGTGCGTCTAAGGAGGTGTGTGGAAGAGGATCATCCTTCGTGAAGTATTTGGAGGAGGTGTTTCATCCTTTGTGAAGTATTCGGAGGATGTGTCTCATCCTTTGTGAAGATTAAAAGGAGGTGCAAGTTCATCTCTTGTGGTGTCAAAACAGTTGGTTTCTAAACTTACAAATTGTTTCTTTGTGAATGTAGTTTGTAATTGTTTTGTGCTTAGTGAACTATTTATCTTGGTTTGAGATAAGCGACTGGATGTAGGATTGGTAAGATCCGAACCAGTATAAAATTCATCTTTGCAAATTTCTCTCTATCTTACTCTTTTATTTATATTTATTATTTGAAATAGAGTAAAAATTAAAAGATACACGTTTTAAAAACCCGCTCTGACATCAACAAGGACCATATATATATATATATATATATATATATATATATATATATATATATATATATATATTTCACACATCAGAAAACTACATTGAAAATTTTACTATAATAAGATAATAAATATCTTTACTACAAAAATTTGATTGTGTAAATTTTGGTTGAATTTCATTGATGATGAAGATAATTAAACATGTTTGGTCTAGATTGTTACTTGTGTTTATTTAAAAGAACAGTTCAGGTAAATATGTAAGTATTCTTAAATAAACTAGTATTCTTAAATAAACTGCTAAAATTTTTAAATTTTCAAAGTGAAAAATAAATATAATTATATATTAATGTTGATTTTGCTTTCAATAAATACATGTAACAATTATTAAACATATACTTATTCAATTACGTTAATAGTTAATATTAATGAAATTAAAATTTGTGTAATAAAATATAATTATTTTATTATTTGGAAACATATTATTATTTGTTTTAGTGAATAAACTATTTATCATTTTTATTTTAATAGAACATTATTATTTTGATGAGAAATGATAATTTTTTTAAATTGTAATAAAAATAACTTTTTTCACAAGTATTACTTGAAATTTTATTTATATAAAAGATTATTTTATAAAATATTCAAATAAATTAAAAAGTATATAATTTATAATTTTATTTATATAAAAGATTATTTTATCAAACATACCCATAAAAAAGATTCCTTTCAAAATCATGCAAATTTAATGGGTGATGCGAAGCAATGTGAGAGATAGCGTTTTGATAACCCTCAGCCTTTCTTTATTATTTGTTAGTTTTTGTAGCCTCCTGTTCTTATGGGAAGCAGTTCTGGAATGTGCTGGAAGTGCAGGTAAGAGCTTTGAAATCACGCCTTCGCCAAAATGCCTACAAAAAAGCCACCCTTCAAGGTTTGGCCCATTTTCTCTTTACACATTTCAAATGATGTCTGCACCATAAACGCCGCAATTTTTTTTTCTCATTTTTGTTTTTACTCGTAAATAAAGTAAGTAACCGAATAAACTGTATGGACTGTATCTTCATGTCTTCCAACTTATTAATGATGCATCATTACATTAATTTCACTTTGCAATATTCCTTCATCTAATTAACAACTACCCAATCAATAGATGTAATCTGTGAGTTTGTTATCTTTCAACAGATAATTCTGGGCTCTTCTTCCAAGGCTCGTAGAGAGATTCTTTCTGAGATGGGATACGAGTTCACAATAATGGTATGTGTTCTGATGTAATTGCTTCAAATTTTTGACCGTTGTTCATTAATTTGATGGAAGATTTAAAGAGTTTGGCTTGGCTTGCAATTTAGGCTGCAGACATTGATGAGAAAGGTATTAGGAGGGAAAAGCCAGAAGATTTGGTAATGGCATTAGCTGAGGCAAAGGTATGAAAGTTTTAGCTTCTTATTCTTATTATTGTTTTATTTATATGGATACAAATCAAACAATCACTTCCTCTTGGGATGCTGTGGGATAAGAGGTCTTAGTTTGTGCTGGTTGTTCTAGGGGTGATTGATTCCATAAATTTTATTTTTTCTTTTTAAACTTCGTGAAATCCTTCGACACAGTTGACCCTTTACTTTCTCAAGCGATATAGCCAGTTTCTTTTGTTGATAAATTGGTCTTCATCAAAGTCTCTATCTCTATAGTAATGTTGTGCTAGTGCATTCGGCAGTTATAGGTAGCCAGTGGCTGGTGAATCATTGTGCATTACATTATATCCATGATACTTAAAGATCCAAGAATACTGGTGTTTTGTGTAAATACTCAGAGTTTACCTGGTTGAGGAGAAAAAATGGGAAGGTGGAAAATGGGCGAGGATTGGAGATGGTGTCGGATGATATGATTGGAGATAAGGGTGAAAATGTAGATGAGTTGCGCTCCAGTATCTTCGTTAACTTTTTCTGCAATAAGTTCATTCTGAATTCTAATCTCCTTTAAACAAAGGACATGCATTATAGCCGGTTGTAACACAAGATCATTGTCTTTGCTCAATTTCTGATAATATTTATTTTATAAGAATGCAAAACTTATTTAAGGTCTTTGTATCCGATTGGGGTGACTGAATATGCCGAAGGATTTCAGGCTGTCATCTGCCCATCCAGAAACTGCTTCTAAAAAAACTAAATTAATAAAATAATCGAAAATATAGAGCAATTTGAAAATCTCATCATCTATTGATTCTTCCAAGCTGCGTTTAGTATTCTAACCTTGATATTCTTATTAGGCTGATGCTATTGTGCAAAGGCTCCCAACTGGAGGTGGATTGGAGGAAGATGATTCTACAACACTGCTAATTACTGCAGACACGGTATTCTGTATTAACTATTTTTTGTTTCAACTATATATCATCGATTCATGACTTTAATTTTCTTTTTGCTGGTAATATCTGTACTACTCTAATTCTGTTCTGGTCTCTGCAAACTTATCCTGACGGATACAGTTGTCCAATCAGCTCACCTTCTTGTTGCAGTTTACAATCATATAAATAACTTAATATTTGTAAAAGAATACTTAAGTTGAAAGAATGGAAAGATGTTACATCTAGGAGAATAATATGGAATCCTCCATAGAGAAGCTTATGGAATATGTTCCCATGCCTTGAATTTCCCTTCACTTGCATAATGAATTAGATTAGTTATTTATTTATGAACCTACAGAGAACATAAATTAAACTCAGTTGTACTTCTAAGTGTATTAACCTTGTTTGATGCAAATGCCATTTTATTACAAAATCAAGCTATAGATTTGGCTTCATGTATACTCTTTTGTGTTTGGGGTCCCCATGTTTTCTGTTTCACACTCTATATGTTCTTGCTTAAACTGTAAGTTACAATCTGAATCCTATATGGCCAGTAACCTTAGACTGTTGTAAAACTGTGTGTTGTTGCAAATATTTTGCAGGTTGTGGTGTATCGAGGAATAATCAGGGAAAAACCCACCAGTGAAAAGGAAGCACGTGAATTCATCAAAGGTTTGCAGTTGGACAGATTTACTACCCTGCTTTTGTTGTCACGGTTATTGACAGATTTAACAGCCAGTAGTCGGATATTTGCAGGATACTCTGGCAGTCATGCAGCAGTGGTAGGATCTGTTGTAGTAACTAACCTTGCAACTGGAAAACGTTGTGGGGGATGGGACAGTGCAGAGGTAGGAGAAAATAAATTTCCTTCTTCGTATGCATATGTATTACCACCGTTTTGAACGTCCCCTTACCCTACTTGGCTCAAGTCTTCTTTTATGTGCCAACCAAGCTGCATTGTTTTCATTGACACATTTTATTGATTGATTCAATGTTTCTCTTGGCTGATAACTTGTCTAACGTTTGTGACTATTATGGCAGGTTTACTTCCTTGAAATTCCAGATGAGGTCATTGATAATCTGGTAAACATTTTAGAAGTACACTTTTCACCCTTGCACTGAATTAGTATGAAGGTGAAAAGAGTACTTTAACTAGTTTCTCAAAACATATGATCTTCTGAAACTTTCTTTCAGGAAATTCTAGTCAACCTGAATACTATGAGTTTTCTTATTTGATGGGAGCTTCTCAGATTGACGAAGGAATTACATTCAACGTTGCTGGAGGGTTGATGCTGGAACATCCATTGACATTACCCTTTGTGGATGCTGTAGTAAGTTATCTTACTTTTCAACAACACCCTCGCTCTCAGAAAAAGCATATGCATGCACATTGAAACAAGATCCTTATGGAACTGTTAGCTTCAAATCCACTCATGATAAGCACTTTCAATAAAATTTTTCTTGGCCGTAATTATCGAGGCATTGTAATCTTTTGTTGCCATTATTTGGGGAGTTCTTGTATATCCACAACAAGCAAATATTTGCATCTATAGTTATCACTCATTTTCTCCACATCTATGCCAATTAAGTTAATTTTCTGATGTGGTGCTTGTGGTAGGTTGGATCAACTGATACTGTGATGGGACTTTCCAAAGCTCTTACGGAGAAACTCTTCTTGGAAGCTCAATAGCTGGCGCAACAACAGTCACTATATTCTAAGAGATACCAAGTGCTGGTGACGGCGAAAATTACTGCAATTATATTCAAAAGTTTTGTTTGACCGATTCTTGTGAGTCAAAAAACATAAAAAAGAATGTTTGTTATTTAACTTGAATGCTTTGTCTCCCAGTCTTGCATGACTTTATTGATTGTATTCACAATCCACTCTTGTATTACAAATTTATCAAACAGATGAATGCATCAGAGGTTATCAACAGCGTAGTTTTGAAATTTAAAGATTCTCTCAAAATTTTCACTTTCAGATGTGTAATTTTACGAAAAATGTTAATTCCTTCCTGAGCACATGAGGGTCTTTGGAAGATTTTGTTAGAGTTAAGTCCCAGTTAGAATCTCACGTTAAATATAAATGGATAAGAAGAACAACATGTAATAAAAGACTTACAAATCTATTAATCTAAAGCTGAGTTAAAGATGATTTCATAATATATTATATGAGTTTGTTTACAATTCCTGGCTTCCAAGTCCAGCACTTCCAAAATAGAGCCTTTTACTTCCTGCACCCCCTTAATTTCTTTGCCCACTCACACAAATTTTTTAAATGACTATTTTACCTTTGAAAAGTGATTTATTTGAGAAACTTTTCATAATAGGCTTTCCGGAATTTCGCGAAGATTTCAAGAATCAAATTATTGAAATACATAAAATACATCTCGGAGAAGATTTTCTAGAATAGAATTTCTGTTATAAACTTTCCAGTATATATATATATATATATATATATATATATATATATATATATATATATATATATATATATATATATATGCTCATATTTTCGTGAAGTATTAAGAAACAATGTTTACAATTAAGTGCCGAAGTTGAACACAGCCAAACCTATCATCATGTGAAAATCATATCAATATAATTATCAAATTTTATACTAACCTTGTTACCTGCTGAATCAAAGCATTTTTTTTTTTAAATTAGCAGAACATAGATTAGCTAATAAATATAGTACTCTGTTAAAAGATATTGAAGTGCATAAAGTCCTAAGCATTGTTGATGACAACTACTTATGGTTGAGATTCGATAGCATTTTTTTCCATGAATAGTTCAGTGAGTAATTATGACGAATTAGATGGAGATAAAATTGAGATGACTATTAATAATAGACCCAGCTAGTAAACGACATTAATTCCTTCACTGATGAAAAATGATGGTTTTACAGTTGTAGTACGAACACAAAACAAATATTTTTTTTTTCTAGTGTTAAAAGGAGTAAGTACTTACAAATGCTAATATATTTAATTATGAAATACATTTTAATTTATGGTCAATTGTGATTTTTTATTATTATACACTTCATTTAGTATTATTACCCCCTTTTAATTCTTGATCATTTTATCAATATGTGAAGCTAATATAAGTGCTTCTCTTTATGGTTCTTTTGCTTTTGTTCCTTGTAAACATATAAGGTTTTGTTCTTTGTGATCTTTAGACTTAAAATGTATGTTGAACCATGATGTCAATATTAATAATATAAACTAGATTATACGGTAAATAGTCAAAGTTTATAGTAAATTAATCATTTTGTTTTTTCTTAAGTAGATGTTTTCTAAAACTCTAACTTTAAAGAATATTTTTGTAAATTTTAAATATTATTGACCGATGGGTTGACTATTGCCTAAACCCTCATAAACCCCAATATGCCCATTTTACCCCCATTAACCTTAAATTAAAAATTCCTAAATCTTATAGAATCTCATTCTCCCTTGCAAAACTCTGCACCTCCCTCCATCCTCAACTTTCTTTCTTTCTTTTTTTCATAAAAGCTAATATGAAGGTGCCTCCAAAGTGAAGTCGATTTAGGAATAGGAGAATACAGATCAAGCATCAACCCTTGAAACCCCAGTTTTCCCAACAAAACCATCTTAAGTCTTTGTGTTGCGATTCCATCAATAGAAGATGAGGGGTTTAAGCATTCTATATTCATTATTCCAGCATGTATTTTTTTTATACGTTCTAAAAGGTATTTCAACTTTTCGAAATGTATATTTCAGGTTATATATAAAAAGAGTCAAATATTTTTTAGCTTTTTAATTTTAACAAAATTAAAATTTATTCGTATTTAAAATAATAATATATTTTAGTCGTCAAATTTTACAAATTGTTTGATATAGTTTTTTTAATCAAATTACATTAAATTTTTTTATGTGTAAATTATATCATTTGACATGTTTCTTTTGTAATCAATTATTGGTGTCAGTCTTACATTTTGTCTTTATGAACAAAAGAAAAAAGAAGCTCGGCGACAAGATGATTGTAACATGAGATAAACAAGAAGGTTAACCCTTTTCAAACATACAATATGGATTCCGGTAATGCAATGTGGTTATACTCTCATGCTGATTTGAATGAATCATCATTTCCACATAAGTCAATTTTTTCTTGCTAGTTAAGAGTATAACAAGTTACAAATTTTGTCTTGGTAGGACATGCCTTTTTATTAGTATTAATTTGAAGTAGTTAACGGTGGAGTTATCATTATCTTTTTTGTGGTAATGAATATATGTATCTTTCTAAAAAAAAGCAATTTGTCCATTTTTACACACTAGTGCAGAAAAGGCTTTTAACGTATGTTATTTTGGGTTTTTTCCATTTGATCCCGACCCGACATCTTTCTGGGAGACGTTAATGGGACGTCAGACCCCACAATCAAACGTCCATATAGATGTCAGACTACACAGGTCAAACGTCTATATAGACGTCGGACTACACAGGTCAGACGTCTGATGTGGGAGCTTCAGTGGGCAACCCATGGTGCCCTGCATCATGGAATGCAACTTCTCTTCAAGCGCTCTTTGTATTTCCTTTTGTTCTTGTAGCTGCTCCATTGATCTCATGCTTTGGTTGAACATTTCCTCCCACTGAAGATCCATCTTCCTCAATGCCTCCTAACTCATGGATTGAGTATTTTTTTTTGTAGGGCCAAAGTAGTCACGAAGACCAAGCACACGAGCAAAACTGCACCAAAACGCAATGAAAACACATTTTAATCGGTTCAAATGAAATATAATTAATCAAAGAGTAATGTAATCGGAGTAAAATTAATTTTAAACGGTACAAAAGTGAGAAAACGAACCTTAATATTGTAGCCCATGGAGAGAAAACGCGAGGAAGATGATGAACAGTGAGTACGCGTAACTGCTGCCTCGCGCGGGTTTGGTAATAGCATACCATTAGACATCGGCTCCCCCCTTGTTGATATTTAAAGCATTTAAAAATTTATTTTGACGCACACTTTAGACGTCCAGGATGTGGTGGCTGACGTCTAAATGACTATAAACGTCGATGTGGCGGGATCGGACGTCTAAATGGAGTCAAAAAGTGACTTTTTAAATTTCTAGGCTGACCCTTTAGACGTCGGGCCCCCCATAGCCGACGTCTAAATAGAATAAAAAATTATTTTTTTTACTTTTTCGTTTAGTTTTGGCGTCCATTCGGGGGAACCAACGTATATGAGTATTGAGGTGTTGGACCCCCATAGTCGACGTCTAAATAGAATAAAAACTTTATTCTTTTTACCTTTTCGTTTAGTTTTTGTGTTCATTCGAGAGAACCGACGTATATGAGTATTTAGACGTCGAGCCCCCCATAGCCGACGTTTAAATAGAAAAAAAATTATTTTTTTTAACTTTTTCGTTTAGTTTTGGCGTCCATTCGGGGGAGTCCCCCCCCGATAGTCGACGTCTAAATAGTTGTTTTATTTACGAAAATGTCACCGGTCATTTTTTACTTTGGATATTCGAGGGTTGGACATTTAAAGAGTGACGTTAAAAGTGTTTTCTGCACTAGTGATATAATCTCGAATGTCAACAAAATTTAATAATATTAAGTTAAAAGGACTATATTTATTTATTTTTAAAATTTAAGGATTAAAATGTATTAAAGTTTTAGACATAGACAAATCCTTAATTTATTTCAAAATTTAAGGACTAAAAAATTATTTAACCATATTTCAAAATATTTTCGAAAGTATTTTGAATTCAGAAATACCTTCTAGTAATTTTTTTAATTTCCAATTCTAGATTATACATTTTTTAATATATTTTTTAAATAGATTTTGGAATGTATATTTCAAAACAAGTTTTTAAATTTGTAAATATTTTTCAAATTACACAATCTGAAATTTATTAAAAAAAATGTGAGAGTAGCTTTTAGTTTTTTATTATAATTTTAACGAGGATAATTTAGGTTTATTTTATGGGATGCATGAAGAAGAAGAAAGGGAGGGAGGTCCAAGAAGAAACAACCAACTTTACTTCATGTAGACATGGTATGGATTTCTTTTGCCTTTATCTAAATAGAATGAAGTCATTTAGGTTATGCAAGTGTATGAAGTTCTAATTTAATTGATAAGATTTGAGATATTGTATACATCAAATAATTTAATTAATAAACTTTTATCTTCAACAACGTTTTTCAAACTTCTGTTGAACCCTTCAAAGGTGGTGATTCGGGAATGTTTTTCAATTATAGTACTTATAACGAATGATCGATGAAGCTCAAGATCTTAATCAACATACAACAACACACAAAGATAAGTGTCGAAGGTAAAACTAAATTTCATTTACACCGATTAAATTTCGTTTTCATTGGCTTATGATGTAGTTTTTTGTGCTTGAGTTGATGGACCTCGACGGTGGCCTTGCGTGTCAATCTCCATTGCTTGGAAACAACTTCCCTCCTCCACTCTTACATGTTGATAAAGATTTTCGGCCTGTTCAAGAAAGTTAGTTTTTTGGTTATTGATTATTGGTTATTGGTTATTAATTATTGAATATGTGATTTTTAGTTTTGAGATGTGATTGGTTATTGGTTGTAGCTCACCCAGGATTTTCTTGCTTAGCAAGACAGAGGTGCGCTCAGCACAAGCTAATATCGGTCTTGTGGCAGCTGACGTCAATTTTGACATCAGTCCACGTGGCATCCAACGTCACGTAACGTCTCATATATAATCCGACGTCAATTTGACGTCTGCCAATAAAATGTGGGGACGGGATTGGATATGCCTTTTTTGCAATGGTGATTTTTAAAAATAAAAAGCATTAAAAAATCTTAGTAGTGAAAAATTAATAAGTTTGAATCGTAGTTTTAAATTTTGTTTGATCATAATGGAGGGACGTTTCTGCCAAAAGGAATAACTCTCTAGAACATATGATTCATTATAAACATAGTCATATTATAACACGAGTCGTATTAAATTGAAATCACTATATATATTAAGGATGAAAAATAATTAATTACAAATTATCATACGTGAATAAAGAATTGAAGAAAGGATTTTCAATCAAGAATATAAAATAAAGTTGAGACAAAAGCATAAATAAAGTAAATGTCGAAAAATAAATTTGCAACACAGATAACATATTTGTTTTTCAAGATCAAAATCTTATTAGTTACCTATAAATAAATTTAATATTTCATTTAGTTTCCAGTTCCTAAACCCTTTAACATATTCCTAACACAAGAATGACAAAAGGTTTCAATGAGAATGCATATGTTTTTACCCATTCACTAGTAAAAAATTAGACTATTATCACGCACATTATTCATCAGTTTATTAGAAACTGAAGCATAATATTGTGCGGTGACATTTTTGAAATTATATCGACAGTATAGGCCGCAGTTTTGAGGGGAACTGCGACCTATTCTCCCTACAAAATTCTGACATTCCAACCAAGTCAGTCCTGAAATAAATTTGCAGGGGAATAGGTCGCGATTCTCCTCAGAACCGCAACCTATTCTCCTGCAAATTTCTGACATTACCCCCAAAGGCAGTCCTGAAATAAATTTGAAATCAGGGAATAGGCCGTTGTTCCCCTCAGAACCGCGATCTATTGTCCCTGCAGGAGTTAGACCGTTAGAGAATAGGCCTCGGTCGTTAGGGGAACCGCGACCTATTCCCTTATCTAAATAAATTTTAAATATGTAAGAGAATAGGTCGCGGTTGGACGGGGAACCGCAACATAAAATGTGCAAAAAATTTCAAAATTGTCATTTCAGATCAATTTTTAATTTTTTTTATGAGAATAGGACTCGGTTAATATGGGAACCGAGGTTGTATCCCCTTTTTTACCTCAGTTTTCTAGTGAACTGAGGTAGTAGCCCTGTCTAGGGTTAAAATTCGAAAAAGCATGAATAATTCGTCTTCTCTAGCGCGATCCCTCTCTGCAACTTCTCTGCCGCCGCGACTTTCTCCCTTCTTCCTTACGCCTCCATTGCGCCGCTGTCGTCACTGTAGAAGGAATTCCTTCCTCATTTTTCATCACCTACGTTTGTATCCGATCAAATTTGGATTTGGACGCCGGAGTTTTTTCGATTTTTTTTTAGTTTTTGGTTTGATTTGATACTTTTTTTTATTGATTTGGATTATCAAACTTATGTTTTTATTGTATTTTATTGTAGGTATTGTGTTTTTTCTTTGAAATTTGTTCCGTTTCAGACTGCGGGTTGTTCCATTTTCTCCATTATTGTGTGTTTTCTCACACTCCCAGGTATGTATTATTAGGTTTATTAATTTTCATTTTGTTAATTTTTAATTTTTTGTAGGTTGAATATGAATAATTATGTATGATTTAATGTTTGAATTGATAATTTGAATGCTTATTAGTTGTTTGATTGTATGATTGTATTATTCTGTTTATTAATTTTCATTATGTTAATTTATAATTTTTTGTATGTTGAATATGAATAATTATGTATGATTGAATGTTTATTAATTGTTTGATTGTATGATTGAATTGATTGTATGTTGAATATATTGTATACTTGTATGATTGTAATTTTTTAGAATATTTACGTATGGTTCGAAATTGGATTAATTTACCACGCATTACTGCTGAGTACGAGAAAGGGGTAGAGGAATTTATACAATTTGCACAACGTAATGAGGGTAGAAGTGATGATGAAGTTAAGTTTAGATGTCCTTGTGTGAATTTTTTGAATGCGAGAAAGTTGAACGCAACCCAAATTAGAGAACATCTTATCTATGATGGTTTCTTAAGATGCTATACAACATGGATATGGCACGACGAAGAAATACACTTTTCGACGGACTCCCAAACTGAAAATGTTATTGATTCCACCATGGAGGAAGATCAACCGGATGAAGACAAATTAGAGGACATGATCCGCGATGTTGGCGCAGAAAATTTTGCCAAAGCTCATGTGTATGAGACGGTCGACTGATGTGGAAACACCTTTGTATGTCGGTTCAACTAAGTTCACACGTTTGTCAACAGAGTTAAGGCTCATGAACTTGAAGGTGACCAATGGATGGACTGATAAGAGTTTCACAGAATTGTTGACGTTGTTGAATGAAATGCTGCCAGATGGAAATACACTACCCACTCATAATTATGATGGGAAGAAAATTTTTTGTCCAATGGGTATGGAGTATAAAAGGATACATGC
Source organism: Vigna reflexopilosa (assembly GCA_027742785.1). Lineage (NCBI taxonomy): Eukaryota > Viridiplantae > Streptophyta > Magnoliopsida > Fabales > Fabaceae > Vigna > Vigna reflexopilosa. Next base: position 53,097,787 of record CM050911.1, on the reverse strand, counting down.
TTGTCCCAGATGCCTCAGTTCCTCTACCCACATATGAGATTTTCACTGTGGCACAAACATTCCAGTCTTTTATCGCTTGGCCTAAACAATTGTTTGGCTCAGTTTCTGACCCCCCGGTATGAAATTCTAATTTACACTTCTCAATTTTAAAGTTTACATGTTATTGATGTCAAAACTTATCTTATTTTTCCATGTAACAACAGACGCATGCACAGGAGAAGATTCCTTTATCTGAGGACGATCCTTTTGGTTCATTGTAGCTACTTGCTGACATAATTGAAAATAAGCCTTTGGAGGTTGAATATGATGCTAATGTATTTGGGAGAGGCTCTAAGGTCCCAATATACATGCATAACCAAGATGTCAGAGAGCTTGCGTCGGGAACAGAAGAGTTGAATATTACATTAGTTCAGCTATGGATGATGTAAGTCTATGAACAATTATTTATATAAAATTGATTTATATATCAAGTATACTTATATCAAAGTTAATTTTTTATTTCAGGAATATGTTTCGTGTCAGTAACAACTTGGGGTACAATGATGACTATGGGTTCATTGATCCCCAAGTCATTCACAGAACAAATGATTATGATGAGATCATAACATATCTCACAAGAAGATTTGCAAGCGGGAAGAAAATACATTTTATTCCTTATATATCTGAGTAAGTGAACTTTATTAATATAATAAAGTTCCATATGTGATTTTAATATATAATAATTAAGTTATTATGAATTTCAGGCGCCATTGGCAGCTACTTGTTATTTCTGTACAGGAGAGCTATGCTTTGTGGTTCTGCTCATTGCACAAGTCTCCTCCCACACATCTTAGACAAGTAGTTGATTGGTAAGAACCTCAATGTTTGTACTTTCTTTGTTATATAAATGAATGCTAAAACCCTTTTTTATATATAGTTCTATTTCAGCAAGTATGATGTTGGTTGGAAGATCAATTGCTAATAGTAGAAAGCTTGCATGGATTGCTCTCAAGGTTTGACATATGCTAAAGCCGTACTTTCTTATAGTTATTTTGTTTTAATGATTTTCATTAACTATTTACAACTGTGATGATATGTTGTAGTGTAACAGACAAAATGGGTCATATGAGTGGGGATACAACGTAATGTATTGGATGACTCACATTATTCGTGCCCATATCACAAGAGGCTGGGAAACGGTAATATTTAAATTTAATGAATTTTGATTTTCTCCAACATTTGAAATTCATATACACTAATTAATATCAATTGTCTTGTGCATAGATTCAAGACTCCTACTCCAATTCTTGAGAAGCCACTTACATTCCTAAGAAAAGCTATTGCAAAACATTTAGTTAGATTATATAATAGTTCATAGTTATTAGATTTAAAATACATTAGAACATGTTGATTTATAGTTATTAGGCTTTGTACATTATGTGATGTAAATATTGACTATTGTGTTGAATCTGTGTACATTATGTGATTATTTGATATGCAAATTTGTTTTTGTGATAGTGAATATCACAAAAATAGACATGCTATTAAAAAAAATTGCAGAAAAATAGGCCGCGGTTGTGACCAAAACTGAGGTAAAAAGTCAACCTATGACTTCGGTTCAGCCACAACCGCGGTCGTTTCCCTTTGTGCACTAATGATTCTTTATTTGTTTGCTAAAAACGTAGGATTTGTTAATGCTCTATAAATCCTCTTCTTTCTATATATAATTTGTCTTCTATTTGTAACACATTCTATTTACATTACACATTTAGGATATTATGGGAAAATTTTAATTACATATTTTCATGTATCAAACAGTATAAAATAGTTTGAGGAAGATGTTAATTTACCAAATAGTCAAATATTCAAAGTTATACTTAGTTAATTGTCTATTTCTTTAATTGCTGTCTCAAAGTGAATCAACGAACGCATTATTGAAATATATATCGAATTAATGAATTAAGATCTATGTGGTTATCATTTCCTACAAGAGTCCAAATTTAAAAATATAAAGTTGGGTGAGAAAATTGTAAGTGTGTTGTAATTTGTGGGTCTTCCAAAAACTTGTCAGAAATGAAGTATATATATATAAATTTATGTCTGACAGAAGAATCAATGAATTGAATTGAATATTTTGCTTTATAAATATGAATTCATTTCCACAGAATCCGAGAATGCATCTTAATTCCATGGACATTGTTTTGGATTTTGTTTTGAAGAAAAGAAAAAGTGGGAAGTACGCAAGGGATCAGTTAATGAATTAGGAAGTGTTGGAAAGTAGTTTGGGGTTAATTAAAAATGAAGAAACTTAGTGATTTAGTAGTAGTTTTTAGCATAATTAGTCCAGATAATGGAGAGGCCCGTACAGTATAGTTAATAATAATAATAATAATAATAAAAAATGAAAAGATAAAGAAATGGTCTTTTAAGGCGCATAGTATATGCACAGTGGTTTAAGACCACCTTTGACCAAAAGGTTAGATCTCCTTAGAGGAGACAATTAGAGGTTACAGTTTGTAGGCTGAGATGTTATGATACTGACAACAACTCAACTTTCTTAGGGTAGCATGACTTAATAGGGGTTTCTCTTACAATACAATCTCCTTTTCTAAACGTTGGTCCACAGCCTCCACCTTCGTTTTACTACTTTATTTTTCCTTCTCTTCCTCTCCTTTTTCACTCTTCATATTCCATTTTCTTCAATTACCTCACACTGCAAAGAAGATCCCGTCAACAACAAGATCACTAGACCAATCCCAATCCTCCTACTACCCATTCAAACTATCTCTCTCTTCATTCTCTATGGATCACATTTCGACCAAAAACATATACTATAACAAAGTGAATTGTCCCTAACCCCCAAGTGAGAGAAAGACAGACATTCCAGTTGTATCTTGTTGCTTTTTAGGAATGCAATTTTATGTGTTCCCAAAGTTTATCATGCCAATTATTGTCTTATTTATTTAATCTTCCTCAATATACGTATAATAAAAATACCACTCTCTTATTCTACTGCATCCCACCCCTAATACTATAATAATTATCATAATATTAAAATGTGCCTACCTGCGTTGTTTAACACACTTGCATGCATGCATGCAAACAAATCCCTCCCACGATACCCACGTGGCATCTAGATTGACGATATTATTGGCATTATTATATTAATTGTTGGCAGTAAATCAAATTTAGGATTTTCGTCGAATTAGGTGTTAGATACGATTTGGGTAATTATTATTGGTATTTTTATTTCTTTTTTTATCGGCCTCTTACATTGGGAAAGTGAAACACTGTGACAGATGGGTCCCATGAAATCCAACAATCATGATTAGGGAGAGCATTACATGTAAGACCGTGTAGAACTGCGGTTGTGAGGCGGTGACCATTACTTGCACCACTCGCATGCACGTAAGCTCTCTCCTCTTCAACTCATATTTTGGAGTACACAACAAGAAAAAAATACCATTAATTTATTTTGAAATACACTGCATTACGTTTTAAATAATTTCTACAAAACATACGGTTCTCCAAAGATATAAATATTTCTCCTCGTTCGAGGTTCTCTCTGATAATGATTAATAGGAACTTTATTTATTTAGGATAAACAATAGTGTGCGATTGATACATACATTCCTTCACACGTCACATGCAAAGCAGAAGCAGAAGCAGACAGAGCAGAAGAGGAAAGGCTCAAACTTCGAAGTGAAAAAATGGTATGTATGCATATGGTGAAGATAATGTATAAAATGGTGTTAAAAATTAGACATGAAAGTTAAGAGGATATTAGATTAAGTGTTTTGAAAAAGTTGAATTAAAGAGTAAGTATTTAAAAAAATTGATGAAAGAAGGTGAAAGAGAGAGTGCTAGAGTATGATCCACGTAAAAGGAGGTTGCGTGAGGATGTAGAAAATGTGTGTAAATGAAAACATAACCCTGGTCTTGGGCTAATCGTAGTTTACAAAGCGAATAGAGAGAGGGCATCTTTTGGAAAGCGTGGTCGTCCCCGTTTGTCGAACTATGGTTCATCAATCTCTAGACGATCTGATTCTCTCTCCTTCTCCTTCTCTTTCTCTCTCCGTGAATGTTTTTGAATCTTTTGATCGATATTCCAGAGGGTTTGGGCATGATGAATGTGGGGTCCCTTTTGTGTTATTTTATTAATTTTGAAGACATTTTTAGTTGGTTTTAGTAATTTATTCGGATTTGATTTAAAAATTTTAGAGAGGCTTTATTTCTTTTTGGTATAGGAGTTTCTATCTTTGACCCATAGAAATGTGTTGTTGTCTAGTGGACTAGACACATAAGAAGCCAAGTAAGAAGCCAGGCAGAGTTGCTTTGATGATTGCAGGGTATCTCATTTGGGATACCTTTATCTCTTTCTCTCTCTTGGCTTACTTTTTCCCAGTGTGATCCAAAAACCAATCCAAATCTCAGGATCTTCTCTTCTTGATCAGTTTTTCTTCTTCTCCTTCTTCTTCTATCTACGGCTACTAATACTGTTGCCCCCATCAGCAACTGCTCCTAAAAAGCAATGTTGGTGTGATGGGGTTTGGATTCGGGGCATGAGGTTACTATCATGACAATTGACGAACTTGGCTTTGTGTTTGGATTCACGTGATCCTCACAGTACGGATGGAAAAAACTGGTCGTCGTGTTGTTGTTCCTGCAGATTTGACGGATTGAACGGCCTATAACAACTAACGGAGATGTTTTCTACCATTTCAAACAAACAATGGTCATTGTTCTGTTCAACTTCAAATCATAATAATAAGTCTTGGAACATATGCACACCCGCCACTAACCCCACCACAACTCATCAAAGACCCTGACCCCCACCAAAATAAATTAAATTATAAACGTTTCTTCACTAGTGAACAAATTTTAAATTAACCGAGTCAATGAATGAATTAGGTTAAATTGAAATAGAGAGATGGATGGGCTGAATTAGGTTAAAAGAAATGAAATTGCAGAATATGAAAGGTTTGGCAATTAATATATGGTATTACCAAGGAAGGAGAAGGGGGTAGGATAATAGAGCAGTGGTATGTGGTTAATAAGCAGTATTGGGATTAGAGCGTGTTAGGGAAGGGAAGAAAGCGTGGGAGTGGGAAGGTGGATGGATAGATAGAGATAGATAGATAGATACACTACTAAGACTACTACTACTATTCCATTTTCCTTGGGGGATGGCAGTGGCAGAGATACGGATACAGACAGAGGTTTTGATGTATTGGGTTTGCGACTAAAAAAGCCTCGTGATCGGAGAAGGCAGATCCGTGGACGAATACTGATACCACTGTCACGTGCCCACTTTTGACTACCCAATGACCAAACCCTCACCACACCACACTTCCTATGCTACCCCTCTCTCTCTCTCTCTGCTATAAATTAACATCATGCATGAGAAATTTTTATAAACTCAAACAGTGTCGCAGATAGAAACTCTCAAACGCTTCCTTCCACTCACTCCCTGACTACTCTCACTCAGTAGTACCACTCTTCCCCCTTTCTCTTTCTTTCTCCCCAACACACCCGCAGCCACTGGGTCCCTCTCTGTTTTTCCATGTCTTTATAATTTTCATTCATGCCCCACTATATTATATTGCACATACATTTGTGCATCTCTCTATTCGCAGTTAACGACAACGTGGACTGCACCTGCTGACTCGTATTTCGCCATTTTATTAGCTTATAAAGCTACCTGACAACACCCACTTCTCATTTCTCCCGTACCATTTTAACTCTTTCTTTCCACTGCTTCCTACCTCTTTACATTTCAAACGTTTTATCATTACATCTCGCACCCACACTCCACTTCCTCCTTCTACTTCTCTGCCCTTTCCCTCTCTCTTTATCCCTTCTTAAACCCCAACCCTCACCACATCGCATACCATACCATCGCCTCCCTTCCCACACCACCAACCCAATCATGCATCGTTGTTGCGGGAACTCCCAGAGTCACGTCATGGGCACCTGCACATGCACCATGCTTCACACCGAAACTAACTCTTACTCCATCCTCTTTTCTATGCCCAACACCCACGCTCCCTATTATGATTACGAACACGAAGTCTATTCCTCCTACACACCCTCTCCTTCTTCCGTCGACTGCACCCTCTCCCTCGGTACCCCTTCCACGCGTTTCACCGAAGGCGAGGAGTTACGGAACCTCCACGAACCTCGCTCTTCCGTCACCAACTTCCGCTGGGACTTGCTGCAATCCAAACACACCACGCAATCTCAAACCAATAAATCAACCAGAGCAACCAATGCCGCCTCCAACAACGACCCTCTCCTCGCTCGTCGCTGCGCCAACTGCGACACCACTTCTACTCCCCTCTGGAGAAACGGTCCTCGTGGCCCAAAGGTACAAACATTCATTCATTAACAAATCTTAACAGCATATTCTTCATTTTCCCGGTATGTCTTATTTACGAACTTCACATTATTTTATCATTTTCAATCTACAGTAGAAAATGTTTCAGACGAGACGAATATACGACACTACCACTTTCTTATGTTAATTGTTTATGTGAAAGTTGTGCCTTGGTAAATGGAACTGGACATATTTTATAAAAGTAACATCAAAAGCTTCTACTTGGTAACCAGGTTTATAATTACGCTTTTTTTTTAATTGTTTTAAAGTAACACCAAAGAAATAAGTTGGTATCTGTACATATTTTTGTTTTTTTAAATCATTGAATTTGCAACAATATGTAGAGACATTGATAGGCCATTTATCTGATGTATTTTGAAACCCTGAAAATAATTATTTATCAACTTATTCGATTTTGTTAACGTTGCGTTTGAATTGAATTGATGCAGTCACTATGCAATGCTTGCGGGATCAGATATAAGAAGGAAGAGAGAAGAGCATCGGCTGCTGCCGCCACGTCGGCGGCGGTTCCCGGGAGCGTAATGGAATCGTCTCGCTCGTACGGCAACCAAAGCAGTTCGTGGTACTCACACTCGCAGATGGGTAACGAGTTACGTTTCATGGAGGATTCGGACGATAGAGATTCGGAGAATGGCATTCCGTTCTTCTCTTGGAACCTTAACGTTCCAGACCGAACGAGCATGGTGCACGACTTCACGAGATGATGAACGATGGCGATATCTTTAATACGTTAATAATAATAGGGAGAGAAAAAAATGACAAAAGCGAGTAGCAGCTACCTTGACGTTAGAAGACCACACAGGTGTACGTCGACGTTTTACGATGGTGATGTAGATGTTTTTGATTGCGATGGTTGCATTATGGTCTCGTCAATGTGATGTTTTTTTTTTGACCTTTTCCTTTTTGTTTGGTTCCTTTACTCCGTCTTGCTGCGAAAGATGGAGTGAGAAGGGGATAATTCTATGTTCTTAGTTTGCTTTTTCTTTGGTCTTGGTTCTTTAACTTTCTCTTTCAGTTACTTGTTAATCCTACCTTTCTGTTGCTTCACTTTCCCTCTCGAACTCTCCGTTATATAGTATATTATTCTATTCTGTATTGATGATGACCACGACAGTGTTGGCATGTGGACCGTTTGATGTGTTTGGTGCAAAGCCATTATAGCTTTATGGTCCATTTTGTTGTGTTCTAAGCCGAAGTGGTTCCCCCTCTTATCACCTTCTCGTATTTTGAGTTCTCTATCTATACCATCAGCCATGGAAGAGAATTGCTTAATATAAAAGTCGTAGTAATTTTAACAAATATATATATAAAATAATTTTAACATTCATCATTCTCATTTTGGTATAGTTATAAGATAATAACAGCATTATGTCTGTGAATTAATTTCCTTATCCACGTGGATAGAATTTTCAAAAGCCATTCATACGATGATTTGATACACTTTGGGAAAGGGAGAGAGAGAGGTTAGTGCATTTAATCGGGTGTTATAATTCTGACGGTTGGATATGTATGTTGGATCACTGTTCTCTCTGAACCGGACACCCTGCGGTTCAGAACAGTAAACTGAAATGTCTTTTTGAGCACTTCATCGAATCCGTCCGGTTAGAGTTGCATTGCACTGACTGCCAACTATGACTACTTTTTTCATCATCAAATCGACCATCGTTAGAGGTACTATTTCTTTTGCCAATGGACTCATCAAAATTGTCTTTTCTTATATTAACAAAATCAATAATTGACTAACAATTTCTTTTAAAATTTTCACCTTATTCCACGTTACAACACAAATATATCCGGGTGCAATATGGCACTAATAATATTTAATGCACCAGAAGAAAAAAAAGTGGTGCACTAGTATGATTGAGGCAATTGTTTCCGCGGCACATGTGCTGGAGAGACAAAGGGTACTAGCATATTTATTAAATTTTGATGTTAACGTTTCAATGTCCCACTTTTTTACGTGGTTTTGGTGCCCCATTTGATTCACAACAACCATTGAACCACACGAATATAATATGAAATAATGTTTCAGCTACTAAAGTGCTAAAAGAAAACGAGTGTGTTTACTACTTAGCTTCCCCCTCGACGGGAGAATATAAGCCTCTTCAAGTAAGGATCAAATAATATGTTGCATTTATTTGTTTTACATTGCATTTTATCAATAAAAGATGGACACTCCCAAACAAAAAATGCTTTTATTTTTTTTATGCTATTAAACAATATATATTAGTGTATTTTTCACAAAATAATGAACTAAAAAAAATATATAAAAAAAGTTATAAGTGATGTGCTCGTTTAACATGTGTAGTCAATCCTATGATGGTTAGAAAATATGCTCAAGAAAAACATGAAATGACGGAACGGGTAAAAGGTTCATGCATGTTTTGAATGGAAGTGTTTTAGCACAAACCTCGGATAATGGAGTTTCTTTTTCTTTCTAACTTTTCTTTTTCGATCTTAGTTTATAAAAATACCACAAATTTGATTTAGTTTTATTTTTTTTCATTTATTATCATTATTTTTATTTTAATTCCATTGAGCCTTATATCTAACATATTTTTTAAGGTATAATTAATAATTAATTTAATTGATTAAACTATAAAAAACAAATAAACATAATATAAAATTAAGGACCTGACCAAATTACATTTTTTTAAAAAAATATATGAAGATTAAAATAATAAAAATCAAGGAAAACAAGATCATCATATACAAAAATATTAAAGAGAAAGGAATCAAACTTATAATTTAGGTTATTTATTTTGTCTTTCAGCTCATGATGAAAAGTACTTCTAAATGCAAAGACATGTTTATGAAAAGAACGACCTATATTACGAAAGCCGAAGATGAAAATGAAACATAGGAATGAAAAGAAAGACTGGACAAGGATGAACATTGAAATAACACAACCTATCTACTAGCATTGGCCATCTCCTAGTGGTCAAATTTTGTAAAGTGAATCTCATTTTATAATGGTTTAGACCCTCTTTCTGGTATGAATGTTTCAGTTTTGAGTTTTGTCTTGAAAACATCATTGGAAAAAGGAAAAAGATATTTATTGATTTTGACTCGTAAACAAAAAACAAAAACTTTTGTGCAGTGTTTTTAAAACCTGGTTTATATCAACCTGTTCAAACTAGGTATTACAATGTCTGCATGGTTGATGAAAGAGAGGCCAAGAGAGGAGAGCTCGTTCGTTTGTAGAAGACTTTGAAAGCATTGCATACTCTTTACAATGAGGGATATTGAATAGTAAAACATACTGTTTAAATCTTACACACATTGTATTAAAGGTCTTCATAATCTTCTTTAAGAAGAACATATTTTAGTAAAATAAAAAAAAATGAAAAAAAAACTCAATGTATTAAGTTTCAACACTCAAATGTATAAGATTGATAAATATATATCTATAAGCTCCTAATATATATTTTTTTCATGAGTTAAAAATATATATTATGTTCTTATTAGATCGAATAATATCTCAATCTTAAGTTCTTCAGACTCTTAGACCAAGTTTTTCTTTTGTCGTTGACTTTTAATTGATCGTTCTCTAAATGGTCTGTTCTCCAATTGATTGAACCATCACATGTTAATGGTAAGAGGTACTTTAACGTTAAATAGGAAGTAAGTGATCAATTTTAATTGACTTTAATAAATGGCTCATGCATGACATTAACAATCTGATTATAATCTAAACAACCTTGAAATGAGCATTTCTATCTCATGTTGCCCAAGCCAATGTTTAGATGGAGATAACATATTTTGGGATTCATAATTTTTTTTCCTCCTCTATGATATGAAGTCATTATACACAACTTTCAAAATTAAAAAAATAAATAAATTGAGTAATACTACTTTCAAAATTCATCGTTGAGAAGTTGTAGTCTAGTATATAACTCCCTCATTATAATACACATAGTCTTACAATGTATTATCATTTTGTACTATCTTAAAAAATTCTAGTGTTCCGGTATAGGGTTGAGTCACCTAAGTCCTACACAATTTCTTCTAAGCTTTGTTCGGTCATTGTCATGTCCGCTCCTCTGTTAGCTCGCTCCGTGCAGAAGGGTACCTGCCAAAAGTTTTCCGATGCCAAAGTCAGTAATGATCCGATCGGTAATCTGAGTACAGTAATAAATGCACAATTAATGAGTGTCCTACCCTCTTACCTTTTACCTGTATTTATAATTTTGGTTATGAGTTTTGAATTAGTGAGACATTAATCAAAGCCTAATTACAACCTAATCACTTATAATCACCGTTTTATCTTAATTGTCTACTTGCCGATTATGGTCGTTCGGTCTTGTCGTTGTTTCTGTGCTGTTCGGTGTGACCGTCCGGATATTCTCCAGTACACCAAACCCCTCAAGACCTAGACAATTGACTCTCGTTTAATTCATATTTTGACTTCAAATTTACAAATATAAAACTAATGACAAGCATATGAATCTTGTGTACTGGATACATTAAGACATCTTTGAATCACTCTCCAATATATCATAAACAAAAACATGAACTTCATGAAAACTCTATTAACACCTATCATGAAATTCATTAAATATGTCTTCTAATTCGAGTTTTAAGAATATTAATCATTTCACTGTGTTATCTTTATATCGTCTAATTATTTGAGAACCTATCACTCATAGATAAGATGTTTTGTATGATGTCTATAACTTATACTTGCTCATTCATATAATTAATGTAGGTATAGCAAAATCTTTTATTATCATCATACGAGTTTTTTTTTTCTTTTGGAAGTTCCAAAAGTGATTCAACTTTTTTTCTCATAATCTTTTAACATAACTTGAATTTATTTAACTTCCAACTTCCAAATACTCTATAAAAAAATTAATAATATGATGAATGTAAATATCGCTTTTGGTTGAAAAGAGAGTCCTGTAATCCTATTAAAAAACATCCTTTTTGTGTTTAATTCATCATTTTTGTGTTTAATTCGTTTAGATTCCAAAAAAATCATTCATCATTTTCAGGAAATTTTGAGAACAAGCACACGATATAAAAATGATCGGATAAATTCATAAGAATCAAGTGTGTTCCTATAAACAAACAAAATGTACTTATACTGAAGTTTCATAAAAATTGAATAAGAGACTTTGACTATAGTTTTTTTTGTTTTTGTTTTTAAATTGTCTTACAAAACAGTTTAAGATTTAACAAAATAATTAATAATACAATAATTGTTTGATCATTATACTTAAAATAGGAAGCATAATGAATAACTTAACCGATCGATTGAATACCACAGATTTTTAAAGGAAATTTCCTTTATTTTTTGGTTAAGCCAAATATGACAATAGAGTGAAACCTATAAAATAATTATAAATTCATAATATATAATATATTTCAGTTACTAAGTAGTTATCAATCTCAAACTTAAGAAACATGTTAAATTACAAAAAGACAAGAGTATTAGGTTTTGTTAGAACAAAAACAATGTACCCATTGCTAGTTTTGACATGTTTCATTTTCAATAGAAGTAAATTAATGATATGCTTGTTCTTCAGTTTTATGCATAGAGGGAAGCCGTGTTTAGAACAACATTGTTCAGCCTGGATCTCACCTGGATGCATGTAAAATGGGTTTGATGGAATTCCAAAAGGAAAGAGAATCAAGCTACAAAAGAGAAGAAAAAGAAAGAAAAAAAAATCAAGAATAATTGGAGCTGCGTGGCAGAGCGGAATTAACCCGCTTTGATATCATATTATATCTATGGTATGAATTGACATAAGGAAGAAGAAGGTAAACACTAAGGGGAAAGTTATATATATTTCATAGGTAAACGTTTCTTCAACAACGCATGTTTGACAATAATTTTACAACGACACGTGTCGTTATGTGATTTGTTATTTTATTTGAATTTTTTAACAATTATGATTTTGATTTGGAGGGCGTTTTTGGAAAGGAAAATCCTCAAACCTGTTGGCATCTTCAGTTTGAGAAATTCATCCCTACGAAAGTCTCTCACGACTTTTCCATTCTCCATTCGAAACTTCTCGCTCCGTCAACGAAGTCGCATCTCGCCATCATTCCTTCTCGCCATCAGTCCATCTCGGCGTCACTCCCTCTGGCTTAGCGTTGTTGGTCATAGAGTTTTTCATCTGAGAGGTAATACCCTCTCATCATAAAGCCCTAAAATTGAAAATCTAGAAAACCCTAATTTAATCCAAAAATCCAGAAAAGTTGCCACCTCTTCCTCTCATAAGAGTTTTTCAGAGTTGCCTCCGATTCCAAGATCAAGTTCTGTCTCCAACATAAGTTCGACAACTACGATTTCTATGATGCCAACAAATTCTCTGATTGCCTCAAGACTTGGAGTCGCGACGGTCATGTTTCGTTTGTGCTCTCTGTTTTTCTCCCATTTTGATTCTTAATTTGAAGTTATTCTCTTATACAAGGTTTTGGCTTCAACTCACTGAGGTGTATTGATTTTGGAACGTTTTGTAGGACAAGAAGCAATTTAGCCTTGGGCCATGAATTTGAAGATTCTTCCAAACAACAGAAACAACAATAGTTCTGGAGAAGGGATTTGAAATAGTAAATGTAAATAATGCTTGTTAACTGATCCATTTGTCCACTTTGTTGATGACATAAGCTTGTTTTAGTATAGTGTTTTGTTTCCACAGGTTTTGAAAGGTGTTTTGTTTGAACTCCATGTTCAAGAGCCTTTTTTTCACAACTAACTTATATTTGTAAGCTGTACTTTATTTTGAATATGATGAAGTTCTATGTAATTAGGTCCAGAAATTATGTGCTCCGGCTAAACCGTGTTGCTGGGTAGAAAATTTATCTATTGCCTCTTAAAGGAAGAATAAAAAACTGCACCCAAAGTACCTTGAGTTTTAGATCAGGGACATTCTCATTCCTACTGCAATTTGGTTTGTAGAATTAAATAAGGTAATCTGATTCTCTTTAACAAGTCTGTGGTGTTCAAAGTATAGGTACTGCTTTGTGTGGTTAATAATTTGCTTTATTTTGTAATAGTTATCTTTGCAGTTCTCTCTTAAATGGATTAATGCTTTGCTGTGAAGGGAGTACGACGGTATCCAACATTCTTTGCCATGCTAGAGGCAAAAAGCCTTAGAAAGGTTCTTCTAGGAGTTGAAAGTGGGGAAGAATGTACCATTTAATCTATTTAGCTTAATCAATTCCAGATTTATATGGATTATTTCAGAATAATACTTGGATAACATTACAGGTGTAAAAGTCTACCGATTTGGACTTTTGACATTTGGTATTTATTTCATATGTAGAATAACAATGGTTAACTTAGTCATTAGTAATTATTCACTGATCTGTTTTGAGATTTGTTGGAGGTTAATGTCTTCTCCATATAGTGATAATTGATGATTTAAAATCCTGTTTTTCTCCATTATTGATGATTAACAAAAGTCTTATTGTTTTTCTCCATTATGGATGATTAACAAAATTGTTTTACCATTGTTGAGTAATTTTATTCAAGGTTTTTCTCTTTAGTTTTTAGTAATTGTTTAATTATATAATATAATGTAAAGTAACATTAAAATGTGGTTTAATTTTGATTGTGATACAATGATATAATATTAAGTCACTTTAATTCTTTAATTCTAATTTGTAGATATTAGTTAGAATCTATAAACTTGCTTGGGTTATGTTATATTTGGATGTAGTGTTTATATTTGATTTTCTTAAATATATACGTACGTAGCTTAAATATGATTTTCATAAAGAAAAATCTACCCTCACTTTGATATCAGATTTAATTTTACTTTTTAGAAAATTGTGACACTTATATTGAATGAAAATCACTTGATTTATACATGATAATTGGAGGACAATAGATATAACTTCCGAAAGTAGATAAGTATGAATTAGTTGGATGATCTCTTTTCATTAATTTCCTGAAGCATGCACTATTTTATTTAGAAGTATGCTTATGATCTCTTTACATTATTTTAGTGTAAAGAAAGAAAAACCAATGAAACTTCTTTTGTTTGAATATTCTTTTGTTTGAATATTCTTTTGGTTGCATTATTTTTGCTTTCGTTAAGCGAAATAATGAATTTTCTAATGTTAATTAATTTTAGTTACTACTTATTTATAAGTTTCAACATCAGATTTAGGGTTAGCATGGTAAGTTTCTTAAGTTATCTGCTAATAAGTGCAGGCAAAAGCATGCTTATTATACAAATGTAGGTTAAATTATGCATTTCTAAATATTACATTATACATTTACATTGTTTCTAAAGTAACATGTATGTTATTTTCAGGAAGAATTGGCTGCGTTTAGGAAGAAATATATATGTGACTGGATCCTAGACGAGGACAACGTCCGAAGATTTCAAACGCTGCAACATTTTGGATTTCTATAACATTAGAAATGTGTTGTTGGTTTAGATTGTTATTTTATAGCAAATGAATAGACATTGTACATATTTATACTATTAAATTTTTTTACAGAATTGTACAAAATTATATCAAATGAATACAGCTAAACTATTCTTAATTAAATATTCTTCATATTCATTTCCTTTGTCTGTTTATTTGGTTAAGCGAGTTTATTCATTACCTTGTTTGAGTCAAAATTGATGTGTCCCTGTACTGATGAGGAGTTGGACTGAAACAATAGGTTTAAAATTGGTTGTTGTTGATTGTCTGGAAGTTCTGTTTTTGGAAGACAATTGTTCCCAGTAGTGTAATGGATTACAAGCAAGATGTAATCGCTTATCAGCAAAAAGACATGAATTTGTACTGACCTCCCAACCTACAAACACCTTTACTTGGTCTTCCATGTACATAGGACTGTCTTAACTTGAAACTTGTTGTGGTCACCTTCAACCATGGCCAACAGGGTTAATAAATCCACAAAACATTGAAAACACACACGTAAGGACTACTCGGGAGTGCTTCAGACATGACTGGGTAGCACTCCTCAACTTTTGGTACAAATGGAGATTTTTTCATTGTGCACCAGTCAGTGCCAATGGTACAAATGGTACAAATCGGTTAACAGTGGATAAACACGAATTTGTATCGAAAGTTCATCGCTGCTCCCATGTCGTGGAAACAGAGCTCCCCATTGAAAGGTTGGACCTCATTTGGAAAATTATTTGAAGGACCCTCACTTGGTTGTTTGATTTTGATGATGAAGGAGTTGTGGCTGAAATTAGTAGTGGTTAAAAGGTATAAGGGTATCCACAAAATTGGGTTTTTATGAGTGCTTCCAAATGGTGTTGTGACGAAGAGTAAGATAGGAACTTAGGTGCTTGTGTAATCGATTACATGAAGGATGTAATCGATTACCAGTGGATAAACACGAATTTGTACCGAAAGTTCATCGCTGCTCCCATGCCCTGGAAACAGAGGTCCCCATTGAGGGGTTGGGCCTCATTTGAAGAAATTATTTGAAGGACCCTCACTTGGTTGTTTGATTTTGATGACAAAGGAGTTGTGGTTGAACTTACTAGTGGTTGGAAGGTATAAGGGTGTCCACAAAATTGGGTTTTTATGAGTGCTTCCAAGTGGTGTTGTGAGGAAGACTAAGATAGGCACTTAGGTGCTTGTGTAATCGATTACCAGTGGATAAACACGAATTTGTACCGAAAGTTCATCGCTGCTCCCATGCCCTGGAAACAGAGCTCCCCATTGAGGGGTTGGACCTCATTTGGAGAAATTATTTGAAGGACCCTTACTTGGTTGTTTGATTTTGATGACAAAGGAGTTGTGGCTGAACTTAGTATTGGTTGGAAGGTATAAGGGTGTCCACAAAATTGGGGTTTTATGAGTGCTTCGAAGTGGTGTTGTGAGTAAGAGTAAGATAGGCACTTAGGTGCTTGCGTAATCGATTACAGGAAGGTTGTAATCGATTACCAGTGGGAAAACAAGAATTTGTACCGAAAGTTCATCGCTACTCCCATGCCCTGGAAAAAGAGCTCCCCATTGAGGGGTTAGACCTCATTTGGAGAAATTATTTGAAGGACCCTCACTTGGTTGTTTGATTTTGATGACGAAGGAGTTGTGGCTGAACTTAGTAGTGGTTGGAAGGTATAAGGGTGTCCACAGAATTGGATTTTTATGAGTGCATCGAAGTGGTGTTGTGAGGAAGAGTAAGATAGGCACTTAGGTGCTTTTGTAATCGATTACAGGAAGGCTGTAATCGATTACCAGTGTGAAAACACAAATTTGTACCGAAAGTTCATCCCTGTTCCCATGCCCTGGAAACAGAGCTCCCCATTGAGCACAAAACATTAAAAATAGTGTTCTATACCCCTAGGGAGCGATTCAGCCATTCCTAGGTAGCGCTCCCCAACTTTCAGTACAAAAGTGGAATTTTTCACTGGTAAGCGATTACAGGACCTCTGTAATCGATTACACGTCCACCAGACCTGTGTCAAAGGTGTAGGACCTCCCCTCTCAACCCAGGAACACTTGTACTTGGTCTTACATCACATAGGGGTGACATAACTGGACATTTGTTATAACAATCACAAAGGATAACTATTAAATAATACTACCAAACAACAAATGGAATGAAAATAACATTCAGAATTTGAACCACCACTTTCTTTATTTAATAACAATCAAAGTAATTGTTCCAAATACAGCCATCCATACTTCAACATGTACTAAATATTTCCCTATTAACAATACATAGATCAATCAAGTTTTGAACTATATCAAGTGTAGGGAGTTCTACAAGCTTTGCTTTTGTAACGCTTTCGGCGTAGTCCTTCCTTCATAACGGTTTCATGACCATGAATTCCTCCCTCACATACAAATTCATTGTAATTGTCATGTTTTTTACATGGCGTACTGTAACTACCATCATCTTTATTCTTCTCTTCAAGCAGCTCAACCTGCAATGCAGATAACTCTTCTTCAAGTTCCTGAATTATAGCATCTTTAAAAGTGGTAGTTGATTTTACAAGAAGCTAATCAAAGCAGCTTCCGATTCTTATCATATTTAATATTTTTTTAACTCCTTATAATTGTCAAAAGCTTATACAAACACCTGAAACTAGAATAAGTAATTATTTTTTATAAAGACAACACTCTTTTACAGAATAGACATACTGCTTCAACTTTAGATAAGAGAATGGAGAGGAGAGAGATAAAATAAGCAAACAAAAATCAAAAGAAATTATCTTCAACAATATCATACTTGATTTGCTTTCCGTCCTAGACCCATTAAGAAATTGTCGGGCTTGATGTCACGGTGAAGGAAACCTCTGGAATGCATATATTCAACTCTGTTAATCTGAAAACAAAAATAAATAAATAAATAACACATTAGTATAACTTCATAAAGTACTTCTTGGAAAAAACATCACCATACAGACATACGAGATGATCAACAAGCATTAACATTGTCTTCAACGTGAACTTCCGGTTACAATAATTGAACAAATCTTCCAAACTTGGTCCAAGAAGGTCAATAACCATGACATTGTAGTCTCCCTCAATTCCAAACCACTTGAGGTGGGGAATCCCCGCTTCATAAAGGAAATGGCATATTCGATTGCTCAAAAATAAAATGTTAATTGTTTTC
Source organism: Vigna reflexopilosa (assembly GCA_027742785.1). Classification (NCBI taxonomy): domain Eukaryota; kingdom Viridiplantae; phylum Streptophyta; class Magnoliopsida; order Fabales; family Fabaceae; genus Vigna; species Vigna reflexopilosa. The sequence goes on along the minus strand of CM050911.1, from coordinate 53,079,863 downwards.
TAACAGTTATTTTAATTATTTTGTTTAGAAGGCAAGGTTTGAGACTAATAGTTCTGATTTCACTTCTAGACTAGAAAAAGATCCAGTGCACCAATCATAAAACCAGAATTAAAGGAAACAATGAAAAAAATGTATATCATATAAATAAATATAAATATTAAAAAACAGTTGATTAGATAATTCTTTTAGTATCTGGATATTAAAAAGAAAGAGCGATTTAGACTTACTTTCTCCTTGAAGAAGCATATACAGTTTTGACTCATAGTGAAGTTGTGGATGCTTTGTCTTCACAGGCTCCGGGAATTTTGAGAAAACAAGATGGCATTGTTAGAAATTTGAAATGTAGAATATCATGAGTAATTAATACTATTAACTAGTTAAAAAAAATTATCTCCAGAACCAATAAAATATGATGAGGAGTCCAGTATAATCTATGTTGGAAAAATATGAAGCAACCAAAGGCAAAATCTCCACCAAAGGCAAAGACCAAAAACCCAGCCCAAAAAACGATAACGGAAAAGGGAAAATATTCATACCTTGTTCGAAGAACCAATGTCACCGAATGAACAAAAAAAAGTACCAGCAAAATGACCATCAAAGGCAAAAACCAAAAACCCAGCCCTAAAAAACGATAACAGAAAAAGGAAAAAATTCATACATTATTCAAAGAACCAATGTCACCGGATGAACCCATTGCACAATAACCATAATGAACCCAAAAAACGATAACGAAATCACCAAATAGACACCCAATGAGATAGAAAGAGACAAAACCCTCCACCACTACGAGGCCTTCACCAAATGGAGAGATAGAACTTGGTGGGAGAAAATGAAAAGCTCAAATGGAGAGAGAGAACTTGATGAGAGAAACTGAAAACCTAAAATGGAGGAGAGAGGAGAGAATGTTTCGAAAGAATGAGAGAGTGTTGAAAGGAAGGAGGGTAGTTTCGAAATATGCAAATGTCCAAGTTTCAGCCCTTTTCGAAATCAATATTTTTTGGCTTAAACCCTCCCTTGGTCCTAATATTTGTATGAAAATCTCAGTTCGGTCCTCATGTTTTCAATTGAGTTATATTTTTTGTAAAAATTTGCTCACATTTTACCCTGTCCGTCAAATGCTCTCAAACAACGTAAATTGATGCTGACGTGTTAATACTGATGTGCATTGTTTAATTACGTGGAAATTTTATTTAAATTAAAAATTATGAGATTGGCAAAATTGAAGCTCTGAAACTTCCAAAGCCCTTCACACGAAGACCAATCCTTTCTCCTTCCTCTTTTCAACAGATTCCAGCACCTCCATTGACACGTTCCTCCACCAAGTCGCACGCCGTCCTCTCCTCGGACCCTAACCTCCACAAACACCATAACCTCTCTCGCATCCTCTTGTCGACGCGTTGCAGGAGCCGCCGTTCGCTGATTAAATTCATTCGAAGCCCCTTGGTTAATGAGATTTTATGCAGTGGTGAGATCCCTAAAATCATAGGGTTTCTGCGTTCAAGGGAAATGATTGAAAATTCTTAGCATAGTTGCAAGTAGAGGGGTGTAGTGAGTGTAAGTGTGATTTGGTATTTGAGAATTGTGTTTCTGAGATTTGCAATTCAAGTGGAAGTGGGCGATGGGTTAAGCTCCCAAGAACCGTCCTTGATGTCTTGTCAGACCTCAAAAATAAATCAAATTTCTTGAATACGGATTTGCTTAATGTGACACAAATGTTAATTCGCCGGAGAGACGGCCATGCATCCATTTACTATCTCGGACCAGATGGTACGACCCCAATGCAGCAGCAAGATTGTAGCCATTGGTGCCTACCTGATGTTCCCGATTCATGGAATGAGCTTCTTTATGCTCTTCTTCTCAAGAAGGAGGAATTTCGGGAACAGAAACAGAACACAACAAATGTTTCTCAAGTTCCAATATAATTGACCTATACAGTTTACAGAGAATGTTGAGTTATACAAATCAGTGACAACTCTTTTTTAGCGAGGTGAAGCTGCAAGTTGGATTTGGCACACCTAACTTTTTGTTAGTTCGCTTGATGTCAGAATTTCATTCTTAGCAACCAAAGAAATTTAAATGTTTTAATTTCCTGCAAAGTGATTGTTTCACCCTCTTTATATGGTCTGCCATTGTAGGTGAACATATCTAGATGGGATGGGAACTGAATTTTGGATGGTGAGTTTCAGGGATATCTTGTAAAAAAAGAAAAAATAACAGCTGAGATTAAAACCTGATTGATTAGAAGGCATACAGATTTTGTTTTTGTAAATTTCATATGATCCATGATGTTGCTGGTTGTACATTGTATATAACAAAAGCTTTTCAAACCTTTTATTGTTTGTTGTTATTTATATAGACAAATACTTCAGAATAATTTATATAGATTCAACAACTATTAAAATTATTAAAATGTTAAGTGTTTAATTCAAAGGTAGTTTCTTAGTGGGATACACATAAACCATACATCAACAAGAACTATCTTGGATTACTTTGAGAAAAGAGGTGTAGAAGCGTGAAAATCTTCTAATTCATTTTACTATAATTGTAGGAGTTTTACAAGGCGCATCCTAATTTCGTTAAGAATGACTTCTACATCTTTGGTGAACCGTATGTTGGACACTATTTTCCTGCACTTGCATCTCAGATTAACAGTGAAAATAAACAAAAACGAGGACTTCATATAAACCTCAAGGTCTTACACAATTATATATATGAATGGGAAATGTTAATGAATGAAATGATGGTTAATTATCTTGTTGGTTTTGCTTGCATTGATTCATTCAAGGTGTTTGATTATGAATTGATTTCCATTGCTTATGATATACAGAGAGAGAAACGACTGACTTATCACTTTGATTTGCATCTTCTTCTGCAAATTTTAGTTTCTCATGTTTCACTTTGGAGAAACCAGAAAAGTCAGAGGCATTTTGAAGCAGAATAAATATCATTAACTAATGTGGCACATTAATTTGATTCAATATTCTAAGGAAGAAGAATATTAATATGAGTAAAAATGGTATGTATTATTCAATTATTTGTGTTTTTTAAGGATCGGAGACAACTCAGGCTGTGAATGTTGCCATCAGCAGGTATACCACAAAGGATAATGTTCTGCTTTTTTTTTATCCTTATCCGAGCACCACTTTACCCGCGTTCCATTCCATTGCGATTTAAAAACCCTAACCCCAAATGCTCCTTTTTCAAATTTCGAACTTGTCGCTCTTAGTATCATCACCATCTTTTTCGTATTCCCAAGTTGCAATTCAGATCTCATCTCATCAAAATAAACTCCATGGATCCTCTCACAGCCGCGAAGATCTGTTAGATTCATCCGATTCAGAGCAGGAGGAAACCTACCAAGATGCCCATGGAGGAAACTTACCTTCACTGACGTCCAAGCTCAATTCGTTGCATCCACGAGCACTTAGAACTTCCACGAACAAAAGGAGATTGCGAGCCGTATTTTTGATTTTTATACTCACCAAATTCCCAATTTCTTAAATCCCTAATTCTTTCACTTATTCTTTTCTGATTCAATTAAAAATTCTCAATTATAAAACCTAATTCCACGTCAAAATCTATCATTTTTTACACTAAAATCCACGTAATTAAATCCCTTTAAGTCAGCTAATTCTTTGTGCACCACGTCATCAGAGGCAGACGGCGTTAGTCATTACTTAACGGAGACCAAATAAGGATTTAAACCATATTTTTTTGAAAAAAAAAATTAAAATCAGCTAATACAACGCTGACACGTGACGTTGTCAAAATTTTATCAAATTGGCGTTATTGAAATATCGCGATCCTATTTCTTATTTTATGGAAGTGCTTTTACAAGTGACATAAAAGGTAAGAATGGATTTATATAGAAACCCAGGACACGAAAGAGAAAGAGGCCCAACAGAAAACAGCCAGCCCAAAAATATAACGACAGAGAGAAAAGAAGCGTGTTAAGGTAGACGAGAGAAAACAGCTTCATGCGAAAAGGTAGTTTGAATTGAAACATAAAATATGACATGGTAGTTGGGTGGATATAAGGATTATCTTATAATAATCATATTCAACAGTACCCATCACCATCCTTTCAAGTGTGAAAGTCAAATTCCAAGATGGAGAGATGCTTTAAAGTCCCCAAATAATTTCTCACCAAAACGGATGGGAAAAACTATATTAGGCGATGGGGTGGTTCAGCAAAATTAACAAAGTAGTTGTATTTTCTACAACACAACTTTGTTATTAAGCCAACATATTTATTCCAAAACGCAACCCCTCTATCAGAATAATCTATACACGATCAAGATTGCGTGTAAGAAAGCTGCACAAATCCTTTGCTTAGATTTTATTCATGTGAACGATCCTGTGTGGGATCATACTAAATTTTTATCAAAAATCCCTTAGATAAAGCTAATCGATTGAACCAATAATTGCTTGCTTGAGATGTCATGTCAATTAAACACATGTATAAAAGAGGTATTATAAAATTTTGTCAGAGTTCATGTTAAAATGAATTTATGTTTCATTCATCATAATCAACAAGACCTTTGACAATATTAGTGTGCACAATCAATCAGAATTGAGTGTGGGACCATAGAGTATATGGTTACATTTACAACTTTTGTACTGACAAAAACCAAAAAAAACAGTTAGCGAGCGACATTAACTGCCAGCAATGTGTTGAAATTTGTCCTTCGTAAGAACCTCTCCTCTCTGTATGGCAAGTGATAACAACCCAGCACCAAACCTCACTAATCCAAGTTAACATTTCTCTTATATAAACCCTTCTCCATTCTCGACAATATCACAGCTTAACGAAGAGTGATCACAGACAGAGAAAATGGTGAACCTGGTTGCAGCGCAGAGGCCATTGCTTCGTGGGCTAATGAAGATGGCGGGGATCAGGCCGTACACGGTGGAGATTGAGCCCGGGACCGTGATGAGTTTCTGGGTCCCTTCAGAGACCATAACGAAGCCCAAGAAAAAAGAGGAAAAGCCCAGAATCATAGCGAAACCCAGCAAGCCCACGGTGGTTCTGGTGCATGGTTTCGCCGGCGAAGGAATCGTGACGTGGCAGTTCCAAGTGGGGGCGTTGACGAAGAAGTACGCTGTTTATGTTCCCGATCTTCTGTTCTTCGGAGGGTCCTCGACCGATAAAGCGGACAGGTCGCCAAGGTTTCAAGCGGAGTGTCTGGTGAGGGCCTTAAGGAAACTTGGGGTGGAGAAATGCATAGTGGTTGGGTTCAGTTACGGGGGAATGGTGTCGTTTAAGATGGCTGAGATGTACCCTGAAATGGTTGAAGGAATGGTTATTTCTGGGTCCATTGTCGCCATGTCTAACTCGCTGAAAGCCGCCTCGCTGCAACAGCTTGGGTTCTCTTCTTCTTCGGATCTCTTGATGCCTACCACTGTTAAGGGTCTTAAGGCTCTCTTGTCCGTCGCTGCTCACAAAAAACTCTGGTTTCCTGATCGTTTGTACAAAGATTTTCTTGAGGTATGTCTCTCTATCTATAGCTTATTTTCCTCCCCTCTCTATCACTAATGTGCTAATAATTTGATTTATAATTTGCTCTTTCTAAACAAACATTTTTGTTGTTGTTTAAAACAATTTAATGAAAAATAAGTAGCAAATTGTGTGACAATTAGTCTTGCTAATTTTCTTTTATTAAAGTGCTTTATTAAGAACTTAACTGTGATTTTCTTTTCAATGCCAATGGTATTGTAAAAATAACAATAGTTCTCTTGTATCCTCAATAACTAGATCAAAAGTAGTGAGTTACACAAGAAATCAAATTGATTTCCATTAAGATTCTTTTACCATAAGGTTAGAAGTCTAATTAGAATATTAGCAACAAAATAAAAATATTATTTAGAGTATGATTTTTATAAAATTTTCTTTTATTTATAAAACTTTCTATTGAAATAAATGTTATAATAAAGTCTTAAGCGTAATGTTGTATATGATATATATCTCTTTCAACAAAAATAAGCTTAAATAGTGATAGTGATCGTCTTTAAATTTTATAAAAATAAAGAAAAGAAAAATAAAATTAATCATATTTACAAATTTTATAATGTATTTAATCACTAACATGATTATTATAAAATATTTGAATATTAAAGGAATGCTCCTTATAAATGAACATGGACAACACAAAATATTAAAATATATAGTAAAACATACATTTTTAGTCTTTATAAGAAAAAATAAGTTCCATTGGTTTCTTCCATTTTAATAAACTAAAGTGACGAGAGACCAAGTACTCTCCAATATGATATATTGACAGCTTTTTGACAATAAAACTTATATCACTATTTTATTAATTTACTTTAATTTATTTTTAAAAAGATATTTAAAACAAATCAATCATAAACTATTACCTAAAAAATTATTAAAACAACCCTTTCCTATGATATATCATCAATAAGGCCTTGTTCACTTGAATGGATTTGAGAGAGAATAATTGGGAGAGTTTGAGAAGATTTGATGATAATTTTTGTTGTTTTTTTGAATAGATTTGGAAGTAAGTGAGAGTGAATTTGAAAATAATTTTTTTTAATCTGTCACATAAATTAAATCCTACACTAATTCTCACAAATTTTACTTCCAAATCTACTTTCACTTACCTCCAAATCTATTCAAATAAACAACAAAAATAATTACCTTCAAATCCTCTCAATTATTCTCCCTCAAATCCACTCAAGTGAACAAGACCTAAGTGACGAAGATGTACACCTCCTCAAATCCCTAACACACCGACATCGAGGACATAAGAACGTGTCGCCATTAAAGAAGATATCTTCATTGATTATAGAAATCCACAACATAAGTGAGTGGGGTCTGCCTCTTTATTAGTTCTTTTGGTACAGAAAATAACAAAAGATACCATGATTTTGTGGAGACGAAGATGAAAAGAAGAACGGCTATTAGTTCAACCACCTTCACCTAATAGGCAATTAAATATACCAAAGTTTGAAAATAAGGATTTTGATGTTGTCCTTATATAAGTCAATTTATTAGTTTGACCTTCAGAAGCTTCATACGTTCTAATAAACCATATTTGATATTTCAGATCGGTATTTCTCAATGATTTCTTTTGCATCTGTGACCAAAATCTCAAACGGGACTTTGCTTTTCTTCCTTTTTCAACAATTTTGTTTATAACTAATCTTTATTAGGCTATAGGTTAATTTTTAAAGGTAACTTTGGCTTAAGATGGTTTAACTGTTTGTTGAGGGAATATTTGCAGGTGATGTTTACGAATAGAAAGGAACGGAGTGAACTATTGGAGGGCTTAGTAATTAGTAACATAGATATGGTGGCCACCCCCAAATTTCCACAGGTAATTAAAAATTATCAGTAATTTGCAGAGCTAGGTCTAGGTTTTAAATGTATATATACCATGCATGCATGCATGACCTTCATGCTTCCTTTGCAGAGAATACATCTTTTATGGGGCCAGAACGATCAAATTTTCAAAGTGGAGCTTGCACAAAATATGAAAGAGTAAGGCTCTAGATAGAAGAAAACAAAATCTATACCATATTGCAGTTGCACGATGAATAAATAATATTAGACATAATGGAAGAACCCTAGTTATTGTTGTTTATTAGAGAGCAGTTGTACTCATATATTATTAACAGGAGCGATGTTTGAAATGACAGAGAACTAGGGGATGCCACAACGTTTGAAAGCATAGAGAAAGCTGGTCACCTTGTTCAGCTGGAGCGACCCTGTGTCTACAATAGATGCCTCAAGAACTTTCTTTCTTCCTTCTTGGCCAAAAATCATTAACGTTTTCAAATCTATTCTCTTCTCAATTGTTGCATCTCTTGTCCTTTAACCTAAAATGGAGATATCTCATGCCTATGCTGTCTCTTATATATCCATAGTATTCTGAACAGCCAGAGACTACTTTTCGTATTTATATGTTCCTTCCTTCCCTTCCTTTTCCAATTGTTTTACTTTAAACTTTGAGAAAAAAAAAAGTATTGCTTTCTTAAATTTTTAAAATAATAAAAGACTGTGTTGAACAATGAACCGGAGCAAAACCACTTATAGGTCATGATTCTTATATAATATTCATTATTTTCATTTCTATCCAACATAAAATTTAGATTCACCCTATTAGATTTCAATAAGAAAATATAGTGTATTAGTTAAACAATTAACAATCACTACAATAAAATCAATTATTATCAACAGAAATATACCAACGAATTTATATTCCTCACAAATTTGTTTTGAATACTAGTTTTCTTCCTTTATATTTAACAACTTAATTTATTTATTTTTGATAAAGTATATGACTTCCATCAATTCTATTCTACATTTGTCTATATTAAGTCGAAACACGAATCAACATGATCTAAAATGTTTAATAATAATAATAAAAGAAAATATATATATATATATATATATATATATATATATATATCTAGTTGATATCATTGAAAATTTGAGAGAAAACGAAATCTCAAACTTAAGTAAGAAAATCTACATAATAATAGAGATGAATGTAATCTCAAAATTTTAATCGCTTTTTTATCTGATTTTTTCAATTTAATCTCATTATTTTAAAATGGCTTTTGAGTTAGTTGAGTGTTACAAGTGGCACTAAAACTTAAAAATTACGTGGTGATTGACAATAAATAAATTTTGATGTAGAGATAGAAATCCAAAAAAGTGGTTGTTTTATATCCTCGCTCTCTCACCATCATCGTGAATGGCGGTTCCGGTTGCATGAGGTCTGTCCCCTCTTCAACTGCAATTCATGGTCGCTTAATAATCATGGATCCAGATAAATCTATCTAATAAACGATGCCTGAATTTCTTCCAATGTTCTGTCCTTGGTCTCCGGAACCAAGAGTATCGAAAAAACAACGGTGATGGCAGAAAAAATGGCGTAAATTGTGAATGTTCCTGTTCACAACCAGATACTATTCAGTCTTATCACAACTACAATACCATGCATGCAAAAAATAATGAAAGAAAAATACCTGAAGTGCTCCAATTCAAGAGCAAATTTGCAGTCATGGTGATTACTGATGCAGTGAACCAGTTCAAAAACGTAGCTGTGCTTCCAGCAAGGCCTTTAATATTTGGTGGAAGTATCTGAAACCAACATCATCATCATTATAGCAGTTGCGGCTCAGTTTTAAGCAGAAATATTCAACACCATTCTAACATTCTATAAGCGGAAAGAGGTGTTTCTGCATACCTCAGACATTATAATCCAAGGAATTGGTCCAACGCCTAGAGAAAATCCAATGACCAAAGCCTGAACAGAACACACTCGATCAAGTTCACAAAGTATAGAAAATACGAATCATAAAATGAATGAACCGTGCTAAATCAATAAAATCATACCACAAGCCCCATAACTGAGAGCATTGCTATTAATTGGTGAAGGTCAGAATCATTTGACACCACTCTCTGGATTCAATAAAGGAAAGGTATATTTAACACAAGTATTACCAAATTAAGCTTTAATGTTTAATAGATCAGCTTCAAATTAGTGATTAATTAGTATTAACAACCTCCAAATAGAATGCGGTAGCTACAACGAGGAGGCTAAGTGTCATTATAGACGAGGATAACTGCAAAAAAATTAATTAATGTAAATTAAACTTTTAATTTTTCAGAGATAAATTGTTGGTTGTCTTGATACTCACTATTAGGAGCATCCTTCTCCCACTTCTGTCTACCAACGATGTCGCAATCCCAGTCATTGCGACCTATGCGTTGAAAGATTAAGAAAGTTAATTAACAATGAGAATTTATTAGGTTCACAATTTGACACTCACATGAACTCAATATCTATTATAGACCTGCATAGCTCCAAGTCCAAATGTAGCAACATCACTCGATGATATTCCTGTTATACCACCACAATATATCTATTATTTTGCTATTTATACAAAGCGTACATAACACTAAAAGTGATAAATAATCGATAAAAAAAGTATTTAATTAATTACCTGCACTTGCAAATATGTTACTAGAATAGAAAAAAACACCGTTGATACCAGAAAGTTGCTGGAGCACAAGTAGTCCAATACCTACCTGCAAGGTGCATGCACATGCACCCAGATAGCAGAAGTCAGAAGATTTAATTTTGATTATCACCCAAATAAAATTATAGCAAAACAATGATAAATTCGAACAAGAACACCAAAGTGGAGTCACATAAACCATTAAAGGAAACCGATATCTTTTCTTCTTGAGATCTCCAAACTGTAAAGTATCTGTTCTGTTATTCGACACGAGAGAACCCTAGCATGATAATTAAATATGTCTTATTAAAAGTGTGGTCAGAGTGAAGATGGAGTGGCTTTTGAGTTATGTGTGTGTGTGATGAAGGACCTGGATTTCTTGTGCTTCCATAGTAATATCAACGTTGGGTCCTCGTAAAGTTTTTAAGGAGGCTTCAAACTTTTCTATCATGCCCATTTCGGCCTACAAATTAAGAAAGAGAACTGAAATTCCAAAAGATTGCAAATAAGAATAGAAATTATCCAATTGCTATATAATATAATATATTTTGTATGATCCATACCAACCATCTAGGAGATTCTGGAATGAAATATAACCCGGGTATTAGGATTCCACAGGGAATAACTCCTGCAAAAAAAGGAACAGCGAATGCCTCGTTATATTAACAAATATTTGTCTTCATTTTTCTTCAGCATTTATAAATGTTGGCTAAGTTTTAGTTGTAAAAACTGCATTTCTTTTAACTTATGTACAAGAGATCTATATTGTATGGATGACTTTAAATAAACCAATCCCTATTTGAAGTAAAAATGTAAAATATGGATCTGTAAATATAGTGGTTAGTTTTGTTTACGTGGAGACTTGTTCTTTTCAGGCTTTGTTTTTGCCCTAATTCACCTTAATTGATCCATATACGTGAAAAACAATCAGATTTTTTTTAGAGTTTACTAGTGCATATAGTGTGCTTTTGTATGAAAAATATTATTTATATAATATCTAGTTCACATTTCTTTTCATCTCTTCTTGTCTCCATCATTTAACATTATTCATTAATTTGACAGTAGATATATACAGAGTTAAACTTTCACCTAATATTGCTAGAATTCTCCAATTGACAAAAAGGCCCAACAAATAAGCCAGCATTATCCCAATAGTAACTGAGAGCTACAGAAAAAACAACATAAGTATATATTTATATATATATATATATATATATATGTATGAATAATTAGTTGGATAAGTAATAACTAATTAATAGCAGATGTAAGGTTCACTGGCTAATCATAACCACAGCTAACCTGGTTCACAGATCCAAGAGTACCTCTCATGGTTCTAGGTGCTATCTCTGCTATATAAATAGGTACCTAAACATACATATAAATTAATTACCAGTTAGTTTCATGAGAAAGTCACAACCTGCACCAATTTGTAACACATTTTTACTCCTCATCTTGTTTACATTATTTAACTTTATTTTTAAATTATACTTACTATTAATGAAACATTTTACTTCTTAAAAATACTTTTTAAACGTTAATTCTTTCTCATAATTAATATATTTGATGTTTTGATTTAATTGTATTGATTATGCACGTGAACTGTTTAAGTTAAGTTTTCGTGTTTTATACAAGTTATATTTTGTTCATATTTATTTCACTTAAAGATTCGTAATCAAATATTTTTCTTATAAGAAATTTGGGGTAAGAATAATTTTTTTTTTCATAGAAAAATGTTAAGAGTTTAATTTGGATATTATTGACAAAAGACTAGAAGAAGCAATATATTATTATAAAATTCTAACCTTTTCAAACTATATATAAAAGTAAAAACGGTTTTCTGATACATGAGAAAGAAAGATAGGAACGTGAAGAAACGAAAGAAAGAGAAAGATAGGTGTATGTGAGTTGATGAATAAATAAAAACGAAAAAAACGTGTATATGTTAATTGTGTGGAAAAAAGTAAAATCCTGATTTTATCATTTAATAAGTAATTATATAATGATTCAACAAGACTAACCACTTTTATTTTATATAAATTGTACAAAAGATACTGAAAATGGGATGAAAGTCATATTTAAATTAAACTCGAACATATATTCAATGTATAGATGTGCATGATGGAAAATGAAACAGAAATGTGTCATATTTTCTCGATTTTTGTATTCTTCCTGGTCTTTAACGAGCATGAGTTTGTTTTACCCTGATGACGTTGGCATATTGTTCAAATAATTTAGATGATTTTGGACTTAGATGCCTCATGTAATAGTGATGGAAATGGATTACTTTATTAGTTCTTAACCTCAACCAAAATTTTCATGTATTGTTTGGAATTATTATTGGGCTTGTATAATTGAGTGTTTTCTTACATTTCTTTCTACATTTTTATATTCCAAAAATTACTTTCTTCAACGAATTTCAAAACTCCTTGAATCTTTTGAAAAATTCAATGAATTTCTGAATTATATAATTTGAAAAGACAAAATAGGAAACTTATTTATATGGAAGGTAAGAAATTGCTTCTCAAGTTTCTTGATCACAAATCTATTATTCTTATTTATATGGAAGGCAAGAAATTGCCTCTCAAGTTTCTTGGTCACAAATCTATTATTCCTTACAGGTAAAGGTGTTTAAAATATTCGATTTTTCAAAATCGAATCAAGATCTAATCTAATAGATTGAATCTATAACTTAGATCCAATTAAATCCACTAAATCAATTAGATTTAGATTTTTTTTTTCAATTCAATTTAAATTGGTTTAAATTTAGATTGAATTATTTTGCCAATTAGATTAAATATAGAAAAATTGATCTAATATATCTAACAATTAGGTTTATTATATATGAGTCTGGATGACTCAGCTTGATTTGGACTCAAGCTAACTTATGTCGACTTGGATCTAGTTCACTTGGTTTAACTTGGGTTTAGGTAATTTAACCTCAACATTGGCCAAAACAAACTTGAGTTTAAATGGGCATATACTGACTTGACTTGATCTAAACTTGTGCTGACTAACTCTACCTAGGTCTAGGCCAACTCAAATTGATTTGGGTCTAAGTTGACTCAACTCAATCTATGCCTAGGTCAACTCGGCTCGATCTAGACCCATGCTGACTTTACTTGACTCTAGGTCCAGGATGACTCACCTTGACCTTGGGCATAAGGTGACTAGGTTCAACCCTAGTCCTGAGATGACTCAGTTTAATCCTTTAATTTGAGCCGACTTGCCTCAACCTTCGGCTTAGACTGACTTATTTCGAACTTTAGTTCGGTCGAATAGGCTCAACCTCTAGCCTAGAATGACTCAACCTAACCTTTAGCCCGAAACATTTCAACTAAACCTTTAGGTCAGGATGACTCATCTTGTCCTCCATACCAGGCCAATTCAACTTGATTTTTTGACCTAGGTCGACTTAATTCAACTTTCAATCTGAGCCAACTCGACATGAATTTCAGCTAGCCTAACTCGCCTTGATTCTTTGGCCTAGGCCAACCCACCGTGACCTTCGTACCAGGTACATTCAACTCAACTTTTTAGCGTGGGTTGACTCAACTCAATCTTTAGCCAATATCAACTCATTTCGATCTTTAAATCAAGCCAAGTCAACTTGATTTTTCCGTTTAGACTGACTTGACTTGAATGTAGGCTCAAGCCAACTCATCTCAATTGTTTTGCCCAAGATGATTCATCTTGATCTTCATAGTAGCCCAACTCAGCTCAATCATGGGTCCATAATGACTCCATTCAACCTTTTGATCGAGGTTAAGCCATCTTAAACTTTGACCCGAGTTAATTTTTCTTGACCTTTAAACCAAATTGACTTGCCTTGACTTTTGGTGACTTAACTCGACATTTGATTCGGGCTAACATGGTTAGACCTTTGGTCGAGACAAACACGTCTTGACCTCTAGCTCGAGTTGATGCACCTCAATCTTCGATTTGGATAAACTAAGTTTGACCTTCGTACCAGATCGACTCGCTTTGACCTTTGGCTTGGACCAACTTGGTTCAATTCTTCATCTTGGCATTTGGCCCGAACAAACTCACCTATACTTAGGTCAATTTTGTTCAACTTTCGTATTGAATCGACTCAACTTAACTTTTAATTAGAATTGACTTTATTTAACTTTGAATCTATATCAACTTGAATCAATATGATCATTAATAATCTTACCTCGACTTAGATGGACATTGATTTTGGACTCTTAAAATCCAAAAAATATCCAATTTAAATATAAATCAAATCTAATTAAGTAGATTGAACTTAAAATTAAAAAAATATAGATTTAAATTTAGGATAAATTCAAATAGAATTAAAAATATATAAATTTAATTTTTTTTATCCACCCTACTCTTAAAATCTAATTGATGCTACTTGGTACTCTCTATACGTTTATTTAACAACTTTTCATTTGTAATGTTTAAGTGTAAAAACACAATTTTATATGGTAAAACTCATAAAACCAATCTAAACAAAATCGCAAAATATTAATTTTGTTCGATTTAAATTTTATTTAATTAAAATTTGATTTTGATTTTTATATATTTGATTGAAATAATATTTAATAAAAATGTAAACCTAATCCTAAATATCTCAACCATGCGTACCTACCAATCAAGGAACCAATAAAGAGCTATCAGGAAATCAGGATTACCACATAAGAGATTATTCCCACGCCAAAACCTTCCATTAATCTTCCCAAAAATAGAAGCGACGAATCCTAAAAGAATAGAAATAAATATGATTAGCAAGTCATTACTCATTAGGAAGTAATTAAATTATGGAAACAAATTTCAAATGTTAATACTTACTTTCGCTATAGAAATGGCGAGCCATCCAAATATATTTGGAACTGCTGCGAATATTAGTGACTGCAATTCAACGTGCCAAAATATTAAATTTCAAAATTAGAAATTAATCTTTTTTATTAATTTTAAACATAATTAAGTTTTAAATCTATCACAATTTTAGATATTTTTAATTGAATTTCTATTAATTTCTTGGCTATTGAGTAATACAATTTTGTATACTTTTCTATTGGGTATATGATAGTTAATTTTAGTTGTTATCTTACTTTGTTTGTTTAATTGTCTATCACATATTATTTTGTTTTAATATTAAACCACGTAGTTTTGTGTTTAACTTAATAAATAACTTTTATTGTTGGATGAAAGGTAAGTGAAATCGAAGAGGAAAACAAAATGAAAACCTAAATACAGTACTGGAAGACTGCAGTTGGTGTTGATTTTTCAGTGTATTATAATCCAAAGTGGTGCAAACTCAGAACTCATTCAAGGGCTCCTTTAGGGCTGCAGATGGCAAAGAATAAAGGCACTTATATATGGATTTCATAATAAAATAACATCCGGTGTTGGAAGTGAAGGGTTAATTTATCGTTGATGATGGGATGTAGTTTCGAGGCCAAACAAATAAAGAATTCGACAAGATAATCGAGTATCATAAGTTAGTTTGATGGGATACTTGGAAAGCTTATAAAGTTTGGTAAAAAGTGTGGAGACCTCAAATAGTTTGAAAAAGGATATGGAGAGTTCAGTGGAGCATGAAGTTAGGTCAGTTGAAGGGTTAATTTATCGTTGATGATGGGATGTAGTTTCGAGGCCAAACAAATGAAGAATTCGACAAGATAATCGAGTATCATAAGTTAGCTTGATGGGATACTTGGAAAGCTTATAAAGTTTGGTAAAAAGTGTGGAAACCTCAAATAGTTTGAAAAAGGATATGGAGAGTTCAGTGGAGCATGAAGTTAGGTCAGTTGCCTTAGTGAGGAGTTTTAAGTTAATAGAGTGTCCAAATTGTTCAAAAGAACAAGTGAACGTCTCGAAAAACTTAAAGGGAGCCTAGGTAGCTCGATAGATTATGTAAATAGCTCAAATAAGTTGGTGGAGAAATTGAGAAGTTCACATAACTTAGTGGTGTATATGTACAACTTAGATAACTCCAACATGTACGAAGACGAGCTTGTTATTCAAAGGTTGGAGCTTGCAAGAGGCGGTTTGCAGTAAAGAATTGAAAAGGAAGTTAGAGGCAATGCAGAGTCATAGGCAAGGTCAGAAAGAAGAAAGCAGGTTTTGCCTAAGCAATACCTAGAACTTGAACAAGAAGTGTTAAGTTTGCAAGAGTAGTTACAAGCCAAGAAGGATCTTAGACTTGTACTAGAGGTGCAAGATGAGAAGTGATGACTTGAAATGAATGATGAGTTTAGTGTGAAGGCATGAGAATTGTCTAGTCTCTTTAAAGGAGCTCGATTTATTGAGAGGAACTTGGTTAATGACAAGTCATCCACAAAAACGATAAAGAACTTACTTAGAGACAATTTGACTGAAATCAAAAAGAAGTCAATCAAAACAAAGAAAGCCAAACACAATAAAAGATAAGTCAATGATGTAGAAAGTGAAGAACTTATTAATTAATGAAAGGAATAAATTTGGTGTGGGGATGTATGTGGACAAAATTGGAATGTAAGAAAAAAGGATAAAAGATAAAATAAACATTAAAGTTTATAGAAAAATTTTGTTGAATAAACTTAAATGTAAATTGTTATAATAATTGTCTTATAATATTCCTCCAAAGGTTAGGAGTAGTAGTAAAGATTAAAACATATGCAATAAAATTTATTAAATATAATAGTTATAATCAACGCATGTAATTAAAAATTAAAAGACAATGTTAAAAGGTTTATTAATAATGTATGTACTACTCAATATAAAATACAGTAAATCATAACACAGTGTTTATCAAAAAAGACTTATTCTCGAGAACCTCCAACTTATACGTGTTCCTAGGATACTTCCCCGAGATGCTTCTACTTAGGTTTTTGGAAGAAAGATTTAGCCCTTTTATAATATCATCATTTGAACAATTAAAACCGCTTACACAAATTGAAACACTCTTCATTATTTTTGCATGAATATTTCACGAGAACAACCAGAAAAAGGAGAACGAAGAAAGTGCAAGAAAACTTCATTTAATTAGCTTCACCATCTCACCAGAACAACCAGTAAAAGTGTCCCTATTATATATTCTGATGATTCGTATGAAAGACAAAAAATGTAGAGAATATGCAGAGAGGACAGGGTCACAGTTGTTAACAAAATCACGTCATATCAATGAACATATCATACTAAAAACCACATTTCCATTAATACTTCAAAGAAATGAAACTGAATCTAGATTTTTAAAAATGATAACACAAAAATAATAGGAGAACATAAGGTATTAAATCTTAATTCTTTACAAATGGTTGAAATTGGAATATATCCAAAATGACCAAAACATACTGGTAATAGTATAATACCTCTTTACGTCCGAAGTATTCCGCTATTTGGCCGCTGACGGTTGCTCCCACCATTGCTCCAACGTTAGATAAAGATCCGAACATTGAAAACTGTCTCAAAAAGATATTCCAGAAATCAGTAATCTGATTTCAAATATCTTTAAGATTCAAAGGCACACATCAAATCTAATAATTTATAACTAAATACCCTTGATATTGAGAGATTAAGATCTCGAATCATATCAACTTGTGTTGGAGAAGAATAACCACACTGTATGAATAATATAATGAAGAAAAATAAATAATAAAATAAAAGGAGCAAAGAGTGAAAGGGGGCATTGTGATGTATAATGTAAAGACCGTGAAACCGAATTGGATAGGACCCAACGCAACGACGAGAACGCATAGCACAACAAAGAGATTGCCACTTGCAGCATTGCTGTTGACGAACGGTGTCCTAAGGTTCCTAGCATCCTCATGGTCCCCAAATGGCATAGCTAGTGTTGTAATCAAATTTCTTAGATTATTAGTTCCAATTCCTATAATGTTTCATTAATAAACACTAACTAACTTGATTCAAAAAAGTTGTTGTTGATTGTAACTGAAGTGGAACGAGATCTGAGAAGTGTAAAGTGGAGGTAGGTTTTATGTTAAATGACCGAGTCATTTGGATGTGAGAGAAATAAGTGGCGAACAAAACATAAGATATCCTATAATATGACCTTGTCTCTGCCCTCTATAGGGTGCATACATGTATGTTCTTATTCATATTTTGATAATTCTGCCATGTGGTTGTGATTGATTGACTGTGCAAACCATGCAGAAAAGGAATCTGCAATATCTATTACTCATTTTATTAGAAGTTTGGTTATGAATTAAATGTTTGAGTTATCCGGAACTGGATAAAATCTATAAATGTTCACTTGTAATTTGCTTCCAATATTAAAATATATATATATATATGTATTAGTATCTTACAAAAATACTTAAGGGGATTTCTTTTAAAAGAAGTTAAAAAAACGAAAAATAATTTTTTATTTTTTATTAAATAAATATTTATATTAGTGTTAATTAATAAACACTAATTAAAATAAAGTAAATATTAATAATAAATAATATTAGTACCAACTTAGTGGATACTAACTTATATAAACATAAAAATAAATAAAATTAGTTTCAGATTAATTATTAAATTAATTTTTCATTAAATTGAGAAAATATATTATTCTAAAATTTATTTATTAAATAAATATTTATGATAATTATAAGTTTAATGAATATTAACTAAAATAAATAAGATTAGTGTTAATTTAGTTAAGATTAACTAAATATTAAAAATAATAACATTAGTATTTAGTAGTTGATAACTAAAATAAATATTAAAACTAAATAATTAGTTAATGTCTATTAGTGGAAGCTAACCTTATTTATCTTTTAATATTTGTATTTCTTTAAGTTTGTGTAAGCTATGTTATATATTAGTATGCATTCTTGAAAAAGAATATGAATTGTACATTATTTTTATTCTAAATATCCAAATTTAAAGATACAAATATTTTCATTCAAAATTTTCTTTTCTCATTTTTTTTTAATAAATAGTAGCACACTAATTTTCTTTTCTTTATTCACATTCAGAAATCTCCTCACACAAATTCCCTTCATCCATAAGCATCTCTTTCACACACTATAAGAAATATATATATATTATGGACAGTTAGAATTCATCGATAATGCTTAAAATTCATCAATAAATTAAAATTATCAACGGTTTATTGATAGTAAAAAGTCTATTAGTGAAATTGTCATCAGTAAACTTTATCGACATAATTTTTTTTTGTCGATAATTACTAACTAAAAATTAGCCGATAAAATCCATCGGTAACATCTATCGGTAAACACCGTGATCTGATTTATTGTCTTCCTCTCCTTCCTTTCTTTTCCTTTATTTTCCTATTTTCGCAAAATCTGCCACAAACAAAGCACCGTCAGTCCTAAGGATGACAACGGGTCGGGTCGGGCATGGATAGTGTGATACCCGAACCTAACCCGCATGTAAAAAATATACCCGTTACCCGCTTCGCTACTCGTCGAATACCCGCATAAAGAAAATCCGCAGATTTTTTTCAACCCGCGGATACCCATTTTCAACCCCCAAATATTTTAAAAAAAATTAATTTAATGATTTACAACTTTTCTTTCTCTCTCTTTCATCCTGAGATCAATCAGTCACGTTTCCCCACATAAAATTATCAAATAACTCAGATAAAACAAATCCCAAAAACACTAATTAAAATATTGGTTTAAACCATTTAGGTGTCTTTATTTTCGTTCGGTCTTTCCACTTTGGTCCCCTTCTTTTAAACTTTCCCAATTGAGTCCTCAAAACTTCTAATTTGAAGCAATTCAGCCCCTGCCGTTAAAAATCGTTAACGGCCGTTTAAGTATTGATGACGTGGCATTATAAATAAATTTTATATTAAAAATTTTTAATGAATATTCGTGTAATCAGGAATTTAGAAGGGCAAAGTGGGAATAAGAAAGACTTTCTTCTTCCTCTGAAACCCTAATTCCTCTACCATTACCCAAACCCCAACCACCGACCACCATCCACCATCCCTAATTGACAATCTATTCCATGGATGAAATTTTCCTGCACTCTGTTTATGCAACATAGGTTTTCCAGAGAGTTGTCAATTTTGATTGCGTTTTAATGCAATTATTCAATGTAAATTTTTGGCTTTGCTTCTTCCTGTGAAATAATATTAATTGCTTCTCCATTCAACACTCACATCCACTAACTGCCAATGTTGTAGCGAGAATTAGGGTTTTTCAATTGGGGGTAAAGGGATTTGGAAGCTCCATTCTGCCTTTGCCTGCGGTGCGAGAGTGGGAGAGATGTTTCGCTCTCTGGGTTTTCTGTGGGTTTTGATTGCAGGTGCAACAATGGTGGATGGAGAAGAACGTTGTTGCGATTAGAGACGACATCCATGGAGGGTTGGTTCGCTTGGTTTTTCTGAGTGCAGGTTGTGATGAACGAAGGAGAACGACGGTACTGCTCAATCGCGCGGCGATCTCGATTGAGATTTTTCTGCAGGTGTGTGCGAGAGCTGCTATCGCGTTTCTGGGTGTTGTTGGGTTTTCTCTGGTAGGTGCGAGGGTGGAGAATGGCGTCGCTGTTCGGTGATTGTCTGATACGATTCTAGGTTGATGGTGATTGGCCTTAGATAAGAGGAAGATGGTGGCGGTTTGGCTGTGTTGATTGCTGTGGGCGGCGACGGCTTGGTGGTGGTCCGGTGAAGCGGATAGCGCATGGTTGAGGCGGAAAGGTTGCTGACAGCGTGCGAGGAAGAAGATGGTGGATGGTGGTCGGCGATTGGGGTTTGGGTAATGGTAGAGGAATTAGGGTTTCAGAGGAAGAAGAAAGTCTCTCTTATTCCCACTTTGTCCTTCTAAATTTCTGATTACACGAATATTCATTAAAAAATTTTAATATAAAATTCATTTTTAATACTTAAACGGCCGTTAACAATTTTTAACGGCAGGGGCTAAATTGCTTCAAATTAGTAGTTTTGAGGACTTAATTAGGAAAGTTTAAAATAAGGGGACCAAAGTGGGAAGACCGAACGAAAATAGGGACGCCTAAATGGTTTAAACCAAAATCCGCAGGTTTTTTTCAACCCGCAGATACCCATTTTCAACCCCCAAATATTTTTAAAAAAATTAATTTTATGATTTACAACTTTTCTTTCTCTCTCTTTCACCCTGAGATCAATCAGTCATGTTTCCCCACATAAAATTATCAAATAACTCAGATAAAACAAATCCCAAAAACACTAATTAAAATATTTAGGGTTTCTGAAAAAATAATAAATTTCCTTTTTTTCCTCTTGTTTTTTTATCTCTCGTCTTTTCCTTCCACCAAACACCCTTCCTACTCCCTCATTCTTTTGTTCCAATTGCTGATTGCACTTTTTTCTTTTCATTTTTTTTGTTCTTAATTTTATCCGGAGTAGGAGAATTTTCTGGAAAAATTTGTGCCACAGAAACCCATTCCCCCAAATTCCCTCCCCCCAAACCCCTTCCCTTCTTCCCTCCCCGACAACGTTTGGGACCAATACATCTGCAAATCATTTTCAACAGGCAAAACCCTAACCTCAGCTTCGATTATTACAAGAGCGACTTGGTTCCAGATTGTCAAGGTGGCAAAATCGGTTCTCCGGCTCCTCCTCGATGTCAAGAGAGGCATCAAAGAGAACCAGGTTGGGAGGAGTTTCAGGAGTTTTCTTCTTCAAGGAGCGAGAAGGTGACATCGAGGGTGGTTTTTTGGGAAGTGGAGAAGGCGTTTTGTTGTTGACGGTTGTCGCAACCGAAAAATCGCGACGGGACGACGACGATCCAAAAAAGGAAAAACATGATTTTAGAAAAAAAGTTTTGGAGTCGCCACCATAGTTTATTCTGGAAAACTACGGAAAAACCATAAAATGAAAAGGCAAGGTCTACGAAAACCAGATTTTAGGTTCGGGAGTCGGTTACGTGTAGGGAAGGTATCAGCACCCTACCACGCCTGCCCGAAAGCAGTACCTTTAATTAAATATGCGAATTTGATGTGGTATGCAAATTGTTTAATTTCCCCTAAAAAGTAAAAATCTAAAGAAAACAAAATATTTTTTTATTTTTTTGTGCCCGACAAGGATTGACCTTGCTCCTACGTATTCTCAGTCAGACTGAGAAATCAGGGTCACGTAGTTCTAGCAAACCATTTGGAAAATTTGTTTGAGAAATTGTTTGGAAAATTTGGATTTTTGGGAAAGTGAACCTGACAAGGACTGGCCTTGCTCCTACGTATCTCCACTTTTGATGGAGAATCAATGATCACGTAGTTCTGGCAGATAAGAAATTGATTTGAAAAAAACAAAAGTTGATATTATTTTTTTGGCATTTTAACGACACATAATCTGTTTGATAAGAATTAGTTAAAAACACATCGAGTAGACTTCCAGGAAAGAGAGGTGCGTCACAATGGACAACTTAAGTACCAAGTCTTTCCTTAGTCAAAGTGTTCCTCAACTAGTTTTTAACAAATTTCTCATTTTCAGATTCAAAATAACAACATAGTTTTACATCAATAATAACACGTAAATTTAATGCTTGAACAGTCATATAACCAACACATAGACATACACAATAATTCAAAACATGAATAGTAATACAATAGTATTAACTTAAAAACATGGAAAGGTTAGCTCCCCTTACCTCTTCTCCAGACTTAGGTTTATACTCAGAGGTTGTTCTCCCGAAAATCCTTCAGAACCTCTGCTCTTCTAAAATTTTCTTCCCAACTCTTTTCTTCTCTATTTTTTTTTTCTCACTTGATTCTTACTCCCTTTTGTGCAGAATAAGCTCCCCTCCCATGGCTATTTATAGTCCAAAATTTTTACTATTCAAATTATTTTTTAATATTATTTATTATTTTAATATTATTTTATTAATATTTTAATCACCACTTGCAAAACCACTTGCAAATCTTATCCTTCCTTAACTCAGAGATTCTTATCCTCTTATTATTATTATTTTTTTTATTATTTTTTTTCGTTTTTTACTATTCACTTTTTACTATTCACGTTTTACTATTCATTTTTTACTATTCATTATTATTTATTTTTTTTACAATAAAGACTAAATCAAATACAAAATAGTAAAACAAAAATTTAAAATAATAAAATAAATGAAATAAGATAAGACAAGAAGCAAAAAAATAAAAGAGATCTATTATTTAGTCAATCCGGACGAAATTGGGTGCTGACAGCTGCCCCTCTTTACTTAGAATTACTGGATAATACGAAAATTTGGTATTTTCGTATTATTTGAGTAAAGCTAAGTAAAGATAGAGACACTAATTTCGTCTGGGTTCCAAAAGAGCAAGAGGAAACATAAAAACAAATCCCAAAAATCAAAGAAGAGTGCCATGAAGTAATAGAGAGTCCGGCAATTGCCTAGCAGAGGGCCAAACTCACAGAACAGAAACTTAAAATCCGACCATTGCCAAGCAAAGGGCCGATAGCAAAAATTAAAACCTTGGTTGAATGATGTGAGGTGTACTAACCTCGTGGAGGGTGTACCAACCCTATGGATGAAGGTTTTGAGGTGTAACAACCTCTTGGAGGGTGTAACAACCCTATGGAAGAAGATTTTGAATGAGGTGTATTAACCTCGTGGAGGGTGTAATAACCCTATGGAAGAGTGAATGAATGAGGTGTAATAACCTCGTGGAGGATGTAACAACCCTATGGATGAAGGTTTTGAGGTGTAACAACCTCGTGGAGGGTGTAATAACCCTATGGAAAAGGTTTTGAGGTGTAACAACCTCTTGGAGGGTGTAACAACCCTATGGAAAAGGTTTTGAGGTGTAACAACCTCGTGGAGGGTGTAATAACCCTATGGATAAGTGAATGAATGAGGTGTAATAACCTCGTGGAGGGTGTAACAACCCTATGGATGAAGGTTTTGAGGTGTAACAACCTCGTGGAGGGTGTAATAACCCTATGGAAAAGGTTTTGAGGTGTAACAACCTCTTGGAGGGTGTAACAACCCTTTGGATGAAGATTTTGAATGAGGTGTATTAACCTCGTGGAGGGTGTAATAACCCTATGGAAGAGTGAATGAATGAGGTGTAATAACCTCGTGGAGGATGTAACAACCCTATGGATGAAGGTTTTGAGGTGTAACAACCTCGCGGAGGGTGTAATAACCCTATGGAAAAGGTTTTGAGGTGTAACAACCTCGTGGAGGGTGTAATAACCCTATGGAAGAGTGAATGAGGTGTAATAACCTCGTGGAGGGTGTAACAACCCTATGGATGAAGGTTTTGAGGTGTAACAACCTCGTGGAGGGTGTAATAACCCTATGGAAAAGGAACAACCTCGTGGAGGATGTAATAACCCTATAAAAAAATGAATGAATGAGGTGTAATAACCTCGTGGAGGGTGTAACAACCCTATAGATGAAGGTTTTGAGGTGTAACAACCTCGTGGAGGGTGTAATAATCCTATGGATGAAGGTTTTGAGGTGTAACAACCTCTTGGAGGGTGTAACAACCCTATGGAAGAAGATTTTGAATGAGGTGTATTAACCTCGTGGAGGGTGTAATAACCCTATGGAAGAGTGAATGAATGAGGTGTAATAACCTCGTGGAGGATGTAACAACCCTATGGATGAAGGTTTTGAGGTGTAACAACCTCGTGGAGGGTGTAATAACCCTATGGAAAAGGTTTTGAGGTGTAACAACCTCTTGGAGGGTGTAACAACCCTATGGAAAAGGTTTTGAGGTGTAACAACCTCGTGGAGGGAGTAATAACCCTATGGATAAGTGAATGAATGAGGTGTAATAACCTCGTGGAGGGTGTAACAACCCTATGGATGAAGGTTTTGAGGTGAAACAACCTCGTGGAGGGTGTAATAACCCTATGGAAAAGGTTTTGAGGTGTAACAACCTCTTGGAGGGTGTAACAACCCTTTGGATGAAGATTTTGAATGAGGTGTATTAACCTCGTGGAGGGTGTAATAACCCTATGGAAGAGTGAATGAATGAGGTGTAATAACCTCGTGGAGGATGTAACAACCCTATGGATGAAGGTTTTGAGGTGTAACAACCTCGCGGAGGGTGTAATAACCCTATGGAAAAGGTTTTGAGGTGTAACAACCTCGTGGAGGGTGTAATAACCCTATGGAAGAGTGAATGAGGTGTAATAACCTCGTGGAGGGTGTAACAACCCTATGGATGAAGGTTTTGAGGTGTAACAACCTCGTGGAGGGTGTAATAACCCTATGGAAAAGGTTTTGAGGTGTAACAACCTCGTGGAGGGTGTAATAACCTATAGAAAAATGAATGAATGAGGTGTAATAACCTCGTGGAGGGTGTAACAACCCTATGGATGAAGGTTTTGAGGTGTAACAACCTCGTGGAGGGTGTAATAACCCTATGGAAAAGGTTTTGAGGTGTAACAACCTCTTGGAGGGTGTAACAACACTTTGGATGAAGATTTTGAATGAGGTGTATTAACCTCGTGGAGGGTGTAATAACCCTATGGAAGAGTGAATGAATGAGGTGTAATAACCTCGTGGAGGATGTAACAACCCTATGGATGAAGGTTTTGAGGTGTAACAACCTCGCGGAGGGTGTAATAACCCTATGGAAAAGGTTTTGAGGTGTAACAACCTCGTGGAGGGTGTAATAACCCTATGGAAGAGTGAATGAGGTGTAATAACCTCGTGGAGGGTGTAACAACCCTATGGATGAAGGTTTTGAGGTGTAACAACCTCGTGGAGGGTGTAATAACCCTATGGAAAAGGTTTTGAGGTGTAACAACCTCGTGGAGGGTGTAATAACCCTATAGAAAAATGAATGAATGAGGTGTAATAACCTCGTGGAGGGTGTAACAACCCTATGGATGAAGGTTTTGAGGTGTAACAACCTCGTGGAGGGTGTAATAACCCTATGGAAAAGGTTTTGAGGTGTAACAACCTCTTGGAGGGTGTAACAACACTTTGGATGAAGATTTTGAATGAGGTGTATTAACCTCGTGGAGGGTGTAATAACCCTATGGAAGAGTGAATGAATGAGGTGTAATAACCTCGTGGAGGATGTAACAACCCTATGGATGAAGGTTTTGAGGTGTAACAACCTCGCGGAGGGTGTAATAACCCTATGGAAAAGGTTTTGAGGTGTAACAACCTCGTGGAGGGTGTAATAACCCTATGGAAGAGTGAATGAGGTGTAATAACCTCGTGGAGGGTGTAACAACCCTATGGATGAAGGTTTTGAGGTGTAACAACCTCGTGGAGGGTGTAATAACCCTATGGAAAAATGAATGAAGAGGTGTAATAACCTCGTGGAGGGTGTAACAACCCTATGGAAAAATGAATGAGGTGTAATAACCTCGTGGAGGGTGTAATAACCCTATGGATGAATGAATGAGGTGTTATAACCTCGTGGAGGGTGTACCAACCCTGTGGATGAATGAATGAGGTGTAATAACCTCGTGGAGGGTGTACCAACCCTACATATGATGTGATGTTGCTGGGTTCGACCATTGTCTTACAGAGGGCCGAAATCCCAAAGAAAATCTGAATTTGACCATTGCCTTTAGAGGGCTGAATTACAAAAGAAAACCTTGAGATGGGCTTTGATTGCCAGATGAAACTTGGCTTGGGGGCCAAGCAAGCTGGGCTTGATTGGCCAGTGTAGAAACTGGGCTTATGGGCCAGGTGGAACTTGGCTTTGGGGGCCAGTGTAGAAACTGGGCTTTGATGGGCCAGTATGGAAACTGGACTTTGGGGGCCAGTGTAGAAACTGGGCTTTGGTGGGCCAGTATGGAAACTAGGCTTTGGTGGGCCAAGCAAGTTGGGCTTGGTGGGCTAGTGTAGAAACTGGGCTTATGGGCCAGGTGGAACTAGGCTTTGGGGGTCAGGCGAGCTGGGCTTTGGGGGCCAACATACCAATGACAAAAAATTAAAATTGATTTGTTTTTGATTTTGTATTTTTTTTTGTTTATTTTTTTTTTGGTTTATTTTTTTGTTGTTTTTTGTTTTCTTTTTTTTTGGATGAACAAGAGAAAAAAGTAAAAAGATTTTAATATTGGGTTCGATCATTGCCTTGCAGAGGACCTAAACACCAATGACAAAAATTTTAAAATTAGGCAGGGCCATTGCCTAGCAAAGGGCCGAGACACCAATGACAAAAAATTAAAATTGATTTGTTTTTTATTTTTGTATTTTTTTTTAAAAATTTGTGAAATTGTTTTTTTTTTTTAAATTTTCGATTTTTTTTTTGACCGACACTATTGAAAGCCTCCGGTAGATATGACCGGAACTGTAGCTACAGTGAAAAATTTTTTTTGCTATATAAGGAGGGTCGAACTGCGTTGAGTGACGTCGCGATTCTTGAGCGAGAGTGTGAGAGCTTCTGAGAGAGTGAGGCCCGAGCGAGTGAGATCTGAGCGAGCGAGATCTGAGCGAGCGAGATCTGAGCGATCGAGATCTGAGCGAGAGTGAGATCCTCCTCCGAGACCTCTCTGTGGTCCTTATTGTAGGCCGGTTCCGATTCTCTTTCCACGTTTGTAAGTTTCTCTCCTTCTCTCAACCCTTCTTTTTGTTCGAGCTTTCCCTTTATATTTTTCTCCTCCTTTGTGTTCTCTATTTTTTTCTTTTTCGTTATGTATATGTACATATGAACACACTGTCTTAAAAATATGGGGTATATAGGCTGGAAAACCGTTGTTAATCTCCCTTCGTTTGAAGGTATGGCAGAGACATTCGGGTAGAACAACGCCACGTACCCCAATTAAAACAAACTAAAACAAAAAAATTGACTCTTTGAACTTAGATCTATTTAGGATCCTTTGCGAGGACCGTGAAACATACTTATTTATGGACATTGAGACTTCAAAGACTGGTCAATGGAAATTGAACTAAAAAGAAAAAACGAAATGAAAAACTAAATCTTTTTTATTTTTACTCTTTGTTTTTGTTCCTTTGTTTTGTTTGTTTATTTTTTTTTTGTTTTGTTAGAAGAAATATGGATATCGGTTATAAACGATGGAGGTCCACTCCTGAACAAGTTCAGATCTTATTGAACATTTATAACCATGGGATCATCAATCCCAATCGAGAACAAGTTCGGGAGATTGCTGAACGACTCCGTGAGTACGGAGAAATAGGAGAATATAGCGTTTATTGTTGGTTTCAGAACCATGGAAACCGATTAAAGCATAGACGCTTGTCTCAAGACGTTTCCAGTACGTCTGAACCTCTTTCTCCCTCCTTCCATCGTTTATGTATGGTAAGTATTTATATATGTGCATTTTATTGTTTTTCTTTTCTTTCTTTCTTTCTTTCTTTTGTTTTGTGTTTTTTTTTTTTAACTACTATTATTCTTTTGTACAACTGGAGATCCTTTATGGTCCATTCCACAGACTCCACGGCTCTTGGATCTCTTCCCCATCCCCCTATTCCTGAAGCAGAAAAGAGAGTCCCGTATTTCATACCATTTCGCATCAATGCTCCATCCACGGAGCTCTCTCTCAGGCTGCCGTCTCCTTGAGGGGACCTTATTTGTATCATCATCATCATTATTTATGTTTTGTTATTTTTTATTTTTTTATTTTATTTTTTTTTTATTTTTTTTTTATTTTTTTTTGGTTGGACTGTAAACTTAACGGCCACTTGTGGCCGACACCTAAACTCCTTATTTTTTATTTATTTATTTATTATTATTTTTTTTTTGGAATGTAAACTTAACGGCCACTTGTGGCCGACACCTAAACTCCTAATTTTTTATTTTATTTTATTTTATTATTATTATTTTTTTTATCTTTGGACTGTAAACTTAACGGCCAGTTGTGGCCGACACTTGAATATCTTATTTTATATTTTTTTTTTGTTTTTATTTCTGGACTGTACTACTAACGGCCGCTTGTGGCCGACACTGAGCATATTAAATTTATTTTTATTATTTTATTTTTTATGTATTTATTGTTTTTTTTTGTTTATTATTATTATTTATGTACTGTAACCTTTACTTGCTTTTTTTTTTAATTTTATATTTGCATTGGTAATAAACAAGTTGAGTTTAATTATTCTTATTCCTCTGAAATTTTTGTTGATGCTTTTATGTTTTTTTTTTTTTTTTTTTTTTTTTGCAACGAATTCCAATTTTCTGTTGTTATATCTGTAATTCAAAATGAAATAATGACCACACAAGCTAAAAATATATTACAAAGTGTTAAAATCAAAACGTCAAGACGCTAACATGATTAACACGAAACTTGAATGCATATCATTTTTTTTTATATATATTTTTGAAGAAAGATTCGATAATCATTCATATGAATGAAGAGGGTCGATACCACAGACCGACATTTTTGAAAAGTTGGTAAATGCTGAGCAAAACACGAGGATTTTTTTTTTTTTTTTTTTTTTTAAAAAACAATTTTCCTTGCTTCTTTTGACATATATGATGTAATGGCATGAGGATGTATGGATGCGCAAACATATGAGACCTTTGTTTTGTTCTTTTCTTTTGCTCTTTCTTTCTCTTTCCTTATTATTTATTTTATTATTATTATTAATTTTTTTATTTTTTTATTTTTTTAAAACTCCATGCTTGGAATCCATTGTCAATATCGTCGTTAAGCTTGATGTACATTTAAAAACTCTTTCATTGAAAGTAAGAGCCAATGAGTCGTTTGATGAAAAGGAAAAAGAGTGTAACCACGAATCCAAATTCCTTTTATTGCTTTTTGCAATCCAAACTAGCTTGAACCCTAGCAGGTGTGGGAAAGGGGTATGAAAGGTAGACGACTTAAATGATTATTCGTGAGCAATGTTAATGTCTGTGAGTCCCTCCTCTAGGGGGAAATGCTGCTAACATGCCGGGTTCACAAGACTGCCCCAATTTTGCACAGTAAGTATGCTTTGGAGAGGTGGAAAGGTTTGGTTAGGAAGGATTGCCCCAAATAGGTGATTCTTGATTGACGGGGAGACTTCACATCTTTTCATTTTTCCTTTTCGATGCTTTTTTTTTTATTTTTGATTTTTTTTTGTTATTTTTTTTTTTCGAGTGATTGTGTCATTCACCGCATCATTTCATTCCAGAGCTAAATTCGTGAGAAAGATCAGAACAAACATTCTTCAGTCGGCGCGGACTTTACTTGGCTTGTATCGTGGCTAAGTCAAAGGGTTTTGAAAGAAATGGAAAATGAAGGCCCAAATAAGTGTTTGAAGGGTTAAATCATTTTAACAAGAGTCATTTGCAAGGTGTCTAGTCATCTGTCTCCAGGGATTTGAGAATTCGGGCATCCTCTTATTTTTCATAGTTTTTTTTTTTTTTGTTCGCTTTTTTTTCTTTTCTTTCTTTCTTTTTTCTTTACTTTCCCTTTTGGGTCGTTTACTTCGTTGCCCCTATTGTGAACATCTTTGTTTTTCATTTTCACTTTCATATTTTTCAGAAACTTTGTTCTTGATTTTGGATGCCCTTGATGTACCCTTTAGGTTGACATTGATATGCTAATGACTCTTGTCGAGGGTGACGAAAGCAATTATAATTTATGGCTGAAAGGGGTGCAATTGGATAAACTTCTTTTGTCGTTTGGAAAAAAAAATGGCCACACGTCATTCTAAAGCTTGCTTGCCTTACTTTCTCGCGACCTTAAACCTGAAACAAGACTCTGTAGTGGTTGACACATCCACTTCATTTTTTTTTATTTTTTTTTCCGATCAACCGATCATTGGGCATGTGCACCCTGATGAAAACTTCCCCGTATCATATTCCTGACAATCCTTGTTTTGAAGGGAAATGAAAAGGTTAAAGGTTAAAGTAGTATGAATGCAGATGTTTTAGCAAGAAAAGAACACTGGTTACCCCCGAAACCTTGGATCAAGAGAAAACTCAACTTTGATATTTTTTCTAAACATGTTTTGCTTTTTCTTTTCGAAAATACTATGTCATTGACAACTTTATTGACAACGAATTCAACATGTGTCTTTTTGTCTTTAGGAAGTGGAGTCGCCATCTGTCGTGGTTAATACAACTCATTCAAAATCTTCATCCAAAGTGTTGTTACACCCTCCAAGAGGTTGTTACACCTCAAAACCTTTTCCATAGGGTTATTACACCCTCCACGAGGTTGTTACACCTCAAAACCTTCATCCATAGGGTTGTTACACCCTCCACGAGGTTATTACACCTCATTCATTCATTTTTCTATAGGGTTATTACACCCTCCACGAGGTTGTTCCTTTTCCATAGGGTTATTACATCCTCCACGAGGTTGTTACACCTAAAAACCTTCATCCATAGGGTTGTTACACCCTCCACGAGGTTATTACACCTCATTCACTCTTCCATAGGGTTATTACACCCTCCACGAGGTTGTTACACCTCAAAACCTTTTCCATAGGGTTATTACACCCTCCGCGAGGTTGTTACACCTCAAAACCTTCATCCATAGGGTTGTTACATCCTCCACGAGGTTATTACACCTCATTCATTCACTCTTCCATAGGGTTATTACACCCTCCACGAGGTTAATACACCTCATTCAAAATCTTCATCCAAAGGGTTGTTACACCCTCCAAGAGGTTGTTACACCTCAAAACCTTTTCCATAGGGTTATTACACCCTCCACGAGGTTGTTACACCTCAAAACCTTCATCCATAGGGTTGTTACACCCTCCACGAGGTTATTACACCTCATTCATTCACTTATCCATAGGGTTATTACACCCTCCACGAGGTTGTTACACCTCAAAACCTTTTCCATAGGGTTGTTACACCCTCCAAGAGGTTGTTACACCTCAAAACCTTTTCCATAGGGTTATTACACCCTCCACGAGGTTGTTACACCTCAAAACCTTCATCCATAGGGTTGTTACATCCTCCACGAGGTTATTACACCTCATTCATTCACTCTTCCATAGGGTTATTACACCCTCCACGAGGTTAATACACCTCATTCAAAATCTTCTTCCATAGGGTTGTTACACCCTCCAAGAGGTTGTTACACCTCAAAACCTTCATCCATAGGGTTGGTACACCCTCCACGAGGTTAGTACACCTCACATCATTCAACCAAGGTTTTAATTTTTGCTATCGGCCCTTTGCTTGGCAATGGTCGGATTTTAAGTTTCTGTTCTGTGAGTTTGGCCCTCTGCTAGGCAATTGCCGGACTCTCTATTACTTCATGGCACTCTTCTTTGATTTTTGGGATTTGTTTTTATGTTTCCTCTTGCTCTTTTGGAACCCAGACGAAATTAGTGTCTCTATCTTTACTTAGCTTTACTCAGATAATACGAAAATACCAAATTTTCGTATTATCCAGTAATTCTAAGTAAAGAGGGGCAGCTGTCAACACCCAATTTCGTCCGGATTGACTAAATAATAGATCTCTTTTATTTTTTTGCTTCTTGTCTTATCTTATTTCATTTATTTTATTATTTTAAATTTTTGTTTTACTATTTTGTATTTGATTTAGTCTTTATTGTAAAAAAAAAAAATAAATAATAATGAATAGTAAAACGTGAATAGTAAAAAGTGAATAGTAAAAAACGAAAAAAAATAATAAAAAAAATAATAATAATAATAAGAGGATAAGAATCTCTGAGTTAAGGAAGGATAAGATTTGCAAGTGGTTTTGCAAGTGGTGATTAAAATATTAATAAAATAATATTAAAATAATAAATAATATTAAAAAATAATTTGAATAGTAAAAATTTTGGACTATAAATAGCCATGGGAGGGGAGCTTATTCTGCACAAAAGGGAGTAAGAATCAAGTGAGAAAAAAAAATAGAGAAGAAAAGAGTTGGGAAGAAAATTTTAGAAGAGCAGAGGTTCTGAAGGATTTTCGGGAGAACAACCTCTGAGTAGAAACCTAAGTCTGGAGAAGAGGTAAGGGGAGCTAACCTTTCCATGTTTTTAAGTT
This sequence comes from Vigna reflexopilosa, assembly GCA_027742785.1. NCBI lineage: Eukaryota > Viridiplantae > Streptophyta > Magnoliopsida > Fabales > Fabaceae > Vigna > Vigna reflexopilosa. Next base: position 53,047,100 of record CM050911.1, on the reverse strand, counting down.
AATACTATTGTATTACTATTCATGTTTTGAATTATTGTGTATGTCTATGTGTTGGTTATATGACTGTTCAAGCATTAAATTTACGTGTTATTATTGATGTAAAACTATGTTGTTATTTTGAATCTGAAAATGAGAAATTTGTTAAAAACTAGTTGAGGAACACTTTGACTAAGGAAAGACTTGGTACTTAAGTTGTCCATTGTGACGCACCTCTCTTTCCTGGAAGTCTACTCGATGTGTTTTTAACTAATTCTTATCAAACAGATTATGTGCCGTTAAAATGCCAAAAAAATGCCAAAAAAATAATATCAACTTTTGTTTTTTTCAAATCAATTTCTTATCTGCCAGAACTACGTGATCCTTGATTCTCCATCAAAAGTGGAGATACGTAGGAGCAAGGCCAGTCCTTGTCAGGTTCACTTTCCCAAAAATCCAAATTTTCCAAACAAATTTTCCAAACAATTTCTCAAACAAATTTTCCAAATGGTTTGCTAGAACTACGTAACCCTGATTTCTCAGTCTGACTGAGAATACGTAGGAGCAAGGTCAATCCTTGTCGGGCACAAAAAAATAAAAAAATATTTTGTTTTCTTTAGATTTTTACTTTTTAGGGGAAATTAAACAATTTGCATACCACATCAAATTCGCATATTTAATTAAAGGTACTGCTTTCAGGCAGGCGTGGTAGGGTGCTGACACCTTCCCTACACGTAACCGACTCCCGAACCTAAAATCTGGTTTTCGTAGACCTTGCCTTTTCATTTTATGGTTTTTCCGTAGTTTTCCAGAATAAACTATGGTGGCGACTCCAAAACTTTTTTTCTAAAATCATGTTTTTCCTTTTTTGGATCGTCGTCGTCCCGTCGCGATTTTTCGGTTGCGACAGATGGCTTGAACAGTCATATAACCAACACAAAGGGAGACATGTGTATTCCTATAACCCCCACGCTTTTTCTTTTTTTTTTTAAGAAAAATAATAATAATGTCATTGCATCTTCATACTATACATGCATTTGTGTTGGTCATGTTATTTTTACTTCGTCATATCGTCATACATCATTTGGTAACATGCTAGTTTTAGGGGAAATCACAGGTATTTGCTTGATCATATACAAGATGGAAGTTGATACAAGATCTGGTGCTACACAACAGACCGGTTCTGCCATTTTAAGAAAGAAACCTTGCCTAAGGACTCATGGGGGAAATCTAACAGGACTGATAAATTTAGGCAAGAGACTCAAGACCATAAAAAGGGAAACTTTCAAGAAGAAGTATGGAAATCTTTTGAGCCTATTGGAAATGGAAGTACAACTGCCTGCTATCACAGCCCTAGCTCGATATTATGACTCTCCGCTAAGATGTTTTACCTTTCAAGACTTCCAGTTGGCGCCGACTATAGAAGAATTTGAGCACATCCTGGGTTTGCCACTAGAGGGTACCACACCGTATCAGCACTTGGAGCATCACACCTCCATCCCTACCATTGCCGCCATAATGAAATTGCATCCCAAAGAACTAGAAGACAAGTTGGTAATGAGGAATCAAGTGCGTGGACTGACGCAAGGATATCTTGAACAACATTTGCATCATCTGGCCGATAGGAAAGAGTGGGAGGCTTTTATGGATGTGTTAGCTCTCACCGTGTATGGCATCGTTTTGTTTCCCAGGATAGAAGACTTTGTGGATTACACCGTTATTGATGTCTTCGTAGCAAGGAAGACGCGGTCAGAGAACCCCGTAACAGCAGTCCTCGCCGATGTGTATGGAACCATGAGTTTTTGCCATGAGAGAAAAGGGAAGAAAATCCTATGTTGCTTGCCGGCATTGTATGCATGGATGACCGCACGCATGTTTAAAGAGGGAGTTGATGTCAGGTGTCCATCGGAGGGTCCGTCGCACCAGGGGCTTAAAGACAAAGGGGGCAATGAGTGGGCCCAATTCTTGGCCGGGTTGAATGGAGGGAAAGTGAAGTGGCATTTTCCTTGGCTTAGGATTAAATCGTCTATCCAACATTGTGGCAGTTTTCCTAATGTACCTCTCATAGGTGCTAGATACTGTATCAGCTACAATCCCGTTCTGGTTCAAAGACAATTCGGACATCCTATGAAGGGAGCACCTTCACCAGACTATCTCATAGCTGTCTTCATCTACTATGAGGACGGACATTGCACTGAAATGTTGAGGAGAGTCAGAAGTGCCTGGGCAAATGTGGTGCGAGCAGAAAAGGATTTGAGGATTGGAGTGGTGGATAGCCGGGTCAGTTATCACACTTGGATTCTGGAGAGAGTAAAAGAAGTCAAACTCCCTTTCAAGCCAATCAATGATCAATCAGCTAGTGAAGGACCATCCCAAGTCCTAGAGAGTGAAGAGGTGAAACAGCTGAAGATGGAGATGGAAAAGCTGAGGGAGAGAAACGTTAGGTTGGAAAAAGAATTACAGAGTGTGCGCAACGATTTTGTGGACATGAGGAATGATAATGAAGAAAAGTCACAGGCTTATGAAAACATTGTTAAAAGCCAGAGGGCTGATAGGGATTATACATTCCGAGTGAAGCAGGATCTTGCAGCTGCTAGTAAAGAGTTAGCCATTAGAGTGAGTGAGAAGAATGTGGCTTTAGAAGAAGGCAGACAGTGGAGACAACTCTACGAAGAAGCCAAAAGAGATAAGCGGGAAGCCCTGAAAAGACTAAGAGAAGTGCAAGTTCAGGTACAAGAAGTGGGGCATCAGATGAAGGAAATGGCTACATCATTTGAGGCGGAGTTGAATCAAGAGCGCTGGAAGCTAGCAGAAGCTGAAGAAGAATATCGAGCCATGCTAAAACAGATGGAGGATTACATCGAAGAGCGAGAGGAGCGATGGAGGTCAATGGAATTTGAAGAAAGGCATCAGGCCTTGGTAAAGAGAATGGAAGAACACATCGCAGAGCAAGAAATAGCTATAAAGCATTGGAAGGAAAGCTTCTCTCAGTTGGCTGCTTTGGCAAATGGAGCAATTGAAGACATCCCCCAAATGGTGTTGGAAGCTGAAGCAAGTACTTACTTTTGTAGCCCGCCAGCGGAGATAGAGCTTTTTATTAATCATTGTAAATGGTTGGTAGGCGAGATCAAATCCCTCATCACTCGGGCTAGGGCATGACGTATTTGGAGTTCTTTGTATTTTGTTTCCCATAGGAAATGTAATTAACTAGTTTCCTTTTAAATGAAAGATGTGGGATGTTTGTTTAGTATCTACTTGTGTTAATTTCCATCAGTTATGCCATTGTCATCCTGTGATTTCGCCCCTATTACTAGCATGCATCATCTTTTCTTGTGTTTAGCATGTTTCATTTTCATCTAATCAATTAAAATAATAAAACAGTACGAGTGAGAAAAAACAACGGCCAAATTTCCACGACATCCATATAGGACTCGAGCCAATTCACGAGCCATGGAAAGCTGGGAGGAGTCACAAGAATCTCTTAAAGCAGACGTTGGCCAGTTGAAAGACCAGGTCCGCCAGATCTTGGCAGCTCTTGAATCCATGAAGACTACTGGAGAGTCTTCGTCTACACACGTTGAGGGGAATGCCCACCTTTATCCCCCAATGATCAATGCTGCGAGCCAATCGGTTCCTTTCCCACTGTATGGGTTGCCCCCAGGTTATACTCCTCCTGTAGGAGAATACTCAGAGGTAGGGCATGCCACATTCTCATTTCCCACGACTGTTAATATACCGCCAATCGGCACTCAGGGACTTGTCTCAATGTCGGCTCCCATGGGGGGAACGGGAATGAATGAGACAAACACAACTGAAGGAATACGGGTGACCCCAGTACCACATGTGGTTGCTAAGGAGGATTCTTCAGCTGGAGCTGCACCACACGCCACGGTGGTTGGGGGGTTTAGTAGCCTCATTGGAACTAAGGGTAGGCTAAAGAGTCTGGAGGCGAGATTGAGGGCTGTTGAGGGGGTTGAAAGCTATGGGTTTGGAGATATCGCAAGGCTAAGTTTGGTTCCGGGTGTGAAAATACCGCCTAAGTTCAAGGCGCCTGAGTTTGAGAAGTATAAGGGTAACACTTGCCCTAAGAGCCATGTGACCATGTACTGCAGAAAGATGGCTGCGTATGCTCATGAAGAGCAGCTACTCATCCACGTCTTCCAGGAAAGCTTGGCTGGGGTAGCGTTGAACTGGTATACCCACCTAGAGCCATCTCGAATTCGTTGCTGGGCGGATCTGGCTGACGCCTTTGTGAAACAGTACGTGTACAACACGCATGTCGCACCCGACCGTCTGCAGCTGCAGAATATGACAAAGAAGGACATTGAAACCTTCAAAGAATATGCCCAGCGATGGAGAGAGTTGGCTGCGCAAGTTGAGCCGTCGTTGTTTGACAAAGAGATGGTGGCGATGTTCGTAAATACACTCCAGCCACCCTTTTATAAGCATATGGTTGGGAATGTATCTGTCAATTTTGCTGACATCATCATAATCGGCGAGAGGATAGAAATCGGGTTGAAAAACGGGAAGATAGCATATGGCCCACCTGCAGCTACAAGCCACAAAAAGCCCAGTTTCAATCTGGGGAAGAAGAAAGAAGGGGATGTACATGCAGCGTCGGTAATGCCTGTGTGGAGAGGTCAAGCCCCCACTCCCAATTACCGACCATACTTGAGCCAACCACCCCATGCTGCTAACGCCTTGTTTGCTCAACAAACTAGGCCTCAACAACAACAAATGTATTATTCATCGCAGCGTATCCCAACTGAAGCTTGGAGAGCTGGGGCAAACGCAGGCCCGAATCTGAATGCGGGTCAAAACACCAACCCTAGAAGGAATCAATTTATTAAGTTCACCCCTATCCCTATGACTTACACAGAGTTGTTACCTAACCTGGTGAAAAAGGGTCTGGTTGCCATTTGCCCGATGAAGCCTGTACAACCTCCGTACCCCAGGGGTTATGATGCAGAGGCCAGGTGTAATTATCATGGGGGAGGCGTGGGTCACTCAACTGAGCGATGTGTAGCTTTCAAATATAAAGTACAAGCTCTGATAGACTCGGGTTGGTTAAAGTTTCAAGAAGATAAGCCTAGCGTCGAGGCTAATCCATTGTCCGAGCATGGGAGTTCCTCGACGAATGCCATCGAGGTTGAAAAGCCTGACCTGATAAGAGACGTAGGCGAAATCCGAAGTTCTAGGAAGTTTATCTTAGAAGCTTTGTTGAAGGTGGGCCTAGTGAAGGGCGATTATGATTTGGGTATAACATGCGCACTCCATCCGGATGTTGGGCACTCTATTGAGGAATGTGTGGAATTCGAGAATTTTCTGCAAGATTTACTTGATAGAAATCTGATACAAGTATGCCACAAGGTCAGAGAGGAAGAAGTGTTTGCACAAACTGATGGAGAATCTGATGTAACTCTGCCAGAACCGTTGGTGATCCATTTCACTAGGACCACCCCTGTACCAGTAACTGAAGAAAATCCGTCTGTTGTCATCCGAGTGTCATCTCCCTTTCCTTACAAGAACGAGAAGGCCGTCCCGTGGAGATATGGGGCAATTGTGTTAGATGAGAGAAATGATGCAGATCCGGCCGTTGAAAACATATCAGGCATTGGTGGAATGACCAGAAGTGGACGGCTCTTTACACCACTAGAGTTGGTGAGAGAAAGAACCAATGATAAGGAAACAACAATGGCTGCAAAAGCAAAGGAGTTCTTGAAAGGGAAGAGTGTGCAGGCCGAAGAGACCCCTGACAAGGAGGAAAAGAAGGAGATATCCGAAGAAGAGGTTGGTGAATTCCTAAAATTCATACAACAGAGTGAATATAAAGTGGTGGAACAACTGAATCGTATGCCCGCCCGGATCTCCTTGCTGGAATTACTTATGCATTCTGCTTCTCACCGTAAGCTGTTAATGAAGATACTCAGTGAGGCTCATGTGGAGCAAGGTATTTCTCTGAACAAGTTCGAGGGCATTGTTGGCAACATCGTTGCTAATAATTACCTCACATTTACCGATGAGGAGATACCTATTGAAGGAAGAGGACATAACAAAGCTCTGCATGTCTCGGTGAAATGCCTGGATCATGTAATAGCGCGTGTCTTGGTGGACAATGGCTCCTCCCTGAACGTCATGCCAAAAACAACATTGGAGAAGCTACCCAGTGATGGAATGCGTATGAAGCCGAGCTATATGATTGTGAGAGCTTTTGATGGTAGTAAAAGGGAAGTGATGGGAGAGGTGGAACTGCCGGTCCAAGTTGGTCCGTGTGTCTTTCAAGTGACATTCCAGGTCATGGACGTCCTCCCGGCCTACAGTTGTTTGTTGGGTCGCCCATGGATCCATTCTGCGGGGGTTGTGCCTTCCACACTGCACCAGAAGCTGAAGTATATCATGGGAGATAAACTGGTGATAGTGGCAGGAGAGGAGGATCTCCTGGTGAGCGGGCCATCATCCACACGCTATATTGAGGCAGCCGAGGAAGCTCTCGAAACAGCATTCCAATCTCTGGAGATTGTGGGAAATACCTACGTGGAGCCATTCCCAGTAAACCCGCATCTGTCGCGTGCCTCTATCATGATGGCCAAGGTCATGCTGAAAGAAGGTTATACGCATGGGAAAGGTTTGGGCAAGTATGGACAAGGGCGAACATTCCCTCTGGAGGTCGTCGAAAACAAGCATAGATATGGCCTGGGATACAAGCCCACCAAAGAGGACAGGAAAAGGCTGATGGAAGGGAGGAGAGAGCGTAGTCTGGCTCGGGCGGAAAGGCGAGAGCCCAAGGTGGGAAAGATTCGTATTTGTAACCTCAATGAGAGCTTTCGCAGTGTTGGATGGGTTAACACTGGCCAGATAGCAGCCGTGGAGAATGAAGATGGAGTGGAAAGCTCAAAATTCGTGCAGGCCTGCTCCCCAGATGCACAACTCGACAATTGGGAGACGCGCGATTTACCCGTGATGCTTAATTTCAACAAGATGTAATAATTTTAACTAATCCTATAGCTTTACCCAAGGCTTTAGGATTCGTGACTTATAGGTTGACATTTTTTAGTTTTATGCCCAGCGTGATAATCAAATCGTGTTTGTTTGTGTTTTTATCATCATTTTGAATTCTTCATCGTTTTCCTATTTATTTATTTCCTTTTTCATAAACTTAAATAATGCAGATATGACAATGAATGTTTTGAAAATAACCATGTCGATATTCCTAATTTTGAGCACCCTATCAATAATACGGAAGATGATTGTGATGATGACCTGGAACCCTCTCCTGAATTGTTGAGATTGGTGGAACAAGAGTCTAAAGAGATAAAACCTCACCAGGAAGATGTTGAAGTACTCAATTTGGGAGAGGAGGATGATGTAAAGGAAGTAAAGATCGGTACAAGCATGAAAGCAGAAGTGAAAGAAAATTTGCGTGCCTTACTGAAGGAGTTTAGAGATGTGTTTGCTTGGTCTTACAACGACATGCCAGGTCTAGACACATATATTGTGCAGCATAAGCTCCCACTCAAGCCGGAATGCCCACCGATGAAGCAAAAGCTAAGAAGATTGAAACCAGAAATGTCCTTGAAAATCAAAGAGGAAGTACAGAAGCAATTCAATGCAGGGTTTCTGGCTGTGGCAAGATACCCACAATGGGTAGCAAACGTTGTGCCGGTGCCTAAGAAGGATGGCAAAGTTCGAATGTGTGTCGATTATCGTGATTTGAATCGTGCAAGTCCAAAAGATAATTTCCCGTTACCACACATCGACACTTTAGTGGATAATACGGCCAAGTTTTCACTATTTTCATTTATGGATGGTTTCTCGGGATATAATCAGATCAAGATGGCGCCTGAGGATATGGAAAAGACAACCTTCATCACTTTGTGGGGGACTTTCTGTTATAAAGTGATGTCTTTTGGGCTCAAGAACGCTGGGGCAACATATCAAAGAGCAATGGTGGCACTTTTTCATGATATGATGCACAAGGAGATTGAGGTTTACGTGGATGACATGATTGCGAAGTCCGAATCGGAAGAAGAACACATTCTCAATTTGAGAAAGTTATTTGAAAGATTGAGAAAGTACAAACTCAGGTTAAACCCCGCCAAATGCACGTTTGGAGTGAAATCCGGGAAATTGCTGGGCTTTATTGTCAGCCAAAAGGGGATAGAAGTTGATCCCGACAAAGTGAGAGCGATAATGGAAATGCCTGCACCTAGAACGGAAAAGGAGGTTCGAGGTTTTTTGGGTAGATTGAACTACATTGCTAGATTCATCTCCCAATTAACCGCTACTTGCGAGCCATTGTTCAAGTTATTACGAAAGAATCAGGCTGTGGTTTGGAATGAGGATTGTCAGGCCGCTTTTGAAAAAGTCAAACAATACTTGCAAGACCCTCCTGTGTTGCGTCCACCTGAGCCAGGAAGGCCACTCATTTTGTATTTGACTGTATTGGATAAGTCAATGGGTTGTGTATTGGGCCAGCATGATGAAGCTGGGAAAAAGAGTACGCTATATATTACCTGAGCAAGAAATTCACAGACTGTGAACAACGATATTCCTCATTAGAGCGAACTTGTTGTGCATTAGCGTGGGCTGCTCATCGTTTAAGACAGTACATGTTGAGTCATTCCACCTGGTTGATATCCAAGATGGATCCGATCAAGTATATTTTCGAAAAGCCTGCTCTCACTGGAAGGATAGCTCGATGGCAGATGCTATTGTCCGAACATGACATTGTGTATGTTGCTCAGAAATCCGTTAAGGGTAGTGCTCTAGCAGAATACCTGGCCCATCAACCCATTAGTGATTATCAGCCAATGCAACCTGAATTTCCCGATGAAGATATCATGGCTCTATTTAAGGAGAACCAAGGACACCGAAATGAGAAAGCATGGACAATATTGTTTGATGGCGCCTCGAATGCGATGGGACACGGCATAGGGGCAGTGCTTATCTCTCCGGAGAATCAGTATTTACCAGTGACAGCAAGACTGTGTTTTAATTGCACGAATAACATCGCTGAATATGAAGCATGTGCTATGGGTATTCGAGCTGCAATTGAATCTAAGGTGAAAATTTTGGATGTATATGGAGATTCAGCTTTGGTCATCCACCAGTTGAAAGGAGAATGGGAGACTAGGGATACAAAATTAATTCCCTACCAAGCTTTCATCAGGGGGTTAATGGAGTATTTCGACTCCATCACGTTTAATCACATACCACGGGAGGATAATCAATTAGCAGATGCGTTGGCTACCTTGTCGTCGATGTTTGAAGTTGACCAAGACGCGAAATTACCTATGATTGAAATTAAGAGCCATGCAGAGCCAGCATATTGTCATTTCATCGAAGAGGAGGTAGATGGTAAACCTTGGTATTTTGATATCAAGAAATATCTTAAGACCCGAGAATATCCTGAGAAGACATCTGAAAACGATAAAAGATCGCTAAGGAGGCTGGCAGCTTCGTCTTAAGTGGGGATATTCTATACAAGAGAAATTATGACATGATTCTCCTAAGATGCGTGGATGCAAAGGAAGCTGAGCTGATATTGAAAGAAGTGCACGAAGGCACATTCGGCACACACATGAATGGGCACTCAATGGCTAGGAAGATATTGCGGGCTGGATACTTTTGGTTGACAATGGAAAACGATTGCTGCACACATGTTAGAAAGTGTGAGAAATGTCAGATGTATGCAGATAATATCAATGCGCCACCTACGACCCTGAACGTGTTGTCCGCACCATGGCCATTTTCAATGTGGGGCATAGATGTCATCGGAGCTATAGAACCAAAAGCGTCAAATGGACATCGCTTCATACTTGTTGCAATCGATTACTTCACCAAATGGGTTGAGGCTGCCTCGTATGCCAACGTGACTAGAAAGGTGGTGACGAGGTTCATAAAAAAGGAATTGATTTGCAGATATGGGCTCCCTAACAAGATAATCACTGATAATGCCACCAACCTGAACAACCAGATGATGGCAGAGTTGTGTGAAGAATTCAAAATTCACCACCATAATTCCTCTCCTTATCGTCCAAAGATGAATGGGGCAGTAGAAGCTACTAACAAGAATATCAAGAAGATTGTGCAGAAGATGGTGGTCACCTACAAAGATTGGCACGAAATGCTTCCTTTCGCTTTACATGGATACCGCACATCGGTACGAACATCGACTGGGGCAACACCATTCTCGTTAGTGTATGGGATGGAAGCAGTACTTCCATTTGAGGTGGAAATCCCATCCTTACGGGTGTTAATGGAAACTCAGTTAGAGGAAGCTGAGTGGGTTCGAGCCCGATTCAACCAACTCAACCTAATCGAGGAAAAAAGGTTAACAGCTATGTGTCATGGACAGCTATATCAAAGGAGAATGAAAAAGGCATTTGACAAAAGGGTGCACCCAAGAGAGTTTCATGAAGGCGAGCTGGTGTTGAAGAAGATTTTGCCAATTCAGAAGGATCATAAAGGCAAGTGGACTCCAAATTATGAAGGGCCATTTGCGGTGAAGAAAGCGTTCTCTGGTGGGGCACTAATTCTCACAAGGATGGATGGAGAGGAGTTACCGTTACCGGTCAATTCTGATGCTGTCAAAAAGTTTTATGCATGATGATTCCGCGATAGGGGATGCCATTAGGAGATTGACATTTGTCTTTAAAGCTTGTACCGCATATTCTCACTTTTAATTTTTGTTCATCTTGCATTTCGCGTTGAGCTGTTAGGTAAATAAAGGAAAATGAAAATGAAAATATTTGAACGAATGTCAATAAAAGCATCACGGGTATATTCGGTCGGCAAGCTCGGTCCTGGTGGATGTCGTGAGAAACAAAAAGAAAAAAGCTAAAAAGAAAAGACACATGTTGAATTCGTTGTCAATAAAGTTGTCAATGACATAGTATTTTCGAAAAGAAAAAGCAAAACATGTTTAGAAAAAATATCAAAGTTGAGTTTTCTCTTGATCCAAGGTTTCGGGGGTAACCAGTGTTCTTTTCTTGCTAAAACATCTGCATTCATACTACTTTAACCTTTAACCTTTTCATTTCCCTTCAAAACAAGGATTGTCAGGAATATGATACGGGGAAGTTTTCATCAGGGTGCACATGCCCAATGATCGGTTGATCGGAAAAAAAAAAATGAAGTGGATGTGTCAACCACTACAGAGTCTTGTTTCAGGTTTAAGGTCGCGAGAAAGTAAGGCAAGCAAGCTTTAGAATGACGTGTGGCCATTTTTTTTTTCCAAACAACAAAAGAAGTTTATCCAATTGCACCCCTTTCAGCCATAAATTATAATTGCTTTCGTCACCCTCGACAAGAGTCATTAGCATATCAATGTCAACCTAAAGGGTACATCAAGGGCATCCAAAATCAAGAACAAAGTTTCTGAAAAATATGAAAGTGAAAATGAAAAACAAAGATGTTCACAATAGGGGCAACGAAGTAAACGACCCAAAAGGGAAAGTAAAGAAAAAAGAAAGAAAGAAAAGAAAAAAAAGCGAACAAAAAAAAAAAACTATGAAAAATAAGAGGATGCCCGAATTCTCAAATCCCTGGAGACAGATGACTAGACACCTTGCAAATGACTCTTGTTAAAATGATTTAACCCTTCAAACACTTATTTGGGCCTTCATTTTCCATTTCTTTCAAAACCCTTTGACTTAGCCACGATACAAGCCAAGTAAAGTCCACGCCGACTGAAGAATGTTTGTTCTGATCTTTCTCACGAATTTAGCTCTGGAATGAAATGATGCGGTGAATGACACAATCACTCGAAAAAAAAAATAAAAAAAAATAACAAAAAATAATAATAAAAAATAAAAAAAAAAGCATCGAAAAGGAAAAATGAAAAGATGTGAAGTCTCCCCGTCAATCAAGAATCACCTATTTGGGGCAATCCTTCCTAACCAAACCTTTCCACCTCTCCAAAGCATACTTACTGTGCAAAATTGGGGCAGTCTTGTGAACCCGGCATGTTAGCAGCATTTCGCCCTAGAGGAGGGACTCACAGACATTAACATTGCTCACGAATAATCATTTAAGTCGTCTACCTTTCATACCCCTTTCCCACACCTGCTAGGGTTCAAGCTAGTTTGGATTGCAAAAAGCAATAAAAGGAATTTGGATTCGTGGTTACACTCTTTTTCCTTTTCATCAAACGACTCATTGGCTCTTACTTTCAATGAAAGAGTTTTTAAATGTACATCAAGCTTAACGACGATATTGACAATGGATTCCAAGCATGGAGTTTTAAAAAAAAAATAAAAAAAAATTAATAATAATAATAAAATAAATAATAAGGAAAGAGAAAGAAAGAGCAAAAGAAAAGAACAAAACAAAGGTCTCATATGTTTGCGCATCCATACATCCTCATGCCATTACATCATATATGTCAAAAGAAGCAAGGAAAATTGTTTTTTTAAAAAAAAAAAAAAAAAAAAAAAAAAAACCTCGTGTTTTGCTCAGCATTTACCAACTTTTCAAAAATGTCGGTCTGTGGTATCGACCCTCTTCATTCATATGAATGATTATCGAATCTTTCTTCAAAAATATATATAAAAAAAAATGATATGCATTCAAGTTTCGTGTTAATCATGTTAGCGTCTTGACGTTTTGATTTTAACACTTTGTAATATATTTTTAGCTTGTGTGGTCATTATTTCATTTTGAATTACAGATATAACAACAGAAAATTGGAATTCGTTGCAAAAAAAAAAAAAAAAAAACATAAAAGCATCAACAAAAATTTCAGAGGAATAAGAATAATTAAACTCAACTTGTTTATTACCAATGCAAATATAAAATTAAAAAAAAAAGCAAGTAAAGGTTACAGTACATAAATAATAATAATAAACAAAAAAAAACAAATAATAAATACATAAAAAAAAATTAATATGCTCAGTGTCGGCCACAAGCGGCCGTTAGTAGTACAGTCCAGAAATAAAAACAAAAAAAAAATATAAAATAAGATATTCAAGTGTCGGCCACAACTGGCCGTTAAGTTTACAGTCCAAAGATAAAAAAAATAATAATAATAAAATAAAATAAAATAAAAAATTAGGAGTTTAGGTGTCGACCACAAGTGGCCGTTAAGTTTACATTCCAAAAAAAAAATAAAAAAAAATAAAAAATAAATAAATAAAAAAATAAGGAGTTTAGGTGTCAGTCACAAGTGGCCGTTAAGTTTACAGTCCAACCAAAAAAAAAATAAAAAAAATAATAATAAAAAAAAATAAAAAAATAAAAAATAACAAAACATAAATAATGATGATGATGATACAAATAAGGTCCCCTCAAGGAGACGGCAGCCTGAGAGAGAGCTCCGTGGATGGAGCATTGATGCGAAATGGTATGAAATACGGGACTCTCTTTTCTGCTTCAGGAATAGGGGGATGGGGAAGAGATCCAAGAGCCGTGGAGTCTGTGGAATGGACCATAAAGGATTTCCAGTTGTACAAAAGAATAATAGTAGTTAAAAAAAAAAAACACAAAACAAAAGAAAGAAAGAAAGAAAGAAAAGAAAAACAATAAAATGCACATATATAAATACTTACCATACATAAACGATGGAAGGAGGGAGAAAGAAGGTTCAGACGTACTGGAAACATCTTGAGACAAGCGTCTATGCTTTAATCGGTTTCCATGGTTCTGAAACCAACAATAAACGCTATATTCTCCTATTTCTCCGTACTCACGGAGTCGTTCAGCAATCTCCCGAACTTGTTCTCGATTGGGATTGATGATCCCATGGTTATAAATGTTCAATAAGATCTGAACTTGTTCAGGAGTGGACCTCCATCGTTTATAACCGATATCCATATTTCTTCTAACAAAACAAAAAAAAAATAAACAAACAAAACAAAGGAACAAAAACAAAGAGTAAAAATAAAAAAAGATTTAGTTTTTCATTTCGTTTTTTCTTTTTAGTTCAATTTCCATTGACCAGTCTTTGAAGTCTCAATGTCCATAAATAAGTATGTTTCACGGTCCTCGCAAAGGATCCTAAATAGATCTAAGTTCAAAGAGTAAATTTTTTTGTTTTAGTTTGTTTTAATTGGGGTACGTGGCGTTGTTCTACCCGAATGTCTCTGCCATACCTTCAAACGAAGGGAGATTAACAACGGTTTTCTAGCCTATATACCCCATATTTTTAAGACAGTGTGTTCATATGTACATATACATAACGAAAAAGAAAAAAATAGAGAACACAAAGGAGGAGAAAAATATAAAGGGAAAGCTCGAACAAAAAGAAGGGTTGAGAGAAGGAGAGAAACTTACAAACGTGGAAAGAGAATCGGAACCGGCCTACAATAAGGACCACAGAGAGGTCTCGGAGGAGGATCTCACTCTCGCTCAGATCTCGATCGCTCAGATCTCGCTCGCTCAGATCTCGCTCGCTCAGATCTCACTCGCTCGGGCCTCACTCTCTCAGAAGCTCTCACACTCTCGCTCAAGAATCGCGACGTCACTCAACGCAGTTCGACCCTCCTTATATAGCAAAAAAAATTTTTCACTGTAGCTACAGTTCCGGTCATATCTACCGGAGGCTTTCAATAGTGTCGGTCAAAAAAAAATCGAAAATTTAAAAAAAAAAAAACAATTTCACAAAATTTTTAAAAAAAATACAAAAATAAAAAACAAATCAATTTTAATTTTTTGTCATTGGTGTCTCGGCCCTTTGCTAGGCAATGGCCCTGCCTAATTTTAAAATTTTTGTCATTGGTGTTTAGGTCCTCTGCAAGGCAATGATCGAACCCAATATTAAAATCTTTTTACTTTTTTCTCTTGTTCATCCAAAAAAAAAGAAAACAAAAAACAACAAAAAAATAAACCAAAAAAAAAATAAACAAAAAAAAATACAAAATCAAAAACAAATCAATTTTAATTTTTTGTCATTGGTATGTTGGCCCCCAAAGCCCAGCTCGCCTGACCGCCAAAGCCTAGTTCCACCTGGCCCATAAGCCCAGTTTCTACACTGGCCCACCAAGCCCAACTTGCTTGGCCCACCAAAGCCCAGTTTCCATACTGGCCCACCAAAGCCCAGTTTCTACACTGGCCCCCAAAGTCCAGTTTCCATACTGGCCCATCAAAGCCCAGTTTCTACACTGGCCCCCAAAGCCAAGTTCCACCTGGCCCATAAGCCCAGTTTCTACATTGGCCAATCAAGCCCAGCTTGCTTGGCCCCCAAGCCAAGTTTCATCTGGCAATCAAAGCCCATCTCAAGGTTTTCTTTTGTAATTCGGCCCTCTAAAGGCAATGGTCAAATTCAGATTTTCTTTGGGATTTCGGCCCTCTGTAAGACAATGGTCGAACCCAGCAACATCACATCATATGTAGGGTTGGTACACCCTCCACGAGGTTATTACACCTCATTCATTCATCCACAGGGTTGGTACACCCTCCACGAGGTTATAACACCTCATTCATTCATCCATAGGGTTATTACACCCTCCACGAGGTTATTACACCTCATTCATTTTTCCATAGGGTTGTTACACCCTCCACGAGGTTATTACACCTCTTCATTCATTTTTCCATAGGGTTATTACACCCTCCACGAGGTTGTTACACCTCAAAACCTTCATCCATAGGGTTGTTACACCCTCCACGAGGTTATTACACCTCATTCACTCTTCCATAGGGTTATTACACCCTCCACGAGGTTGTTACACCTCAAAACCTTTTCCATAGGGTTATTACACCCTCCGCGAGGTTGTTACACCTCAAAACCTTCATCCATAGGGTTGTTACATCCTCCACGAGGTTATTACACCTCATTCATTCACTCTTCCATAGGGTTATTACACCCTCCACGAGGTTAATACACCTCATTCAAAATCTTCATCCAAAGTGTTGTTACACCCTCCAAGAGGTTGTTACACCTCAAAACCTTTTCCATAGGGTTATTACACCCTCCACGAGGTTGTTACACCTCAAAACCTTCATCCATAGGGTTGTTACACCCTCCACGAGGTTATTACACCTCATTCATTCATTTTTCTATAGGGTTATTACACCCTCCACGAGGTTGTTACACCTCAAAACCTTTTCCATAGGGTTATTACACCCTCCACGAGGTTGTTACACCTCAAAACCTTCATCCATAGGGTTGTTACACCCTCCACGAGGTTATTACACCTCATTCACTCTTCCATAGGGTTATTACACCCTCCACGAGGTTGTTACACCTCAAAACCTTTTCCATAGGGTTATTACACCCTCCGCGAGGTTGTTACACCTTAAAACCTTCATCCATAGGGTTGTTACATCCTCCACGAGGTTATTACACCTCATTCATTCACTCTTCCATAGGGTTATTACACCCTCCACGAGGTTAATACACCTCATTCAAAATCTTCATCCAAAGTGTTGTTACACCCTCCAAGAGGTTGTTACACCTCAAAACCTTTTCCATAGGGTTATTACACCCTCCACGAGGTTGTTACACCTCAAAACCTTCATCCATAGGGTTGTTACACCCTCCACGAGGTTATTACACCTCATTCATTCATTTTTCTATAGGGTTATTACACCCTCCACGAGGTTGTTACACCTCAAAATCTTTTCCATAGGGTTATTACACCCTCCATGAGGTTGTTACACCTCAAAACCTTCATCCATAGGGTTGTTACACCCTCCACGAGGTTATTACACCTCATTCACTCTTCCATAGGGTTATTACACCCTCCACGAGGTTGTTACACCTCAAAACCTTTTCCATAGGGTTATTACACCCTCCGCGAGGTTGTTACACCTCAAAACCTTCATCCATAGGGTTGTTACATCCTCCACGAGGTTATTACACCTCATTCATTCACTCTTCCATAGGTTTATTACACCCTCCACGAGGTTAATACACCTCATTCAAAATCTTCATCCAAAGGGTTGTTACACCCTCCAAGAGGTTGTTACACCTCAAAACCTTTTCCATAGGGTTATTACACCCTCCACGAGGTTGTTACACCTCAAAACCTTCATCCATAAGGTTGTTACACCCTCCACGAGGTTATTACACCTCATTCATTCACTTATCCATAGGGTTATTACACCCTCCACGAGGTTGTTACACCTCAAAACCTTTTCCATAGGGTTATTACACCCTCCGCGAGGTTGTTACACCTCAAAACCTTCATCCATAGGGTTGTTACATCCTCCACGAGGTTATTACACCTCATTCATTCACTCTTCCATAGGGTTATTACACCCTCCACGAGGTTAATACACCTCATTCAAAATCTTCATCCAAAGGGTTGTTACACCCTCCAAGAGGTTGTTACACCTCAAAACCTTTTCCATAGGGTTATTACACCCTCCACGAGGTTGTTACACCTCAAAACCTTCATCCATAGGGTTGTTACACCATCCACGAGGTTATTACACCTCATTCATTCACTTTTCCATAGGGTTATTACACCCTCCACGAGGTTGTTACACCTCAAAACCTTTTCCATAGGGTTGTTACACCCTCCAAGAGGTTGTTACACCTCAAAACCTTTTCCATAGGGTTATTACACCCTCCACGAGGTTGTTACACCTCAAAACCTTCATCCATAGGGTTGTTACATCCTCCACGAGGTTATTACACCTCATTCATTCACTCTTCCATAGGGTTATTACACCCTCTACGAGGTTAATATACCTCATTCAAAATCTTCTTCCATAGGGTTGTTACACCCTCCAAGAGGTTGTTACACCTCAAAACCTTCATCCATAGGGTTGGTACACCCTCCACGAGGTTAGTACACCTCACATCATTCAACCAAGGTTTTAATTTTTGCTATCGGCCCTTTGCTTGGCAATGGTCGGATTTTAAGTTTCTGTTCTGTGAGTTTGGCCCTCTGCTAGGCAATTGCCGGACTCTCTATTACTTCATGGCACTCTTCTTTGATTTTTGGGATCTGTTTTTATGTTTCCTCTTGCTCTTTTGGAACCCAGACGAAATTAGTGTCTCTATCTTTACTTAGCTTTACTCAGATAATACGAAAATACCAAATTTTCGTATTATCCAGTAATTCTAAGTAAAGAGGGGCAGCTGTCAACACCCAATTTCGTCCGGATTGACTAAATAATAGATCTCTTTTATTTTTTTGCTTCTTGTCTTATCTTATTTCATTTATTTTATTATTTTAAATTTTTGTTTTACTTTTTTGTATTTGATTTAGTCTTTATTGTAAAAAAAAAATAATGAATAGTAAAAAATTAATAGTAAAACGTGAATAGTAAAAAGTGAATAGTAAAAAACGAAAAAAAATAATAATAATAAAAAATAATAATAATAGGATAAGAATCTCTGAGTTAAGGAAGGATAAGATTTGCAAGTGGTTTTGCAAGTGGTGATTAAAATATTAATAAAATAATATTAAAATAATAAATAATATTAAAAAATAATTTGAATAGTAAAAATTTTGGACTATAAATAGCCATGGGAGGGGAGCTTATTCTGCACAAAAGGGAGTAAGAATCAAGTGAGAAAAAAAAAATAGAGAAGAAAAGAGTTGGGAAGAAAATTTTAGAAGAGCAGAGGTTCTGAAGGATTTTCGGGAGAATAACCTCTGAGTAGAAACCTAAGTCTGGAGAAGAGGTAAGGGGAGCTAACCTTTCCATGTTTTTAAGTTAATACTATTGTATTACTATTCATGTTTTGAATTATTGTGTATGTCTATGTGTTGGTTATATGACTGTTCAAGCATTAAATTTACGTGTTATTATTGATGTAAAACTATGTTGTTATTTTGAATCTGAAAATGAGAAATTTGTTAAAAACTAGTTGAGGAACACTTTGACTAAGGAAAGACTTGGTACTTAAGTTGTCCATTGTGACGCACCTCTCTTTCCTGGAAGTCTACTCGATGTGTTTTTAACTAATTCTTATCAAACAGATTATGTGCCGTTAAAATGCCAAAAAAATGCCAAAAAAATAATATCAACTTTTGTTTTTTTCAAAACAATTTCTTATCTACCAGAACTACGTGATCCTTGATTCTCCATCAAAAGTGGAGATACGTAGGAGCAAGGTCAGTCCTTGTCAGGTTCACTTTCCCAAAAATCCAAATTTTCCAAACAAATTTTCTAAACAATTTCTCAAACAAATTTTCCAAATGGTTTGCTAGAACTACGTAACCCTGATTTCTCAGTCTGACTGAGAATACGTAGGAGCAAGGTCAATCCTTGTCGGGCACAAAAAAATAAAAAAATATTGTTTTCTTTAGATTTTTACTTTTTAGGGGAAATTAAACAATTTGCATACCACATCAAATTCGCATATTTAATTAAAGGTACTGCTTTCGGGCAGGCGTGGTAAGGTGCTGATACCTTCCCTACACGTAACCGACTCCCGAACCTAAAATCTGGTTTTCGTAGACCTTGCCTTTTCATTTTATGGTTTTTCCGTAGTTTTCCATAATAAACTATGGTGGCGACTCCAAAACTTTTTTTCTAAAATCATGTTTTTCCTTTTTCGGATCGTCGTCGTCCCGTCGCGATTTTTCGGTTGCGACAGTTCCGGTCATATCTACCGGAGGATTTCAATAGTGTCGGTCAAAAAAAAATCGAAAATTAAAAAAAAACAATTTCACAAAAAAATTTCAAAAAAATACAAAATCAAAAACAAATCAATTTTAATTTTTTGTCATTGGTGTCTCGGCCCTCTGCTAGGCAATGGTCCTGCCCAATTTTAAAATTTGTCATTGGTGTTTAGGTCCTCTGCAAGGCAATGATCGAACCCAATATTAAAATGTTTTTACCTTTTTCTCTTGTTCATCCTAAAAAAAAAAGCAACAAGTGTTTTTCATATGTGCATTAATTTAAAAAAAAAACAAACTTCGAAACTCTCTTCATTCATATGAATGGTTATTGAATCCTTTTCAAAAAATAAAAATTTAAAAAAAAAATCAAAAACTAAATTAAAATAATATAAAAAAAATAATAAAAAGATCAAATAAAACATTTTCAGAAAATTGCCAATTTCAAGAATTTCGAACCCAAAAACCCAGCTCGTCTGGCCCACCAAGCCCAACTTGCTTGGCCCACCAAAGCCCAGTTTCTACATTGACCTAATTTCGTCCGGGTGATTAAATAATAGGACTGTCTTTTTGTCTTATTTTATTTTGTTTTTTTTATTATTATTTTTAATTTTTAATTTAGTATTTGATTTATTGAATTTGATTTTATTTTCTAATTTCTTTTAAAAATATATATATATATAAAGAAAACAAAAAAAAAGGGAAAAGAAAAAAAAAAGAAAAAAATATATAAAGAAAACATAAAAAAAAAAGGAAATAAAAAAAAAAAGAAATAAAAAAATGACCACGAGGTTCATGGGTTGTATAAAAAAAAATGATTAAAGAAAAAGTTCTTTTGTTTGCTTACACCGAAAGTGGCCATCCACTTCACCCACCATTTTGGACTTTGTGCTTTCCTATGTTGTATATTTACCATATTGAATGTGAAAAATGGGGGGATCTTCATCTGAGGCTTCCATCCATAATCAGAGCATCTTCCATAATCAGTAAGGTGGCATTCCTCTCAGAGATGGTCGATCCATCCCTCTAATTCTTCTCCAAAATTCTTCCTCCTCATGCCCATGAGATAATCACAGATCACGGAAACCAGAACCAAACCAAAACAGAGAAGAATTCAATTTCACCTCTCAACCATCTCACCTTCACCACTTAATAGAGACCATTCTACAGCTCCTACCAACATTCCTCCACCATCAAATCTCCATTGCCATTCTCCTTATCATAATTCTCTACCACAACCTCCATTACGTTTGTTATCATCATCTGCTCAACATTACAAAACATACCATCTCCACCGTTCTCTCACGCACTGATTCATCAACCAATTCCACGCATAATCAAGTTCAAACCAGTGAAGAATAGTCAATAAGAAGACCAAGATTGAAAAGGGAAATAAGGCGATGAACTCAGCGGCTCTGTCAATGGTGGTTCTGAGTTTTATTTCCAGCTGCATGCTCGGTAGTGACTGTGGGTGATGACCAAGGGCTCCAATGGCAGTGACACTGCAAAAAAAAAAAAAAAAAAAGGAAAACCCAAGCAAAGGTTTCGTGTCACATTTCATAGAAGATGATTGGACTCGCGTGGAGAGGAGAGGAACGACGATTGAGGCGCTGACAGAACCTCTGGCAGTGGCGTCGACGATGGCTGAACGACTAGAGAAGAGGAACCCCCACACACTCCAGTAGAGAGGAAGACGGTGGCTGTGACGCGTTGCTGGCTAGGGAGGAGTGTCCAATGTTGAAGCTCGGAACCGTGTCCGGTGAAGACCCTGGTCGCAAGTGGTGGCAGCGACTGCTCTCGCCGGCAGCGAAACAGAGAGTGATTTGAGTGAGTGATCTCGGTGTTCACTTCATCTTTCACCAATCGTAATCATCACCACCGTCGATTGAAGATGCCGATCAGAAGCATCGCCATCGGAAGGCCCGAGGAGGCCACTCACCCCGACACGTCGAAGGCGGCTTTGGCCGAGTTCATCTCCACCCTCATCTTCGTGTTCGCCGGCTCAGGCTCCGGCATCGCCTACAACAAGCTCACTGACAACGGCGCCGCCACACCTGCCGGACTCATCTCCGCCTCCATCGCCCACGCATTCGGCCTTTTTGTCGCCGTCTCCGTCGGCGCCAACTTCTCCGGAGCAGCCATGAACCCTGCCGTCACATTCGGACCTGCCGTTGTTAGCTGGACTTGGGAAAACAACTGGATCTTCTAGGTCGGTCTTCTCATCGGTAGTGGCATCACCGGCGACGGCGACGCCTAGTCTCGTTGTGACAGTAGCAGCGGCAAGCAAGGACGAGAATATCTCCCTCTTAGTGTGGTCGGCGGTGTGGTGGCAGTCGGCGTCGCTGGGGATCCCTTAAGCACCAACTCACGGCAGCTAGCATTGTGGCGCGGTGATGGAAAAAGACTCAGGCCCACGCTTGAGGGGAGCTGATGCCTCTGCGTTTTGGTTTGGTCGAATGAGAGGCATCTCTCAGGGTTTGGGTGGAAGAAACCTAGTGGATTCTGAGTAGTGTTGGGCCCAAAACACAAAATTTCTTCTTTCTTGCACCTCCTGTTCTCCATTCATACCCCTTTCCATATGGTTTTAAGTCCATATTGTTGCTGCAAACAAAAAAAAAAAAAGATTGGCCCTGGACATGCTATTTCGGATTTGCACCCCTTTTTCAGCCATACATCCCTGACTAAGGTTGAAAAGAAAGGGCTTGGGCTTAAACCAGAAAAACCTCACTTCTGCTCAACATCTCTGGTTTTTAATCTCTGTCCCCTATTCTGTAATATTTTTATTTTTTTGTAGTTTTAGAATTTGTTTTATTATTGTTTGTTAATAAAAAATATATAAAAAAAATCATAAATACAAATTTATTTTAAAAGGTTAAAGCACACGTGCGACCATTCGTGTCAGCCTTGTGTTGAAAACATTTTTCTTTTTTTTATTTTAAAAATTAACAAAAAAAATAAATAAATAATTATTATTATTTTAACAGGTTTAAGCACACGTGCGACCATTCGCGTCAGCCTTGTGTTAAAAACATTTTTCTTCTTCTTTCAAAAATTAATAAAAAAAAATATATAAAACAACATGTTTTCAAACGATCATTTAAATGGTTTGCCAGAACTACGTGATCCTTGATTCTCCATCAAAAGTGGAGATACGTAGGAGCAAGACCAGTCCTTGTCAGGTTCACTTTCCCAAAAATCCAAATTTTCCAAACAAATTTTCCAAACAATTTCTCAAACAAATTTTCCAAATGGTTTGCTAGAACTACGTAACCCTGATTTCTCAGTCTGACTGAGAATACGTAGGAGCAAGGTCAATCCTTGTCGGGCACAAAAAAATAAAAAAATATTTTGTTTTCTTTAGATTTTTACTTTTTAGGGGAAATTAAACAATTTGCATACCACATCAAATTCGCATATTTAATTAAAGGTACTGCTTTCGGGCAGGCGTGGTAGGGTGCTGATACCTTCCCTACACGTAACCGACTCCCGAACCTAAAATCTGGTTTTCGTAGACCTTGCCTTTTCATTTTATGGTTTTTCCGTAGTTTTCCAGAATAAACTATGGTGGCGACTCCAAAACTTTTTTTCTAAAATCATGTTTCTCCTTTTTTGGATCGTCGTCGTCCCGTCGCGATTTTTCGGTTGCGACAGATGGCGACTCCACTGGGGACGCTAGAGAGTCAGGCCATTTAATTAGATGCGCGAATTCAATGTGGTTTTTCATAATGTTTTTCTTCCCCTTTTCTTTGTCTATCTTTGATTTTCGAAATAATTGCATGCAAATTGTTTTACTTGTTATATAGGGTAGAAAACATGTTATATCTGCCTGGGAATTTTTCTGGTTGTTTTGCAGGTGAGGGTTTGGGTGTGCATGGCGTTCTCCCTTCACACACACACACTTTATGCATATCATGAGTAGGGGCCCTATACCCGGGTCTGAGTGTAGTTTAGAAATAGAGGGGTTGTGTAGCGGTGCCACTTGGGATATACTTCCTGTTTGGCTATCGTGAGAACCCTAGCTAGAGTTTGTTATCTTCACTTGTGTCTTCACACCTAGTTGATTACTCGACTGTTGTGGAGGTACTATGTTGGGAGCCATAGCTCTAGTGACCATTGACCTCTAGGTTCAGGAGACCATCCTTGTGAGGTTGCATATACTTGACTTTCAATCTGAAACATTGAACCTATATTAGGGCACAAAGGGAGACATGTGTATTCCTATAACCCCCACGCTTTTTTTTTTTTTAAGAAAAATAATAATAATGTCATTGCATCTTCATACTATACATGCATTTGTGTTGGTCATGTTATTTTTACTTCGTCATATCGTCATACATCATTTGGTAACATGCTAGTTTTAGGGGAAATCACAGGTATTTGCTTGATCATATACAAGATGGAAGTTGATACAAGATCTGGTGCTACACAACAGACCGGTTCTGCCATTTTAAGAAAGAAACCTTGCCTAAGGACTCATGGGGGAAATCTAACAGGACTGATAAATTTAGGCAAGAGACTCAAGACCATAAAAAGGGAAACTTTCAAGAAGAAGTATGAAAATCTTTTGAGCCTATTGGAAATGGAAGTACAACTGCCTGCTATCACAGCCCTAGCTCGATATTATGACTCTCCGCTAAGATGTTTTACCTTTCAAGACTTCCAGTTGGCGCCGACTATAGAAGAATTTGAGCACATCCTGGGTTTGCCACTAGAGGGTACCACGCCGTATCAGCACTTGGAGCATCACGCCTCCATCCCTACCATTGCCGCCATAATGAAATTGCATCCCAAAGAACTAGAAGACAAGTTGGTAATGAGGAATTAAGTGCGTGGACTGACGCAAGGATATCTTGAACAACATTTGCATCATCTGGCCGATAGGAAAGAGTGGGAGGCTTTTATGGATGTGTTAGCTCTTACCGTGTATGGCATCGTTTTGTTTCCCAGGATAGAAGACTTTGTGGATTACACCGCTATTGATGTCTTCGTAGCAAGGAAGACGCGGTCAGAGAACCCCGTAACAGCAGTCCTCGCCGATGTGTATGGAACCATGAGTTTTTGCCATGAGAGAAAACGGAAGAAAATCCTATGTTGCTTGCCGGCATTGTATGCATGGATGACCGCACGCATGTTTAAAGAGGGAGTTGATGTCAGGTGTCCATCGGAGGGTCCGTCGCACCAGGGGCTTAAAGACAAAGGGGGCAATGAGTGGGCCCAATTCTTGGCCGGGTTGAATGGAGGGAAAGTGAAGTGGCATTTTCCTTGGCTTAGGATTAAATCGTCTATCCAACATTGTGGCAGTTTTCCTAATGTACCTCTCATAGGTGCTAGATACTGTATCAACTACAATCCCGTTCTGGTTCAAAGACAATTCGGACATCCTATGAAGGGAGCACCTTCACCAGACTATCTCATAGCTGTCTTCATCTACTATGAGGACGGACATTGCACTGAAATGTTGAGGAGAGTCAGAAGTGCCTGGGCAAATGTGGTGCGAGCAGAAAAGGATTTGAGGATTGGAGTGGTGGATAGCTGGGTCAATTATCACACTTGGATTCTGGAGAGAGTAAAAGAAGTCAAACTCCCTTTCAAGCCAATCAATGATCAATCAGCTAGTGAAGGACCATCCCAAGTCCTAGAGAGTGAAGAGGTGAAACAGCTGAAGATGGAGATGGAAAAGCTGAGGGAGAGAAACGTTAGGTTGGAAAAAGAATTACAGAGTGTGCGCAACGATTTTGTGGACATGAGGAATGATAATGAAGAAAAGTCACAGGCTTATGAAAACATTGTTAAAAGCCAGAGGGCTGAGAGGGATTATACATTCCGAGTGAAGCAGGATCTTGCAGCTGCTAGTAAAGAGTTAGCCATTAGAGTGAGTGAGAAGAATGTGGCTTTAGAAGAAGGCAGACAGTGGAGACAACTCTACGAAGAAGCCAAAAGAGATAAGCGGGAAGCCCTGAAAAGACTAAGAGAAGTGCAAGTTCAGGTACAAGAAGTGGGGCATCAGATGAAGGAAATGGCTACATAATTTGAGGCGGAGTTGAATCAAGAGCGCTGGAAGCTAGCAGAAGCTGAAGAAGAATATCGAGCCATGCTAAAACAGATGGAGGATTACATCGAAGAGCGAGAGGAGCGATGGAGGTCAATGGAATTTGAAGAAAGGCATCAGGCCTTGGTAAAGAGAATGGAAGAACACATCGCAGAGCAAGAAATAGCTATAAAGCATTGGAAGGAAAGCTTCTCTCAGTTGGCTGCTTTGGCAAATGGAGCAATTGAAGACATCCCCCAAATGGTGTTGGAAGCTGAAGCAAGTACTTACTTTTGTAGCCCGCCAGCGGAGATAGAGCTTTTTATTAATCATTGTAAATGGTTGGTAGGCGAGATCAAATCCCTCATCACTCGGGCTAGGGCATGACGTATTTGGAGTTCTTTGTATTTTGTTTCCCATAGGAAATGTAATTAACTGGTTTCCTTTTAAATGAAAGATGTGGGATGTTTGTTTAGTATCTACTTGTGTTAATTTCCATCAGTTATGCCATTGTCATCCTGTGATTTCCCCCCTATTACTAGCATGCATCATCTTTTCTTGTGTTTAGCATGTTTCATTTTCATCTAATCAATTAAAATAATAAAACAGTACGAGTGAGAAAAAACAACGGCCAAATTTCCACGACATCCATATAGGACTCGAGCCAATTCACGAGCCATGGAAAGCTGGGAGGAGTCACAAGAATCTCTTAAAGCAGACGTTGGCCAGTTGAAAGACCAGGTCAGCCAGATCTTGGCAGCTCTTGAATCCATGAAGACTACTGGAGAGTCTTCGTCTGCACACGTTGAGGGGAATGCCCACCTTTATCCCCCAATGATCAATGCTGCGAGCCAATCGGTTCCTTTCCCACTGTATGGGTTGCCCCCAGGTTATACTCCTCCCGTAGGAGAATACTCAGAGGTAGGGCATGCCACATTCTCATTTCCCACGACTGTTAATATACCGCCAATCGGCACTCAGGGACTTGTCTCAATGTCGGCTCCCATGGGGGGAACGGGAATGAATGAGACAAACACAACTGAAGGAATACGGGTGACCCCAGTACCACATGTGGTTGCTAAGGAGGATTCTTCAGCTGGAGCTGCACCACACGCCACGGTGGTTGGGGGGTTTAGTAGCCTCATTGGAACTAAGGGTAGGCTGGAGAGTCTGGAGGCGAGATTGAGGGCTGTTGAGGGGGTTGAAAGCTATGGGTTTGGAGATATCGCAAGGCTAAGTTTGGTTCCGGGTGTGAAAATACCGCCTAAGTTCAAGGCGCCTGAGTTTGAGAAGTATAAGGGTAACACTTGCCCTAAGAGCCATGTGACCATGTACTGCAGAAAGATGGCTGCGTATGCTCATGAAGAGCAGCTACTCATCCACGTCTTCCAGGAAAGCTTGGCTGGGGTAGCGTTGAACTGGTATACCCACCTAGAGCCATCTCGAATTCGTTGCTGGGCGGATCTGGCTGACGCCTTTGTGAAACAGTACGTGTACAACACGCATGTCGCACCCGACCGTCTGCAGCTGCAGAATATGACAAAGAAGGACATTGAAACCTTCAAAGAATATGCCCAGCGATGGAGAGAGTTGGCTGCGCAAGTTGAGCCGCCGTTGTTTGACAAAGAGATGGTGGCGATGTTCGTAAATACACTCCAGCCACCCTTTTATGAGCATATGGTTGGGAATGTATCTGTCAATTTTGCTGACATCATCATAATCGGCGAGAGGATAGAAATCGGGTTGAAAAACGGGAAGATAGCATATGGCCCACCTGCAGCTACAAGCCACAAAAAGCCCAGTTTCAATCTGGGGAAGAAGAAAGAAGGGGATGTACATGCAGCGTCGGTAATGCCTGTGTGGAGAGGTCAAGCCCCCACTCCCAATTACCGACCATACTTGAGCCAACCACCCTATGCTGCTAACGCCTTGTTTGCTCAACAAACTAGGCCTCAACAACAACAAATGTATTATTCATCGCAGCGTATCCCAACTGAAGCTTGGAGAGCTGGGGCAAACGCAGGCCCGAATCTGAATGCGGGTCAAAACACCAACCCTAGAAGGAATCAATTTATTAAGTTCACCCCTATCCCTATGACTTACACAGAGTTGTTACCTAACCTGGTGAAAAAGGGTCTGGTTGCCATTTGCCCGATGAAGCCTGTACAACCTCCGTACCCCAGGGGTTATGATGCAGAGGCCAGGTGTAATTATCATGGGGGAGGCGTGGGTCACTCAACTGAGCGATGTGTAGCTTTCAAATATAAAGTACAAGCTCTGATAGACTCGGGTTGGTTAAAGTTTCAAGAAGATAAGCCTAGCGTCGAGGCTAATCCATTGTCCGAGCATGGGAGTTCCTCGACGAATGCCATCGAGGTTGAAAAGCCTGACCTGATAAGAGACGTAGGCGAAATCCGAAGTTCTAGGAAGTTTATCTTAGAAGCTTTGTTGAAGGTGGGCCTAGTGAAGGGCGATTATGATTTGGGTATAACATGCGCACTCCATCCGGATGTTGGGCACTCTATTGAGGAATGTGTGGAATTCGAGAATTTTCTGCAAGATTTACTTGATAGAAATCTGATACAAGTATGCCACAAGGTCAGAGAGGAAGAAGTGTTTGCACAAACTGATGGAGAATCTGATGTAACTCTGCCAGAACCGTTGGTGATCCATTTCACTAGGACCACCCCTGTACCAGTAACTGAAGAAAATCCGTCTGTTGTCATCCGAGTGTCATCTCCCTTTCCTTACAAGAACGAGAAGGTCGTCCCGTGGAGATATGGGGCAATTGTGTTAGATGAGAGAAATGATGCAGATCCGGCCGTTGAAAACATATCAGGCATTGGTGGAATGACCAGAAGTGGACGGCTCTTTACACCACTAGAGTTGGTGAGAGAAAGAACCAATGATAAGGAAACAACAATGGCTGCAAAAGCAAAGGAGTTCTTGAAAGGGAAGAGTGTGCAGGCCGAAGAGACCCCTGACAAGGAGGAAAAGAAGGAGATATCCGAAGAAGAGGTTGGTGAATTCCTAAAATTCATACAACAGAGTGAATATAAAGTGGTGGAACAACTGAATCGTATGCCCGCCCGGATCTCCTTGCTGGAATTACTTATGCATTCTGCTTCTCACCGTAAGCTGTTAATGAAGATACTCAGTGAGGCTCATGTGGAGCAAGGTATTTCTCTGAACAAGTTCGAGGGCATTGTTGGTAACATCGTTGCTAATAATTACCTCACCTTTACCGATGAGGAGATACCTATTGAAGGAAGAGGACATAACAAAGCTCTGCATGTCTCGGTGAAATGCCTGGATCATGTAATAGCGCGTGTCTTGGTGGACAATGGCTCCTCCCTGAACGTCATGCCAAAAACAACATTGGAGAAGCTACCCAGTGATGGAATGCGTATGAAGCCGAGCTCTATGATTGTGAGAGCTTTTGATGGTAGTAAAAGGGAAGTGATGGGAGAGGTGGAACTGCCGGTCCAAGTTGGTCCGTGTGTCTTTCAAGTGACATTCCAGGTCATGGACGTCCTCCCGGCCTACAGTTGTTTGTTGGGTCGCCCATGGATCCATTCTGCGGGGGTTGTGCCTTCCACACTGCACCAGAAGCTGAAGTATATCATGGGAGATAAACTGGTGATAGTGGCAGGAGAGGAGGATCTCCTGGTGAGCGGGCCATCATCCACACGCTATATTGAGGCAGCCGAGGAAGCTCTCAAAACAGCATTCCAATCTCTGGAGATTGTGGGAAATACCTACGTGGAGCCATTCCCAGTAAACCCGCATCTGTCGCGTGCCTCTATCATGATGGCCAAGGTCATGCTGAAAGAAGGTTATACGCATGGGAAAGGTTTGGGCAAGTATGGACAAGGGCGAACATTCCCTCTGGAGGTCGTCGAAAACAAGCATAGATATGGCCTGGGATACAAGCCCACCAAAGAGGACAGGAAAAGGCTGATGGAAGGGAGGAGAGAGCGCAGTCTGGCTCGGGCGGAAAGGCGAGAGCCCAAGGTGGGAAAGATTCGTATTTGTAACCTCAATGAGAGCTTTCGCAGAGTTGGATGGGTTAACACTGGCCAGATAGCAGCCGTGGAGAATGAAGATGGAGTGGAAAGCTCAAGTTTCGTGCAGGCCTGCTCCCCAGATGCACAACTCGACAATTGGGAGACGCGCGATTTACCCGTGATGCTTAATTTCAACAAGATGTAATAATTTTAACTAATCCTATAGCTTTACCCAAGGCTTTAGGATTCGTGACTTATAGGTTGACATTTTTTAGTTTTATGCCCAGCGTGATAATCAAATCGTGTTTGTTTGTGTTTTTATCATCATTTTGAATTCTTCATCGTTTTCCTATTTATTTATTTCCTTTTTCATAAACTTAAATAATGCAGATATGACAATGAATGTTTTGAAAATAACCATGTCGATATTCCTAATTTTGAGCACCCTATCAATAATACGGAAGATGATTGTGATGATGACCTGGAACCCTCTCCTGAATTGTTGAGATTGGTGGAACAAGAGTCTAAAGAGATAAAACCTCACCAGGAAGATGTTGAAGTACTCAATTTGGGAGAGGAGGATGATGTAAAGGAAGTAAAGATCGGTACAAGCATGAAAGCAGAAGTGAAAGAAAAGTTGCGTGCCTTACTGAAGGAGTTTAGAGATGTGTTTGCTTGGTCTTACAACGACATGCCAGGTCTAGACACAGATATTGTGCAGCATAAGCTCCCACTCAAGCTGGAATGCCCACCGATGAAGCAAAAGCTAAGAAGATTGAAACCAGAAATGTCCTTGAAAATCAAAGAGGAAGTACAGAAGCAATTCAATGCAGGGTTTCTGGCTGTGGCAAGATACCCACAATGGGTAGCAAACGTTGTGCCGGTGCCTAAGAAGGATGGCAAAGTTCAAATGTGTGTCGATTATCGTGATTTGAATCGTGCAAGTCCAAAAGATAATTTCCCGTTACCACACATCGACACTTTAGTGGATAATACGGCCAAGTTTTCACTATTTTCATTTATGGATGGTTTCTCGAGATATAATCAGATCAAGATGGCGCCTGAGGATATGGAAAAGACAACCTTCATCACTTTGTGGGGGACTTTCTGTTATAAAGTGATGTCTTTTGGGCTCAAGAACGTCATTCTAAAGTTTGCTTGCCTTACTTTCTCGCGACCTTAAACCTGAAACAAGACTCTGTAGTGGTTGACACATCCACTTCATTTTTTTTTTTTTTCCGATCAACCGATCATTGGGCATGTGCACCCTGATGAAAACTTCCCCGTATCATATTCCTGACAATCCTTGTTTTGAAGGGAAATGAAAAGGTTAAAGGTTAAAGTAGTATGAATGCAGATGTTTTAGCAAGAAAAGAACACTGGTTACCCCCGAAACCTTGGATCAAGAGAAAACTCAACTTTGATATTTTTTCTAAACATGTTTTGCTTTTTCTTTTCGAAAATACTATGTCATTGACAACTTTATTGACAACGAATTCAACATGTGTCTTTTCTTTTTAGCTTTTTTCTTTTTGTTTCTCACGACATCCACCAGGACCGAGCTTGCCGACCGAATATACCCGTGATGCTTTTATTGACATTCGTTCAAATATTTTCATTTTCATTTTCCTTTATTTACCTAATAGCTCAACGCGAAATGCAAGATGAACAAAAATTAAAAGTGAGAATATGCGGTACAAGCTTTAAAGACAAATGTCAATCTCCTAATGGCATCCCCTATCGCGGAATCATCATGCATAAAACTTTTTGACAGCATCAGAATTGACCGGTAACGGTAACTCCTCTCCATCCATCCTTGTGAGAATTAGTGCCCCACCAGAGAACGCTTTCTTCACCGCAAATGGCCCTTCATAATTTGGAGTCCACTTGCCTTTATGATCCTTCTGAATTGGCAAAATCTTCTTCAACACCAGCTCGCCTTCATGAAACTCTCTTGGGTGCACCCTTTTGTCAAATGCCTTTTTCATTCTCCTTTGATATAGCTGTCCATGACACATAGCTGTTAACCTTTTTTCCTCGATTAGGTTGAGTTGGTTGAATCGGGCTCGAACCCACTCAGCTTCCTCTAACTGAGTTTCCATTAACACCCGTAAGGATGGGATTTCCACCTCAAATGGAAGTACTGCTTCCATCCCATACACTAACGAGAATGGTGTTGCCCCAGTCGATGTTCGTACCGATGTGCGGTATCCATGTAAAGCGAAAGGAAGCATTTCGTGCCAATCTTTGTAGGTGACCACCATCTTCTGCACAATCTTCTTGATATTCTTGTTAGTAGCTTCTACTGCCCCATTCATCTTTGGACGATAAGGAGAGGAATTATGGTGGTGAATTTTGAATTCTTCACACAACTCTGCCATCATCTGGTTGTTCAGGTTGGTGGCATTATCAGTGATTATCTTGTTAGGGAGCCCATATCTGCAAATCAATTCCTTTTTTATGAACCTCGTCACCACCTTTCTAGTCACGTTGGCATACGAGGCAGCCTCAACCCATTTGGTGAAGTAATCGATTGCAACAAGTATGAAGCGATGTCCATTTGACGCTTTTGGTTCTATAGCTCCGATGACATCTATGCCCCACATTGAAAATGGCCATGGTGCGGACAACACGTTCAGGGTCGTAGGTGGCGCATTGATATTATCTGCATACATCTGACATTTCTCACACTTTCTAACATGTGTGCAGCAATCGTTTTCCATTGTCAACCAAAAGTATCCAGCCCGCAATATCTTCCTAGCCATTGAGTGCCCATTCATGTGTGTGCCGAATGTGCCTTCGTGCACTTCTTTCAATATCAGCTCAGCTTCCTTTGCATCCACGCATCTTAGGAGAATCATGTCATAATTTCTCTTGTATAGAATATCCCCACTTAAGACGAAGCTGCCAGCCTCCTTAGCGATCTTTTATCGTTTTCAGATGTCTTCTCAGGATATTCTCGGGTCTTAAGATATTTCTTGATATCAAAATACCAAGGTTTACCATCTACCTCCTCTTCGATGAAATGACAATATGCTGGCTCTGCATGGCTCTTAATTTCAATCATAGGTAATTTCGCGTCTTGGTCAACTTCAAACATCGACGACAAGGTAGCCAACGCATCTGCTAATTGATTATCCTCCCGTGGTATGTGATTAAACGTGATGGAGTCGAAATACTCCATTAACCCCCTGATGAAAGCTTGGTAGGGAATTAATTTTGTATCCCTAGTCTCCCATTCTCCTTTCAACTGGTGGATGACCAAAGCTGAATCTCCATATACATCCAAAATTTTCACCTTAGATTCAATTGCAGCTCGAATACCCATAGCACATGCTTCATATTCAGCGATGTTATTCGTGCAATTAAAACACAGTCTTGCTGTCACTGGTAAATACTGATTCTCCGGAGAGATAAG
The DNA here is from genome assembly GCA_027742785.1 of Vigna reflexopilosa. NCBI lineage: Eukaryota > Viridiplantae > Streptophyta > Magnoliopsida > Fabales > Fabaceae > Vigna > Vigna reflexopilosa. The sequence continues at coordinate 53,014,157 of CM050911.1, read as the reverse complement.
CACTGCCCCTATGCCGTGTCCCATCGCATTCGAGGCGCCATCAAACAATATTGTCCATGCTTTCTCATTTCGGTCTCCTTGGTTCTCCTTAAATAGAGCCATGATATCTTCATCGGGAAATTCAGGTTGCATTGGCTGATAATCACTAATGGGTTGATGGGCCAGGTATTCTGCTAGAGCACTACCCTTAACGGATTTCTGAGCAACATACACAATGTCATGTTCGGACAATAGCATCTGCCACCGAGCTATCCTTCCAGTGAGAGCAGGCTTTTCGAAAATATACTTGATCGGATCCATCTTGGATATCAACCAGGTGGAATGACTCAACATGTACTGTCTTAAACGATGAGCAGCCCACGCTAATGCACAACAAGTTCGCTCTAATGAGGAATATCGTTGTTCACAGTCTGTGAATTTCTTGCTCAGGTAATATATAGCGTACTCTCTTTTCCCAGCTTCATCATGCTGGCCCAATACACAACCCATTGACTTATCCAATACAGTCAAATACAAAATGAGTGGCCTTCCTGGCTCAGGTGGACGCAACACAGGAGGGTCTTGCAGGTATTGTTTGACTTTTTCAAAAGCGGCCTGACAATCCTCATTCCAAACCACAGCCTGATTCTTTCGTAATAACTTGAACAATGGCTCGCAAGTAGCGGTTAATTGGGAGATGAATCTAGCAATGTAGTTCAATCTACCCAAAAAACCTCGAACCTCCTTTTCCGTTCTAGGCGCAGGCATTTCCATTATCGCTCTCACTTTGTCAGGATCAACTTCTATCCCCTTTTGGCTGACAATAAAGCCCAGCAATTTCCCGGATTTCACTCCAAACGTGCATTTGGCGGGGTTTAACCTGAGTTTGTACTTTCTCAATCTTTCAAATAACTTTCTCAAATTGAGAATGTGTTCTTCTTCCGATTCGGACTTCGCAATCATGTCATCCACGTAAACCTCAATCTCCTTGTGCATCATATCATGAAAAAGTGCCACCATTGCTCTTTGATATGTTGCCCCAGCGTTCTTGAGCCCAAAAGACATCACTTTATAACAGAAAGTCCCCCACAAAGTGATGAAGGTTGTCTTTTCCATATCCTCAGGCGCCATCTTGATCTGATTATATCCCGAGAAACCATCCATAAATGAAAATAGTGAAAACTTGGCCGTATTATCCACTAAAGTGTCGATGTGTGGTAACGGGAAATTATCTTTTGGACTTGCACGATTCAAATCACGATAATCGACACACATTCGAACTTTGCCATCCTTCTTAGGCACCGGCACAACGTTTGCTACCCATTGTGGGTATCTTGCCACAGCCAGAAACCCTGCATTGAATTGCTTCTGTACTTCCTCTTTGATTTTCAAGGACATTTCTGGTTTCAATCTTCTTAGCTTTTGCTTCATCGGTGGGCATTCCGGCTTGAGTGGGAGCTTATGCTGCACAATATCTGTGTCTAGACCTGGCATGTCGTTGTAAGACCAAGCAAACACATCTCTAAACTCCTTCAGTAAGGCACGCAACTTTTCTTTCACTTCTGCTTTCATGCTTGTACCGATCTTTACTTCCTTTACATCATCCTCCTCTCCCAAATTGAGTACTTCAACATCTTCCTGGTGAGGTTTTATCTCTTTAGACTCTTGTTCCACCAATCTCAACAATTCAGGAGAGGGTTCCAGGTCATCATCACAATCATCTTCCGTATTATTGATAGGGTGCTCAAAATTAGGAATATCGACATGGTTATTTTCAAAACATTCATTGTCATATCTGCATTATTTAAGTTTATGAAAAAGGAAATAAATAAATAGGAAAACGATGAAGAATTCAAAATGATGATAAAAACACAAACAAACACGATTTGATTATCACGCTGGGCATAAAACTAAAAAATGTCAACCTATAAGTCACGAATCCTAAAGCCTTGGGTAAAGCTATAGGATTAGTTAAAATTATTACATCTTGTTGAAATTAAGCATCACGGGTAAATCGCGCGTCTCCCAATTGTCGAGTTGTGCATCTGGGGAGCAGGCCTGCACGAAACTTGAGCTTTCCACTCCATCTTCATTCTCCACGGCTGCTATCTGGCCAGTGTTAACCCATCCAACACTGCGAAAGCTCTCATTGAGGTTACAAATACGAATCTTTCCCACCTTGGGCTCTCGCCTTTCCGCCCGAGCCAGACTGCGCTCTCTCCTCCCTTCCATCAGCCTTTTCCTGTCCTCTTTGGTGGGCTTGTATCCCAGGCCATATCTATGCTTGTTTTCGACGACCTCCAGAGGGAATGTTCGCCCTTGTCCATACTTGCCCAAACCTTTCCCATGCGTATAACCTTCTTTCAGCATGACCTTGGCCATCATGATAGAGGCACGCGACAGATGCGGGTTTACTGGGAATGGCTCCACGTAGGTATTTCCCACAATCTCCAGAGATTGGAATGCTGTTTCGAGAGCTTCCTCGGCTGCCTCAATATAGCGTGTGGATGATGGCCCGCTCACCAGGAGATCCTCCTCTCCTGCCACTATCACCAGTTTATCTCCCATGATATACTTCAGCTTCTGGTGCAGTGTGGAAGGCACAACCCCCGCAGAATGGATCCATGGGCGACCCAACAAACAACTGTAGGCCGGGAGGACGTCCATGACCTGGAATGTCACTTGAAAGACACACGGACCAACTTGGACCGGCAGTTCCACCTCTCCCATCACTTCCCTTTTACTACCATCAAAAGCTCTCACAATCATAGAGCTCGGCTTCATACGCATTCCATCACTGGGTAGCTTCTCCAATGTTGTTTTTGGCATGACGTTCAGGGAGGAGCCATTGTCCACCAAGACACGCGCTATTACATGATCCAGGCATTTCACCGAGACATGCAGAGCTTTGTTATGTCCTCTTCCTTCAATAGGTATCTCCTCATCGGTAAAGGTGAGGTAATTATTAGCAACGATGTTGCCAACAATGCCCTCGAACTTGTTCAGAGAAATACCTTGCTCCACATGAGCCTCACTGAGTATCTTCATTAACAGCTTACGGTGAGAAGCAGAATGCATAAGTAATTCCAGCAAGGAGATCCGGGCGGGCATACGATTCAGTTGTTCCACCACTTTATATTCACTCTGTTGTATGAATTTTAGGAATTCACCAACCTCTTCTTCGGATATCTCCTTCTTTTCCTCCTTGTCAGGGGTCTCTTCGGCCTGCACACTCTTCCCTTTCAAGAACTCCTTTGCTTTTGCAGCCATTGTTGTTTCCTTATCATTGGTTCTTTCTCTCACCAACTCTAGTGGTGTAAAGAGCCGTCCACTTCTGGTCATTCCACCAATGCCTGATATGTTTTCAACGGCCGGATCTGCATCATTTCTCTCATCTAACACAATTGCCCCATATCTCCACGGGACGGCCTTCTCGTTCTTGTAAGGAAAGGGAGATGACACTCGGATGACAACAGACGGATTTTCTTCAGTTACTGGTACAGGGGTGGTCCTAGTGAAATGGATCACCAACGGTTCTGGCAGAGTTACATCAGATTCTCCATCAGTTTGTGCAAACACTTCTTCCTCTCTGACCTTGTGGCATACTTGTATCAGATTTCTATCAAGTAAATCTTGCAGAAAATTCTCGAATTCCACACATTCCTCAATAGAGTGCCCAACATCCGGATGGAGTGCGCATGTTATACCCAAATCATAATCGCCCTTCACTAGGCCCACCTTCAACAAAGCTTCTAAGATAAACTTCCTAGAACTTCGGATTTCGCCTACGTCTCTTATCAGGTCAGGCTTTTCAACCTCGATGGCATTCGTCGAGGAACTCCCATGCTCGGACAATGGATTAGCCTCGACGCTAGGCTTATCTTCTTGAAACTTTAACCAACCCGAGTCTATCAGAGCTTGTACTTTATATTTGAAAGCTACACATCGCTCAGTTGAGTGACCCACGCCTCCCCCATGATAATTACACCTGGCCTCTGCATCATAACCCCTGGGGTACGGAGGTTGTACAGGCTTCATCGGGCAAATGGCAACCAGACCCTTTTTCACCAGGTTAGGTAACAACTCTGTGTAAGTCATAGGGATAGGGGTGAACTTAATAAATTGATTCCTTCTAGGGTTGGTGTTTTGACCCGCATTCAGATTCGGGCCTGCGTTTGCCCCAGCTCTCCAAGCTTCAGTTGGGATACGCTGCGATGAATAATACATTTGTTGTTGTTGAGGCCTAGTTTGTTGAGCAAACAAGGCGTTAGCAGCATAGGGTGGTTGGCTCAAGTATGGTCGGTAATTGGGAGTGGGGGCTTGACCTCTCCACACAGGCATTACCGACGCTGCATGTACATCCCCTTCTTTCTTCTTCCCCAGATTGAAACTGGGCTTTTTGTGGCTTGTAGCTGCAGGTGGGCCATATGCTATCTTCCCGTTTTTCAACCCGATTTCTATCCTCTCGCCGATTATGATGATGTCAGCAAAATTGACAGATACATTCCCAACCATATGCTCATAAAAGGGTGGCTGGAGTGTATTTACGAACATCGCCACCATCTCTTTGTCAAACAACGGCGGCTCAACTTGCGCAGCCAACTCTCTCCATCGCTGGGCATATTCTTTGAAGGTTTCAATGTCCTTCTTTGTCATATTCTGCAGCTGCAGACGGTCGGGTGCGACATGCGTGTTGTACACGTACTGTTTCACAAAGGCGTCAGCCAGATCCGCCCAGCAACGAATTCGAGATGGCTCTAGGTGGGTATACCAGTTCAACGCTACCCCAGCCAAGCTTTCCTGGAAGACGTGGATGAGTAGCTGCTCTTCATGAGCATACGCAGCCATCTTTCTGCAGTACATGGTCACATGGCTCTTAGGGCAAGTGTTACCCTTATACTTCTCAAACTCAGGCGCCTTGAACTTAGGCGGTATTTTCACACCCGGAACCAAACTTAGCCTTGCGATATCTCCAAACCCATAGCTTTCAACCCCCTCAACAGCCCTCAATCTCGCCTCCAGACTCTCCAGCCTACCCTTAGTTCCAATGAGGCTACTAAACCCCCCAACCACCGTGGCGTGTGGTGCAGCTCCAGCTGAAGAATCCTCCTTAGCAACCACATGTGGTACTGGGGTCACCCGTATTCCTTCAGTTGTGTTTGTCTCATTCATTCCCGTTCCCCCCATGGGAGCCGACATTGAGACAAGTCCCTGAGTGCCGATTGGCGGTATATTAACAGTCGTGGGAAATGAGAATGTGGCATGCCCTACCTCTGAGTATTCTCCTACGGGAGGAGTATAACCTGGGGGCAACCCATACAGTGGGAAAGGAACCGATTGGCTCGCAGCATTGATCATTGGGGGATAAAGGTGGGCATTCCCCTCAACGTGTGCAGACGAAGACTCTCCAGTAGTCTTCATGGATTCAAGAGCTGCCAAGATCTGGCTGACCTGGTCTTTCAACTGGCCAACGTCTGCTTTAAGAGATTCTTGTGACTCCTCCCAGCTTTCCATGGCTCGTGAATTGGCTCGAGTCCTATATGGATGTCGTGGAAATTTGGCCGTTGTTTTTTCTCACTCGTACTGTTTTATTATTTTAATTGATTAGATGAAAATGAAACATGCTAAACACAAGAAAAGATGATGCATGCTAGTAATAGGGGGGAAATCACAGGATGACAATGGCATAACTGATGGAAATTAACACAAGTAGATACTAAACAAACATCCCACATCTTTCATTTAAAAGGAAACCAGTTAATTACATTTCCTATGGGAAACAAAATACAAAGAACTCCAAATACGTCATGCCCTAGCCCGAGTGATGAGGGATTTGATCTCGCCTACCAACCATTTACAATGATTAATAAAAAGCTCTATCTCCGCTGGCGGGCTACAAAAGTAAGTACTTGCTTCAGCTTCCAACACCATTTGGGGGATGTCTTCAATTGCTCCATTTGCCAAAGCAGCCAACTGAGAGAAGCTTTCCTTCCAATGCTTTATAGCTATTTCTTGCTCTGCGATGTGTTCTTCCATTCTCTTTACCAAGGCCTGATGCCTTTCTTCAAATTCCATTGACCTCCATCGCTCCTCTCGCTCTTCGATGTAATCCTCCATCTGTTTTAGCATGGCTCGATATTCTTCTTCAGCTTCTGCTAGCTTCCAGCGCTCTTGATTCAACTCCGCCTCAAATGATGTAGCCATTTCCTTCATCTGATGCCCCACTTCTTGTACCTGAACTTGCACTTCTCTTAGTCTTTTCAGGGCTTCCCACTTATCTCTTTTGGCTTCTTCGTAGAGTTGTCTCCACTGTCTGCCTTCTTCTAAAGCCACATTCTTCTCACTCACTCTAATGGCTAACTCTTTACTAGCAGCTGCAAGATCCTGCTTCACTCGGAATGTATAATCCCTCTCAGCCCTCTGGCTTTTAACAATGTTTTCATAAGCCTGTGACTTTTCTTCATTATCATTCCTCATGTCCACAAAATCGTTGCGCACACTCTGTAATTCTTTTTCCAACCTAACGTTTCTCTCCCTCAGCTTTTCCATCTCCATCTTCAGCTGTTTCACCTCTTCACTCTCTAGGACTTGGGATGGTCCTTCACTAGCTGATTGATCATTGATTGGCTTGAAAGGGAGTTTGACTTCTTTTACTCTCTCCAGAATCCAAGTGTGATAACTGACCCGGCTATCCACCACTCAAATCCTCAAATCCTTTTCTGCTCGCACCACATTTGCCCAGGCACTTCTGACTCTCCTCAACATTTCAGTGCAATGTCCGTCCTCATAGTAGATGAAGACAGCTATGAGATAGTCTGGTGAAGGTGCTCCCTTCATAGGATGTCCGAATTGTCTTTGAACCAGAACGGGATTGTAGTTGATATAGTATCTAGCACCTATGAGAGGTACATTAGGAAAACTGCCACAATGTTGGATAGACGATTTAATCCTAAGCCAAGGAAAATGCCACTTCACTTTCCCTCCATTCAACCCGGCCAAGAATTGGGCCCACTCATTGCCCCCTTTGTCTTTAAGCCCCTGGTGCGACGGACCCTCCGATGGACACCTGACATCAACTCCCTCTTTAAACATGCGTGCGGTCATCCATGCATACAATGCCGGCAAGCAACATAGGATTTTCTTCCCTTTTCTCTCATGGCAAAAACTCATGGTTCCATACACATCGGCGAGGACTGCTGTTACGGGGTTCTCTGACCGCGTCTTCCTTGCTACGAAGACATCAATAGCGGTGTAATCCACAAAGTCTTCTATCCTGGGAAACAAAACGATGCCATACACGGTGAGAGCTAACACATCCATAAAAGCCTCTCACTCTTTCCTATCGGCCAGATGATGCAAATGTTGTTCAATATATCCTGAACCTAGAGGTCAATGGTCACTAGAGCTATGGCTCCCAACATAGTACCTCCACAACAGTCGAGTAATCAACTAGGTGTGAAGACACAAGTGAAGATAACAAACTCTAGCTAGGGTTCTCACGATAGCCAAACAGGAAGTATATCCCAAGTGGCACCGCTACACAACCCCTCTATTTCTAAACTACACTCAGACCCGGGTATAGGGCCCCTACTCATGATATGCATAAAGTGTGTGTGTGTGAAGGGAGAACGCCATGCACACCCAAACCCTCACCTGCAAAACAACCAGAAAAATTCCCAGGCAGATATAACATGTTTTCTACCCTATATAACAAGTAAAACAATTTGCATGCAATTATTTCGAAAATCAAAGATAGACAAAGAAAAGGGGAAGAAAAACATTATGAAAAACCACATTGAATTCGCGCATCTAATTAAATGGCCTGACTCTCTAGCGTCCCCAGTGGAGTCGCCATCTGTCGCAACCGAAAAATCGCGACGGGACGACGACGATCCAAAAAAGGAGAAACATGATTTTAGAAAAAAAGTTTTGGAGTCGCCACCATAGTTTATTCTGGAAAACTACGGAAAAACCATAAAATGAAAAGGCAAGGTCTACGAAAACCAGATTTTAGGTTCGGGAGTCGGTTACGTGTAGGGAAGGTATCAGCACCCTACCACGCCTGCCCGAAAGCAGTACCTTTAATTAAATATGCGAATTTGATGTGGTATGCAAATTGTTTAATTTCCCCTAAAAAGTAAAAATCTAAAGAAAACAAAATATTTTTTTATTTTTTTGTGCCCGACAAGGATTGACCTTGCTCCTACGTATTCTCAGTCAGACTGAGAAATCAGGGTTACGTAGTTCTAGCAAACCATTTGGAAAATTTGTTTGAGAAATTGTTTGGAAAATTTGTTTGGAAAATTTGGATTTTTGGGAAAGTGAACCTGACAAGGACTGGCCTTGCTCCTACGTATCTCCACTTTTGATGGAGAATCAAGGATCACGTAGTTCTGGCAGATAAGAAATTGATTTGAAAAAAACAAAAGTTGATATTATTTTTTTGGCATTTTTTTGGCATTTTAACGGCACATAATCTGTTTGATAAGAATTAGTTAAAAACACATCGAGTAGACTTCCAGGAAAGAGAGGTGCGTCACAATGGACAACTTAAGTACCAAGTCTTTCCTTAGTCAAAGTGTTCCTCAACTAGTTTTTAACAAATTTCTCATTTTCAGATTCAAAATAACAACATAGTTTTACATCAATAATAACACGTAAATTTAATGCTTGAACAGTCATATAACCAACACATAGACATACACAATAATTCAAAACATGAATAGTAATACAATAGTATTAACTTAAAAACATGGAAAGGTTAGCTCCCCTTACCTCTTCTCCAGACTTAGGTTTCTACTCAGAGGTTATTCTCCCGAAAATCCTTCAGAACCTCTGCTCTTCTAAAATTTTCTTCCCAACTCTTTTCTTCTCTATTTTTTTTTTCTCACTTGATTCTTACTCCCTTTTGTGCAGAATAAGCTCCCCTCCCATGGCTATTTATAGTCCAAAATTTTTACTATTCAAATTATTTTTTAATATTATTTATTATTTTAATATTATTTTATTAATATTTTAATCACCACTTGCAAAACCACTTGCAAATCTTATCCTTCCTTAACTCAGAGATTCTTATCCTCTTATTATTATTTTTTTTTATTATTATTTTTTTTCGTTTTTTACTATTCACTTTTTACTATTCACGTTTTACTATTCATTTTTTACTATTCATTATTATTTATTTTTTTTTTTTTACAATAAAGACTAAATCAAATACAAAATAGTAAAACAAAAATTTAAAATAATAAAATAAATGAAATAAGATAAGACAAGAAGCAAAAAAATAAAAGAGATCTATTATTTAGTCAATCCGGACGAAATTGGGTGTTGACAACGGTTCGTTTCAGATCTTTGTGTCAGAGTGTTAATTGGGAGAAAGATAAGAATTAGGCACCACTCTCAACTATAAGTGAGAGAAGAAGGTTTCTTTTGGGGTGTGCAGATCAAATATCTCTTATATCTTCTCTCTTTTTTTCAAAGTTTAAGTCTGTGAGTGTATGTATGATATGTGAATAGAAAACCCTAGATCTGTGACGGCAGGGATAGTGAATGAGAAAAATATATTGAGATTTAGGGTTTGCTTCTCAGAGAGAGAATAAATAAGAAAATCGGGACAAAATTGTAATTTTATTTTTCAAACGGGTAACGGGTACCCGTGGGTATGGATATTGTGGGTTTAATCATTCAGGAAGTCCCTATTTTCGTGGGAAATCTCAATTTCGTCCCGTTCTTTTTGGTTTTCTCAATTGGGTCCCAATTTTCTGAAAATTGCAACAATTGGGCCCTTTCTGTTAAATTGGGTCCAACGGCGTTAGTGTGTGTTTGACGTGGTGCACTGGAGTCTGTTTCTTAACTGATGTGGCTGACTGAAGTAGGGCCACATTAATTGACGTGGATAATTGAATATTTTAAATGCAAAGAAAAGGAAAGTATGGTTGAAATATTGGGATTGAGATTCTTATTTTATCGATTTAGGGATTCAGACATTGGAAAAAGTTTGTTCTGACGTTGTGGGGTTCTTCTAGGGTTCGTCCAAAGTTCAATCAATTTCACAAATTGGGGTATCCTTTTGGGGATTTAGGGTTTAATCCAAGTTGAAGTTGACAGAGTGTGCAGTTTTCGTCGTCGGAGTTGTGGGACCTTCTTCCGCTGCAATCTCGAGTGGCCAGGTCAGTAAAAGTTTGGTTTTGTATTGATTATTTTTATTGCGATGTTGGGTAGTGGTCCCCGTCGTTGTATTATGTTCCATTTTTTGATTGCGATGTTGTGGTCCCCCCATGTTTATAGTTATTTTTCTGTGTGTGAGTGTGTGTGAGTGCGTTTTGTTTATGGTTTTAATACATGTTTTTTCATCATGTGATTACATTATAGGTGTATAAATACTTATATATAGTGTTTTGTGTCATGGACGAGGATATTGAGGTTGTCTTTCACCATGGAGGGAAATTAGTTAATGATGGGAAGCTTAAGTATGAAGGGGGGAGACATCTAGGTTTATGTTTGACCCAGATGTTTGGAGTTATTTTGTGGTTGTTAGTGTAGTGAAATCTTTGAGATACCATGGGTTTAAAGATCTATGGTACTTTGTAGAAGGGGTTTCAGTGTTGGATGATAAGTTAGAGTGTTTATGTGATGACACTGCTGCCATGCATATGGTTAATTTAGCTAGGCTGAATGGTGAGGTGCATGTGTTTGTGATACATCCTGTTTCTGAACCCAAAATCATACATATGTTGGAATATGTTGGTAATGATGAAGGACAAGTTAAAGAGAGGAGTGATGTTGATTATGAACAACAAGAGATGGGTGATGTTGATGGTGAACAACAAGAGATGGGTGAACAACAACAAATGAGTGATGTTGATGGTGAACAACAAGAGATAGGTGAAGACCAAGACATGGGTGATGTTGATGGTGAAGAACAAGAAATGGGTGAACAATTGGAAGTTGAGGCTGTTATGGAGGAAGAGGTCCATGGAGTTGAACAAGTTGGTGGTGTGTTGGAAGAGATGGGGATGTTGATGGACAAGTGCAAGTTGAGGAAGTTGGTGGTGATTGTGAGGAAGAAGGTGAAGAAGAGAATGAAGTTGAACCAGATGTGGAAATCCGAAGTTGGAATTCCTCTTTTGAGAGTGGTAGTGGTGATGGAAATACTGAGTGGTTGGAGGGGCTTGTTGATGTCAATGTTGGTTGTGATATAGATGATGAAAGAAATGCAGATTTGGAGGGAAATGTGGAAGTCGAAGTCTAAAGTATGTCAAATGACTGTAGTGGACCATGTTCCAGTGTGAGTTCTGACAGCATGTTTAATGTTAATTTAGAGGGTGGGAATGATAGAGGTTTGTCAGATGATGAGTGGGAATCTAAACAATTAATTAGTGGAGCAGAAAGTGATGAAGACGATACCGATGTAGAGGGTTATGGGACTTTTGCAACATTTGTTTTGCCAAAAAGTATGGTTGACTTTAAGTGGGAAGTTGGGACATATTTTGTTGAAAAGCAAGACATTTTGGATGCTATAAAAAGTTATGTGTTGGATAATGGAAGAAATATTAAGTTTGTTAAGAATGATAAACAAAGAATGAGGTTCAAGTGTGTGGGTGCAAAAGGTAAATGACCATGGAGGTTATATTGTGGTTATATGAAGGCAGTCAAAACATGGCAATTGAGAACTATGCTGGACAACCATACCTGCAGCAGGGAGTTCAACCTTAAATTAATTGATGCCAAGTGGTTGAGCAAGAAGATACAGAAAACTATTAGAGAGAATCCAACAGTTAAGGGTGTGGATATAAGGGAAAAAATTCAAAGGAAATGGAACATTGGTATTTCAAGGTGTATGGCCTATAGGGCCAAAAACATAGCAACAGAGCAAATTGATGGCTCTTTCAAAGAACAGTATAAAAGGTTATATGATTATGCCCATGAGTTGCTGGCCAAAAATCCAGGCTCAATAGTGAAACTAAAGGTTGAGGATATGAGGGGTGAAGTCCTTTTCAAGAGATTCTATGTATGTTTAAAGGCTTGCAAAGACAGTTTTCTGTCATGCAGGCCAATTATTGGTTTAGATGGAGCATTTTTGAAAGGTAAGTACGGTGGTGAGTTGTTAACAGCTGTGGGCCGAGATGGAAATAAGCAGATGTTGCCAATTGCATACTATGTTGTTGAAGTTGAGAACAAGGATTCATGGAGGTGGTTCTTGGAACTATTGGTAGATGACCTTGGAGGGGCTAAAATTTGTTCTTCATTTACCTTCATATCAGACCAGCAAAAGGTAATAGTCATCATTAATTTGTACTTGTACATTTTAACTTTAGGGTCTTAAGTATTGGTTGGCTTTATTGATTAATTGTATATTGTATTGCAGGGTCTACTGATAACTTTTTGACAAGTATACCAAATCGTTACAAGTAATACAGTGGATAAGTAAAGTATCGTTCTCCCAAGGGACTTGTGCAACACATGACAATTCTTCCTTTTATAACTCAATTAGACATCAAAATACACAAAACAATACAAGAAAATATTTTTGGTATTTTATCAATAGTTGGTGTGCCAGGAATTGGTCTTTGACTAACATTACAGTAACATCCTGGATAAAATGCGTTCTCTGTTCAAGCATTCACATAAGCGTTTCTTGATTTAATTCCTTAAAGCAAGTTCTAAAATTATCTATTAAATTATTAATTCCTTAATTAATTCAACAGATAATTTTGCATTAAAATTAGATGTTTAGAATGACCAAAAGTACAGAAGTTATTCCTAGTGTAGTCACTTTTAGTTTCTTTTCATACGTCTGGTTCTAAAAATACTTCCAGTACAAAAGAACCTTTAAAAAGAATTATACTTCTGTATAATCACAAGCAAGTCAAGAAAAGAACAAGAACAAAGACATATATTGCACAGGAAATTTACATTAACGTATCGTCATACAACCAATTCCAATGAACAGAAAAACTAGCCTCTCCTAGACATCTAAAACGTACTCTTTACAGCAATTCCTTGCAGAAAGTGAAGTCTTGATGTCTTGAAGGGTCTCCTGATTGTCTTCTCCAGTTCTCTAGAGCATTTTTCTATTTTTCGTTTCAGGAGATGGTTTTTTTCTTTTCTGTCACGTCTTTTTAACTCACTTAACCATTTTAATTCGTTCAACGCACAGGTGTATGTGCGCTTTGCGAATTTTCAAAATGTTGCCTTCTTTAACTGGTGTTATTCGCTCAGCGCACAGGTCCTGGTGCGCTGTGCGAATTTCTTTTTTTTTTTTGGCTCTGCGAATTTTGCCTTGCACTCTGCGACAATTGGCTGACATATTCCAATTTATACATCTTTTTCCTGTATAATAATTTACATAACAATCTACTTCCTATTACAACTTTTCACTGAGTAATAACATGAATAATTACAAAATTGAGATCATTTATAAGTGTAAAAATAACTCTTTTTCACACTTATCAACTCCGCCAAACTTGAACTATTTCATGCCCTCAGGAAATCACAGAAGAAAATGAACGACACAACAGACATTTGACATTTTAATAGAATGACTTTACACATCAGAAAAAAAATCACATGCATTCTCAAAGATTCAAACAAATATGACATGGTACAGTACTCACAAAATCACTTGTGCATAGAATATGAACAACCAGATCAGCATTTATCATTCCTCACCACTCAAGTGTTTGTCCTCACATGACAGTAGAATTGTCATAGAACTTCATCAGCTTTTGCATTTCATTTGATTCACACACTTCACACACTATTGGTTAAGTCCAAAGGTCTTTTCAGGGTAAGGCTTGGCTTGGCTAGAAAAAAGAATAATGGTTTTTCTTGGATTCAAAGACACCTATTAAGAAGAGAACAACTTCAATTCCCAATTCAATACTCAAATCCCCAACATATAGCATTTATCACACACCATTTTCTTTCACAGCTCAACCTTCTTTTTCAATTTGAGCAATTTTTTTTTATTGATCTTTTCTTCCCCCAAACTTGAATTCAACCTTAACCTCATAAATTCACAATAATTTTCTCTTCTAAGGTGTAAGGTAGGATAACATATTAAGCTCAAGGTGAAAGAAAGAATTCAAGGCTCAAAAAGGTTTTACAAATGAAGCACAGTGTCTAAGGTTTGGCTATCTGGCCAAGTAGCTATATAATCATTAACAAACAAGGCCTTTTTCATTCTTAACCAAAAAGTGTGTCTATGTATGTAGAATCAAAATCATGCAAAAACCAATTCCATATCCAGACAACTCAATATCTCTCAGTCAACAGATGCTCTCAACACTCACAGATCTGGTCATATTCATACACACAGATAAAATTTTGAAGCACAATAACCACAACATACAAGTCATCATCCTCAAGAGTCACATAACTTAATCAGATAATGCATAATCATTAAATCAAAACATCAATGTCTTTACAACACCAAACATAAACAACCAAACAGAGTTCCACAATATAACAACTAACTGAAATACAAACATAACAATAAACATGAAACAATAGGAGAGTCTGTCCATCTGCTCTACCAGGACCCATCTAGTCCGGATCACTGGCTCTCATATGTGTCGTGACTCTGTTGTGTCCATCTGGGATTGGGTTCCTCATCATCATCCTCCGCATTAGCGAATGTTGTGCAGATGACTTCTCTTACAACCACCACAAAGTCTTCTTCAAGAGCACATCCTGCTGAAGCATAGGAAGAAAACCTTGTTTTAAACTATGATCGGCATAGATTTTCTTTTGAGTTTGCGAACCCCTACTATGGCCTGAGGGCAGGCCTAAGTCTAGGTGGGGGAGTGCCTATGCGGAAGACCAAAGAGAAAACGAAGACTATAGCAATGGGAAATGAGGAAGGATGAATCAAGAATGACCAAATCTGGCTTGCGAAAAAGATGTGGCATATGTAGAGAACATGGCCATAACAGAAGTCGTTGCCCATCAGCAACCCAAGCATGACCTGTGCCTAGTACATCAGCAACCCAAGCATGACCTGTGCCTAGTACATCAGCAACCCAAGCAGGACCTGTGCTTAGTACATCAGCAACCCAAGCAACTTCATCCACTCAATAATCTGAAATAGCACATCAGACTCAGCCTCAAGCCTAGTACACTGTAGGAATGCAATTTTGTAATATTTTAAAGGTACAAAACATTATGTACGAAAGCAGTAGATGTAGGAAAACATTATGCTTTTGACATCCAATCACTGTTATTCTGCTACTGCTTTTGAAAACTGATGGAAAATTGTGGTTTTATGTTATTTTGGTGTGTATGATATAGTTTTATATATTGCTTGAGATTAATTAAGTTTAAGCAGAAATTCTTAATTTGGTTCCATTTATCTGTTGTGTGCATTGATGTTATGCTGATCTTTTAGCAAGATTATGTTTCTGAAAGTGGTGTTACATATTTGGAAAGAAAGAAGAACAACACAGCATGACATCATCTCATTTCTCATATATTATAAGCATGAGATTGAGGTTTTCACAACACAGGAAAAGCATATTTGTCTGATTCAACTATTTGAACTGCATAAAAGTTATAATTAAAACCCTTTTTGTTGTTGAAGTCATAGCATGTAATTGAATGTGTATAATAGATGTGGTTCTGCTAAGATTGGAGGCAGAGTTTGAATGAAAAGGTACAAACGTCTCAAATTTTCTTTTGCAATGGTGAAGCTGTCAACCACATTATCTCTTACATTTTATCAAGAGTAAATGGTTTATGCAGTAGGTATAAATCATTCGTTTCAGAAAGATCAACAGATTCTAGTTTTATATAGTGCTTGAGATTAATGTAATTTGTATCAAGTTTATGTAATTTGTGCTTATCATTTCACTATGAAAGCACGTCATATGCTTGTGCTTATTAGTTGACAGTTCTTTACGAATACTATTTTGGCCAAAAGTTACAATCAATACTTTGAATTACTTCCTTACCAAAAGTTACAAACATTACAAACTTTTATAGTCAAAATAACTTTGGTTCATTGCATCCGAAGTACATTCCATCATAAGTACAATTAAAACATTCCTATGAACGAAAAAACACTAATGTAAGTACAATAATGTTCACCAGACAAAGAACACAGAAAATCCCTAAGAAGATATTAAGCCTATTTTCCAATTTCTTCACTGACAAGTCCAAATCACTTATAATCTTCCATCCACCTTCCATTGCTTCTCTGTTCAAGAAAGACTCAGTCTTGCCTTCACACTTTGCACTCGTTTCCGTTTCAACAACCCCATGATTTGCACACCATGTGAAATAATTGCAACCACCATCTTCACCACCATTTTGTGAGAAGAAAACACCAATCAGGGCAGCCTCGAACTCAAAATAACAACAACCAAAAAACCACAAAAAAAACATACCTTGAACTTAGGGCAGCCCCAAAATTGCTTGCCTCTGTTCTTAACTGTTCTTGCAGTTCTGACAACACATTTCATCCCACAATAGCAAAACGGACCACCATTGTTACATCCTCCTCAACCACCACCACAGACCACATTATCGTCTTGCTTCCGCCACCCACTCCATGACGAAGACGAACAGGGATGCATCTTCAAGCACAACTTGGATTAAACCCTAAATCCCCAAAATGATACCCCAATTGTGAAATTGATTGAACTTTGGACGAACCCTAGAAAAACCCAACAACGCCATAACAAACTTCTTCCTATGTTTGAATCCCTAATTTGATAAAATAAGAATCTCAATCCCAATATTTCAACCATACTTTCCTTTTCTTTGCATTTAAAATATTCAATTATCCACGTCAATTAAGGTGCCCCTACTTCAGTCGTCAGCTAAGAAACAGACTCCAGTGTGCCACGTCAAACACACACTAACGTCGTTGGATCCAATTTAACAGAAAGGGCCCAATTGTTGCAATTTTCAAAAAATTGAGACCCAATTGAGAAAACCAAAAAGAACGAGACGAAATTGAGATTCCCCACGAAAATAGGGACTTCCTTAATGATTAAACCGGATAGTGTGATATCCAAACCTGACCCGTTAACAAGCGTGTATTAAAATACCCGTTACCCATTACCCGAGGGTACCTCTTACCCGCGGATACTAAATACCCGAAGCGGATTTTATCCACGGATACCCACAAGTATGGATTTTTTTTCCATCCCTAGTCAGCCCTAAACAACCATCATTGGAACCAGTTTATTTCTAAAAATGAAAATCACAAGGATCCATCAAGCAAAGGAGGAAGAAACCCCATGCTAACGATGTTGAAAGCTTTGTTCTTGGCAAGGTGAGGTTTTTTTGTTATTCTCATATCTGAAAGAGAAAGAAGAAAGCAAGAAATATGTCTTCGGTGTCGGTGATGTTCCTAGTCGCACTATTGTGCCAACATCGCAAGGGCTCTCAGGAGAAGATGAATTGTGAACACTATAGAAGAAAAGAAAGAATATCTCATGTGTGGTGTTGGTAGCCTATCTCATCTCTAACGTGGTCAACTCAATCAACAACGAGGAGCAACAGCGACAAGAATTTAGGCTGCAATGGTGGTGGGTTGTAATAGTGGCGTGTTGTAGTGGTGGCAAAAGGAGGTTTTAAGAAGATGAAGAAAGCTCTGAACACAAGTCTCTGAGAAGACGAAAAAGCTCTAAATTCGAGTATTTGTTGACACTAAATACAAGATTTAAGCAAAACATTTACATCTTTTTTTATTGATGAATTTACTAACTTATTATTCTCTTGGTGATATATTTTTTTTTTACCAACAGATTTTATCGATGAAAAAATTTGTTGGTAAATAAAATATGCACTACTGATTGATTATTTTGTAGATAATATATATTTCATTTATTGATGGAAAAATCTTTGAATAAATAAAATATACATTATCGATAGATTTATTAACGAATTTTTTCATAGACAATGAATCTTTCAATAAAATCTGTTGGTATTTAAAATTTCAAAACCCATTAGTAAAATTTATCAATAATTCAAATTTGTAAAGAATTTATTTTCATCATTAAAATTTCGTCAATAATTCCATAATTTTTTGTAATGACATATTTCATATTCATACTCATCTTTTTCTTTCACACACATCTCTTTCATCTACATTTTTTTTCTTATCTCCTTCATCAATATTATTTTCCTCTTCTTTTTTGTTCATGTTCATCCCCTTCATTTATATTCATCATCTTCATTTACATTCATCATCTTCATTTACATTCATCTCATTTATTCAATATAATTAATTTTTTATTTTTTTTCATTTATATTTGTTGAACATGAAAGTAATCTACAATAAGTTTTTTATGATATCATTAGTTTCAAGGAAACTCAAACAAATTAAACTAATATTAAAAATAGATGTTATTTACCATTGATGTAAATAAATTTTAAAATAAACCTTAGCCGGCTAGCTACTCTCTTTGAGAAATCATATTAAAAATTAGGATCAATTAGAGTCAGTTAATCTAACTCTACTAAGTGTCGGCCGATAAAAGTTAACGCTAATATGTATGCCTCGATCCATAAAGAACACTAAGCTCAACCTGCAGGAAAAAGAAGACGAAGTTGTGTGTTTCTGGAAGCAGAAAGGAAGCGAAAGAGAGGATAGAGAGCAAAGAGGAAGAAGATAAAGTGAGATCCGAAATGCGAAAAATGAAAGCGTGCAAAGAATGAAGCAAAAAGCTGTTTTAAAAATATTGGACGAGATTCTTTTCGGTTTTTTAAAAATTAAAAGCATTTTAAATAGTAGCATAATGAACATTTTGTAAAATTTTAGAGATACAAGATGAAGCTCTTGGAGCTGCAAGGTGAAACGCCCATACACTCCGTAGAATCCAGGATAAAGAAACAGTCCACTAAAGAGATATGAGAATGATGGCTGTTTTCGTAAGAAGAATGATTGGTAAATGTGATAAAGTGGCATATAAATAAATAAGAAATAAACTCAGGAATTAAGGATTAACCTGTTTGAATCCTACCATCTGCATCAGTATTTCCACATCATTGTTCCACAATACATAAAAAAATAGCCCAAAATGATCACATATACTTCTGGGGGGTGTTGCTGTTATTGTTTAATACAACCACAATCATTGTATTTCTGAATTTGATTAGCCGCACATAGGAGAATCAGCCAAAATTAGGCAATAAGAATACTATTATTATTATTATTATTTGGCAGTAGTTCAAGTCATCGAGGTGAATAACAAAGTCACCTTTAATTTATGACCCATGCTTACCATAGGAACCTGTTCCCTGGCAAAAATACAATGCGTGATAGAAATACACTATGACTACAAGGTTTTTTTCCCTTTCTTTTGGTACAATACTTTTTTAAAAAAATAATATCAGTAGTTTGTACAGTAAAAGAACACTTGCATTGATTTTTCACCCCCGCTACATTTGTTACAGAAATTTTGATACATGATAAATACAAAAGGCCGGCCTAAAAATCACATGATATTGGACCCCTTTAAACAAGAATGACTACCTGCGTGCTCTCCCAAAACATATCTATCTGAAGGAAAACTGAATTTCTTCCAATGTTCTTCCCTTGGTCTCAGGGACAAATTTCGCTATAAAAGCAATTGTTATGGCAGCTACTACTGCGTAGATTGTAAATGTCCCTGTAGACATTCAAGTCAGCATTGTATTGATATTGATATAAGCATACAAGACACAAACTGTAAACACACTCACCTCCACTGCTCCAATTTAAAAGTAAGTTAGCTGTCATCGTGATCACCCACGCAATCAGCCAGTTTCCCATTGTCGCTATACTGCCAGCAAGTCCCTTTATATTTACAGGAAGTATCTGAGAAGCATAATTAAACAAGCCATAAATTACCCCACATATTCAATTAACACAATTAACTCAAGACCTGCAATCATGATTCAATATCCAAAAGTGGCACGGTGCCTCCAGAACCAAAAAAAAAAGACAAAACCTATCAGAATTAACTAAATAGTAAATAATGTAACAGTTACTAAATTCTTCCTCCTTATGATTATTTTTGTTTTGAATGCTGAAAGTGTTTCATACCTCAGACATTATCAGCCAAGGGATGGGTCCAAGGCCTAGAGAGAACCCAATCACCATAACCTACAACATTCGTGATCAATCAGACGAATGCTAAAAACTTAAATTGCAAATTGTACAAGGAAACTCCAACCAAATCCAAGAAACATACCACAAGTCCAACAACAGAAAGTATTCCCAAAATGCTGAATAGATGTGAATCCTCTGATACAACCCCCTGTTATCAATCAAATAAGATAGTTAAAAGCATAGCTAGTCTTATGAAATTGAATTAAGATAGTACCATTACTATTACCAACCTCTAGATAAAATGCTGCTGAAACAATGACAAGGCTAATTGTCATTAGACATGAAGATATCTGCAGAAAAGAGATCAAATTTCATTTAACTTAACCATATTTTAGTATAGAACATAATAGAATACAGTGATAACAGAATGAATTTTGCTTCATGCTCACCATTAAAAGCAGCCTCCGACCACTTTTGTCCACCAGCCACGTTGCAATTCCAGTTGCTATGACCTGAAAAGAGAAAGCTGATAATAAGAACAGAATTCAGAATCATTATATTCACGTTAAACATGATATGCAATCTAGGCTTTACTATGCAACCTGAATGGCTCCAAGTCCAACTGTAGCAGCGTCGCTTGATGAAATTCCTGTTACAACACATAAATCAGACACCATATCAGGAGCAACTCAAATCCGGGAGGCATTACAACTGTAATCTAAATCCAAAAACCAGTTTTTGTTACCAAGTATGAAAACTCAACCAAAAAAAGATAACTGAAGTAAATCAGAATTGGCCATTTTTGCTTTCCTTTCAGTCAAACAAATCATTGAACATTAAAATCAGCTGACCAGTGAAATGAACTAATGAAGTGGATTTTATGATATTCAGTTACAATTTCCAACATATATCTAACATCTCAAACCATGTTATACTTCATGTAAAGGAATTTTGAGTATTTGAAGGCTTAAAACTCCCTTCACCCTACAGATTATTGAACACCAATCACCCTCCTGTCACCTTCGACCACATCCTCACCCCCAACCAATAAAATTGTCAACCAAAATTAAATATAATTTAACAGTTAATAGGTGTCTAAACCTGCGTTTGCAAAGATGGTGGTTGCATAGAACAAAACTCCATTGATGCCAGATAATTGCTGAAGAACAAGTAATCCTATACCAACCTGTACGACCTCAGTTAGCAAAGAACGCTTGACTTTTTGGATAAATGACAATAAGTGCTGGGAAGAAAGGATTTAGAAAAGAACTTATACAACATCATATTATACCATTAAGGGGAACCAATATCTTTTCCTCTTTAGGTCTGCAAATCGGATTGCAGCTCTTTTTCCTGTTGAAGCCACAGATCTCTAGAAAAGCAAAATGATGAGCAGTGCATGTTTCAGAACACATTCCAAAATCTTAGTTGCACCTGGAAAAATTTAGCCACACAACAATGACCCAAAAAAAATACCTTAATTTCATAAACTTCAACGGATATGTCAGTGTCAAATCCTCTTAACACTTGCAAAGAAGTCTCAAACTCGTCCGTCATCCCCATCTTGGCCTATACTTCCCCACCAATCGGGGAGAATAAATAACATGAAGGAAAAGCAGAAAGATAATCAGTGAGAGTATAAAATGCCTTGCCGTCCTTTTCTGAAAGGAACAAGTATTTTAGAAAAGATTAAAAGTGCATAAATTCAATCAGCATAATGCATGACTTATCCATACCAACCATCTGGGGGATTCCGGTATGAAAAATAACCCTGG
This sequence comes from Vigna reflexopilosa, assembly GCA_027742785.1. NCBI lineage: Eukaryota > Viridiplantae > Streptophyta > Magnoliopsida > Fabales > Fabaceae > Vigna > Vigna reflexopilosa. The sequence goes on along the minus strand of CM050911.1, from coordinate 52,992,362 downwards.
TATTAATACTGTACAAGGCAAAATTCCTGCAGCAGAACATAAAATATCTTTGATTATTATTTAGGTTGCAGAAACCACGTAAATATATGCTCTACAAATTAACGTTTAGAAAGAGAAAACCACAATCTAATGAACCTGTTAGGTATTCGTGTAAGAAACCTAACTCTCTCTATCTCTCTTACACTCAGAAATTTACACAGACCAGCAAAAAAGAAAAGTAATGTGTTGTATTCACATCAAAGAATCAAGAATACAGTGTAAACCCAGGAGCTTAACCTCCTTCACCAGGTGTAAAGACCGGTCAACAAATCACAAAGATTACTAATTCCCCCCTTGAAAACAATAAAAAAGGTCTCCTATATAGACACCTGTCCTGCCCCCCTTAACCGCTCAGCATTTAAGTACTCGTTCTTATTTTTCTATTCTTTTTCCCATTTCCTATACTCTCTAAGTCCTAACAGAACCTTTCGTAACTTTATAAGAACATCATGTAGCAGACACTTCAAAACTGTAGTCATGTGTCATAAACATATTGGACATGTTATGAGACACAGTTTGAATACTCATAACTTCATGTTACATTTTGTTTACATTTACTTGCAGACGTATTCTACTAATATAAAATATTAATTAGAAAAATTATAGCATTTATGTCAATAATAACTCATGATCACTCTTAAAATAAAATTCCCTCTTTTGATTTAAATTTTTTATTTTATGTTAATTTTATATGTTTAAAATTATTATGTCATATCTATGTTTTGCATCCCCAATCAAATTTTACTCCCCTATCCCATGGTCAACCATATTTTACTCCCCAATCAAATTATGTCATATATGATTAATCTCCCTTGTGTCTAAAATACACATAGGATAATATATTTATAATATAAAATGATACAAGTATATATGGCAACTAAACATAAATATAGTAAATAGAAGATATTGTTAAAAAAAAAAATCAACAATATCAAACAACATCAAAAGTCTACATTTCCCTAATTAACATAAAACACAGTATATCTAACAAAATATATTTTTAGTCCCCAAATTGACACATAAATTAGAATTCGTCCTTATCTCAAACATTGATACAGTTTGATCCTTAAACTTTAAAAAAAAAAAAATATAGTCCTCCTAATCTATCTACCTTTAATTTTTGACATAAGTTTAGGAATTACAAACATATTTAACATTTTATTTCATAAACGTTGCTCATCTCCTACACACACACAAATTCCTTATATTCATTTCAGTAAAAAACCTGAGGAAACTATTTTGTAACCAAGGTAGATAAGAGTTTCATTCATCCATCCTCAAACTCTGAGCCAAGTAAATAACTAGAACTTTACCTAAAATAGCAAGCACTCTCCAGTTGACAAAAAGGCCCAACACATAAGCCAGTAGAATGCCAATTGTAACAGAGAGCTGAGCCAGAACAATTACAAAAAACATGACTATTAAACTCCAAATAAAACAAGAAAATAAATAAAACTATGAGAATTGTTATGCTACAATAGATATAAACCTGGTTCACTGATCCAAGGCCACCTCTCATGTTTTCAGGGGAAATCTCAGCTATATATACTGGAACCTATCAAAAACAAAAAAAACCAGAAGACAGAACACTTTCACTCAGTATTCTAACCAATAAGCCCAACCAATAGAAATGATTAAGACAGTTGATCCAATTTACCACATAAGAGATTATCCCAACGCCAAAACCTTCCAACAACCTCCCCATAAACAAAAACGAGGAATCCTACAATAGCAACAAAACATTATTGGTTTACACAGCCATAGCCACAGCATCAAAACCAAATCACTCGTACTTACTTTGGCAAAAGAAATAGCAAGCCACCCTATTATATTGGGAATTGCAGCAATCATCAACGACTGCAATGTTAAAAATTATGCCAAAAACCACCAATCACTCTTCATATTGATAGATTTTCCTTTAAAATGTTGACCTCAAAAACACAACAAATAAGTAAACCAATAAAATACCCCTTTGCGGCCTATGTACTCAGCTATCTGACCACTTGCTATAGCCCCCACCATCGCTCCCACATTCGACAAAGATCCAAACAAAGAGAACTACAAAAAAACTCAACATATTAAGCACCAAAACTTTAAAGCTAAACCATGGGAAACATAATCCAAAGAAAACACATATACATATATAGTAGCACCTCCGAAACCGAGAGCTTTAGATCGCGTACTATAGCCCCTTGCGTTGGAGAAGAATAACCACACTGTACCAAAAAAAAAATATCAAAATAATTAAAATATAGACCTTTTTCTGTCCAACTCCTTTACCAATAATAACAAAACATTAACAATAATCATATCCAACAATAGATGAGGTGGACTGCATGAAACACACAAGATTCGTGATCAATTAAATCTAAATTCTTATATCCTACTTCTTTTACTGATAGATACACTAGAGGCAATCACAACGGCTGCGGGCTAAGTTCTACTAGCAAATAATTTCCGTATTTGTATATCATGTTGAAACTCAAGAACTCTTGATAATTTCTCTAAGCTAAAATTTATCCATCACCTTTAAACTAAAGAGGAATCTCTTTTCCAAGAATAAGTACAGCAATAAATCTGATGATTGTGATAAAATCAAGCATGTGCACAATAAACTGTAAAAGTGAGAATCAAGTATATGCACAACTCTCGGTCTTTTCTTACTGTGAAGCCGAATTGGATAGGACCCAAGGCAACGATAAGGACGCAGAAGAGGACGGAGACAGCGCCGTCACGGATGACCTGAGTAGAGGATCCCATGATACTGGACTGCCGCGAACCCATCTTGTACCAACTCCCCGTGTGGAGAAACGGTTTCTGAAGATCCCTCGCATCTCCAGTCTCTTCCCTGAAACTCATCCTCAGCCTCCAACCAACCAGTGGCACTCGAAAACTGAAACAAATTATTCTCGGACGCAGAAGATGTTCGCGAAAATGTCCCACAGGGGATTAGGATGTCGAACACTGCTTTGCCTGCTGTGCTGGGCTGTGACGAATGTCGTCGCTTGTGGCGTGAGTGAGAGACTCGAAGCGTCACGTTTCGGTGCTTAATTAAATTTGTCAATTCGGTCCACCAAACAGGGAATTATGTTGCTTTGGTTGCGTTAGTTTTGGCTTCGTGGTTTTAAAATATCTGGTGGATCTCACTCGCTGCTGTTTTGGATTTTTGCACCCACTTACGGAACTCAATTATTCACTAATTTGTGCTCCAATGGAAATGGTAACAAATCTAAAAGCCTAAGCCTCCTCGCCAACTCACTCACGCTCAAATCATTTAAACATGACTGGCAGCTGGAACGTTTAGTCCAAATGCCTAATTTTGTTTCAATAATTTGCATTTTTAAAATACAGTTTTAGCCTTTTAAATTTCAAAATTATTTTTTTAAAATTATATTTTTACCTTTTTATAATTTGAAAATTATTTTTTCAATCCATCAACTCAACTGAATAATTTCGTTGTGTTTTTAACAATTCTAAATTGTTTATACGATAACTTGTTTATTTTTCATTCAATTTGTTTGTTTTAAAGTATAAAGACGTTGATATTTTTGTTATTTATTTGAGTGGATTTAAAGATAAGTGAGAATGGATTTGAAAGTACAGTTTGTGAAAATGAGTGTAAGATTTAATTGATTTCACAAATTAAAAAAAAATACTTTCAAATCTATTTTATTTACTTCCAAATCCACTCAAATAAATAACAAAAATTTACTTTCAAATCATCTCAATTACTTTCTCTCAAATCCATTTAAATAAACAAAGTATTAGAGAGATTAAAACAAACTTTCTTTTAAATTTACATGACTAAAATTATTTAATTTTAAATTTAATTAACTATATTCTATAAAACAATTTCGTTAAATTATATGGAATATTATCTATTTTATATAATTTTTTAATTATAATAAAGCATTTTTATAATATCTATTAAAATTTCTTTACTTTTAAATAAAATTTAGCTGTTACTTTTTCATCTCTTGAATGTAGATGGACATTTTGAGCGCCATGAAACCTTCTTCTTAATAAACCATTGTTTAATATTTCATATAGGTTATGTTTCACGCATTATTTCAATTATTTTATATACTTTTTTATTAGATGAAAACTTGTATTACTGTATTATAATATTAAATAAACAAGTTTTGTATAGTAACTCTTTTTTGAAACCTACTATAAGCTGCAATTTTCAAAATGTTGACATTTCATATTTATTTTTATCTTTTCTTTAAAATATTTATCAAGTTTACTTTTTCTCTATTTTTTTAATTCTTTAATAAATTTTAAACTCTAAATACTTACCACTTTGATACAAATATAACTCTGATGAGTAACATCCTATGCAAATTGATATTCAGAAGAAATACATTAACTATACTTTAAATAAAATTATTCACATGCATTCAACATTCTTAAAATAGTTCATAAGATATACTTATTATTATTATTATGTGTGAAATAAGGACGTTTCATACAAATAATGTGGTCCAAATAATAGATGAAGACTAATATTTTTTATATAAATTAAAATTTAATTAGAGTCAAATGATATTTATTCTAACAACAAATATAATTAGAAAATTCATTTGTAAATAAAATATTATAAGAGTTTAACTGATAATTATCAATAAAAATTTATATTTGTCACTTACTTAACTGATAATTTCATTAAATATCAATTTAATAAGTTACTTTAACATCTTAAATTATTTATTATTGGCTTAGTTATCATATCATTTATGAGTTTATGAGGTGGAAGCCTTATCTAGAATGTATTGCTAATCAAATGGTATAATTTATAATATAGACTATTTCCATTATAAGAATTCTATACTTTAATGCTTAAGTTTCATAATACATTATCCGCATTATATAAAACTTAGAATTTTGAGTCTTGATCAAGGCTCATATTATAAGAATAAAACAATATTTTTTATACTTTAAAATATATATTTTTACAATAATCAAATAAAAATATTAGTTAGAGTTTAAATTTTATAAAACCTTAGTTTATCTACATTTGCAATAAATTCAAATAAGCTAAATAAACATATTATTCACTTTGATTAAAGAAGCTTAGTAAAACATATGATTAACATTTGTTAATTTAATATGCGTTATGTTTGCATATGCATACGAAAGAATTAAAATTTCCAACTAACTGATCACCCGTATCATAGGCGTTAGTTCTGCTATGCTGATTAATGAGATGTACTTCCTCTTACTGATTTGGGAAAGCATTGCGACAAAGTGGTACCAAACCTCAGGTATGCAGATGCAATCACAACAGTTCAAGTACAAATATAACATCTCATTATCATATATGCTCATTTAAATTATCTGAAAAAATCCTTCTATTTTTGTTGCAATGGGTTTATAATTGGGACTAACTCAAATTATTGAATTGTGGAACTTTAGTTTTGAGAAAAAGTTATCTTATAAAAAAAGGGAAGCTAGTAAAATTTAGAAATACCACTGTTTAAATTTTTGGTAGTGATAAACTCTACTGTGGAGTAAATTAATTATGTTATTGTTATATTGATTTTTTATTTTTATTTTATATTGTTTCAAATTTTGGGGTGATGAAGAGGAGAATGTTAGAATGGGTGAGATATTGAATTGAGTTTGTGAAAGTGATTTGCTTGTGCTGGTTTTTATCAAGTTGAACTACACAATTTAAGTAATTTGATACATGTTGTATATTCATTGTCATTTAAATTGTTTAGATTGGTTTTGCATTAATTTAATTTGTTTGGTTACATAAAAGGAGTAAAAAGGAGTAAAAAGATTCAGAAAACCTAATTGAATAATCTATTACACAAACTTATTTTCTAAATTATACACACTGGTTGGCTGAAACCTCAAAAGTGTTAGACAAAAATGGGGATTTCGTTCCATTGAGCTCTCAGCATTTCTTTTCCTAGGTGAGCCATGTAAAAATTTTGGAGTGTTGTTTGTCAATTATACACCATTAAGTGTCTTCTAGAAAATCAATTTCAATGACTTCTCAACTTTATTTTCGTTAAGCAAACTCTATTCTTGCTCAACGAAACTTTTTTATAAAATATCTCAGTGATCATTTGTTGAGCAATTTCATTTACTGTGTTGACGACTTTAATTAAGTGGACATAATTCGAGTTGAACAAATTTTGAGTACATGAACTTAAATCGATGAGTGAGTCAGATTTTGAGTGAGTGATAGTATATTATGAACTTCAAAATTTTATGTTTTTAAATGTTAAAATGATTATATCTTTCACTATTTTTATATATTTGATTTAAATATTGTAGATGAATATCATATTACTGCAATGGAAAGTAAATAACGAATTGTTTGCTTTTAAATTGAAATGAGGAATATTTGATTGCCTTTAAATTAAAGTGAAGAATATTTGATTGATAATATATGTAATCTATGTGCTTGACGTGGATGTTGATAATGACTCCCAATAAGAAAGTACTACGATTATGTGATTCTTAGGTGGTGTATTAAGAGGGATTTTGTATTGAGACTATCCTGACTTTACTAATATCATATTCATGTAGAGGAAGATATCTAGTTAAGAATCATGAGATATTCATATTTGGAGCTTTGGTACAAGATTGAACCTCGTATATACGGAATCCTAATGTGAAATCTATAGTTATGGCCCCTAAGAGGCATGAGTGAGTTATGAAAAGTGTAAAGTCTTTGGATTTTCTTAATACACTAGTCTTCTTCTCGAAATAGAGTCAAATGTCTTTGTTATGTTTAAGTCATAAGGAATTATCCTTAAGAACTGTGTTGTGATAATTGAGTCATGAGAATTGTTTTATAGTATACATATATGATTCTTGTTGTTAATTGTTGATTTGAAGTTGATGATGAACCTTGTTTGGAAATAGTTTTTGTTTTTGAATTAAATTTATGATAGAGATGAAGAGATTGTAATAAATGGGTGGACTATTAAACTTTTGTTTGAAAAGTAGTTATGTTTATTTAAGTAAAATGTTGACATTTATATAAGATTGTTCAATTTTCACTAACTTATCTTTTTTTTTTTTATATATATGGTGTTGTGCTATTCATTGAAATTGTTGTATGTTATATATAAAAAGAGATGAACATGTAAGTAATGAAAGTGAACACTTGTAAGACTAGCTTTTAAAAATTTCAGAGTAAATGTATATATGTATATATTCTTATACTTTACAATTCTTTTGGGTATTGTAAATATTTATATTATTCTTTTAAATGTTTTTAAAAACTTATTAGAGGATTGTAATTATATGATGTGTATGTATATTTCTAATTTTAACTGTTATTAATCATGTGAAAAATAAATTGATAGTATGATATTTGTTAATTTGAATTGTTACTTAAGAAGACTTTTTTTCAGTTATATTAGTATTAACATTTATTCTTGATTGAATAATAAAACGTAAAAAAATGGATGATAATTGTATTAATAAATGACAAATTTTCATCCTAAAAAAACACAATTAACGCTAATGTAACGGTAGGATCATATTAAATTTTTTAAACAATATAAAGACTACATTAAGTTTTAAAAATAAATAGACTTAAAAATTAAAAAAAAAAACATTAAATTATTACTTAAAATATAAAAATAAAAAATACATTTAAACCTTAAACCTTTTGTTTTCTCTTTCACCTTTTGTATTATTCTCCCTCGTTTCTCGAGGGTGAGAAAACAAACGTGAATTTTTTGAAAACAAGAAACTGATTTCATATGCATTTTTCTTTATTTAGTAGAAGTAGACAGCTGAGGAAACAAAATAGAAGAATGAATTGAAAATAGATATAATTAAATGTAAGTGTCGATAATAATGTAATTGCTTATTCTATATACAAAACAAATTGACAATAAATAGGGTGGGGACCATGGCCATTTTGTTCGATCTCTGCATCTGATACCATTTTCTTCTTACATTTTAATTATTATAAATAGAAAAAATGCATACAAGTACGTCAAATGGGTACAATAATATCATAATCCTTTTCAATACTTAATATTTTAAATTTTAAAAATTTTGGATAATAAATTCGTTTAGATGTCTACTTTTATTTAGTGTTTGATTGTTTTTGAAAATAATGAATTCAAGCTCTTCTGGTTTGTAAATATTTAGAAAGGATTTATTTTTGGCTTAAACCCTTCATTGGTTTTCATATGCAAATCTAAGTTTGGTCTTCAAGTTTTGAACTGTCTCAATTGGGTCATATTTTTTGTAAAAATGCATACCTTAACCGTTAAATTGTCTCAAACGGCGTTAATTGATGCTGAGATGAATTTTTTATTTTAGGCTTAATCACTCCCTTGGTCGTCCTTATGTTTGTGTGAAAATCTCAGTTCGGTCCTCAAATTTTGAATTGTCTCAATTGGGTCATAATTGTTGAATTGTAGACAACGACAACATTTTTTAGTTTGAGAGGGAGAAAATGTGTGAGTCGGGGGGTTTGAGGGTAGAGGAATGAGTGAACTGTGATTGGAAGGAAAAAGAAAGACCATAGCCACGTGGATTTAATGATTTTAAAACATAAAAAAAAAATTACAGCTCAGTTCAAAGTTAACGCCGTCTCAATACACTTAACGGTTGGGGTAAAATGTTGTAAAATGTTTGCATTTCATAAGGACTGGAAAAACTTGAGGACCGAAGTGAGATTTTCACACAAACATAAGGACCAAGGGAGAGATTAAGCCTAAAAATAAAAAATTCATCCTAGCATCAATTAACGCCGTTTGAGACAACTTAACGGTTAGGGTAAAATGTGTGCATTTTTACAAAAATTATGACCCAATTGAGACAATTCAAAACTTGAGGACCAAACTGAGATTTGCACACAAATATGAGGACCAATGGAAGGTTTAAGCCTTTATTTTTTTGCATATTCAGTGATGGTTAACATTTTCCATACAAAATATTAATGAAAAAAGGTTAATGGATACCTCTCTTAGAACAACGTCAATTATAATGCTGAATGACTATGTTTGAAGGACAATTATACAACCAAATTTTACTTAGAAAAACTAGCTGAAGATTTATTAAAAGATGAGAGAAAATGAAATAAAAGAGGAGATAAGAGAAAACAAAAAAGAGAAAGAGTTAAGAAAAAATAAAATAAAATAAAAAGTTGTGGTAATAGGAAATTCAAGAAAAAAGATAGAAGAAAAGAGAAAATAAAAAATAAAATAAAAATAAGTGACAAACAAAAAGAAGAAAAAAAAAGTAATAATGAAGATATTTTTTAATTATGCAAATATTATTGTTTTTTTCATCATGACATGTCCAACAACAAGTCATTTGATATCAATTAATCAACAGTATTTGAAGGGATCTTGAATCAGAATTTAATAAAAAGATTATATTTTATCTTGATATTGTCTTAATTGTTTCTATTGGAAGAATTGTGCAAATGAAAATTGAGAACATATGCTCTTATGAAATAATGATAAAATATAGACATAATTAATATAATTTTGGGTTTTCTTTATAATTTTTATTATGTTTTTTAATTAAGTGGTCGAATTATTGCCTTTTAGCTTAAAATTATATTAATAGAATGTAATACACAAAGGCTTGAAGTTTAAATTTTATATTAAATTTTAAAAGTTTAAAGTTCATCACATAATAGAAGCATAAGGTGAAGTTGGGAGAGATTGTAAAACACAAAGGCCTAAAGTTTACGACATACAAAAAAAAAAAAAAAACTTACGAAGTTCCATATTTAAAATAAAGTCTTTTATCCATTTAAATGCATGAACCTCCTGCTAGCTAGACACGCTAACACATAAATATAATTAAAATTTCAAAATCAGAATTATTGAAATAGAATATTTAAATTAAGATATATAGTTTTGACAAGCAGACTAGGTTAGCATTTAAATTTAAAATTATATTTATAATAATTGAATTTTTTATTTTATCTAAAAATGAAAATATATTTCAACAAAAATTTTAAATTTTAATTAAATTAAAATAAAATAAAATAATTTTAGAGAAAAAAATTAACATAATATTCTATTTTTTGTTTACTTTGAACCATATATTTTATAATATCCGTAGAACACATATGTTTTAAAATATAACCATCAACTATATGAATTGGGAATTTTTTTTCCTTTTTATTAGGCCCAATTGTTTGCTTGTGTTTTGGATCCAATGAATTTTTGTTTCGTTTAACATAGGGTGATGCTCCCTCAACCATCACTCCTTCTCTTTCACCTCCCCAATCCTTTACAAAAAAATTTAATTACAAAAGTATTATTTTTTACTTTTAACTCTATTTATTTAATTTATTCTGAAACCCTAAATTTTTATCTATTTTTATTCACCCATTTTTACTCGTGCAGTCTCACCCTCCACTCTTCCAAGTCTCACTTTCTCTCTTTTCAGATTCTCACCTCCTCAAACTCTCACCATATCCATTTTTTCTTATCTCCCAACTCTTACTTCTCTTCTTCATATCTGTTTGGTTCTTCTCCATATCTTTGTCTCCATATCCATTTGGTTTGTGGTGCGGTGGTGTAGCTTTTCGTTGTGCGACGGTGCAGGGTGTTTGCGGTGGTTTGTGATAATGAATATTTCATGACTAACAATAATGAATATTTTATGACTAACATCATAAAAAAATCATAAAAATTAATTTTATTGACATTGATAAAAAATTCTAAATGACATCAATGGATATTCATTATTGTTATTAAAATGTGTTAAAGTACCTGTATCTCAATTTCAAAACAGAATAAAAAAAATGAAAAATGTATAGATGAATTAATTAAAAAAATTTCAAAAGTTCAAAATTCTTACCATTTAATTATAATTTAAAATTTTCTAAATTTAAATGATCAAATTCCTAGTTTTAAAATTTCAATATTTTAATTTTCTTATTTAAATGATTATATAAAATGTTTTAATCTTTTTATAAAATTAACTATCCTCCACAATATTTTTGACACATTGCAACATATATTTCTTCTTTATGTATCAACATTTTTTATGTGAGATTGTTTAACTCTTCGTACGTTGGTGTGGGTAAGATAAACAATCAAAAAGTTCAAAAGATACAACAATGGAAAGAAGCATAAAAAACAGAGAGAGACGGAAGAAAATGAAACATAGAAACATGGGTCAACCATTAAAATGGTTGTGTTGTTTGGGTGATGAGATCGAAAAAAGAAAGAAACAACATAACTGTCAATAACAAATGCTTGTTAGTTAAGTATAAACTAAATCATCGCATTCATATAGGAGATTGGAGTTGGTAGAAGTTAGAAAATATTAATTCTAAAAATAAAATTGTAGTCAGGATAAAACAAAAATAGAAAAGTAGATGGATGAATAAAATAGAAATGAAGTAGTGAAGGGAGAAGGGGTGGTGGTGGAGGGAGCAACACCCTTACCATATATATAGCTTTGTAGAATTTTTGCAATTATAAGCGTTTTCAGGAGTAATCCTGGGCTGGTTCTTAACTTCAACTAGATGGGCCTATGGTAATATTCATCACTGTTTGTTGTTGGACTTTTTCTTTTCACCTCCATAAAATTTGCGGGTATCTTTCATTCATTTTAGAATAGGTTTTCCAAAAGGTATTTTCACATTTCATACACATTATCCCAAAATTAATGAGAGATGACCTAGAATTTAATGGAATATACAAAACAAATTTGGTAGGATAATACAATTTGATTATTCTAATCACACGTTCAAGAATAAATATAAATTTTTTGTTCTAATTTTCATACTTATTAGATAGCAGGAATATCCATACACACATCTACATCTCTTTTTTACTATTTTAAAAATTAATTAATTATCTTTTTATAAAAAATAAAAATCATAACAAAGAAAATATAATATTATCAAATATTTAATAAAAAACAACAAATTCTAGTAAGATAATATTCAAAATATGATATCATTTTAAGAATTAAAAAGTTTATTCCATTCTATCAAGGATCACATCACAACTCCGAAAGGAAAAATTAAAAAAGAAAAAGAGAAGAACATCTATGGTACTTGTTTGCTTTAGTTTACTTTTGCAGAAAGCTACAAAGAGGTTTTTTATTCTTTCAAGTACATAAATAAATTCAAACATGTGTAAAGCATGTATAGTATTATTGACACTCTTTCTGTCAATTATGGAAGAAAGACAAATGGGTAAAAGCAATTCTTAACCGCTTGTGCTTAGGGTTTTTAAGTTATTTTAAAGCTTATTTACTTCAATGAGAACCTTTCAAGTTGATATGAATTTAATTTTTTTTCAATTTTATTACAATTTTTTAAAAAGTGTCTCCATATTAAGTTTTCTTTTTAAAATTATTAAAAATGTTAAAAGCATGTATTAATATGTATTTTTTAAATTTTTATAAAGATTTTGTTATTCACATATGAAATTATTCACACATAACATTATTAATATCAATATAATAATTTCTTTTAATAAATTTTAATATAAATATTAATATAACATTTAACCAAATAATACATTTCATTAAGACAAAATTTATTATTTGTATAAATATTATTTATTAATTAATTTTTATAAAAAACACAAGTTAATAATATATTAGTTTTAAATATTTATTTTTTAAAAAAGTATTTATATTTAATCAGTTTCAATTTTAAGAAAAAATATAAATCAACATAATATGTACTAATAGTATATAATAATATAATATGTTAAAATGTAATTTTTAATTAAAATATAAATATAACATTTACATAAGTAATAAATTTAGTTTTAATTAGGAGAAATAATATTATTTTATTTTAAGAAAAAAATTGAGATTAAATTTAGTCAAATAAACATGTACAAAGAATAAATTTAAATTAAGAAAGTAATATTTACTTTTGACATTAACACGTGATTCTATCGTGTCATATGGTGTCACATAACACAACAAAGAGATTATACCTGGACAACATATTTTTTTATTATATATATATATATATATATAATGGCTGAAAAATGCATTAACTTACCAAAAGCTTACATTATTTAATAAATTTTACAAAAATCCGGCTAAGTAATAAACAATTTAATATATATGACATGTTATTTTAATATTTTAAAAAAAGTTCATTGATATATGTTTAGAAAAAAATGAAATACAATTAAAATAAAATTAAACTAATAACAACTTAAAACTTTTATATCAAAATAAAAACCATATACTATTTTTTTTTTAATGATTATAGGACATAAACATGGTGCTTAATATAATGAATATGGGAAATTATTATGTGAAATATGAACACAATCTGATTTTCGTCTCTCGTTTATTCTCCCGTATCAATGAGAGTTGAAGCTTGCATAACAAGCTCCTTGAATTCACTACGAATCAAGTGCAAATGTGATTGAAATCCCATATTTATTTATGATCCAAATTTAAAATTTAATGACATTCCAAATAAAATCTTTGTTTTCTTTTTCAAAAACTGAGATTATTAACTTCAAGGAAATATTTAAAATGCAAATAGATTAAAAAAAGACAAAATTGGATAAGTCATAATTATCATTTACGGCAATAAAAATTAAATTATCACTTCAAATTTAAAACCATAAGATATATTATATTTAGTTCATATTTATTATACGAAATTTTATGAGAATGTTAGAAAAATTTATCACCAATAAACAAATTATGGACATTATATATAAAATATTAATACCTATAACCTAAAATCTAGATAATAAATTTATAAGTTTTTCTATACATATTATTATTAATCTTATTCAATTTTACTAAATATAAAATCAAACTCACCTTAAAATTGTAACATCCCAATAATTATATAATGAAAAATATATATATATATATATATATATATATACCAGGAGTTATCGGTAATAATATGATAGAACAGTGGAATATATCTAAGTACAAGATATAAAATATCCCTAAATTTTAAAACCGTACGAGGACTAGAAGTCAAATACAATTCCGACACTTAGACCAAACGGTATTACAAAACCAAATAAAATCGAACGGCTATAAACACAACTGTATACAAATAATCCTACTGACCAGTCGGTCCTACACTATCTTTGAGCTGCTCACTTTGCAGGGCTTCCTCCAAAGTGTCTTCAATACCTTCTGCTCACATTCATAGAAAGATCATTGCATTGGAGAGAACAATCGAACGGACAATGAAAGACATAACAGGAAATAAGGGTAAGCTTATTTAATTTAATTAATCTAATTCAACATAACATTTAAACATAACAATTGAATAATCACATTAACATATACAGTCATACAATCATCATACAAATATCACCATCATAGACCGCATGTATAAATTATAGTAACCGACCACTATTGACACTATCCAGACTGTATGAACCATGTAACTCGTCGTTTCTAGCACCCGACGTGGTGTAGTAACTTGGATACACTCAACACCTGCCACCCGAGGTTAGTCCTAAAACGACCATCTAGTCTTATGATTGCGAATCTCCTGCCATTCCCACACATGAATTACCCTCTTCTATATGATGAGGAGTAATCACGGAATATCAGGATAAAAAACGAAGCCAGAGTCTGACTATGTTCATACTTTACCAATCATGAGACATTCCTCCTTGGAATTCTCTTGCATTTCTATATTATTCAATTCATAACTAACCATCATATACTCAATCACTTCAACAAAAATCATATAATAACAAACTTAAATCAAAAGGCAGAATTAAAATAAGTCGTTTTGTATACTATGAATATGACTGAACGGTAAAAGTGACCTCTACTCAGGAATCATGACCGAACGGTCCAGTAATAGAATAGTTCCAGTTGGAGCCGAATACAGTTTGAGACCGAATGCAAAGAATATTTAGATAACTACTAAAGACTTAAACATGATACTTATGCCTTGGGCCGAGCATCTTGAGCTTAGGCCGAACACGGATTCAGAGAGTGAATTGATGAACACATGCAAGCTGAAAAGGTACTTGCATGCATAGAAGACGAAGAAACTTCAAATGACAAAGAGAATTTGATCTTACCGGCTCAAATTGGGAACTGATCGGTGTAACTGAAAGAGCTTGTCACTAGAAAAGCTTAATCAGAAGCTGATTGATGATCAGAGAAAGAAAAGGGTGAGAAATTTTAGAGAGAAGTTGTAGAAGCTTTAGAGAGAAGGAGGAGAAAAATGGTGTTTCAGAAAGTTGGAGAAGGAGGCTGCATGCAGAAAGTGGCACCAGATTTTGAAATCCCACTTTAAATACTACCTCCAATAACCGATCGGCCCACTCATCTGCTGTCAGTTGTCCTCCACTTTCTGAAATTCCAGACAGACTCCACTGACACTTGGATCCCACTCGACTGGGGTTTTTAATGGCTCTGACAGTGGAGAATTAAATGGGTTCTGACATTCTCCCCAACAAAAAAAAAATCGTCCTCGAAAATTAAAACTTACCTAAGAACAAGTGGGGATACGACTTCTTCATGTCTTCCTCTAATTCCCAAGTAGAATCGCCAGTTCTGCCATCCTAGATAACTTTGATAAGTCTCGTAGATTTTCCACTTGGTCGTTTGGCTAATCTTTCATCAACTCTGACTGGATGCATTTCTATAGAAAGATCCGTTTTTATCTGAATGTCTTCTACTTCCAGCATGTGAGAAGGATCGACTATGTATTTCCTAAGTTGAGATACGTGAAAGACTGGGTGAAGGTTGGATAGTTGTGGCGGCATGGCTAATTCATAAGCGACCGGTCCTATGCGTCTTAGAATTTGGTACGGACCAATGAACTTAAGAGATAACTTCTTTGGCCGAACGGCTCTACCGATACCAGTCATTCGGTTCAGTCTAAGAAAGACATGATCTCCTGCAGCGAACTCCAAGGGTCTTCTTCTTCTATCGACATAAGACTTCTGCCTACTTTGGGACGCCTTCAATCTTTCTTGGATTAATTTCACCTTTTCAATCGTTTGCTGGATGAGTTCTGGCCCGGTCAACAACGTTTCTTCTTCTTGAAACCAACAAAGTGGTGTCCTACACTTCCTTCCATAAAGAGCTTCAAAGGGTGCCATTCCTATGCTAGATTAAAAGTTGTTGTTGTAAGTAAATTTCGCTAATGGCAAGACTTCATCCCAAACTCCTAAATGATCTAAAACACTCGTCCTCAATAAATCTTCCAGCGTCTGGATTGTTCTTTCCGATTGACCATCCGTTTGGGGATGATATGCTGAGCTCATATGTAACTTGCTTCCCATTTCCTGTTGAAGTGATTGCCAAAACCGAGACATAAATCTAGGATCTCGGTCTGAGATAATACTTGATGGCACTCCATGTAACTGAACCACTTCTTTAATATATAGTTGAGCCAGCTTTTCCATGGACATCTTCAAATTAATAGCCAGGAAGTGTGCGTTTTTAGTTAACCGATCGACTATCACCCAGATAACATCATGGTTTCTGACCGTACGGGGTAAGTGTGTCACAAAATCCATAGTAATGCTATCCTACTTCCATTCAGGAATCTCCAATTGCTGCAGTTGACTGCTCGGTTTTTTATGTTCTGCTTTAGCTCTTTGACAAGTTAAACAAGAAGATACAAACCGAGCGACATCATTCTTCATTCCAGGCCACCAAAAGGATTTCTTGAGGTCTTGATACATTTTAGTCATACCTGGGTGTATGCTAAAACGACTTTGGTGCCCTTCCTCAAGAATCAATATTTTCAATTCTCCATTATTTGGAATGCACGTTCTTCCTCTAAACCTTAAGAGACTGTCCGTCCCTGTATTGAAATTTTTCTCTTGTTTTGAACCGGACGTCCCTCTTATCTTTTGCAGTTCTTCATCAGCTGTTTGCTCTTCTTTGATTCGGTCAATTAAATTACTTGATAATCTAAGATTGCAGCACTTGATAAAGTTCGGTTCCAGTTCACACTGCAATCTTAGGTCTCTAAAACTCTTAACTAAGTTTACTTCTCGGACCATCATTGTAGAGATATGAACAACCTTTCTGCTCAAAGCATCGGCTACCACATTGGCCTTCCAAGAAACACTTGTATAGAAAAAATTGTTCGCTAAACGAGAATATATCATTAGAAATAGTGAATTTAGTTTAAATCTTGTAAATTGTATAATTAATTGATATGAACTCGAATGGAATGAGAAGGTAGTCATATGTGGTATAATTCTTAGTTGCTAAAATTTGGATTATTACATTATAATAAATTGATATTTTTTAGTCTTGGCATTCGTCTTCCTAATGCACTAAAATGAAATTTTATGCTTATATTATAATTTAATTACTATAAAAGTGAAACAATTTGACAATATGAACAATTAAAAACGGTAAAAGTAAAACTTCGAAAATAAAAAAGAAATAGTAAACGACCTTTTTTTTTTATTTAGAAGCTTGACCTTTTGGCGCAAGCAAGGAGCAGTGAATAACTCGCATTTTTTTACTCAAAAAACACATATGATACGTCTAATTTCGACTTCGTGAGAAAAAATTACTTTTCTTGAAAGTTTGGCTCACCTGTTTTTCAAAAAATTGAATATGAACAACCAATACTACTTCTGGAATTTTTCTATGAAAATATGAGCCAAAAGAAGTGACCACACCAAATTTCAACAAAAAGTAAGGCCTCTAACTATCAAAACGAAAAATGACAATTAATTAGGAAAAATTGGGCATTATTCACGCATTATTCACTATGTGCAACTCTTCCAATGCATTCTTGTGCCTCACAAGCCAAATAACATTCAATTTCTCCCAATTTTGACTCAAACAAGCAAAACACAATACAATTAAACACACAACACGCACACACAGACCATAACAACACATACAAAATGCACACACAACACACACTGACACAACAAAGAACCTAAGACCGAACCGTTGATCCCCGACAACGGTGCCAAAATTTGATCAAGGTCGTACCCGAATCAAATTTAATATGCAATTAAGTACATTATAAACTAGGAGAATGACCCTTAGGTCATCTCTCAAGAACCAAATATTGGTTTAGTCATTAGATTAAACACTTGGTGTGGGGGGTATGAAGAGTTTTATGACTTGAAATGAAACAACTAAAACACGAACGAACTACTAATTGAAAACGATTTGTCACTACCTAAATTACAATGCTTCCAATCATAGATTAACAACAAATTAACGTTACTCTAACCCCTAATCCAACACAAGTTAACCAACTAAGCAAAGATTAACCATGTTTTCAAAATTACGAACTAAGAGAACACAACACACCTATTCCATCCATTTTGCTGCATACAGATTGATGAACTAAGCGAAGATTAAATCACCAATTGGGCAACTAAGCGTATACCCATTGCAAGAACACAATCGGATTTAATAGAATTCCAAGTCAGAGCATCATAATACAATTCACAGTCTAGAATTCTCATGGAAACAATGCAATTTCACTAATGACCAACCAAACACCTTAACCTACGATTAAAACTAAATTCAAACAGCAAATTAAACGTCAAACATTGAACACGAAACAACAACTAAATCTAGAACAAAAATGAACAAGTAAATGGGAAAAACGAGAGTGAACTATAAAACGAAATTGAGTGCAACCTGGAACGAAAATCAAATGCTAAAATATGTGATGAAATTGAACTACAAGTGTGAAATTGAAATGGGGAAAAACAAAATTGAAACAGAGAACTAAAGTGAAAACGAAATTGAAATTGCATTTAAAAACTAGATTCAATACAATAAAAGGAGAATGAATGAAAGAACCTAAAACCACCAAAAGGAGGGAGGGGGTGGAAAACGTCCAATGCCCAAAACCTAGAGAGAAAAACGCAAATGAAGGGGATGAGAGAATCCCTAAATCTGATTTGAGTATTTAAAAACCCAAAAAGATGAAATTGCCCTTAGTATGAGCTTTTCCTAAATGTTGACAAAAAATGGGTCCAAAGTCATAAAGTTTGATCCAATTACATTATAAACGAATTTAAAATGAAATTAAACTATAATGTTGACGTGGTCAGGCTCTTCTTGTCCCAAAATATGATTCCAAAGTTGTCCTGCAAATAATAACTAGAATAATTAAGACCAAATAATTCGAATTAATTAATATAAGAATTATTAGTTTAATTGAGCTCAAATAGTGAAAATGAGACAATAATGAAAAATTAAACTCAATTCACTAACACAATTCGTGCGAAAAGCTAAGTGAATAATAGAAAATAGTGATTCAACAATGATTTTTGTATTCTTCGTTGATAGGTGAGATTTGGAGGTATTTATCCTGAAAAGGCATTTTTACCCCCTTATAACAAACATGCAACAAGCTTCTACCAATGTATAAACAATACATGTTAGGTGTTTTCACTTTAGAGAGATGATTTGAGGGAGAAGAAATTGATGTATTTGACGAGATTTGAGAGTAAATTATGTGGAGCAGTTCTCCCTACACCTCACCAACTTCATCCTGCACCTCCCAGAATATTTTGATTTTCAAAAAAGGTTGAAAAAGCTGACCCATGCATTGAAAAAGCAAAGTCTACACTCTTTTTCCCACTGTCACATTTTACATCTCAAAAACTCTACACCCCCTTCTTCTTTGTTCTCCTTTGCCTAATTTTACCGCCAGTAGGTGTTTTCTTCGGCTCGGTCTAGTTGTTGTTGGTGGCTGTTTAGTGTTGCTGTGGTGGTGAGATCTAGCACTTGTTCTTCTAGCAGGTGTCTAGTTGGTTGTGTAATTTCTTCCTACTCATTGTTGGGTTAAATGTTGTTTTTCTTGAAGCTGCATTAGGGTAGTTGTTATTTGCATCGTGTTGTTTATATGATGCGAGAGGAACCGCTTTAGAGTAGCGCTCAGTTGCTACTCATATATAATGCATCGTGTTGTTACTGCTTTGGATTGATTTGGGGTTGGGGTTAGGGATTATTTGAGCTAGTTGATCTGGGTTCAGATATGAGGCAGGGAGTTGCGCTGATCTGCAGAACCGCACCTAGGAGGTGCGGTTGCGGCTGTTGTTGTGCATAATCGCACTTGGGAGATACGGCAGAGGGATGCCGCACTTGGGAGATGCGGCTGAAGGAGGCTGCACTTGGGAGATGCGGTTAGCCGATTTCGCAGGAGGTGCTGAGCATACCGCACTTGGCAGATGCGGCTGAGGGAAGCCGCACTTGGAAGATGCGACTGTTGTTAGCTGATTTCACGAGGTGCGGCAGAGGAAGTTCTAATAAATGGTAACACCCTTTCGCCAAACAATTCAACCACTGATGACACCAAATTTCCTGCATCAATGTCATCCTTCCAACCCTAAGGAAGAGTGGCAGACAACTTCCTTTGTTGATCTACAACCTCCCTCCCTGGCACCTTGTCGGTAGAAATTTGACGAGTCATCGACATCGTAGGAGCCCCCATCATGGTGGAAAATACCCCTATTGAGCCTTGCATGTCAACTGACATGGAGTTCATTGGTATTACACCTCCATGGC
The DNA here is from genome assembly GCA_027742785.1 of Vigna reflexopilosa. NCBI lineage: Eukaryota > Viridiplantae > Streptophyta > Magnoliopsida > Fabales > Fabaceae > Vigna > Vigna reflexopilosa. Next base: position 52,971,881 of record CM050911.1, on the reverse strand, counting down.
CATCTGTTGAAAGTTTCTTCATTGGAGGTTGGTGCTGCATCATATTGTTGGCACTGGCTTTTTGTTTGCCTTCATTAGTGTAAAGATGAAGTATGATCATTATAAGAGCACAAAAGTAAAGATTTTGTTCTGATTATAGTAGTAGTAGGTAAAATCAATCATCTTGGAATTTATATAGAATCCCTTTTTTAACGATGAAACAAGAAGATTGACCCTTTCTCTTTCCCTTTTTATCCCAAACAAGGAATAATACATTAAAATATTATTAGCACAAAATATTAAAAATTAATTGGTACATATTGTTCAAAGCAGTAATATATTGAAATAGTATATACTATAAATGGTTATTGAAGAAAATGGTAGTCAAGTGAACTCCAAGAGGTGAGGGGGTGTAGGGTTTTTGAGATGTAAAATGCGGTAGTGAGAAAAAGAGTGTAGACTTTGTTTTTTCAATGCATGGGTCAGCTTTTTCAGCTTTTTCTGAAAATCAAAATATTCTGAGAGGTGCAGGACAAAGTTGGTGAGGTGCAGGAAGAACTGCTCAATTATGTATTGTTTTTTTTAAGGAATTTGGAAGTGATTGAGAGTGATTTGGAAGTAAAGTTTGTAAAAATTTGTGTGGAATTTGATTGATATGATAAATTAAAAAAATGTTTTAATAAATAGAAAATGAAAATTACTAAATTGCCCTTGTGATAGTAATATAAAATGATATTTATGAATAATATATTTTTTGGTAAAAATTATTTTAAAAAGTAAAATAAAAAAATAATAGATAATTAATACAATTTTTATTTTTTAGGATATTAAATTTTTTTTGTTCAAATAATATTTTAAAAAAAATATAAAACAAATGCGTTGTAAACTTAATACGAATTAAAAAAATAATTAAGAGTCTTAACTGTATTTGACTGAAAGTGTATGAATTAAAAATGATATTTTTTAACAAGGATAAAAGCGACTTTTCATAGGAATTATCCTTAAATATCATGTAGGTAACGAAGATAAAATAAATCTTCAAATGTCCAAATCTTTTCCTTTCTTTGCTTCTAAATTCTTCAAAACGAACATATATGAAATCGAAAATCCATGTGTATCAATAACTTTAAATAGTGCATCAACCCCAAGCGAACAGTACCGTAATGACATTTTGAGCATATGAAAAAAGCATGTCGCGACGTGAAAAATACTGTAATTGATTCTAATGAATGGAGAAATCGATTCCAACTGCAAAACCTGATTGATTTTAATAATAAAAATAATATTAAAAGTAAATAATAAATAATAATAATAATAAATTTTTAGGAATTTTACTTTAAAATTTATCTTTACTCATCTCCAAATTGTTTAAAAAAAGCACCTATTAATTTAGTCTAAATTGAACCGCTTCCTCCTTTTAAAATCCATGAAGAAAGTGTTTGCATTGGGAAATTAAGGCATTGGTGGCATTTGAGAAGTGTGATTGATGGATGGATGGGATAGGAATGGCAGAAGAGCAGGAAGAAATGGTGAGAATCCACGCCACAGTGCGTGAAGATTGAACAGTGCAAAGGTAAAATTCCACCACCATTCTTTTCTACTATTCCACTTTGGATTGCATTACGTAACCCGCGTGCGATACCTGATGTGACCCACCAACCCCTCACCCCTGCATTTTACATTTCCCTTTCCTTTTCTTTTCCAACCTTCTTTTAATTAATCCTAAATCTAATCTTACTTCTTCAATAATATTAATTACATTATATTATTATTATTATTCTTAACTCCATTAATTAATATTTTATATCACATCTTCATGCTTTCAAACGCCTATCGGGTTAGGTTACAATTCCTTGTTGGATTTGATGACCGAATAAATTGTGACTCTCTCATCAGGATTCTGATTTCTGAGTCTTACTAGAGGACAACGATTGTATCTTTCCTATTTTTATAAATGATTTTATATTAAAATAAATACTTTTTATTTATAAAGATCGAAAATATACTACTAATAATGTCTAAAACATTTTCTAAAATTAAACGAGACACAGAGACCGTGGGAGAACTTATCCTTTAATATGAAAAATAAATAGACGATAAAGTATAATAATCAAACAATTAACTTCATAGGAACTTTCATTTTAAATTAAGAAAATACTTTATTATCAAACCTTATTTAAAAGTCAAAATTTCATTCAGAAAAAAATGTCACAAATCCTTGTGGGGAATAGGTGTACCTATTTAAAATTGTCATTATCCCATGTTATTGAGTAATGAAGAGAAAACGAAACTAAAAATGAATACAGAAAAGAAGGGTAAGAGAAATTATTTCGTGGGAAAGGGAAGGGAAGAGGAGAAATAAATACGTATATGAATAATGATACTTAGACAACCTCTTTTTTATAACATTTGAATATCATTTAGGAGTGTCATTATTGATTGTGAAGTAATTTTGGATCAATCACATAATGACACGTAAATAATGTTTAAATGTTATAAAAAAATGTTTTTTAAATGTCATTATCCTAATTATATATATTCAACAAAAAAGTTTATGATCTCCTTTACTTTAGCAACAAAATGAATAATGAGAAATAAAATTGAAAAATGGCAAGCAAAATTTGAGAAATGGTTACAAATAATAGAAATATTGTAACGTTCTTTTCTTTTTTTTCTAAATCAAAAGTATATACTAAAATAAAATATGATTGCTAAAAATAATAGGAATGAGTAGGCTTGATTTGCAAAATTCAAATCTTAAAATGTATAAGACGGGGAAGTCGGGGTTTGGAAGAAGAGTGACAGAAAAGCTTGGTGAGAGCTGCCTCCTTCTCATCGTTCATGTGGGCGGCTGCAATGAACTTGCACTGTGACGAAGTCTATAATGGTGGAGAGATTTGGAGAAGAAGAGGAGAGGGAAAAGACAAAAATAAAATAAATAAATAAAACAAGATTAATAAAACTCAGAAAAAGAAAAAAAACAACTAATATAATGGCACGTGGTAATCTTTTAATATTATTAATAGAAGAGATCATATTTACTCTATTTAAAAAATATAGAAAAAAAATATAAAGATAAAAACGAATTATAAGTTTCAGAGACCAAATAAATTATAAATAAGGGATAAATCTTTTAATATTTTTATCCACACTTTTCTCGTTTATGAAACTTGAGATAAACTTTATGAAATATCACATTGGAAAGCCTTAATAGATTCTTCGATGCTGTGGAAATATTTTAAAAATAAATATAATAAAATAGTTAATAATGAAATTTTACCATGTAAATTATTATTAGATGATAATGAACTTATATAAGATATTCAATATTGTTAGCCTAAGCTTTCAGTATAGTTTTTGTAAAATGTGAATATTTTTCAAAAATGAAAATACATATATTATGATTTAAAAATTTCTATATATTTGGTGTTTTTATATATAAATATAAATGATTAAGAAAATTTATAAATTTTAAAATAAAATTCAAAGATCAAAATAAATAAAAAAAAACAAAAATTACAAAATACCTTTTCTTGTGAGATTTTCTCCTTCAACAAATTTAACATTATATAAAATTAAAATAAAAATATAATTTATTTAATTTCTTAAATTACTTTTCAATTATGTTCATTATTTTCATTTTCTTTAAATTATTTCTATTGAACATTATAAAATTTAAAGAGATATATTTTGATCTTTAATTTTAGTATTTGTTTTTTGAATTGTGAATATTCTTTTAAAGAGATTCTCATATGTTTAAGAGATAGTTTTCTATCATATCTTTTTTCTTAAAAAAATTTATCCTCAAATTCATATAACTTGAAATTATTTTATCATCTAACTTTTATATAAAAGTTTATTACATCTTATGTTAATTTTTTTTGGTGTGTTCTTTTTATGCCTCTATCATAACTTTAAGTTTTATGCTTCTAATGCGTTATAATAAAATTTTCTAAGGCTTAAAAATAAGTGTATTTTTTATCTTTTATTTGCCACAATTGATTATTTATTAAGATAAATGCTAAGAATGTCACAAATGCTTATTTGATTTATGATTTTAGGGTGCAGTACGATAAGGTTCAAATCATTTGTATTTTTTATATTTAAATTTAACATATATATCATCTTTCTTAAACATCTTGTGATTTACAGATGCTTATTTAGTAACAAGTGGTGATGATGAGGTTCCTTACCTAACCTATGGTAGTACATTTCCTATATTTTTGGTGGGTGAAAAAGAAAACCTAATCTTTTTGAAAAACATTTCTAATAAGATGGATCTCTTGTACTATTCTTGATACACAGCATGTATTTCGAGACAAATCAAACATTTAAGTTCCATATATCTAATTTTATGTAAAACATTTCAGTCAATTATTTAATATATTTTTATTTTAGATTAGTTGCATGATATATTTAAAGTATGTTTTTATTTATTTATACTCTTTTTAATTATCGAGCAAATAATGTTTTTGAATCCTTAATTGCTGAAGGGAATTTCCGAACGAAAGACATAATTGGTGAATGTAAAATATGCATGTGATTTGCACTCATATTCACATCTTCAACAAGATTTGATTGTATTCTTATATTTTAATAATATGGACTTAGTGTTGTTAGACATAAACACTTTCTATGTTCTGATGAACATACGAGCATTGAGGATTAAGTAAGAGTAACATATTCTCTTTTTCTTTTCTTCTTAGTTTTCCACTTTCAATTTTCTCTCTTTTTCTTTGTAATTGTTTATGATTATCTATATAGTTCTCTTTATCAGAGAATTGAGGCTTAATCCTTAATGACTATTATTATTAATTAATTTATCTTTGTTTTTTTAACTCTTCAATTAATTTTTCATTGAGTTTATTTATGCAAAATGTTTAACCATAGTTTTAATTTTTCCTAAGCGTTTAGACTAGTATAGGTGAACATAATTGTTGGATCTATATGGGAGACACTTAGGTTTTAAAAGATTAAATATAATCCATAGGTAAATAAATGAAATAAAAATATTATCCTTACGGATTTGATATTATTATTTGATAACATTCCTGAATTTATGATTTTCATCTATTAGTCACATTTGTTTAAACAACTCTTTTTTTTTTCTTCTCTATCTATACTTGTTACGGTAGCATTTATTATTTTGGCTTAACATTTATACCAATGATATAAAATTATTTAAATTTTCTAACATATAAAATAGGTTTTAGTCTTAAGTTTTTAAAAACTACGAAGGATAGAACTTCCCAAAAATTTTAAAAATATTTTCGAAAGTCAAAATACATTACTAACAAAATGTGATAATGGGATACAAATACCTAAAAAATATAACATCAAATGCTAGAGTCATTCTTATAAAATAATATTACAACTTGTAGTGTTACATCGAACAACCAAAAATTGTTAGGTATAATCTTAGTCAATATAATATAATTTAATTTAGCACATTCTTAGCCTAATCCACTTACACACACCACACACAAATATTCAAAAACAAAAGATGACTTCATGTTAATTTTAATAGGCTTAATTGTTTATTTAGTCTTTACATTCAGAGATTTTTTTTCTGTTTAGTACTTGCTTTTAAAAATGTCTTTATTTGATTCCAATGTGGTATAAATTGTATCAATCAAGTTCTTTTCGTTAAATTGACATAAACGAAACAAGTTCTTTCCGTTAAATTGACATAAACGAAGTTAACTCTATGGTGACGTGGCTATGAAATCTGATCTTTTTCATAGATTTCACACCCACGTCACCACGGAGTTAACTCCGTTTATGCCAATTTAACGGAAGGGACTTAAATGATACACTTTATACCACATTTAAACCAAATAAAGGCATTTTTAAAAGTGGGTACTAAATAGAAAAAAACCTCTCAATGTAGGAACCAAATAAAAGTCATTTCATAATACTTGTTTTAATTTTGATCTCCAATATATTGCAGTTGTTGTGTTCCTTAGATGATAATGCTTTATTTCATTAGGTGATTTCCACCATATTGAATACAACTATAGACATATAATTGTTGTGATTGAGTTTTTGTGGTAATTAAATCTAATGGGGAAGATGAGTTAGTTGTTTATTCAAATTTGTAATTGATTTATTGAAAAGATTTTCTTAGGCATTAAAAATTTAGATGATCCTTGAAAAAATTTAGGGATATAAATTAAGGTTGTGAAGTATGTTCTCAAAAAGAACTTGATCAAATAATGAAGCTAAGATGTATTTTTTCTCTTAGGAGAGAAGGGCAATAAAATCAATTTCACCATTTCATATATCACTTGGCTCATCTTCACTCTATTAAAACCCTTAAAAAATCTAAAATGTGAGAATTATGATCTTCATGGTCTAGTTCCTGAAGTGATGTTGTGTTAAATATCACAATAGAGAAAGATTAAAAGCAAGTGTTTTCGTAAGTTTATGCCTCATTATATTTAAAGGAAAATTAATCATTCATGTTTTAAAAACAAGTGTTTTCATGAGTTTATGCCTCATTACATCTAAAGGAAAATTAATCATTCATGCTTTACTAGAGGACAACTTTCGATAGTCATTGTTAGAAAAATAATAATAATAAGAAGAAAAGATATGAATAAATGAAGATTGATAAAGCCAAACAATCTTTATAACAAAGAATAAAAATATATGATAAAATTATAAATAAATAAAATTATAAATAAAGGAAAAATTAGAAAGAGTCTATATTGAGACACGCATAGTGTTGTCTTTAGAGAGAAAACACTCCCATGGCATAGGAGAAAACAAAAATTATGTGTTAAACCGATCAAATATATAGGGAATGATTTATGAACCTTGATCACCATTATTTTGAAAGACTTGTAATAAAGTTAAAAATTGTTCATCTATAAACACTATTAACCTATAAAATTGATAGTCTATAAAAATATTAATAATAGTAGGATAATTTATTTATTTATTTTTAAATCATATTACTTTGAGTTGTCCTCCTCTTATTCAGATAGTCTGTTCTCCAATTGATCAAGTGTACTTGCTAAAGATATTATGATGATTAAGTTAGTTTGAGTTCAACCAGTTAAGAACTTAATGTTGTAATAAATGCATAGTAAAAGAGCCAACAACCATACATTCAACATGTATTTATAGTTTTTCCTTGTGCTTTTGATTAGGAACCATCTAATCATAATCTAATTCCATTAAACTTGATTACTAATATGTTTAAATTAACTAAATGACTAGTTGATTCTGATTGTAACTGATTGGTCTTCTCTAGGCTTGGACAATCTGTCAGAGAATTTGGACGATATGTATTGGTCGACAATACATACAACACAATGCTCGAGAAATATTTTCGGTTAAATATATCTTTACTTCCTAAACTTAGATATAAAATTAAAATTCGTCAATGTCTTAAATTTTAACATATTTTGATTTTATACTTAAAATATAAATGAATGTAGTTAAAATGTATTAAACTTTTTCATATCTTAAATGATATTCAAAATCAACAATTGAGTTTAAATGTGTTAAACATAATAAACAACTCAAATATGGTTAATGTGAAAAAAAAAATTAATTTCATTAAATTAAAAAGAATATATTTATCTATTTTCAAAGTTTAAGATGAGAGTCTATTAAAGTTTAAAAGAGTAATGAAATGTAATTTTTAAGTCAAAATGTCCATAAATTAGAGGAAGAAAGAGTCAAAGATTGCAGTAGTCATGAGGCGTATCCCATTGAGTAGTGGAGTTTGAGAAATAGAACATAACCTAAAGAGCACAAACAGAAGTTGAAGCGTGAAAGCGAAATGAAAACCAAATTCCACAAATTGTTTGTAGCGTGAAAAAAGTGAGTTGGTAAAGTAAAATCCTTTGTCCAACCAAAAGAGTTTGTTGCAGATATTGCTGCACACGCACAAACCCACCAACATAAACACAAACAGCCTCGAGTAGAGAGAGATACTCAGATTCTGACATACCATAAAACACGACAAAACTCTGCAATACTCCAACAATTCTTCATTCACTTTGTCACTTTAGTTGCATCACTCAAAACAAATTACCTTTATCTCTATATATCATTTAATTTCTTCACTCCTCTCAGGTTAGCTGCAGCTTTTTTTAAGATCTTAACTATATATTTTATGTTGTGTATTGAATAAAGAAATAGGTACTGTGTCTGACCGACCTTTCATCATCCCTGAATAAAACATTGGATTTTCTTATTATTAATTTTTGTGAGTTTGATGTCCCCAGCACCCAGGTGTCTGTCATGTACTTCGTTAAAGTGTCTTACGCATGTACCGAATACGTAGAAAACATGAGTAAAAGAACAAATCACTTTTTTAAATTCAGACGAAAATATTGTTTTATCAAACTATATTTGCATGTTTAATCTTAAAAATAAGTTTGTGGAATATTTGTAAAACTTAAATAATGTATGAGAAAAGGACAATGTAATATTTTTAAAATAAATAAATTTGTTATTTATGTACTTATAGTTTGATTTTTTTTTCATTTTTAATATTCTCTTCAGTACGTCCAAACAAAAATTTAATGATATAAATTGTTTATTTCTCTTAATATATTTTCTAAAAGAAAACTATGTATACCGCTTTACAACAAGTACAATTTCAATTTATTATCTTTCATAAATTTTCTAAAATTCTTAGCGTTGGTTGGAATTTATGGTAACAATGAAACAACTTTAAGAGATTTAAATGTTCAATTTTATTTCACAACAATGAAATAACATATTTTTATTTTATGACTTTCAGGCTGATAAATTAACTTATTACATTTATAATAAATAAATAAATGTAAAATACACAATTATGTAAGTTTTGTTATACAAACTAGTGAAAACGCATAAAATTAAACATAAATAATTATAAAATTTTATTGTAAACATTTTTTATTTATTATATAGGTAATTTTTTAATTAAAATATAATTAAATTTAAAAATATGGTTAAATTAAAAAAGTCATTCAAAAAGTAAATATAATAAAATAGTTATTTTAATTCTAAAAAATTATATAAAGGATAAAAATGGAAAATAAATGTGAATATAAAAAGAAAAATCCACTTTATATACTAAGGAAAACACAAGTGCTGTCACGTCTTTGTGTTCATATTTTTAAAATATTTATTATAAACAAGATAATATTCATTTCTCTCTCTCTCTCTCTATATATATATATATATATATATATATATATATATATTAATTTTCTTAAAAAGGTAATATACTTTTCAATGAGTTTTCTTAATTGCGTATAAAACACATCAGACATATTTTTTTTCAATTTTAAACAACTGAAAACAAGAAGTAATGTAATTAATATACGTGTGATATGTTAATAATATATAATATAGTATAAAAGATGGAATAAATAATTATAATTTTCCACAAGTGTTACTCCTAAAACTATTTTATTTATTTATTAGGATGACAAATATAATTTTTACAAATATTAAAATCGTGTGATATTCTTATAGAATTGTCGATATTTTATTATGTTTTACATTTTCTCAGTATTAAATCTCTATTTTATAGAATTGTGTAGTGATTTTACCATAAAGACAAATTATATTTAAATATTTTAGTAATAAAATTTTATTATGATTTTGTTATGCTTTCTTAAGGGATTCAAAAAATGGGTTTCAAAACTATGATTTTTTGTGCACGTGTCTCAGCAATCTTTTGATGTTTAATCGTGTATTCATTAACATCACAATGAATTTTCAAAATCTAATGAAAACATATTGTTATTGTAATTATTATTTATAATTATTATTTATTATTATTATCAGACTTAAATACTAATTTAGTAATTGAAAATGTAATTGAATAGTAGATTATATAATTTGTATATTAAGTCTCTACTTTTAATATTTGTTAGACATCTTCTGAATATTAAAAGTGACAAATATATCACTTTAAAATTATTAAATAAATTTGCATACGAAATCATAATATAATAATTTGTTATGGATACAAATATATTTAGTAATTATGGCGTTATTATTTATATTACTTTATAATTAAATAATATTATTAATATTATTATTGTCATAAATAATATTATCAATATTAATATTAAAAAATAAAATTATTAAAAATTTTAATTTATTAAATAATATTTAATAATTTTTTCCAATTTATAAATCTGTCTATAATTGTTAATATTTAAAAAATAAATAAACAATTATATTAAAAAGGGTAAAATAAAAATAATAAAAGTGTAGAGAGGTGTCCACTTTATATATAATTATAACAATATATATATATATATATATTACAAATATAAATTATTATACTTTTAAATTAAAAAAATATTTATGTGATGGAATATATGTAATGTTTTATTTATAAAAACTAAACCAAATAGATATAGCGAGAAAAAAAAGTTTTGGTGTTTTAGGTGTAATTTGCAAGTAACAAGAACTGAAATGCGAGATTTTGGTGAGAGGAAAATTGGTGGTAAAAGAGGTGTATCTCTAGCATTCCTCACACATTGAAAATGTTGTTTGAAAGGTTTTGGTTTGGGTTTAGGTTTAGGGTTTGAAAGAGTGGCTGAGAAAGGCAATAATTAGGAGCTGGACCAGCGTGCAGGGTGTGGGAGAGATAGAGAACCAACATGACCTCTTGTCGGTTGTTCTGCAAGACAAAACTTGCAGTGTAGTCATCACTCTCCCTGAGTGCAAAACAACCCCACTGTTCCTTTTTTTTGATGGATGCTAGGAAACAACACCTTCTTCTATGCCCTCTTATCCCCATCTCATAAATTAACATTCACTTCACAATCTCTCTCTTGTTCTATGTCAAAACTTGTTCTAGTCTTTAATTTCCAGGTTCTCTCTCTCTCTCTCTCTCTTTTGCCGGTGCAATTAAGCTTCCTGCACTTCTTATTGGGACCCAGTTGATAGGCTCATCTAGCTTCCTTCAATTTCCAACAGTATATCAGTTCATTTTGTCCTCTCTCTCTCTCTCTCTCTCTTTCTGTCTTTAAGATTTTTCTCTTTCACAAAAACTGTACTCTTACTACTTTGTTTACACTTTTCCCGTGCTGGTGCTTCTACTACTATATACGGTTAATAGTGTTATTAATACTGACCACTGAAATTTAATGGGTAGGTTTAGCACACAGAACGTCAATATCAAGATGAGCACAGGAAACAACATTGTTATTGGTGTGCAAGTCACCTTTCTTTGATTAAGTCTGCTCTTAATTAGAGGGGATGAATTAGGGTTGAACACACTACAGGATGATCCACAATCACAGTTAAGGAAAATTCACTTGCCAGATGGTGATCATTACTACAGGAAAAGCTTAGACTAGATTATTAAAATAAGAAAAAAAGAAAAATAGAGGGGAATGAGATTAAGTTTAGATCTTGGCCTTCTTTATTGATGGACATGAGAGAGCAAGATAAGGTAATAGAGATGCCTAGCACTTTGGGTTATAACCTCTCCAATAGAAATTCATCTTCCTCCAAATTATCATCACCAATAGGGGAAAGAAGTGACCAACCTCCTCAATCTCAAACGTTGATTTTCAGTGATCCACCCCAAACAACTTCACATCATCACCATCCCCTCAACCCCCCTAATTCTCTTCCACCAAACCCTCTTCAACTTCCACATCCTCACAGACCCAGAAGAGATCCAGATCCAACTCCTATTTCTCCTCCTGTCATAACCACCCCAAGAACACAACCACACTCAACACCAACTTTCACGACAACATTCAGATACCGAGAATGTCTGAAGAATCATGCTGCCAGCATGGGGGGTCATGTCACAGATGGGTGTGGGGAGTTTATGCCAAATGGAGAAGAAGGCACCCCAGAATCCTTCAAGTGTGCAGCTTGTGAGTGCCACCGCAATTTCCACAGAAAAGAACCTGAAGGCGAATCATCACAACATGTTCTCAACTACCACCTCACTTACTCCAACAAAACCAATAGAAACATTGTTATTCATTCTCCGCAATCTCATCTTCAGTTACCTACACCCCACCTTCACGGGGTGGTGGCTACCCCTTCAGGTGGGCCGGTTCAGCCCGCGATGTTGGGCTTTGGGGGGACCCCAGCTGAGTCCTCAAGCGAAGATCTCAACATGTTTCAGACCGATGATGCAGGGCAATTATTATCAGTGCAGCCACCACTGTCATCATCCAAGAAGAGGTTCAGGACAAAGTTCTCACAGCAACAAAAGGATAAGATGATGGAGTTTGCTGAGAAACTGGGGTGGAAGATCCAGAGACAAGATGAACAAGAACTGCATCAGTTTTGCTCTCAGGTCGGTGTAAAAAGACAGGTTTTCAAGGTTTGGATGCACAACAGCAAGCAAGCCATGAAGAAGAAGCAAATGTAAGCCTAGATTAATCAATTCCATCTCTTTCAGATTAATTGTTGATTTTTTTTTTTTAAATTTGTGTTCAATAAAAACACTCAAAGACTTTAAAATCTTAGATGTGAATACTATCACATATAAGAAAATAGGTCGCTAAGCTAGCTAGAGACGTTATTTGAAAGCTGCCATGTGTATTCTCATCTGTATGTTATTAATTAAATTAACCATTCAATTTCCATGAGCAATCATCTAGGCTGTGTCCTTGATCTATATAAACACTTTTGTCTGTGAAAAATAAAGCCTAAAACGTGGGAATAAAAAGGATGAAAAAATAGGTAACAAAAACGATGCATGAAACTGGGATATATGCATAGATTAGGTTGTAAGCATTTATAACTTGAACTGGGTGATGAGAATGTGGATTTCATGCATTATCCTTAGAGGTACTTAGTTGTTTGATAATCATGGAAGGCAAGCCTGGGTTCGTGAACCAATTCACTTTTCTTGAAAATCAAAGATGAGGGCTTTGGAGAAAATAGGATCCCACCACCACATCCACCCAACCACACAATTTTGTCAAATTTGTCCTGTAATAGGACACCGACAGCTGAATAAGGAGACAATACCCGTTCTTTTCTCAAAATGCCTTTCTGAGGTATTCAATGTGTGGGTGTGTGGTCTACACGAATAAAATCATGGCATAACCAAAGTAAAAAGAAAAAACAAAGAAGAAAAAAGAAACAGAGAGAAGAAGGACAGAGATTTCATGCTTTTTAGATATGCATATACTATGTATGTATAAAAGTGCAATACGATTTTTCTCCCTGACAAGGTATTGTTGCAGCAAGCAGGCACATAAAGCCAACTCTAACACAAACAGCCACCGAATAGATAGAGAAACTAATAAGAGAATCTCACATACAAGTAGTAGTAGTAGTATGATTTTTCTTTTTTGTGTAAAGAACCCATTTATCCAAAAATTTACAAAAGGCCAAGCACTTTCAGAATTAATAACTATTCTCAACTCTTTTTTTTAATAAATAAGAATTCGGTTGGTCAACGTGGTTTTTGTAATTTTTTTTAATACAAGGATTTAAATCTAAACAATAAATCCTAGTTACATATGATTCTATAAATACTTATGTATTTATAAATATATATATATATATATATATATATATATATATATAGTACATACAAATAACATTATAAAAGCTATTTTATTAATAAAAAAATTATAAAAATGGTATATATACAAATATGATATTATTAAAAGGAAGAAATAAATTATATACCGATATATTTATAGTTATATTTCATTTAAATAGTTTGTACAAGTATAATAGTTTATATGAAAATTCAATTTTATATTATAATTATTTATGCATTTAATTCTTTTTAATAATTTATTATTCTTATTCAATTTAACTTAGTACTAAATTTAAAATGAAAAATTATTGATTCGGGTGTATGGGATCGATGGTATACTTAAAGTAATTTTTCTCAATCTTTAACTTTCTTTTTTTGTTGCATAGATACTCTAATCAATTGAGTTTACTTGCTAAAGAGATATTGATGTTTAAGTTAGTTCAAGTTCAATAAGCTAAGTAATTAATATCGTAATAAATGCATCATAAAAACATCTAACAACCATACATTTGACGTATATTTATAGGTTTCTCATTGGATTTCTGATTAAGATCGACATACTTATGATCCAATTCCGTTAAATCTGGTTACTAACCTATTTAAATTAACTAGATGATTAGTTAATTTTGACCGTCATTGATCAATCTTCACGAAGCTAGGATGATCAGTCGAGATAATTCGATCAATGTGTTACAATCAATACATATACAATACACAATACCCCTAAGCCTTGAGCTTGAACGAATGTATTGGGAGATTGTGTTGCTTCGCTATTCATGTCAATGCTTCATGAAATGTCACATCTGCTTTCGTCTTTAAAAATGACATTGTGGGTACAAAATTTGGTTGTTGACGATGAAGGGTCGCACCACCTCATTAAGTGTGCTATCAGTTTTGACATCAAATGTGAAGCGTCACATACCCTTTACCATTAGATGGTGCCAAATTTGATTGTTGTGAGTGCGAGTCCTTGAGCATTTCTATAAATAAGGACTAGGTGGTTGTCATTTTCATCATTTTTTCTTTGACATCCACTTGTGCATTGTTCTACATAAAATTCTTTTTGCTCAAGGTAATAATGTTTGTCATCAAGATCTCTTGGGAAGGCTTTATGGCCGAGAGGGCATGGGGTACGCTAATGACGTCTCTACGCCTTCGTCATCACCCGGGTCATCATTGAGGGATCAAGGGTCATCTGGGCAAAATCTAGCATATGTAAATAACATCATGATAACTATTCAACCTGTTAATAAAGGTCCGGTCAAGGACTAGGGTCTGATCGGGGAATAGGGTCCGAGAGAGGAGGTCGCACAATAAACGAGTAATGACATAGTTAGAGAAATCAAAGTAGATACAATTGTTGAAGGGGACAAACAAAACTTGCTAGAAGTACTAGGTATACTTGGGCCGCTGATAACGGTAATTCTTACCATTATCTATGGTGTAATTTTCTTACCAAATCAACTCTTTTGAAGCTTGCAACATGCTTAATCCTCTCTTTTGTCTAACTATGTGAATAACTTCAGCTTAGGTTACACATACCAGTTTTCATCACTAATTCCTCAAATTTTGTAGGACCATTGTGTGCTTTTGGAAGAGCATCCAAAATATCAAGAGTGGGGAGCCAAGGAAGAGCTACAAAAGCAAGATTTGAAGAAGTTTCACTGCAAATCCACGCTTGGGCACCCCTGGAGGGGGTTGGGCGCCCTTTGCCTCGCATTTTTAGCTTAAAGGTGGCGCCTGGGCGCCCCTGAAGGGGGTTGGGCACCATTTGCCTTGCATTTTTAGCTTAAAGGTGGCGCCTCGGCGCCCCTGAAGGGGGCTGGGCGCTCTTTGCCTCACATTTTCAGCTTAAAGATGGCTCCTGGGTGCCCCTGGAGGGGGCTGGGCGCCCTTTGCTTCACATTTTCTGTTTAATCATGGTGCCCGGGCGCCCCAGAAGAGGGGGGCTGGACGCGACTTTTGCTGACATGGCACCCTAGTCCTATTTAAAGCTCCCATGCAACGAGGGTGCCATCTTTTTGGCGGCTGAAGCTCGAAAACACCTTCTTGGACCTCTAGGAGCTGGTTTTGGGTTGTGGGAACTCTCCATTCTTCCTCCTTGGGTCTCCTTCTACTCCATTTTCTTCCATTGTAAACTCAAGCTCTCCATGACAATGGAGAGCTAAGTTCCTTTTTGTTGGGGAATGATGTAAACTATGAAACTCACTTGTAAATGCACTTACTTTGAATGAATATATGCTTCTTTCATTAGTTGCTAGTGTTTATGTTCTTTGCTTAAAGCTTGTTGTGACT
This sequence comes from Vigna reflexopilosa, assembly GCA_027742785.1. NCBI lineage: Eukaryota > Viridiplantae > Streptophyta > Magnoliopsida > Fabales > Fabaceae > Vigna > Vigna reflexopilosa. The sequence continues at coordinate 52,956,115 of CM050911.1, read as the reverse complement.
TGATCAACCATAGCATGATTTTAGGGTTATCTTAATGTTGGGAAATGTTGTGTAAACCTTGAACTTGACTAAACACCTAAAGAAAATAGTGTCTAGGGATAGAGCTAGGACTCTTGGTTGTCTTAAACTTCTTTTCATAATGCGGATGAACTTATTAGGTTGCCAAGGGATTGAGATTTAATAAGTGAATCTAGGCTTTCTCACCAAGGGATTGGGTTTAAGTAACTTAGCAAGTTGACAAGAGCAATTAAATGAAGGAGAGATTATGTGCATTTGCATAGGAGTGTAATAGTTTAAAATCATTCTCCAACATATCCATTCCATATCATTTCAAATCATTTCATTCTCAAGAGTTTTGACCCCAAGAAGTTCACTTTAACATTTATGCATTATGTTTATTTTCACTACACAAATTCATATTAAAGGGAATCATTCTTTAGCCTAAGTTAGTTAGTTAATTATACGATATTAAAGCGTTAATCGAGTCTCTTGGGAAACGATATTCGGTCTTACCGGTTTATTACTTTAAATGATTTGGTACGTTTGCCAATGAGTTAACAGTCCCACATAAGGTGTCTGAATATGCCACCTGTTTCAGGTGGGACAATGATTTCATGGAGCTTACTGGTTAAACCTACATTTTAAAGGACAACATGGAGGGTGAGGTCGTGCATCTCCGTATATGTTGAGGAAATTATTGATTGTGTCACGACAAGGAGAATTCCAATCTAGACTTCTTCTTCATTTACTTTTGTCTTTTCAATAAGAGATGATTAATATCGTCTGATCATGATTTTCATCATTGATCGAAGTATATTAAATCCATAATTGACAAGTTCGATCATAATCTTCCTTGTTGATTGAAGTAAAAAATTTAAAATCAACTAGAGGTGATCATAATCATTCAAAAAAAAAAATTCAAGAGGTTGGTAAATGGATATGCTATTTTATTATTATGTGATATATTATTTTTTCAGCTAGAGAAAATCACCAAAAGGTAGTCATGGTGAGATTAGGGCTAGGCATAAGTAACTAAACTATACCAAACTATACTAAATTACACTTAACTATATTTTTAATAAACTATAAAAAACTGAACTAATATTAACTGTATTGTTTAAGAGTTCAGTTTTAAAAAACTGAACTTATACCAATTAACTAATAACTAAACTATTAACTAAACTATTTCGTGTAAGTCAGTTTTATCATACTCTTGACGTTTCTGTACACAGTTTTTACGACCATTTTTTTTTATTCTGAGTTTTAAATTTTGTTATTTATTTTTGTCTTTAAGATAAATTATATATTTTTAGACTATATACATATAAAATTATTTCTATCATATGTTATGTGCAGAATATAACTTTTACATGTAATTTATTAAAATAATTTTATATTTAACAAAAATCATTTATTATAAGTCATATAATTTGTTTGTGAATACAGTCTAAGCCAAATAATTTGTTACAGCCAGCATTGTCTATGGCCCGATAGCTAAATATTTTAAACACTATAAACTGAACTATTGTCAATTTATGTTGCCTCATGAAGAATTGAATAAGAATGAGACACAATTTAATTATGCTTTGGATTATCTAAACTTAAGAACAGCTAATTAATACAAATATTAACAAAATAAAAAAATCCCCAATTAAGGTAAGATGCTAAAATTAAATCAGAAATAAAAACTTATAAGTTTAATATGAGAAAATTAAATCTAAAATTATAAAAATAGAACGTCAACAGGACCATCGACAAAAAAATCTTTTTAATCGTGATAAATAGATGATTGAAAAAAAACGTGATAGGAAAAGACTTTATCACAAAGCACGATGCAAGATAAACATAAAAGAGTTAGTTTATGCACTTAAACATAAAAGAGATAGTTTATGCAGTTAACTGCACTGTAACTATAAAGGTTCAATTTTCTTAAACTGAACCACAAAATAGTATAATTTAATTATCAGTAAAAATAGTTTAATTTTTATAACTTAATATAGTACAAATAATTTATAGTTTAGTGCAATTAGGTTAATTATGCTCAATTTTAAATGAGATAAGTAAATAGATCATTCTTTTTTTATTTATGATATATTATTATTTTTTATAAAAAAAATTGCAAAGAGGAATCATGATGAGATGAGGAAAGGAGATATGATGACATCTGTAAAAGGATCATCTTGTTTAGTTGTGTTATATTTTTAGCTATGTAAGAACAAATAAGCAATGAAACTGGGGAAAAAATAAGCTTATATAAGGAGAGTATCATTTAAAAGAAATTTAAGGAAGGTAAAGTTTATACGAGGGACTGAAATTTTTAGTTGCATTCCAAAAAACAAAATAATACTCATTTACTATTTTACCTCCAACTACAGTTTTGTAGGGATTCTACAACTTTCTATCTAGCCTTATAGTCTAATAGATTAAGGCTAAGGAAATTATGAGGTGTCTTAAGCTTAATTTTGATTAGGTGTTTAGTTCTATTTTCAATTATTATAAAAAAGTTTTTTTATTTAGCATTATAGTCTGACAATTTAAGATTAAGGAGACTATATGGTATTAGTCTTAATATCAATTAGGCGTTTAGTCGGTTTTTACTCCATCAGTCTTTATATGATATGATTGATATTCTATTCATCTGACAATAATGTACATTTGATGAGTAAATTATGATATTGAAATTAAGGATTTGAATTTACTCTTAATTATATTAAAGGAGTATATTTAATAATACATTGAATTTAGACAATAAAGAAGAAATATTAATAATCTCTTAAATATAGGTGACAATGAAAAGAGAAAGATAGACATATCAATGCTTTAGCTTAAGAGTCTCTATACTTCTCACTTAGAACACTTATGTTCTCCAAGTGCGAGAATGCCCATTGAATCTTGACACAAAAAGCAATCATCATGATAAAATTTGATTATATGAGTCATGAAAGAACTTAATTTTACGTCGTTGGTTTAGGTTTGGTAGAATTGAAAATATTGGATTTAATTAGATTTTAGTTACCATATAATTTGTTTGTTTCAAATTTGAATGTTAGCGTATTCATTTATTTTTTACTCAGTTATTTTTCCAATAATGTTATGCTCTATTTGGATTCATATTACACTTTCATTATGGTATACAATGGATTATATGATTTGCACAACTACCTTTTTCTGGTGTTTTGTGAAATTCCTTAAGACAGAAAACTTATTTTTATTATGTATTTGAACTCGTAATACACTAGGGTTGCTTCAATAGATAGTATAAACATGTTTTCTGTGTTTTTTTTTCTAAAGTAAATACTTGGGATGTCCATAGCAAAGATAGAGGTGCCAATAGCAGGACCCACTTTGTATTCTACATACGCATAGTACGACTAGTGGGCTGCATAGTCCACAAACAAACACTGTTCTAACTTATTTTGATTGATTAAAAGGTTCATAAATTATATATTCAGTATAGAAAATAATTATTTTTTTAATTTACCAAAATAATAGGGCCATTTACATTAGATCAACTAATTCAGATGTAATATCTTTCTCTTGACACATCTCCTACTTTAATAAGAAATATTGACGTTAGATTGAATTGATATAAGCGAAAACGTTTAAAGAAATAAATTACACTCCAATTAGCTATAATAGCAATGTTACTATTATTATTATTTTATAATATAAGAAAATATATATACTATATAATAATACAATAATATAATATAAGTTCGAACCAAAGTACCTTTTAAAATGAATTTTTTAAACATACAAGAATGTACTTATACTTGAAACATTTTTGTTCACTTACAACATTCAACAAAATAACTTCTCCCCTTTTACATTAGTTTCATTTTCATTTTTCAACACCACGATGCCATAATTCATAGTTCCATATGTAAATGGCTTATTATATTAATATTAAGTTTGCAACATAAATCTTCACACTACTAAGATACTCTCTCTTTCACTTATTCAAATGACGTATAAATAAATTTATAATATTGAATTTGAATGCATAAGATATAACATTTTTTCAATAGAAAATGGTTACTTCACTGTGGTAAGATATTATCTATTTTGGATTAAGTCTGATTTGTTTTTGGTACCATTCTAAAAGATCTCCTACCAATGAAGATATCTTATATGTATATAGACTCTATCTCTTATTTTATCTGATGTAAAATTTTGTTTGTACTCAAATTTACACCTTTTTATTATTATTTTAATATTAATTAATTAATTTTTATAATATAATAAAAATCATCACAAATAAATCATATTATTATTAAATTTTTAATATAAATAAAACATTTTCAATTTTTTTAATATCAAATATTTAAAATAAAAATTATAATTTTATAAATTTCAATTCAGAAAACTAAATAACAATTAGATACATACCATAGAGCTGCGATAGTGAATTACACTCTAGTTATAATTTGAGTAACACTTCAAATATTTTCTCTTCAAATATATATATATATATATATATATATATATATATAATTCATTATTTTAAGATATAATAATAATTACATTTTCAATTTAAACATTATTAACAGTTAATTATAGTTTTTCTTTATGAAGAAAGTAATAGATTAATAAAATTTAATGTTATAAACTTTTTTTTATTATATAAGTGTATCAGAAAACATTATTTTCTGCACAATTTATTTGTTGTGTTGTCAGGAACATCAACTCTTACAATAAAAAAAAATTTCTTATTTTTCCAAGTTTGTTATTTTAGTTCACATATAATTGTTTTATTTATTTATTTCCTTAATTATTTATAATTATGTTAATATACCTATACAAACAAACTCATGTGTTGTTATTATGTTATTACAAATAATTAAAAAATGATTATCAAATACTTTATTTTTTTTATATACTAATTGAAATTATTTTATTTTATGCAGATATTCAACAATTTGACATCAATAAAAAATATTTTTTTATGTTTTTTTATTTTCCATAATTTCTTGATTGTTTTGTGTTTAGATTTTTTTCATCAAAAGTTGAAAACTAAAATGAAAAGTCTGAATTTTTCAATTGTTTACTTAGTTTAAATATGTTTAGAAATCAAAGTACAATGTATAAAATGTATAAAATAACCACTGTAAAAAGCTGCCTAGATCACCCAAAGATCTCTTTTCTCGTTTTCCTTTTCGTTTGTAATGATTACTATATTTAATCAATCTGATCCCATGTGCACTACATCATTGTGATCTACATAATCTTCCAAATCATATTGCCCTTAGCACTACTCAGCCCAGACATGCAAAACTCATATTGCATAGCTTGATTGTGAGATGTCATAGTTATCATTCTAAGATGCGCTTCCCACCAAGAAAAAATAAATAAATATTGTTTAACTATTTTCGGCTGTTCCACACATTGTGCATAAGGTACAACCTAAATTGTCCCTGCTGCCCACACCATTCAATATTATTTTCCACATTAGAAAAAAAATCACTCTCTTAAAACAAAATATTATATATAAAAAAATTACCTGATGTTAGTTTCTTAAGGGTACTTCTATCATAACTTCATCGTGGTAGCAGCCACAAAATTAAAGGAACCTGTTTGAACAACAAAAATATATTATTTGACACATCTAATATTTACATTAATTTAATATTAATGTTTTTTATTTTTTATTTCTTCTTTTTTAATAAAAAATATAAAAGTTTATATTTTTATAACAATTTTAAAGATATATGTAAAAATATGTTATGATATCTTGTTCATTTCAAGAATATGTTCCCTTTTCGTCTCATACTTTGAATCCAATAGATTTTGATGTGAGTTTCACCTACTCTTTCTTTTCTGCACTTTTTTAGAAGATGATTTAACCTCTTTTCTATCATCTCTCAATCATTTATTCCAAAATTCACACAACCAACGCAACTCTTTATTCTGACAAAATGCACTCTTTTACGTTTAATCACAAAATTGCTACCTTATTATTATAAATGTGTCATGTTTTTAAATATTTGTGTAGGAAATATTAATTGAAAACAATTTCTTTTTCATATGTAATTCTAGCAGATAAATTTTCCAAACCAGAAATCAAGGTAAAAAATAAGATGACAGTTTTGTATATTTAAAAGTAAAATCAGAAAGTAAAAATCATGAGCTCAATGCAAAATCCATAAAAGAAAACCGTAAACTTCACTCAAAAACTAAAATAGTCACATAAGAAAGTCATAAAACTAAATCTCTCAACAATATGGATTTGACATTTGATATCACACTTGAGCAACATATATCAGCATAAGAGGATTGAGAAACTATTAAACAGATGATAAGTGCTACAACAATAAAATTACATACTAACTGAGAAGATGGTTTTAATGGGGTTGATATCTGTTACTTTTTACATTAGATATGAGTTATGATATAATGTTATGGAATAGATTTTAAGTTTATTATAAAATGTGAATGTAAACATAGTAAGATTGAGTTAGACAAAGTTTATTATAACTTATATTTTCCTTTTATTTTCTTAAAAAGCATTTCATTCATCGATTGTTTTTTCATATAGTATTCTTAAGTATAAAGTAATCGGTAAAAAATTTATTTAACAATTATCATGTTTATTATTTAGTATATTTTTATAATGTTTATTTATTTTATATTTAAAATAATGATTAATACTTACGTGTTAAATACGCAATAGTCCCCTTTTAAGGAGGGTTAAGTGTTAATTTTGTTTAGATTGACATTTAATAGGAACTGTTAGGAAAGGAATTATCTGAAAGGATTGATTAATATTGGTTATAAAATTTTAATAAATAGTATTAATTGTTTTCATTAATTAGTTTAATAGTAGCAACATAGTAGAGTGAAGTGTGGAAGTATAATGAAAGATAAAGATGAGATGCAAAAGAAAATATAAGAGCATAAAAGTATATATATTAATAGAGTTGTGGCAGCCCAACATGGGAACTATAAGGTAAGGGCACAGTCGTTGAAACAAAAGGAACCAACCACCCTTTCCCTATACCAAGAAAAAGAAAAAAAAATAAATAGAAAAACTACTCGTTACACTGATTCTCATGTAACGGTAGAACTTCCCATTAACAACATAATTGAAGTTCTTCATAATCTATTACTAAGTGGCCTTGGCATCCTCTTACTTAGAATTGTAACTTCTCTTTTTCAACCACTTTTGACTTGTCCTCTTCAGATTTCAACCCCAAACCACTGTCACAACAATTCTAATTTTATCAGTAACCAAATAAACAAACATGAATCTCCAAACTATAAATCACGAGAGAGAACATTACCCGGAAATCTTATCGTAAGCCCACTGAGCAAAAGACTCAGACTTTAAGGCTGCGCCTTCCACAGAGGGAGCAACGGCATCAACAGCTGGTGCGGTGGCTTCCTTGGCAGAGTCCTTGGCAGATTTGACCGTTGGGGCGGCGGCGTCCTTGGCATCCTCTGCAGTGGCTTTGGCGCTTTTGAGCACATCGCCCCAGGTGGTTCCAATGAAGAAGGCAATGCACACAACCACGACAACGAACTTCATGTTTAGGGTGTTCATGGTTTTATTCTTGAAATTTATTGAAAAGCTTGTGTTTTATTCTTTGTATTTTGTTTGCTTTTGTTGCTCTGATAATTGATTTGCTGAAGGCTGTATTTATATGTGTGTGTAGTGAGAAATAGGTTGAGATGTTTCCGACTAATGGTGCTTCTTCATCGCTTTAACGGTTGGTTTTCTGCTGCAGCTGGGTCATCAGCCACGCATATAGCCCAAAGAAAACGCACCACCTTCAGGATGAACACTTTGTTCTTGTGGAGGAGAATGTTTAGCGGAAGGTGCCTTTTACATTTACGTACAAATATATATCTTTACTCCTTCAAACATAATCTTACCGTTCCATATTTCCGTTATTTATTCCAAATTTAATTTGTAATGCTCGTGAATTGGTTCACTTCAACATGAGCGATAAAATTAATCTCAGAATTTTAAATGAAAATATTAAGTTTATTATGTAATAAGAAATATAAGAAAGTTATTGTCATAATAATAGTATGCTTATATTTTAGTAGCATAATTTTTTAAATTTAAAGAGTTAAAAAGGCTATGTATTTTAATTTTAATATTTTATATTTTTTATATCATTATATGGATATATTTATTTTTTATATATATCATTATATATATAACGTACTAATTAGATGACAAAATTAAACCAAATAATTAGATAATGACTAATTAAAATTTATTCAATTTAATTTAGGTTACATTAAACTGTTGGTTTTTGAACTTTTTGGCAATTTTGAACTAATTCTTTAAACTTTTATTTTTTTATTTTTTTTGTATTTTTTTGTAATTATATCATTTTGTCCACCTATTATTGTATAAAATTAACTGCCTAATTCACCTACTAAGTTATCAGCAACATTATTGTAGGTAGGCTTGGAAATGTTCGTAAGAGTTGTATGAACGAGTGAAGATGTAGATGTAAAAATAAGAGTCTTATCAATTGATTCTTTTATATGTTTATTAAGTCTCTTAAATATAATAATTATAATTATCCATATAATAATAAAAAATTATTATTATTATTATTATTATTTTTTTGTTGTTGATGTTATTATTATATTAATAAAAAGAAGTTGTAAATGGTTACTCTTTTAAAGAGAACATTCAAATATATTATTTCTAAAATGAATGAATTCAAAACCTTTAAAGGTGAGAACACGGTCTAAAGATAGAAGTATTCATCAATAACTCTAACAAAATTAATTAAATTAGTTTAATTAGATTTTTTTTAGATAAATTGAATCAGAGAATGATTGGCTAAATTTACGATTTACTAATCTAATTGAGCCAATATATACAATACAAGAATATGTTTTCATCAATTTGTTTAGATTATGTAAAAACAAATAGCTCCACCACTTAATTTATAAACGTAATTAATAATCGAGATATGTGTGAGTGTGTGTGATTTTTCAATAAATAATATTAAATTTGTTTGCTATAAGCATTTCAATAAATAATTACTAAATTTGTATGGTATAAAACTATATTTTTTAATTATTATTTAATTGCTGCAATTACAATAAAAAAAATATGCTTCCATCAATTGGTTTAGATTATGTAAAAACAAATATCTCCACCATTTAATTTATGGTTAATGATACTTTGACAACATTTTTTTGACAATATTTTAATATTATCTATGTGTTATTATGTAATTGGTCAATGTTGTTGTTTATGATTATTATTAATAATTGTGAAGTAATTTTGGACCAATCACAGAATAACACATAGATAATGTTAAAATATTGGCAAAAAATGTTGTCAAAGTATTATTATCCTTGATTTATAAACGTCAGTAATAATCGAGATATCGTCTAACATCCGTTTGTCATTCTTTATACTCAACGATAATATATTTTCAGTTATTTTTTTAGTTTCCAATATTATATAATGAAAACAAATATTGCACTAATATTTATCAAGAAATATTGAAAAATTGAACAAAAATATGAAAATAGGAAAACAAACATAATAGAAAATAGGATAACAAATATGTAATTATTTATAAATTTTATACGCTAAAGTTCTTAATAATCAACGTAAATTTGCTTACGAAGGGTTTGAAACAATTACAAGAAACTACCTCTCGTAACATACACCATTCCAACAAAAAAATCTACGAACCGACACCAAATACGAAGGCAAAAGAAAATGGCTTTTTGCGCTTACATTTATCGTTGTCGTCTTTATGAAATGGGTAATAAATTTTAAGTTTATAATTTTTTTTTATTTTGAAAGTCTTGAATATGCAAAAGCTACTGGTGAGACACACTCGTATTTAAGAAATATTTTTTCTTAGGAAAGAGAACATTAATGTAAATGGATTTTTTAGATTAGGGTTTTTATGGTCTTTTACCTCAGTCTTGAGGGTTTTATAGAATGGGACATTTTGTCAACAAATAGTATGAGGGCCACCATGCATTATTAGCCCATTTATGCATGCATCTCCAATTGTTCATTCGGGCATAACCATTACATTTTATGTTTTTTTTTATTCTAAAAAGTTTATTGGAAGTGATATTGATTTAAGAACATTCATTTATTTATTATTGTTATAGGTAATTTGGGGGTAACAAATTTAATCTATTTCTACAATTTCAAATATACTTATGAGGGTAAATAGTGTTTGTTCACTTTATTTTATTGTAAATAATTACTTATTATCTATGATACAATGAGTAAGTTTTATATCCATCCAACACAAAATTAAAATCCAATTTTTATCAATTGATTTTTTTTTTGTGTAGTACTAAAGTTTATCTTCTTGATATTTATTGGATGTATTATGTCATTTATTTTTTTAACTTCTATCATATATATTTAATCTTATGTTGGGTGGATAAGTTCGGCTTAATCTGAGTAGTATATGAGAAATCTTAAATCAATTAAATTATAATACACAAGTTAATGTAACATGTAATATAATTTTATTATATCTTTAATATATATTTGTGATGTCGGTTTTGATTCTTAGGAATAAGAATTCATTATTTAAGTCAAGTTGTACCATTAAAGGGTTCTTAGAAGTTAATTTAGTGGAAGAATTGTTCTTTTGTTGCAAGAACCTATTCCCAAGATAATATTGATTACATGATTATTAAAAAAGAAAAATTACTGAATGAAACGATGTAATCAATGCACAAAAATAATCATCAACCCGAAACAACCCATAAGCAATTAGGAAAAACTAAACCAAGAAATTAGCAATCTGAAGTTAGTAGATAATGGGGAATTCTTTAATGTAATGCCATTGTAGGAAAATCGAAAGATGACTCTTGAAGTCTATTATGAGAATGAAGATTTTCAATTTTTTATTAGCTCATATTGAGAAGATTTATTACGTATAATCTAGTGTAATTCTTTTTCTCTACACTTATATTTTTCCATTCTTAAGCATTGTCTTATTTAATAATTATTGGAGACTAACTTTTCTGAAATACATCTAGAATTATTATTTTTTTGCATACTCAAGAATACTAGAGTGAGGTTCATTACTCCACGATTACGAATCCAATTCCCTGATTTCAGTCGTACTAACTCATGTTGGCATTTAAATAAAGTTGTGAGCACTTATTCATATATTAAGAGTTAGACTGACATATATAGTTAACATGCGATAAATAAATTTCCTTAAATACAATATTAATTTGACAATACAACATGGATAAACGAAGCTCAGTATAGAAAGAAGGAGGAAAACAGGAAAGAAGACTGCTGCAATCACATGGTAAGGAACAATTAGATTATTTCAAGAGAATGCTAATGGCTGTTCATGCTTTGTGGTCTCTGGATCTTCAAGAACCTGCAAATGGTGGAAAAGAGAGATATTATTAGTCAACAGAAAAAGGGTTACATACAAAGCACTTACAGAAATGTAGCCAAAATTTATAAATAATGTAGAAAAACACAAGGGTCCAAGCTAGGAAAACAAAGGTGAAAGTTTATTAGCGTTGATTGTGCACACACAACAAGCCATGCTAGATACTCTTTTGAGATTTCAGACAGAAAACCGGAGCTTTCTATGTCAAATCACATGGCTGTTGTTGTTCTTCATTATGGCTTGTCTTTTTATGTTGCCCTTTGGTTCGAAGCACATGGCAGTTGTTTGAACTAGCATAAGTAGGGCCGTTCAAATTTATGTATCAAGCAATGGAAGTGATAAGTTAGAACTTTCCACAGAGCTTAGATAATCAAAGATTTATTATTAAGTGCAGGCGACCAGGCATTATTGAAGTAGCTGCTGGGTGTTGAAGATAATTTGGCCATTAGCTGATGCAAAACGAAATGGACCACATAAAACTAGCATTTTCACTTTCAGGGCTTTCCATTTAAAAAATTCCTATCTCTTTCAATGGACCCCGCAACATGCAGTACTGATACACGACAACAATAGTGCAAATACAAGTAGGACTGTATTATGATAAACTTGAATCACAGAGATAGTCACATCACATGACATGTTGTTGAAGTATGCTGTATTACTTTCTATACAACGTTGCATTAGGGTGGTTATGGATAAGTTTTGTGCAGAAAAAAAAAATATAGTGATTCCAGATAAAGGCGTGACTTACCAATGACTTAGTTGGTGGTGGTGTTGGTTTTGTAACGAGGAAACGGAACTTGGCCATGTTCAATGCGTTTGACATCTTCTTTGAGGATCTCATAGTGCCTTTTGACCTCTTCGACTGATCTTCCAACCACATTGGCAACATTCTGCCATCTGTCAGGGGTTTCCCTGTCGTATAAAGCCAGGGCTTGTTCGAACAATTTGTTCTGCTTCTGAGTCCAAGATGATGCCATTTTGTTGAGAAGGGTAAGAAAAGAATGATTGTATGATGTTATGGTGAAGAAAATTGTTGAGAACGTTGGTCCTTATAAAAGTAGAAGAAAAGGTGGTGGTGGTGGAGGAATATATCTCCCAAAAGGACACTGAAGATAACGTGACCCGTCCCCTTAAGAGCCACAAGTGAAGAGGGAGAATGGACAAACAAGTGGAGGAGGAGAATGACGACTAAAAGACAATCCTTTAAACGTTTTACACTAAGATGCTTCTTCTCCTTCGCAAGTGGACTTTTCTTTCCATTTACCACTTCCCTTCTACTGCCACAATCAAACCATCACCTACAAACAACTCACAAAAATGTGGGCAGTCTCAGTCTTCCAGTCAATTTATAATACACTTGTAAACCTCATTTTATAAACGGATTTTGTAAAAATAAGTTAATTTTAAAAACCCACTTCTTAATATAATATGAAAATCATGAATAAAAAAATTTATACGAACATCTTGTTTCACTCGTTGTCAAATCACTGTCGAACCACCCGTTAATTATACTTTCATGCTTGATATATTTATATCTGCTTCAATATCAACTAAAAATAAAATCAATTTTATAATACAGATTCAATTATAAAATATCACTTGATACACATTAATGTCAGATACGTGCATGCTTTCGTATACACCACACAACACATATCTTCTCAGTTTAACTTACAAATATTATATATAAATCGTAAAAAAACCTAAAATTAAAAGAATAAAATAAATCTGTACTGGATGTTTGTAAAAGAAAAATTCCATGCGAACACAATTTCTCTTTCTCTTTATCACAGTGTACCTGTGATTACTCTTTTTGGACTAAAATACAAAGCATTGTCGTACTGCATTTATGTTTATATATACTATTCCTGTGTACTGAAAAGTAACACGATTGAGGTGAGTTATGCACCTATGCTAATCAATGCAAATCTTTGCTTCAATTCGAATTAGAAGCGAATAAATACAACTTTGAGTGGATGTGTACAATTGGCCCACTTTACATCTTTAAATATTTCGAGACCAATAATTGAATTTGTCGTCTTATGCTTCCTTTCACATAAAAACTTTCATTAATCTTCTTATTTACGAGTATATACTAAATTCTTCACCTTAGCTTGATTCGTTCACTATGTTATTTTCCTACTACAATTTTTTCTTCTTATTCTATACTAAAAATATATATGCATATAATGGATGGTTATAACAATGTTGATTATTTTTTCAGTTTCTTTCCGCCTACAACTGCAACTCCTTTTGTCAAAAAAAAAAAAAAAAACTCCAGCCAAAAATACCTAGATAGTATTTATAGTTTATCTTCTTTTTCATTTTTTTTAACACATTAAAGACATATTTTACATACACAATCACAAAAATGATTTTTGATGTCTGTTATTTTTAACTTTTTAACGTTAGTAGAAACATCAACATCTTATGACGTCAAATTGACATTGAAATAGAAAATTCATATTCAAGCGTTAGTTACATTAAAGTTCAACATTCCATAAGGACGAATATCACAAAACACCAACATCTAATTGGTGTCATTTTAAACTAAAATTAGACAATATTTAATGTTTGTTAATGTATTAAAGATGTCAAATGTTGTCTTTTATTTTTTAAAGTTATGACTATATTTTCAATTTACTAAAACCTGAAAAGTAAAAAATATTCTAGCACAAATTATATTAAAAAAAACTAAAGTTATTAACACAAAATGTAATTACTAACACTGAAGCCATAAAAACTAAAACTATTAAAACAAAACTAAAACTTTCATAATAAAAAATTAAAACAAAAAAATGCCAAAAAATCCTATTAAAATAAGTTGGTGAAAAGAACTTATTTAAAGAAAGTTTCTCCAGTTCTAAAAAAAAGTTTGAAGTAAAAAAAGAATGGAAAGCATAACCAAAACATATGGAATCAAGAGATAAGGATAATGCAATCACTTAACCAACTTTGTATCCAACCAATAAGCTTGAATGAAGTTGTCAACACAGTTGCTAAGTAAAGGATGCATCGTCGCTTTGACAAAGTAGAGTTCGTCGCTTCCAAACACACCCGAACAAAAACAATGGGTCAAAATTGAAAAGAATCACAACCAAAGCATCCAAACAACATGTATTTGAGTTAAAAAAAAATGGTCTCGCGTTGCGTTTTAAAATACATTTGACATCGGTCAAAGGGGAAGGAAACGACATTAATTTTGAAAATGACGTTGGATTGGAGGAGAGGCCAATGTCCCTTGACGTCAAATATGGGATGAGCCGATGTCAATCTCATGTATAATGTCTGTTCTAGGTCAGATTGACATCAATTTTGACATTTTAATTATAAAAATATCATTAATTATTTTTTACGTTGTTTTTTTTAAACTAATATTAAATTGGTGACGTTATAAGTTCATTTTGCACTAATGAGATTTAACTTGTTAATTTTGTTATTTCAGAATTTTGAATAAGTAGTTTTGGATGATTTCCTTGTGATGAATCATTCTTACCCGATCTTATAAAAATAAGTGAGTGATTTAAAGAAAAAAAGACAGATTATTTATATATCTAAATCAGAAATTGACCTTCTAAAAGAATTAAAAGAGAAACAATACGAAGTATGCAGGAGATATTATCGCATAACAGGGAGGGAAAAGAAAAAATTGTTTTCCAAAGCTGAAGAGAATTAAAAAAAAAAAAGATGTTATCAAAATCTTCAAGGTTGGTTAGAGCAAATAAAGGTTCTTCTACCTTTAATACATCCGATTTGGATTCATGCAAAACAGTCATCTAAGGAAATTGTTTGATGAGAAAGATTGAAGACTTTGCAGTCATTTTTCTTTTCTAGCATATTTTGCTTATTTGTATTTTTTTTTCTCTCTTTTGTTTTGAGGCTGAACCGTTAAAGACCTATATTTTAGAAATTATATTTAACTTTAAAAAAAGAGATGTGTTATCTTTTTTTTAAAAAAAAAACTCGTTTGTTGGAGTTATGTATATAAAATGTGCTATTATTAACTCAAATTGAGCTTATAATCACTCATCATTTTTTATAATCATGCACACCAACCCAAAACGTAATCTTTAATTAATAAATCAATTGGGAATTTTATGATTTAAACAAGTAATACTTTGACTTTACAACTGATGAGATGGACGAAGTAAAACTTGTCCATTTGAAGATTATACCAACTTCTTGATGATAATTCTATTATGGGATTGATAATCATGTTTAACATGATTTTATACATCAAAATCTACATCCATAAATATTTAATATGTAATCTTTTTGGTAAAAATGTAAATCTTATTATATAATTTTTCTAGACAAACTGTAAATGTTCTCATATCATTTTTCTTTATTCACTAATTAATGCAATAAAAATAGTACATAATTTAATATAATTATAATTATATTTATAAAAAGAAAATACATATATTTTAAATGATTGTTTTTTATTTATTCAAATTCTTGAACTTATTAATAATTAAATCAAATTTTAAAATTTTAAGTGTTTCCTTTTCAATGTAAATGATTATATTATGTACAAAAATTCATCTTCTATTTTATAATAATACAAACATCACAAATCACATAGGTTAAAAATTTGATATAAATATTGCCGATGTAAAAGATATGAAACATTCGATTGTTCAATCAATGTAAGAAGTCTGAAACATATTATACATGTATAGTATTACATAATATATGTACACGATATACATGTATAGTATTACATAATATAAGAAAGTTGTAGCTGCTATAACGAGTTTATTTAGGTTAATAATACAATGAATATATTAACATTTCAAAAATCTTATAATAAAATAGGTATTTAAATAGGGTTATAGGCGAGAACAATCTTTTAAATAGGTGCGATTCTATATAGGAGTTTTAAATAAATGTCATTTTGTTTAAAAGAAAGTTAAACTTAAACCTATGAGAGTTTCTTATACGGTTTGAGTTAAATTATGCATTCCCTCTCTTAAAAGGGGCGTTGTTATATATGTTTGAAAAAAAGAATGTGTAATGTCAAGAAATTAATCTTAAGAAGATTAAGTGTAATTTATTCTTAAAAGAATAATAATTGAGCTCTTGTAAAAGGAAAAGGTTAACTTCCTTGGGCACATAATATTGTATAATTGAAGTAAAATAATGAAAGGAGAATAAAAATAATTAAATTATTGAATTGACCCGAAGCATAAAATTATGATATTTAATTTTTGGCAAATTGGGTGTCTTTATATTGTGAAGTATATGCTGTCTGGAAATTCACAGCTATGATTGGAGAAAGTAAGTTTGTTTTATGAAAGAAGATTGGTATTGGATTTTGGTTGATAGAAGAATCTCCTCTCATGCATTCGCCAGCTGCCAATTTATTTTCACTTAGTATTACGACAATTTTAATGGATATATTTCAGAGAATTTCAAATTCTGTATGAAAAGTATATTACTGGGATAAATAATTTTAAAATATTCTTAATTTCTAACAGTAATTTCATTATTTATAATTATATAACTTTTAAGTTTTATTTTAAAAATAAAAAATTAAATTCTTTAAATTCTCTCCTCTTTCAAATTTATATAACTTTTCTTTATTTTTTCACTTATCCGGTTTCCGTTGAGATATTTGTTCATCTAATGTTATTTTTCTTTTACAGATATAAATTAATTTTATTTGACTTAGGATTATTTCTCGACCACTTGACAACGAAGTGAGTGCGGATTTTTTTTTTATATTATTTAGTAAAAGTTTATACTACTGAGTATGAAATTTATGTTTTATCTTTGGTATGCGTATGCCTCCCTTGCACTATTTTAATATATAATGTAAAAATCACATATTTTTTTTATTTATGTAGGAATAACAATAAGGTAGGATGAGTTTGAGTTTCATTTTTTTCATCCTCAACTTCATTTCAAAGTAAAAATTCATTCTCACATAGCCCTACAAGTCTAATAGGTATGAAATTTTTCTTTCATCCTTATCGAGTAATGTACATATTTATATTCATCCCTTTACTCTTATGATTAAAAAACTAAATATTTCTATAAATGTTTCAACTTTAAGTACTCCAAACTCCAATTCAAAACTATTCACACTCTTATAGGAGAACAAAGGATTGTGTTTGCATAAGATATTATGGTGTTCAAATCAATCAAGTATATTAGATGATAATAAATGTAATAATTAATATATTTCGTAGAATATCCTATTTATACTAGTGATCATGCGCTCTTACCTAGGCTTTATCTAGATAAGCTTGAGTCACGTGACCTAATAATATGTTAATCTCGAGTTAACATTTTCTCCTTAGCTTAATTATAGATTATCATAACTGGTAGTCTGGTTTGTATGATCCTGCCTTGACAAGATATGTGTGGATCAGATACATGTCGACTCAATTGATCGATATGTACTCGGCTAAGATGATCGTTATACTGACGTAATCGAGATGTACTTATTAAACGTATACAATACATACTCTAATTATTAATTTATAAAAATAAACAAAATTAATTAGTACAAAGGAACACATGATATTATTAAAGATTGAATGCTAAAATGATTCATATTTTCTTTCCTCTTATGTAATATATCCAAAAATAAAAGAAGAAATTATAATTGCATAAACTTAAAATAAAAAGACCGTCAAACAGAAACTGGATAAAGATCAAATAATTATATAGAAATGTTAAAATAATAAAATGCGTGGCCTATAAATAAATTATAAAATTAAGGACTAAAAAAAAGTTAATTAAAGTTCTTTTAGCTTTTAATTATTAAAAATGAGGAGGATAGAAGAATGTATCTTAATGAGACAAGAAAAATATTTACATACTCGTCCCCTCTTAGTCCCTAGATTAAAAAAAAGATATTACTCATGTGTAATAATTAATATAGAGATTTCTCTTTAAAATTGAGACAGGTTTAACAATATCTACAAGAGTTCATTTGTCATTCATACTTCAATATCAATTACTATGATTTTAAAAAGAGAGTACCAATCAACAATTTTAATTTGCATAAATGTAAAATAATTATAGAAAACAATAAGATTATAGTCATAAACTTGATATTAATATACCATTTTATAATTTTAAAATAATTAGATAATGGTCTAATACATTTCAATAATATATATGTCACTAAAAAAATTCTACGAATCTCCCACTCCTCATATATATATATATATATATATATATATATATATATGTATATATCCTTACTTAAATTTTATGAACTCAAAATTTAAAATTATAAATCTTTGGGTATAACCATTTAATAATGTTTATTAATTATATTAACATATGGAACCAAAGTAGTATCAATAATAACTAAACTCATTAATGATCACTAATATTAACATAACCAAATGACAGACTGATCATGAGATGTGTAGCATGAAAATCACATGATTCAATTGGTCATGCTTTACCTTAATTAGATCAATCAACAATATTATTATACAAAGTGTGATGATTGAATATCAAACTTTATATATGATCAAAATAAATTATCCAAATACAATAATATACATAAATAATACCAAACATAGAACATAAATGACATAAATGACTAACTCTCACTAAACTAAAAATTTCCCAAACTATAAAACAATCATCTGAATAGTGTGTTCATGGAAGACCTTGGGTGGAAGACCCTCCATAAGGGTTGTACCATTTTCTTGACAACTGAGAACCTGATGTCAATGTGTTTTGAATTGATCAAGCTATTATTATTACTATTGGGATATAAGATGATTGATTTGTTTTCACAATATAACTTAAGTGGTATTTTAATTTCTTTAAAATTTTGCAACCCAATGTCAAAGCTCCTTAACCAAATCCTATGACAAAATGTCTTAACATGTTATAAATTTTGCAGCCATGGTAAGTGCATCAGTAAGAGTTTGCTTTACACTACTCCAAGAAACAACACCTCTAACCAACAAATAAATATAGCTTAGAGTGGACCTCATATCGTCCTTACATCTAGTAAAATTTGAATTGAAATATCTAATGATTTCTAATTGGTCTAACCTTTTTATATGTGAACATATAATCCTTTGTTCTCTTTAAATACCTCATAACCCTTTTTGTTGCTTTTCAATGATCCATCCCATAATTGCTTAAATATATGCTTAACACCTCAAATATATATGCTATATCCATATGCATACACATTTGGACATACATCAGACTTCCTACAACTGATGCATATGAAATCTTTTGGATTTCTTGAATTTCTAAGTTTGGGTAGTGATTAAGACTAAATTTGTCTTCTTTAGAAACTATAATATCCTCTAACATACACTTTTACATGTCAAACCTTTTAAGTACCTTATTGATGTAGTTCTTTTGTGACAATCATAGAGCATCCCGAGATCAATCTTGATGTTTCGAGATTTCTAATGCAGTACATAATACAAATGGGGACCATAACCCATTTTATAAATGTTGTTAGTTACATTCTATATTTTAATAATTTCAATTCGACACCTTATCAACTCAGACTATTACTATGTATCTACACAATAACCTTTCATGACAATTATACCCTTAATTATAAACTTAATTACTTTATAATTTTAACTAATTAAATAATAACCCTTACATATTTAAATAATAATTGAAGTTGTTTGGAAGTAATCACATCGTTTACAAATCAACTCAATCTCAATCATTTATAGATTGAGTAACGTATGTTATGAAAGAAAAATATTTAATCGATATGAAAAATGTTCTTCAATAGTCAATATAGACTATATACTTAGAGAGAATAAAAATAATAATTTTATATTATATTATGTGATAAAAAGAAAAAGATAGGGAAAATAAAAACAAAATGTAGATAAAATGAAAATGTATGTGTATAAAAATAATTGGGAGAAAACGCAATCAAATATGAGAAAGTGTACTATTATGTAAAATCACCTCACACTCACTTTATATGCGTGGGTATTAATTTTTTTTATGAGATAATACAAAATAAAGAATATAAAAGATAAGAATATGTCTTAGTTATTTCAAATTTTGGTAAAAGTTATTGTAAAAGCATTTTAAGTTACATTATATATTTATATTAATAATCTATAACTAGACACTTCAGTTCCTCAACTTAAAATTAGAAAATAAAAATAAAAAAGTAATCATTTGAGGAAGTGAAGGGAGTATATATTTAATTTTTAAGAATTATAAATATTTGATCATTATTCACTTTTATTAAATAAAAAATATTCTATTACTTATATATTAAAAATTTAAATGAGTTTGAGTCTTACATTAAATAAAAATAAAAAATTAAATAATATAAAATAGTCATAAAACACTACTATTTAAATAATATCATAATATTTCAAATAAATTGATTGATAAAAGCCTTAGTTATTTTGATAAATTTTCTTTTAAAAAACTCAATAGTGCGAGAAAACCCATAAAATAGATAAAATGAGTACAAATTAAATCAAAACGACGAATATCAATCATATATTAAAAATATTTTTAATAATGATCAAATTTATTACTGTAAATATAAAATTGATTCTCAAAAAGATAAATTGAAATGCATAATTTATTGCATATAGAAAAATAAATTTTAAGTCGAAATATATTCACTTTAGACATTAATTATGATTTAACAACTATGAGTAATAAATATGTAAAATAATAAATCTTAATATAATAAATTTTAAATAATTATAATATCATATTAATAAAATATACTAATTTTAATTTAATTTTATAAATTCAGTTTATAAAGTAAAATTTATAAAATAAATTTATTTTATTTCTAACATTGTATAAATATGTAAAATCCAATTACCACATATAATAATAATACTAATAATAATAATATTATTATTATTATTATTTTTTAGAGTACACTTTATCTCAATTTTTAATTTTTCTTTTTTGGATTTCAGGTATGGTCTTACTAATCCTCTTGGAATATTAAGATTGTCTTTCCTTACTTGAACCCCAACATTGCAAAAGTTCCACATTTGTTTAGGTTTCCTTACAAGCTCATCTTTCTTAGTTCGTTTAATTGCACTTTTAACTGCCTTTGTCTTTTTCCATTATCGAACATCTGTGCCATATATGTTCGGAGTACTAAATAATAAAGATGATTTGATACGTCATACATTTGCTGGAAATGGTATATGAGAAATATGGAGGACGAGTGGATATGGTTAAAGCATACTACAAAGCTCTCACAGCTTCAGTGAGAAAACATTTCAAAGGAAACGGTGTCTTTGCCAGTATGGAGCATTGTAACGATTTCATGTTGCTGGAAACTGAAGCAATATCCCCTGGTCGTGTTGGGGATGATTTCTGGTGCACTGACCCCCCTTATGGTGATCCAAATGGTACATATGGGCTACAACCGAGCGTGTCATACGGTGCATCGTACATACAACAGTTTCGGGAGATGCTAGTAAAAATAATCTTTCTATACTAGTTAAAAAAAAGTTTTATATACTAGTTGTGAAACCAGAATAAAAGCATGACTATAAAACGTATTATCTTTTTACAATATATGAATCAGTGTTTTTTTTTTCTCATTGAATATTTCTGATGGTTCCTTCTATTAAAAATCAATCGGATTTCGCGGCTTCCAATAATCATATTTCTATTACTGTCGGATTTGTGACCAAGTCAGGTATATCTAACTCTGTCCTTAACCTTTTTTGTTGTTACTAGGAATATTGATTGAATAATTGGTTAAGGTGCTACTAATCATATGACTTGTAATCCTCATAAATTTACTAATTTTTCTCCTAATTCTTCTAAAATATTTATTATTAATGTCAATGGGGTCTCATCTCCTATTGAAAGTGGTATTATATCCCGCTCACCCTCCTTATCAGTTATTGATATTTTATTTGTTCCTACATTAAATTGTAATTTTATATCCGTTAGCAAGTTAACCAAATCACATTTTTGTATTGTCTTGTTTTACCTAATCCATTGTCTTTTTCAGAACATTCATTCCAAGGAGAAGATTATCAGTGGTAGAGAGAGTGAAGACTGTATTATCTTGAAAATGTCTCTATACAAACCCATAAAAGAGCATTTACTTGTCTTGTGAATGTTCACATGCAAGATAAAAATAAAAAGGAAATTTGGTTATACAATAAATGGTTGGGACATCCCTCTTTTGGTTATTTAAAAAAAATTATTTCCATCATTATTTCATAAATGCAATATTTCTTATTTTCTTTGTGAAACTTGTGTTATTGCAAAAAGTCATAGTGTTGTATTTCCTTTAAGCAATAAAAAATATGATTTTCCTTTTTCATTAATTTACATAGATGTTTGGGGTCCTGCCCCACATCTACACATAATGAAAAAAAAAATGGTTTACCAGTCTTGTTGATGATTGTATTAGGATAATCTTGGTGTTTTTTCTTAAACATAAAAGTGATGTGTGTGATGTAGTTCGTTGCTTTCATCATATGATCGTTACAAAATCTAACACATCTTTAAAGTCATTCGATTAGACATTGGAGGAGAATATTTTAAGACTGAATTAATAGAGTTCATGAACTCTAAAGACATCTTGCATCAAACTACATATGTCCTTATTACCACAGCAAAAAGAAGTGATTGAGAGGAAAAATAAACATATATTAGAGGTGACAAGATCATTTTTGATAGATGATAATGTCCCATCTCATTTATGGGGTGAGTTTGTGAGCTCTACAATTTATTTAATTAATCGAACCTCTTCTAGTGTGCTTAACATTTGAAGGCCTTTAGATGTGTTGTTTGATCATTGTATCCTTCCTTCCATAGTATATTTACCCCCTCATGTTTTTGGATGTGTTATATATGTTCACTTACACCCACATCAATGTACAAAGCTTGGAGAACGAGCTATCAAATGTGTTTTTCTTGAGTATGGATCAACTTAAAAAGGTTATCGTGCTCACCATCCACCGTCAAAGAAATTTTATCTCTATCGATGTGACATTTAATGAGCATAAATTATTTTATGTTAATTCTACACTTCAGGGAGGCCATGAAAGTGAAGTGCATAATCATGATGTTAGTATGTTTGATATCTCAGATATAAAATTATATTGTGAAGATAAATTATCATATGAGGATCATTCTGCAGGAAGTGAGTCAATCTTAAATATGGACACTTCTTTTTTGGATAATACAGTGTCTTATACTTATAACCAATTGGCTCAATCTTTTCTACAGGTTCGACTTGACTTTTCAGAGGTACATTTTGATCCTATCTCTGGTAATACTGATGTAGATTAAATTAATCATGAACTTGTTTCTCTTGATCCTACCCTTGATAATACTAATTTAGATGAAACCGATCATGAAATTGATTATTATCTATGTGAGACCACCAACACACCAAACAGTTAGTCTACTAATATTCAATATAATCTTTCACCTCGTTTTATCCATAGTCAACCTCTAACTAAATATGAACCAAACCTTCAAGACAAAGTTAAATATCTCATTAGTAAATATGTGTCATCTCACAGATTATCCCAGTCATATGCATTATTTGTATCTCAATTATCTACAATTTATATTCCTAGTAATATACAAGAAGCTTTGATAGATCCTAGATGGACCAAAGCAATGGTTGATGGGATGATAACTTTAGAAAGAAACAACACCTGAGATCTTGTGTCCTTACCAAGAGGAAAGAAAATTGTGGGCTGCAAATGGGTATTTACCATTAAGCATAAAGTTGATGAAACTATTGAGAGGTATAAAACACGACTTGTGGCTAAGGTTACACTCAGTCTTATGGTGTAGATTACTAAGAGACGTTGGCACCGATAGCCAAGCTCAACACTGTGAGAATACTTTTGTCGCTAGCAGAAAACTAAGATTTGCCTCTTCTATAATTTGATGTGAAAAATGTTTTCTTACATGGAGAAATTTTAGAAGAAATTTATATGGATTCTCCAACAGACATGACATATTCAATTGGAATGAAGGTTTGCAAATTAAAGAATATAGATTAAAACAATCCCTAAGAGCATGGTTTGGAAGGTTTACCAAGTTTATGAAGGGTTTTTGCTATAGAGTAAGTAACTCTGTTACACTTTATTTTTTAAAAGAAAAAAAGGAAAAATCAGAGCTTTAATTATATATGTAGATGACATTTTTACAGGAAATGACCAAGATGAGATTTTTGGTTTACAATAATACCTTGCATCTGAATTTAAGATGAAACAACTTGAAAACCTCAAATATTTTTTAGGTATTAAAGTAGTTATATCAAAACATGGTATTTTTCTATGCCAAAGAAAATATATTATTGACTTATTATCGAAAACTGGACTCCTTGGAAGTAAATAAGTTGATAGTCCAATTAAACAAAATCATAAACTCTTTCAATACTCAAATTTAGCAAGCATAGACAAAATGAGATACCAAAACCTAATAAGAAAATTAATTAATTTATTTCCATTAATTTATTTACTTCATACAAGTCCAAATATTACCGGTGGATGGAGTGTTGTTAGTCAATTTTATTGATAAATACATTAATGTATCAAAATTAATGTATGAGAAAGAGCAAATGTTATTTCTTTTTAATATATTGATATAGGACGGTGCTGCTATGAGATGTATTATATATTGTTTGCAACATTAAGGGTTATTTTTTTATCAATAAATTCATTTTAAAAGTGATAAAGTGACATTTATTGCTCGTGTAAAGTGTAACTATATAGTACTCTTTGTGCTATAAAAAAAACTGAATTAATTTATTTAAAAAAATGAATACATTAAATCTTCAAAATAATAAAAAAAATGAAAACAATATATTTTAACATCAAAACTAAATATATATTGCGATCTGGAACAATTTAAAGTACATAACAACAATTTTGGCAATGTAAGACACTAAAACATATTATATTAACTTAGATCACCAAAAGCTTGAACTGCATGTGCTTTTTAAAACATATATATCCTATTAACAGTAAACCGTCAAATACTTTGGAAACAGGGAATCAAGTAAATATTCTGTATCTGGTTTTTCTTTATCATATATTTTGCTTTGTTTTGCCTTGGTGCCAAAGGATGATTCGATGACCTTAAGACAAAATAATTATTTGATTTCTCTGGATGATTGTAAGTGTTAAAAGGAGAAAAACAGTTGAAAGGATTAACCCTAATAGAGAAAGAAGAGTGAAATAATGGTTGGTTTTAGTGAAGAAAGAGATCACCAAGGTTTCTCTTGTTGGTTAGATTGAATATTTTGTGAGAATATATCTTCCAAAAGGGCAGAAGATCTTGTGAGACAACATAAGCAAGTGGAAGATGAGAATAAAAACAATGGACTTTCCTTTAATTGTTTTTAACCAAAGATACTCCCCATTGTTACTAGTTGCCAAATTACAATCCAAAAATTCTTCTCAACAACACCAGATACACCAAATGTGTTGTAAGAGAGGCATCAAAGTTATAAATTATTTTTTTAATACACTCTTTTTCATATTCTTTATTGAACAATAAACTTATTAAATACAAAATGAAGACTGGTAGCAACACTTATAGAAGACTAGAAAGCTATAAAATAATTAAGAAAAATAGACTTCAACTTAATGTAATTTGAGATTCTCACACACTATGAATATCGTGTATTATTTTTTGTCCTTGTGTTTTTTTTTAAGGTTTGTGTAATTAGTACTTCTCACCAAGCATTCATGTTATTTAACTTATTTAAATTACTTGTTGTATATTATGACCTATAATAACATAAATAATCTATCATTTAATTGTGAAAGAAAAATCAACTTACTTACAAATGCAGTTTTATACTTTTAAGATAATTTTCTTAAACTAAACAATTATTGATGATTTTTACAATTTTTTTTAATTTAAAGCAATAAGTCATCTTGAATTTATTAGTTATTAGAAATTGTGATGTCCTTGACTAATTTCTTATTTCATTATGTTATTTGTTTCCCTTTTCATTTTATTCTAACAAAGTCTCTCTCCCCCAACCTTTGATTATCTCACTCTCATTTTAACCGGTCCATAACCTCTACATTTCTTGAATCTAAACCCAAGCTATCATTTTCCTTTCTAGAACCTTTCCAATTGCAGGATCAAGAACACCCTTAGCAACCAAACTTTGAATGACTATATGTAAAATTATGAATTGTAGCAAGTGCTGTAATTATGATACGCATAACTTCTCGAACTTTGTAGATTCTGATTTTCTAAAAAAATTTAAAACAAATAATACCCATTTAAAGATTAAAATTTAAATTATGAAATATATTAATAATGTCTTAAATTAGATAAGTAGAAATAAATCTACGTCCGAAACAAGTTATTTAGAAATTACATAAAATAGATAATATTCTCACCAATTTTATTAGAATGTGCTAATGTGGTAGAATGGAATATTAAACTTGAGTTCTATACAAGATTTCAATTAGTGTCTTCCTTCATTTAAGTCTGTATTACTGTATTGTTGTCTTATAAACTTATTTATACAGCAAACTGTAAATTGTGAAGTCTTGTTAATTAGCTTACAAGTATGTATACTTCTCTTCCCTTCTCCTAAAGAAATTTGTTGAATGGAATATCAAAATCACTGAGTTCTTAAAGTTACATAAGTTTGTATATGATACTAGTGATACTAAACTAGCCACCGTTTTTTAAAAGAGTTTGCAAAATTGAATAAGAGATGCTTAATACAAGGTGTATGAAGTAGCAAATGCAACCACAATCTAATCTATCCCTACCCTATCATTTCAATTTTCAACTCTTTGCTTCGTTTGTTGCCTTGTGAGACCATTGACCTACATTCCTTTCTTCAGATACTGTGCTCCACTTTTTCCCACCACAGTACCACCCCATCTCATTTACCGAATCACCATATATTCTTTTCTTCTACACCCTCATAATCCAGAATCATCAATCCCCTCATCATTGCTTTTTCTTTCTCTCTTTCTTTATTTCCTTCTTATTTTAACCAAAAGTAAGCATGATAGTCCACCAATATCATTCTACGTAAGCTTCAGTTGTCATTCACATCTATTCTTGTTTTCTTTTACACCTTCCATGGATGCAAGGAGTCTCAAGAACCATAAGTCCAGGCCAAACTTCTACCAGGTACGGGATTGTTTATTGGGTATTTATTCTTCTAGAGAAATAAACTAAATCGTTCGATAAAGCATGGTTATCCAATAGCTTTATTATTCAGTGCATTCTGCTGTTGGAACTTGCTTTCTTTAGCTTTTGTAACCACACGTGCATAGGAGTAGGTAGACAAATTATTTACTTAATTATTTATTAATAATCAGTAGAACCGGTTTACAAACGTGATTAATTCGTAAATGCATCTATCTACTTCATACATTTTTTTACGTTCGAGACAGTACTAGAAAACTACAGCAATCACACACGGTTGTTTACAGTTAGATTTCTACAGTTCACTGCTGATGATACTTTCATTTATTTAGCTACTGCGTATACGTTTATAATCGTCACCGGTCTTCAATTTTGTGGGGCGCCCTGGATCAATGACCTGCCAATAGTAGAGGAAGGGATATTAGGAGTGAACTGTGATTTTGAGTATATCACAAAAAATGTTTTAATGTCAAGAATTTAGTTAGACTATGAGTGCTGAAAAGAGGTTCAGTAAGAACAAAATGTAAAGAAATAAAGAAGTAGTGAAAGGTTAATGAGGATAGAACAGAGTGAAAAACTTTCAGTGGGATAGATTGTAGAATCCCGATCAGAGTTTTAGAAGCATAAAACAAAGAACTCTTGAAACGAAAATGATTTTTGGAATATCTGCAACACTGAGATACGAAGAAAAAGGTGGTGCAGTACCTGTGTTGTTTGACAGCAATGCCTTAATTAGTGTTAGAATTGTTTGTTCTGTAGGGGAATGGAACTTGACCACGCTCAATGCGTCGGACATCTTCTTTGAGGATCTCAAATTGCCTTTTAACCTCCTCCACTGATTTTCCCACCTCGTTGGCAATATTCTGCCACCTATCTGGGGTTTCTATATCATATTTAGCAAGGGCCTTTTCAAATTCTTTGTTTTGCCTTTGGGTCCAAGATGATTCCATCTGAATGTATGGAATGAAATTTGAACTTAAGGCAATGGAAGTGGCACAGGGGAAGAAGGGAAAGGAAAATTTTTGTTTGAGGTAAGCAATGGTATGGTATGGGAAAACAAGAACCAAGCTAGCCCTTTATAAGTTGGAGGAAAAGCGGTGGAAGGGTTACTGGTTAGGCCTGTTGGATGAGTATATTTTCTAAAATGACAGAAGATAAAGAGACTTGTTCTTCCTTCCCTCCAAATCACTTTATGAATCACGATAGTGGACAACAAGTGGAAGAGAAGAATCAAGATCAAAGGACATTCGTTTACTCTTTTATTCTTTTAACCAAAGATACTCCTTTATTTTCTCATTTGCAAGTTGGACCTCTCTTTATAGATTCCGGTCAGTGGCTTTCAGTGTCAAAATTCACCATGCAATTACCATACATGCTCATAAGGTTTTGTTATCTATTATTTTCAAAGAGTGGAACTATGTATACTAATGTTTATTTCACGTTTAAAAGTAACAACTAAATAGCAAGCTTTGCAGCACTGTGCCTGTTCTTTGGCGTAGATAGTTCATCTTTCAAAAGAATTTCACAAATGAAGCATTTTTCATGTTAAGAACCAACTCTTCTAAATTCTTATATTATCTCCCCAGTACTCGTATGGTTTATTTCATCTTTAAAAAATGCTAAATTATGCAAAACAAAAAACTCAAGCACCAAATATTACCACTGTAAAGTTCTGATAAATCAATGGCAAAATACATGAGCAAGCTGTTTTGCACCAAAGTGTAACTTTGACTTCATGCCCTTAGAATTGGACATACTTGTTTAGTACATCCAAGATTAAGTAGGACCTTTTGATGCATGCTTGTTGCGAACGACTTATGCTTTGGAGTCAAAGGAATATTTAGTTAAGAGTAAACAGAGAGTATATAAGAGTATATTAGAGTATATGAGTACAATTTTAGTGAAAAAGGAGTTGCCATTGTTTTATACTTCATCGAAAAAATCAAATAAGAACTCGAGCAATAACAGAAAAATGAAAACTACTACTGAAACTCTTAGATAGCATTTAAAAACAAGATCAGCAGAGCTGTAGATATTTTTAATCTGAACTGAAGTTCTAAACTGTTTGTTTGACATGCATCTCTATTGAAGATGGCAGAAGGGTAATACCTATTGTTCGTAGAATGCCAATTGCAGTATATCCAATTTCAACCTCTAAACATAGAAAAATTGGCGATATAAATTTTATAATGGAAAGCAGGCATTAGTGGGAATTTATTATGGACAGATTTAATGGTATATATGTACTATTTTTGGAGATTATGGTCATCACTGAGCCACCCCTTAAAATTGCAGGATCTTGGCATTAATAAATTTGTGGTATTGCGGCATATATGTGAGGGGATATTCCCTGGATTTGATGATACAGGAATATATATATATATATATATATATTATTATTCAACGTAAAAATATACTCACTTTTCTTCAAAAAGTACTTATTATTGGACGGCAAAGTTGATGTTGGTGATATTATGATGATAACCACACGCAGTTGGGCTCATGCAACTTGGTTGCGTTATTTTGCATAACGAATATTTATGTTCTGTCCATTGGAATTTATTGGCGATAAAGGAACACACTTGCTTGCATGGACTAATTCCTAAATTTTCTTTTTAAATTATTGTTTTAAAATACAGTTGCCAATTTGAATAATTCACCGACATTTGACAAACTCTGATAAATAACTAGTAAATGAATATAATTATTTACGGTAACCAATAATTAGTAAAAATAGAAAGACGAAGTACTTATATAAGTGATTTATATTTTTTTATTTATCAAGTATTTATTATAAGCCATTAAATATATAAAAAAAATGTAGTATTGGTGTGTCACGGGACATGGATATTTTGTTGTCATATATTATTGTGTATTTATGATCTTATGACATTTGAAGAAATCTCAATAGAGACCCGAATTTAATTTGGTGCTATATAAAAAAAGGTGATGTGAAAGTTCTTTAATGATTTGGAATAAGGTGAAGAATTATAATATTTTACTCTAAATTACAATCTGTTTACGAAGAGAGGAGGTCGTTACTAAAAAATTATCTATTAAAGTCAAATTTTGTTAAATCTATTAATTGTTTTTATAAATATGTTGTCTTAACTATCTTAATTGTAATTTTATGTTATTCATTCATTCTGTATAAAAACATCTTACAAGTTTTAAAATAATTGGGTTATATTTGTATGGTATATGACAAGTATTTATTGACAATATTAGTATAGAATGTATTTCTAGCTGGGTACATATTATACTACTAATTAATGTACTCGGCTCATCTTTATTCGACTAGTGACAATTTAAAAATTAATAAGTATTTGAATTAATAGATTAAGACTCATTCAGATAAAACAAAAAATCTATAAACAGTATAATCCTTTGAACGAATTAAAAAAAAAATACTCTAAAAATTGAAGATTAAAAATAATTAAAGAATCTTTGAGAATCTTTACATGATACAAACTCAATTATGTAAGAACAATATTTTTTATATATAAAATATTCTATTACAAAACAATTCATTTATATTTTCTTAGTGTGGGACTCAACCGTTTTAAAAAGTAAATATAAAAGGCTAAAATATAAAAAACAACTATATAAAATCACTATTTCGCCTTATAAAATAATGAATTTAGTCATTGTAATGATAGTTATATAATAACTCGGAAACAATTGCACGATCACACATATATATGTGCCAATATTTCTATAATGTTATCATAATAAAGATAAAATGCTAAAAAGGTTTTCGACACAAAATAACAATTAAAAGTAGTTCTACTTTTATTTCTTAGTATAGATAGTGGACTTTAAAATTGAATCATTTAAATAATATTATATAAAAAATTAATCTTTTAAATTTAAAAGAAAAAAGAAAACAAGTTGGTTTGTGAGTTCGTCCTACACCACTTATAAGTCGTGAATTTGATAAGTTAGACAAAATAAAAACAAGTTAAAAACACCAACTAAATCTTTTAAATTTTGGCAAAGGAATGAACTTGTCCTTGAGCTCAGCTCACTTTCCTATCTTTAAGAGAATCATGATTGATACGGGGAATAAATAATTGATTTGTCCTGATTGTGTTCTTGAAAAAAGAAGAAAGTTTAAATTGTAAAGCTAATATGAATAATTTATATAGCTTTTTTTTAACTTATTAAAATATGAAATATGTACAGAATCTTCATTATATATATATACTTAATTGAATTCGGTTTTAGCTCCATTTTGACCAACTCTTAATTATTCTTAAATTATTTGATTGTATATCATGAAACAAAGTAGCAGATACTCACGTATAATGGTTTTGGATAATAGATCTGTAACCTATTCTGATGAAAAGAAAACGTCCTAAAGATATTGTATTAAGAGTTAATATTGAGCATTATAATTAATGGTATGAATATACAAATTTTTTAATATTGACCTCTCGAGCACCAGAAGGACGGCAAGAATTGATTGGAGTCTCGTAATTTGTTCAAAGTTAAATGAAAGAAGAAAGATTTAAAAAAAAAAACAGAGAGAGATTGTTAATTGTTTTTGTTTTGGAGAGTGGGGTAGGAGAAGCCGGCAGAAAGAAAAATGATTAGACAAATGGTTTGGAAAAATTGGAGCATATTTTGGTTTTGATTTTGAGAGCCAATGTTAAATTTGAATATTTTATGTAGTGATAGATATTCCACGTATTCCGTAGGAAAGAAAGGACATGGACGTTGACTCCTGTGAAAGATGGTGCTTCATTTTCCCTTTATAAAACTTTATCTTCTACATCATTCTTGCCTCCTTATTCCTCTTGTTACCACTAAACACACAGAATATAAATCTCTTTTCGACCCAAAATCCATAGCTGCTATATCTTCTTGCTCCACACCATTTTTTAATTCCATGACTTTAGCATTTAATCAAACTTTGCTGCTGTACCTACAAATCTCATTATTAAAACTAATTTATTAATACTGTCTACAAAAACTTATTTCATGGATAAAACCGTTATTATT
The DNA here is from genome assembly GCA_027742785.1 of Vigna reflexopilosa. Lineage (NCBI taxonomy): Eukaryota > Viridiplantae > Streptophyta > Magnoliopsida > Fabales > Fabaceae > Vigna > Vigna reflexopilosa. The sequence continues at coordinate 52,923,617 of CM050911.1, read as the reverse complement.
AAGTTTAATTATATAAATAATAGATATTTTCAGCAAGATAAAAGAAAGCTTCAGAATATTGACATACATGTAAGTGTGTTCAATTGTTCATATATTTAAATTCATCTCCAAGTTAATATAACAAATTGTGCTTCATCTTTGAACTAACATATAAAGCAATTTGTTCAAACACTTTATGGAAGTTATATAAAACATATTTTCTAACAATCGACATGTAAACATTATATTATACATGAAAAACACTTCACAGGTTTTTTTATATTTAGATACTATAATAAAAACTTATCTCCACTAAGTGATATTCAATGTTGTTCTTCAAATTAAATATTATAAATTTTTCCTAAATTTTGCAATATAAAATAGAACTTAGATTTATTCTCAAAGGAAACATTTATGTTGTATTCAATCTTTATTATTTTCAGTACAAATTAAAATTCATAGTTTAGGGGCTGAATCATATAAAACACAAATTGAATCAAAATTAAAACAAACAAATCCGAAACAAAAATCAAGAGAAGATAAAAGGTCAACATACTCAAGAACTATTAAATATTTGAATTAATCAATTAAACTAGTTGTACAAATCAAATTCAAATATTATTCAATTTAATTAGTATATAGTTATCAAATTAAGATTCAACTTATTTCTTATTGTAATCACAAAGCTGAAAACTGAAGAGAATAACAAACTTATGATGATAAGTTTGTTAATCATAGCCTAAGTCAAATTATGATGATAATTTTTATGTTGTGTATGGATTTTCTATTATTAAGAATCTAAAAGCTTTTACTAGTGATAGTGTGTTAATGGATTTTAATCCCTTGATTGATCTGTCTTCCCAGTATCGGAAAACACAACTTGTGAACTATTACAACAAATATACCAATGATACAAGTACACAGAAACTGCTTTTGAAAATATTTTTTTGTTTTATTTTTAGTTGAAAGTATTAGATCTTGTTTCAGAACCAATTATATAGACATATATTAGATCAGTTGCAGAATTAATCCCAGAACCAATCTAATATTTTGCACTAGAAAACTCACATACTATCATGCATGTTTTCTTACCTTGGCCACTTTTGCTGAGACTCATTGACAATCAATTATTATGTCCAACATGAAAGTAACGGTCAAGCTATTATGAAAGTTTCAAGATTCTATATCGCATCGTGAATTCAGCAACCAACGTCGTTTTCATTACGTAAATCATTTTTCTTTTTACATACTTTAATCAGAGATCCATGGAACACTCATACTAAAATAATGTACAAAAATTGAATGTTCTCATAAAATGGATACATTCACAAAACCAATACTTAAGGTTTGTTTGTTTTTCCATCGAAACCTTTAAACGTACGTTCAATTAACGCTACAAATAGTAGCTTCCCTTTTAACGAAATATATTACTTTAGTTTTTAAGAATATTAAATATTTAATATTATGGTTGTTTTAGTTTTATTCAAAATATTTATAAGATTTAGAGCAAACTATTATTGTTAAGAAGAAAAAAATTATAATTAAAAATTAAAAATCACAAGAACTTATCCAAACCGAATTGCAAAAAATTAGTTTATTAAGAAAGTAAGAAATATGTGAGTGTAAATAATTATCTTACTCACATTAATTTTTAAGAAATAAACATTTTCATTTTTTTCAACTATTTTTTCTTATATAAAATAGAAAATAAACATAAAAGAGAAATGATGAAAAGTATTTAGTCTTTATGAAAACATATACATCAAGAGTTAAAAGTAATAAATAATTAGAATAGTGTATTTATTATAGTTATAGATTACTATATTGTGTCAACTGGTTGTTTGGTTTGTAGCAGAGCTTGCTTGTATTATACCTAACCTAGGCATTTCTAGGGTTATTTTTTTTTAAACAGAAAAATTCTCAGAATCGAAGACTTTGAGTAGAAAGATCATTCTAGCAGCTAGCCGCGTACCCCACTCCTGTAGAAACAAACGACAAAACGCGGAAACTTACAGCATGCTACATCAGAGAGGTTTCACTGATGGTGTCGTGTTCCGTAAAACAGTTTGAAATCGAAGATCATGAGATGAAAAAAAATACCATAATAGTTATGCTACAAGACGTTTAATGTTGAAAGGGTCCAAAGATATTCATTCATGTTCTGAAGAAATCTGTGGTTATTATATTTAATTAACAATACTCATGGAAAATCACAAGAAACACAATAGCAGATGATCTCTGTGGGACCATTTAATATACGATCCATGTGTGTGAAACCACAATGCTTAATCTTCCTTCTATAATTACAAGTAAATTATGAAAAAAGACTTTTAAACTGAATTCTAATCAGGGAAACAGTAATGTTTTTAATTTCTGTCCTCATTTTCTTATTATTTTATTTTATTTTAATCACTTAAAATTTTATATTTATATTTATATTAAGTTTAATTGTATATATTTATTTTAATATATATATGTATATATATTATTTTTATTTAATGGATAATCTATAATTTGAAGAAACAATGTAACTTGCCTGAAAGAGGAAAAAATATATAATTGCATGTTAAAATAGTGATTTGTGAAGTTATTTTAAGGGAGTTAGTAATTTATATTCGTTATTTATTTACTTTATTTCATTGTTGTAGATGTAACAAAATAATAGTTTTAAGTTTAAAAGTATAATTAAAGATAAAAAAAAATAGTAATATAGCATATTTTATTGATAAAAAATTCATTAGCTTCTACATTACAACAAACTTAAATATACCTTAGACTTAATTAAGTTGTAAATCTCTAATAAATTTAGATATATTTAAAGGAAATTACTGAAAAGGTTACAGATACTGAGCTTGGTTTGTCCTCACACTTGTTTAAAATCCAATAAATATATAAGCTTATATGAATCTTTTTACTATAATATATTCTTAGAAATTATAATCTTGCAGTTCTTCCAATCTTTTCTTAATTTCTATAGTTAACTTGTTGGATATACAATTTCAGTAAATTTTCTTCCCTTTGACATAAAGAACTGAAAGGAGTTTTCTGAAAACAATTTCTTCGTCAGTAAAAATATTTATAATTATAAAGAAACAAAATAATACCTAATGAATAAATCAGAGTGGCGTAGCGGAAGCGTGGTGGGCCCATAACCTACATTTTCTAGGATCGAAACCTGGCTCTAATAATTTTTTACCTTATTTATCAGTTAAATTTAAATTTTCTGAAATTAAAAACCAAATTACACATGTTTAAGTATTGAACTTGAACATTGGAACCCGAAACAATCCAAAAAAAAAGCCTCTACGTTACTCTACAAAATTTTATTTTTTTATGTTGTTTAATTTTAAAATTTGTGCTTTCAAATAATTGTGTAATATTTGTTCTATAATTCTTTTTATGATATAACTTTATTTTTATGTAATTCCATTGTTTTAACTTTTTTTATATATTATTCATTAGCTTTATTTCGTTTCGTCATCATATTTTTCTTGTTATTTTTTATGATTTAATTAGTTTATCCAACGATCCGATTTTAATCGATGAATGTAAAAAGGTCACGAAAATTATTTTTTGACAAAAACGGGTCAATCTTAACCCACAGATCTTATGGTACTCATCTATTTCTCTATGACATGTCCGAGAACGACACTTTACAACATCAAATTTATAACTGTGATGTTGGGTACAAACAAAGTCCCACATCATAAAAAAAAAATAAGAGATGAACATGAGTTTATATACACATAAGATACCTCCATTGATAAGAGACTTTTTGGAGTGGTACCAAAAGCAAACCCGTGAGGGCTTGACTCAAAACGGACAATATCTTATCAATGTGGAGACTTATGTGTATGTATGAGTGTTGAACCCCACCCAACAAATGGTATTTGAGCCCATGGTTCAGGTCTGGTGATCGGGCTCAGACGAATACGTCCCTTCATGATCGGGTGAAGCCTTGGAAAGTGGGCCAGTGGCTAGGGAGGTGGTCCTTTGTTTGAGGGGAGGATGGGTACAAAAAGTCTCACATCAGAAAAAATAAGAATGAACATGAGTTTATATACACATAATATACCTCCATTGATAAGAGACCTTTTGGAGTGGTACCAAAAGCAAGTGGAGATTTATGTGTATGTGTGAGCGTTAATCCCTCCCTACATGTGACTGGTGGAAGTGAAAATGAAATATGAAAAGAAAAGAGTTTGTAAAAGAAGATGACATTGTTTCAATTAAATGAAAAACAACTAAAAATAGTATAACTTGATTATTATACACAGCTTTCTATTTTTTTTTATCATTTTTATTATTATTTTAGTAATTTTATTATTATTACTGTAAAATTTTTATTATAATTATAATATTGCCGATTAAGATATTGTAATTCATTATTGTTTTTATTGAAGTCGACAAGGTCTCTCTTTTTGTTATTTGGTATTGCTGGAATGTCTTACCACTTCCATGCAGGGGTCTGAATTAGGAGGGGGTCTTGGAAGTTTAAGTTAATACAACCATTATAAGTAATAAATGTTTTTGAATCTGTTATACATGTAAAATATCAATTTATTTTAAGGGTTTTATGTACTAGCAAGGTTCACATATTTTAATAACCTATTATCTCTTAATTAATTGAGTTATATATGCAATCATATTTAAGTTTATTGTTGTACATTCATTTTTACTTGCACTTATACATACTCTTTTGGTGCTGTATATATATAAAAAAATTAATATTAGTATGAGTAAATATTAACCAAATTTACCCTTTAAAATATATTTCATATAATTTGGTTTTAGTTTTTATTATATTTTGTTTAATCCTATAAAAAGAAGATTTATCAATAGTAAACTTCGAGCAATTATATTAAGATATAAAGACTTTAGATGATTTCATTCTTTTGGCCACAATAAATACTTTAGTTTTTTATATTTCATTAAGTGTTCCAAAAACTTATCTATTTAGTTTTTTTTTTTTACTAATGTAACATCTCAATTTAGAAGATTTACACTATTAACTGAATTATTACAAGTTAGGTATTAGACAATAATCGTATAAATATATAACATGTATATAGAGTTCTACGAAATCTTAATGACACAGTTTTTATAATATATAAAAAATTTAAACCGAATGGAGCACTTATACATTACAAAATTATATACTGAGGTATCAACTATATTATATTTAACCACCAAACATTCTCACTGTTTTACAATCCTCCCACCTGCACTATCATATATAGGTGAATAAATCACAACAAAAAAAGAGTAGGGTAAGTTAATAGTATTTTATACCATCACAAATTATAAGATTCTAATATTTAAACATAAATATCAATCCACACCTTATCCATAGTAATCACATATTATAATTTTAGACTCCAAATATACTCATTTTTAGACTTGATATCTGAATTTATGCATTTAATCATATACTCATGAAATCATGCACTTATGACATAAAATGAAATCATGAAATGTTACAATCCAATAATGATACTTGATTCGCTCTCTCTCGGTAAGTTTATTTATAACTTAATAAAACAAGGGTATTTGATCCCATAACTAGCTAAGAAACTCCTTCACTCTTTACCACCTACACTCCATTCTCAGAGTTTGTGAGTCTAGTAGAGGATAAAGATGACTTCAAAATCAATGTTTAACATTATAATAGCTATTTATGGCATTCCCCCTTGGAACACCATAATACTTTAATATACACAAAACATAAATATACAAATTCCCTCCTATCATTTCATATCCTTAATACTTCTCATCATTTCCTCCTCGTTCATATCACATATCCACAAAAACCTAATTCTCATATGTATTTTTTGCATTTCACATTTAAACCAAATTATATTCAAATAAACTTCACACATTGTCCATAATATATATATATAATTATTTCATCACATTTAAAAACTTTACATTTCATATCATACAGATTATATACACTTTTTATTTATTTCAGGATCAATCCAAGACCATAAATAAGTACATAACAGCTCGTCTAGTGAGAAAACGTTTCCTACCTCTTAGTCAAACCCATATTTGGCACTTGCCCGAAGAGACCAGGCTTGCCTAGCGAGAAGACCTCCTTATACCTGGCTCAGTTTTGGCACTCGCTCAACGAGAAGTTACCTTGTTAGTGAAATCTGCATAATATAGTTTTCGCTTAACTCTAATGAGTGGTTTTATCCTCTAACCAAATCAAAAGTACCATTTTACTCAAAATAACTCATTAGAAGCCAAAGATGTCACTCCACGGATCCAACCCAAAACCACAACGCAAAATAGAATAACAATTTAAACACGAGTTTACTTATTTATTTCTTTTTCTCTTAAATCAATCGATTTAACAAATGAAATATATTAATTCAACACTTCGTTCACATATCATAATTTAGTCCAATTATACAAATCAAGCAAATAGACACTTTCACCTATACCAATTGTTTCAACCATTGTAGATATACCAATTTAACCATCAAATCACATATTACCACACATTCACTTTAGAAAAGACAATTTAAATGGTACAAAACAATATTAGCTTTCCTTACCTTGATTAAACAACTTCATATCTCATAGTTACTTATTAGAATCTATTTCACACAGGTTGTTTACCTACACATAAAGAACTTTGATCAATGATCAAAACACATCTTTACAATCCTATCCGAACAAAGATTCACCTTGAGCCCTTTAGCATCACATGAAACCCCTATACCCCCACATGCAATAGTAGACCTTAACGTAAGGAGTCCTATGACGTACTCCGACCTTTAAATAGACGAATGATGGAGACAAAGATTCAAAGAGAAAGTAGAGACAGAGTTAAAAAAAAGTTTTAGAAAAATTGTGATTCTTATAAAAATAAAACTCAATTAAATAGAAAATTCTATTTATAGATTGAATTTTTAAAACTAAAACAATTGAGTATAATCTTTTAAGATCACTAGTATTCTTAACTATTTTCTAAGTCCTTACACTTAAACTAGAAAATAATGATTTAAATATTTTCCTTGATTATTCATCCAATATTAAACCTATTATACATAAATTTTTACACAACTTATGCTCAATGGTAATCGAAAGAAAGACAAGTGAAATGTTGATAATTTATATACTTAATTTTTGGAAAATATTAAAACCTTTATTTTCATGTGAGGTAAGTTATTTTTGTCTAAAATAGTGATGCTTTGAACTTTTATTCGTCTCACTCAACCTATAAATGGTTTTTCCACTTGGTTTAATGTTACATTAGAAAATGTGTCTTTTTTTTTTCGAATTTTTTTACATGATACCGTCTCAACCAATATTAAGATGTTGCTTTGCAATATACCTTTATTTGATTGTATGTGGTGCCATTTCTTTCATTTACATTGGTGAGGTTACTTGATTGTAGGGGTTGAGAAAGACTATTGATTTTTTGTTGTTGTAATCAATGTAGCTTTATCGTCTGTCTCATAATATTATTCCGTAGTCTTAACTTAATGAATAAAGATGGAGTGTAAGAAAAGAAGAAAGAAGAGAAAAGAAAGGAAATAAAGAATCAACTCTAAGGTAGAGAGAGAAATATAACTAAAATTTGATGATATATATATATATATATATATATATATATATATAATAACGTGAACGTGAACATCAATATAGTAGCAGAGATCACATTAAATTCTTTTGAAAAAACAAGGACCGTATTAATTAAGTAAAAAATACATTAAAAATTACATTGAAAATATGTTATAAATATTGAGAAAAAAGTACTATAAATATTGTGAGTCTTTTTATCTATAATGTGATAGAATATGTATTTATTAAACAAATATAATATTTGTTTTTGAAGAAGAGATTAAATATTGAATAGTCTGAGTTATTCATATATTTTGTATATACAAGTCTAATTTCTATAAAATTTATTAAATTTTTCGTCTTAAATTATTTCAAAAATTATATTTATTCTTAAACTAAATTATATAATATTTCATCGTCTACCACATGAAACTGATGTAAAAGATTTGTTAACAAATGGTACATAATATACTTCAACTTTATTTTTATGGTAAACCTATCATTTATTAAAATAAACATTTTACATACTTTTTATAAAGTATAAAAATAATCTATATATATACATATATATATATATATATATATATATATATATATATATATGTTTGATTTAAAAAGAATCAGACTTTTCAAATTAATTTAAAGAAGAAAAATATATTTTTGTAAGAAAATGAAATGACTAAGACTTTATTGACCGCTTGTTGTTAATACTGCCAATTGGTCAATTGAGATGGAGAATAGTAGGCGGGATAAAGTGCTCGTACTACCCTCGTCACAGTCACAGCCACAGCATGGGACCCACAGAGGCCATATATCAGTCCAGGTAGACGGAGCACATCCATCACAGCCCTCACAGGCAGGTGATCCAATAGAAGTCACTGTTTGTTGCTCTTTGTTGAGGGCATTGCAGTGTCTTGATCGCAGGTCAAACTGCCACTGCCACTCAGATTGCCACGTTGTTTCCTTCCTCTTTCCTCGACTTGGTCTCTCTCCACAGACATCCTTTAAGCACCAATTTCATTTCCACACTCATACTATTTTACTTGTTAATTTTATTTATTTATCTTCCCTCTCACTTTCTCTCCTCTTTCCTTCAAACTCAGAATCTTCAACCTGGTAAATATGGTTCTTCTTTCTATTTTCAGTCCCATGCTTCGCTTTCACTCAACATAGAATATCTTCCTTCCTTCATATTTTTCCTTTCGTGGGTTGGTATCCTAATTCAATGCTCCCCCTTAAGCCTTAATCATCATAAATTCTGCGTTATTATCAGTTCTGCTTTATTAGTGGTTTTTTTTCTTCTTTTTTTTTGTGTGTCTTTTTGAAGTCTTCTCTCTCTCTCTCTCTCTCTCTCTCTGATCTTTTTGATGGGTGGGGCACTTAAGAAGGACATCGTCAGCTGAACAAAAGTGGAACTTTTTGTTTTGGAGATAATAAGAAAAGATAATTATGAACTCCGACACGTGCTACACTTTACTTTTAATAAAGTTTCTTAGGAACCGTTGCGTTTTGATGTTCGCCGTGCTTCTTGTCAATGGTAGAGCTGCACGAAAGCACTCTGAACTCTCTGAATTCTCCTTCACACGATCAACTTAGTGGCGATTTCGCTGTTTTATCAAGTGCTCATTTGACGCCTCGTGGCTTTACTGTTTCAAAGATTATTTAATTATTGATGGTGGGTAGTGGCATGTTTGGAGTGTGTGATGATGATGGTTTGAAATCAATACAACTTGGCTCTGTTGGAAGGCTGCTTCTTATCGTCTTCGCTATAGAGGGTAATTCATTTCCCCCCTCTTTCTTTGCCGTTGTGTATTCCAAATTACTTTCAACCCTCACATTCTATTTTCATCATATGTTCAAATTGTTTCCAATATACTAAACTCATTTCATCTCATGCAACGGATCACTTGTTTGCTCTCTTTTTCGTGTTCCAAACTGGCTTCATTTATTTTTTCAGCAGTTTAATTTCAGTGTAAATTAGCTGAAAGATGAATCTTTTAGCTAATGATGATGCCATAAATTCACTTTATTGCCTGGAATATCCCAACTTGAATCCCTAAATCTTCTCTTTCTCTTCTTCTGCTTACTTTCATATGGGTGTTTAACTGAGTTTTGATATAATACTACCCGGGACAGTCTTTTGTGGTAACTTCTTAGCTGTTGGCAAACAGTTTTGAATATTTCAGGAAAGGTATTACCCTAACTGCTGAAAACCATAAATTAATAGGTGTTAGTTAGGTATTTTGTACACGTTGTAATTTCTCTTTAAAGCTCTGTGCATGATTTTGTATAAGAAGTGAATTAACTAGCTTAATGTTCTCTCCCTTTGTAGCTTAGGGTACTCTCCTGAATGGGAACTGATGGCAGTGAACTGGTAGAGACATTGCCAAGTCCTTGCTCCTTTAAGGTACTGGAAAGAATTTAATTTAATTGTTATATTGAGGATGCTTTTACATTCAATTCTTATTAAATTGATACTGTTTGAATGGATTCAATTTTGATGAAGAGAATATAAAGCCTTTTACTCAGTCAATCCCTAAGTTATACTTTTCAAAATAATTGCCGTTTTTCCTTTTTTCTTCTTGTATTTTGTTTGATCTAGAAGAAAAAGGCGCTGACTTTATAGTTTACCTTTTACTTTGAAGATATGTGGGTGTTTTCTAAAAGAAGAATGTTTGGTGGACACCCCAATGGAAGTCTATGTCCAGTCAGAGATAGAAATAGTGAAGAGGGAAGTGATAAATGTCATAGGTGATACTATATATGAAAATAGACTGATAGAGAAAAAAAAGAGGGGTATTAATTGAGTATTTGCACTATCGGGGTGTTAAAAATAATACTTCTTTTGAACTATTTTGCATACTGAAACCATGAATTTTATTTATTGTAATTCTTGTTTGAAGGTGCATCGTGGAATGTGCACTGAACTCAGGAAATTAGTTGCTAGAATCCTGCGGATAATTCCACGTATAGAAGAAGCACGCCCTTGCGGAATGCAGGCTCTGTGTTTGCTCAACAGTGCAATTCATAAAGCCGCACAACTCCTGATATACTGCTCTGAATCTAGTAAACTCTACCTGGTGTGTAGTTCTTATTTTTTCAGCTACATAAAGCTATATAGCGTTCTGTACTATACATAAACAACTTGGAAAGGGGGATACCATTTCTTCTTCGCGGGAGTTCAAATTTCTCAAACAAATTATCGTATGTCGTAGTTGTACTATCATATCAAATTGGGTAAATATATGGAGAAACAAGTTTATTATGATGCATAGAAAATTATTGAGCGACTGCAGTTACATATTATATAATCTATTGATTATGTTAGTGGCAAGCTAATTCAGTTGGTTCTAATATCACTTTCAGGCAATAACAGGGGATTCCATACTCTCAAAATTTCAAAAGGCAAGACAATCGATAGTAAAAAACTTAGTCCAGATTCTGAATATGGTTCCCGTGATGTTGGCTGCAGAGGTTGGTCCGTTTTTGTTTGTCCTGAATCGCTAAATGCTTACATGTGAATCAGACACTTCTCATAATTAGTAAAATCCATTCGGTAGAATTTTTTCTAGTTGAATATTGCAGATGGACGCATTATTGTTGATCTGAAACATCTGATATTTTGTTTTGTTTTATTCACTACATTGGCATAGTCTGTTTGTTACATCGTATAATTATTTAAAACTTCATTTTAATCCTTTGATTTGGCGTTGCAATGTCTCTTGCAGATTTCTCGACTAATTGGTGATCTTGAGTGTGTTACATTTGTCCTCGACTCAGCTGAAGTGGCAGCAGGAAAGGTTTTGAAACAATTGCTCCAGCAAGATTCTTCAACATCAGATAAAGATTCAGTGGAAGAATCTGAAACAAAACATTTTCAGTTTGTAGCAGCAAGACTTAATATTACATCCTCATCGGCCATCTTAATAGAGAAACGATCTATTCAGAAGTTGCTAAAAAAGGTCAAACCAGATGGTCAGCCAAAAGAGATTGTCTTGAAAAATCTTTTGTATCTCCTGCTAAAGAACAAAAAATACATCACCGGAGAACAAATTGAGGTCTATTTGCAAAGTGAAGGACCAATCACAACTGAGAACTCAGTTCACGAGTCACAAAGAATCCTTCATGTCGAGTCAGAACCATACTTGAACTATGATCAGCATAAAACTCATGCCAATGAGTTGGACAGACTTACACCTCCTGAGGAATATACATGCCCAATATCTTTAAGGTTGATGTATGACCCTGTTGTCATAGCTTCAGGAGAAACATATGAAAGGATGTGGATACAGAGGTGGTTTGATGAGGGTAATACTATATGCCCAAAAACCAAAAAGAAACTGGATCATATGGCGTTGACTCCAAATGTTGTCTTCAAGGACCTAATATTAAAGTGGTGTGAAACTAATGGAGTCTCCATTCCTGACCCGAGTAGACAAGTGCCGCATTTGCACCCATGGGAAGCTTCCTCCAATTCCATTAAGAGTTTTGGAAGTTCTTTGTATGATTTAAACTTCCAAATGGATCTTAGTAACGTGTCACTTGGATCTTTAGACACCAGTTATAAATCAGATTCCTCTCATTCTAATGTCAATCATGGCTTAGATTTGATATTGAACACGAGCAGTGCCAATTCTCGCAGGCACCAATCTCGTGCACGGATTCATGACGTTGATCTGATGCCTTTGTCTAAACTCCATGAACGTCAATGGGAATCTCAATGCCAATTTATTGAAGATATGAGAATAGATTTCAAATGCAATAACCATGGCTTTTGCTCTGCGCCATCTGAGAATTTCATTGACCCACTCACGAGATTTCTTAGCACTGCCTGTGAGAGGCATGATGTAAAAGCTCTGAGATCTGGAACTAAATTGCTGTTGGAATTTCTGAAGTGCTGTCGGTACAATTTCTTTTTCCCTTGCAATTTGGTTCATAGTTCATTGTTGGTTATTTCGTTTAGCTTACATTTGTCTGCTTTAATTTGTTACTTTGTGAGTTTTATAGAATTATTAACAATTATCCGTTGAAAAGTAAGATTTACGTGGTGTAGAGTAACAAAGAAAGAGACTGGAGCTTTCCTTGGATGTTAAAACTCATTCGAAATCCTTGGCCAATACCTCGAGATTGTTGTTTCTTTCAATCTTGAATATTTATACTCGCATATTTGATGGATTTACTTCCTAAAAGCAGGAAAAAAGTGCTTTCATTTTAAAAATGCCGTCCTGCTTTATCTTTGTTCCTGTTTTGTTATTGGAATGACTTCTTTGTGGTTTTCATGTAGCAATGGTATGACCAATTTAACTGAAGATACATGCATTGTGTTGGCAAGTCTTCTTGACACAGAAGTGATCGGTGAAGCTCTTACCATAATGGAAGAGCTGAAAGGAAATTGGTATGAGAAAGCTAACATTGCAGCTTCCACTCTACTCACTTCTGTTTCAAAGATCCTTGATTTTGGTAGCAAACAGTTCCAAGGAAAAGCTATTAAAATAGTGCTTAACTTTTCATCCAATAGTCAAATGTGTGCCTACATGATATCTCTCGGGTGCATCCCAAAATTACTGCAATTTTTTGGAGACAAAACTCTTTCAAGAGACTGTATACATATTTTGAAAAACCTTTGTGAGACTGAAGAGGGTAAGGTTACTGTGGTTGCAACAAAAGGATGCATATATTCTGTTGTTGAAATACTTGGGACTGGCAGTGACGAGGAAAAAGAACCGGCACTGCTTATTCTACTCTCTTTATGCTCTCAGCGAGTGGAATACTGTCAGATGGTTATGGATGAGGGAATTATTCCTTTTCTTGTCGACATATCCAATTCAGGAAGTGACATGGCAAAGGCTTATGCGCTTGAACTACTCCGTCTTTTAAAGGAAGATAGAGAGTTTGAGAATGAAGACTGTTATGAGCCAAAATTCAATGCCTCTCAAGAATCTACAATTCGCTATGAAGAAAAGAAATCATCAAAGAAACCTTCCATTTTGAAGAGATTGTCAATCTTCTCAAAATCCAGTTCAGTTGCACCAAATAACAAGAGATGAAAGTTTCCATGCATTTTGACCTTTTCCTGCATACCCTCCAGAACCTTTTTGTGGATGAGGACTACAGATTATGTGTCTGATAGGAGACATTTTGAATTTCTAGATGGCAGATAGGACTTTTAGATAGGCTCCTTGAATATTTGTGGTGAGTATAGTCCAAGCCTTTTTGCACTCAATGCCAAATCTCGTCTTGAAGCATTTGTGGCCTGTTGCATAATTTTGTTCAGTAACTGCCAACTGTATAAAGTAGTGTTTTTTCTTCTGGTGTCTAGTTATTTTGGCATGTCAATTCAGGGATAGAGTAGATAAGTGAGTCGTTCTGCTTTTTCTCCTCTCCTCTGAAGATGTTTAAAGGGATCTTTTTGGCTTGTTTCTTGGTGGTCTTGCATAGTTATAGGTCAAACATTAAGCTGCTTTTCCATTTTATATTGTATATCTTAAACAACATATAACAACATATATTTTAAGAACGAAATATAAAATAAGCAAAATATATAATTTTATTATTTTACAACTTTATAATATTATAATTTTATAATTTTATAGTTTTATAGTTTCATAATCATATAATTTTATAATATTATTTTTTTTAATTTTATAATTTCATTGTTTTTAGTCCTCATAGTTTTAAAACTATTACCGTTAGTCCTTAAAATTGAATGACGTTAACTTTTGTTTGATGTGGCAAACGACGAGACCACGTTTTATGCCAGCTTGCCTCTTCACTCTTTGCTACTTTGTTTGTGTTTGAGAACTTCATTCATCTTCTCTGGCAGAGCAACCACGGTTTCACTTCTCGTGCACCATCACTCCAATAGCGCAACAACCCAAGTCGCAAATCAAGCAAGCATCTCCATTCTTCACCTGCAAAGAATCCAAACAGCAGAGCCCTTTTTTCTTTCTCGCGAGTCATCCATGACATTCCCAGAATCACCTAAAACTCACACAAATCCAGAAAACGCGAGCAACCCTAATCGCAAATCGCATCGTGTCTGAAGACGCACATCGAGTTCGCTCCGACCAATCGAGAACCTCGGCCAAGCGAAATCCCAAATCGCGACTGCGACGAACCCTAAATCACCTAAGCCTCTCTGCCGTCGCGCCTTCATCTCACAAGCTCCCCTACAGCGATGCCATCCTCCATCAACGCCACCTTCAACGCGCAAAATCCTTGCAAGCCGCGACATCCTCCCTCGCATCATCACTGTCCATCATCTAGATCCGCCATCACCTGCAAATCCAAAAGCACAGCAGAAACTTCATTTGCCACCTGCAAGAGCGCAACCCTTCCCTTCTCGCGTTCTTGGCTCATGACGGCGTAAGCAAAATCGTGGCGCAGGTGCGGGGGCAAGTCTGAGGCAACGCAACAGGATATATGATCACGAAAATAATGTTAAAGAATTGCAGAGAAAGATAAAGTTCTTAGTTGGAGTTGTGTTTGCTCTTATTGTGGCTGTGTTTAGCTTGATGTTAGGTGTGTAATGTATGTTTTGTTCATGTAATGGCTTAGGTGTTTAGCTTCATGTTTTGTTCATGTAATATCAGCTGGTGTTGTAATATGGATAAACAATCTGAGTTCGTGCAATAAAGGTCGTTTTAGTTTCCTTTTGTGTTAAAAATGTTAAATTTGATCCTTTTTTGTTTTAAAAATGTGTAAGATGGTCTCTAACTTATATTACATCACATAAATAATAAAAAATTTAATGAGAAGAACCCAATTCAAAAGTTTTAAACTATTGAAAATTTAATACATCATAAAAATTTAATTGAAAGTTTTTAAATTTAAACTTTAAACTTGATTAAAATTTTATTTATAATTAAAGTTTGAAGAGCAAAGAAATTTAAATCCAATCTAGGTTTAAAAGCTATAAGTATATTCAACTTATGCAAAATATATTAAAAACCTATGATAAATAAAGTTAAATAACAGTATAAATTTTGAGTAAGACTAAAATTCATTTCATATTACTCTACATATTATTAAACAATCTTTTTTATTTTAAAAATAAGTTAAATATATTTTTAATTAGTTAATTTAATAAAAATTAGAATTAGTTTATTTTTAAAAATTTGTTTCAATATAATTTTTTAATTTTGAAACGTATGGATTTAAATTTTTTTTAATTAAATTTTTTATATTTATTTAATATTTGAAATACATTTACAATAATATTTAAATTATTTATACTGTTTAATACTTTATTTTATATTAATTGAAAAATATATTAAATTTTTTAAATAAACTTAAAAAAATTTAATTAAAAAATCAAATTTATCTTTGTTCTAAAAATGAAAAACTAATATAGTATAAAAGATAAAAGAAAAACCAATTTTAATTTTTTTTAAAATTTTAAAGTAATTAAAAAGATATTTAACTTTTTAAAAGCTATTTTAATTATCTTGCTATCCAAATATTTATTTAGATCTAATTTTCAAAACTATTGAACTTCTTTACCATACAGGATAGATACGATCCAAAATTAAACTTTGAAAACCACCCCCTTAATTTCAGTTTTTTAAAATTTAAACTTAAACTAAAAGGTCATCTTTTTCGTTGTGTTCTTGTTCGATTCATCACTTGCGTTCTCTTCTGGTTGAAGAAGCTTGAAAAATAAAAGAAGAGAGAGGTAGGGTTTTCTGAGGTTTCAGAAATGGCAGCAGAATCATCAGAGGGCGAAGAAGAAACGAAGTTGAGCGGAGGAAACCAATTGTTGGCGGTAGACG
This sequence comes from Vigna reflexopilosa, assembly GCA_027742785.1. Classification (NCBI taxonomy): domain Eukaryota; kingdom Viridiplantae; phylum Streptophyta; class Magnoliopsida; order Fabales; family Fabaceae; genus Vigna; species Vigna reflexopilosa. The sequence goes on along the minus strand of CM050911.1, from coordinate 52,907,292 downwards.
ATGACTTAACGGAGATGGGGAAAAAGGCCGCTTGGAGTGTCAGTTCATGCAAACCCGGTAACGGTGTTTCCTCTCTCCGTGACGATAATCTCGAAACCTATTGGCAGTAACTCCTTCACTTGCTCACACTCTCTTTCTCTTATCTTCGCTCGGATTCTCAATCACGCTTTCCGTGTTTTCAGATCCGACGGAGCGCAACCCCATTTGGTTAACATTCAGTTTCAGAAGAAAGTGAGACTTCAAGTACGTACACGGCACACCCTCTTGCAAACAAAATATAATTATACTTTCTAAGTGCTAAATTTTTAATCTTTTTTATTATTGCAGCTAATTGTGCTGTACGTGGATTTCAAGTTGGACGAGAGTTACACGCCGAGCAAAGTTTCCATCCGTGCCGGTGATGGGTTTCACAACTTGAAGGTAATTTTATTGGTTTGGGTTTGATTGAGAGGGTTGATTTGGTTGTTATGATTGATGATGAATGATGGGTTTGGGAACATTTGTAGGAGATTAAGACCGTGGAACTTGTGAAGCCAACTGGGTGGGTCTATCTATCGTTGTCTGGAGTTGATCCTAGGTAAGTGTTCTTCTGTCATTTTGTGGAGTGTTTTTTTTTTTTTTCAAATGGGGGACATGATAGTTTATAGTAGGGAATTTAAGGGAACCTCGTGAAAGTGAAGAAACTAATAAACCATATCTGTTATTTTGTGTCTGTCTAAATAAATTTCTCTATAAAGAACTTATAGAAAAAAAAAATGAAATAGATTTTTACAAGAGGTAAAACTAGCTTAAGTATATTTAACATTATATTTAACTTGATATATTTGGGGTTTTGACAAATCTTGTGTCGAGGGATTAACAGTCTCCTCTGTTAGTCAGACTTGGGATGGCAATGATTCCACTTATAGAGTTAAGATGTCATGTGATCCATGTAATTGACTTCATCTCGTAGGATACAGCTACTGTTGTATTGTTGGAGTGATAAGATCAACATGGACCGTGCATTTTGATTAAATTGTGTTTGAGGCAATACGCTGTGCCTACTGCCTAGTGGTCTTCTGAAGAAGTGACTGAATTCTTGGCTTTTGTTGCTGAAATCTTACTGATTTTTCTTTGAATTCTTACTCCTTATATATCTGGATTTATGTTCAAGGTTTGAGGATGTTTTATTCCAATTGTGAACTGAGAAATTAGATAGGATAGGAACGTTGTCATGCTACTTGAAGATGTGTTTGTTGGTTCGTATGAAGGCAATAATCAGTTCTTGTTTCATTTCATCTGTTGAACCACTGGATTGTCTTTAATTGTTACTCTGAAATTGATAATGTGAATGAAGCCTCAGTGGTTGTAATGTAACCAAAGCAATGCAATGTAACTTAAGGATTGCTTCTCCTTGATATCAACATAACTTTTTAATAGAATCTTGTAATTGCCTTTCCCCAATCACAGGGATACCTTTGTGAACACTTTCATGTTGCAAATTGCTGTGTTGTCAAACCATCTCAATGGAAGAGATACTCATGTTCGGCAAATCAAAGTTTATGGGCCTCGACCGTGAGTCTACTTTTACTTTTGAAACAATTACTTGGATACAGTTATAAATTATTAATCAACGTTTTTCTATGTAACCATGTTGCAGGAATCCTATTCCACACCAACCATTTCAATTTACTTCAAGGGAGTTCATCACGTACTCTTCTATAAGATGAGTTTACGGAAAGAGTTAATGAAGAAACCTTACTTTAAATCAAAGGGTGCTTCCCATTAAGTGATTTTATTATTTGGAATGTCTGAAACCAAATCACTACTGAAGGAAATGTCAAGTAGATTTCACTTCAATATTCTTAAAAATTGTCATCTGCATATGAGGCCATCAGTAATTTAGTGCCCTGTGTCTGGCAGATATTTATATTTCGTTTTACTTGTGCTAGTGCTCTATAGTAGAAGCTGCAGATTCAGCTATTACTAGATATTTTCCTTGTGGTTTGTATCAGTTAGTTGTATTAGTTTTTCTGTCTCATAGTCAGTTAGTTTGTATCAGTTTTCAGTTTTACAGAGTCTTATATAAACTCTATTCTGTGTACACTTTATTCAGTTTTTAATACAATGAGAAATTATACGCCATCTAAAAACTAAGATAGTATTAGATGTTCCGCTTCCTCTTTCTCATTCTTTATTCTTTCTCTAGATGATAGGGCTTCCGAAACCCATACCGATTTTCACATAAATCCTTCCAATGCTTTCTTCCTCCATTCAAATGAAAATCCAACCTTTGTTCTTGTTTCTCCTCTGTTAGATGGCAAGAATCGACTCGAGCTATGAAGCTTTCCCCAAAAGTCCAAAAACAAGTTGAGATTCAACAAGGACACTTTTCAAGAACCTTTGTCGAACAATCCTCTTCGTGAGCCTTGGGACCGCTGCAATACGGTGGTTCTCTCATGGTTTCAACGATTGGTGCATGAATCAATTCTCAAATCCATTATCTGGATCGACATCGCCTTTGACATATGGCAATACCTTTCTCACCGTTTTCATCAAGGAGACATTTTTCGCGTTGTTGACTTACAAGAATCATATAAATTGAACCAAGGTAAAAATGCTTTCAGTGGCTTCTAGATACATGTGTCACTGACCACGTTACTTTCAATTTCCAAAGTTTTGTTTCTCGCAAATGATATTCAAGTATCTACTTCCTTTTCTGGTACTGTGTCGTATATGATTCTTTAATCCTTGTTCTTTTATGTATTAGAATGTCATGTCAACCTTATTTCCATACATAAGTTGATTTGCACACCACACTGTAAATTGTCTTTTGACTTTGATTCTTGTGTCATTATGTAGAATACTTCCAGGAAGTTGATTGGTTCAACTAGCTTGCACCATCACCGTTAAGTTCCCACTGTTTCTGCTCATACAAGTTTCCAAAGATGTGTCTCTTGGCATCTTAGATTAGGTCATGTTTCTAATTCCATATTATGTGTTATTTCCCAAAAATTTCCTTTTATTCCTCATTGTATGCATAATACTCCTTGGGACATTTTTCACTTTGCTAAGAAAGTTGCCACATCACATTAGTGAAACACGTTTTTCTAAAGTTTTTGACATTCTTCATGGGGATATTTGGGGCCATATTCAATACCTTTTATATTCAGACATAAATATCTAAACAAAATTCTAGCCTAGAGAAATTGTTCTTTTAGATTATAAAAAGGTACTAAAGAACATGTCTTGTATGATCTTCAATCTCATGAAATCTTTCTTTCAAGAAATTTCATTATTTATGAAAATAAGTTTTGTTTCATTGTATATATTCCCCCACAAAACTAGTACTTCTCCAAATAAGCTTCCTTTAATTTTCAATATGTCCACCCCAAGAGCATCACAACATATTCATGTTATCACCATTCTTGCAAAAACTACTTTAACGGTAGCCAATAACCACATTTCAAATCCATTCACATCCTCAAACCAGTCTTTACAAAGTCAACCTCTTAGACAATCAACTAGACTTCAACTCTAACCTTACTATTTAGTAGATTTTCACTATCATTTTGTGGTTGCTTTTAAATATGTTAAAAATCTTGTTGTAAGTACTTGTGCATATCTTTTTTTTTTGTTCTTGATTATAATTGTCGTAATACTTCTTGTAAAAAAGTTGTTTTTCTATAACTACTATTTCTGAACCCACATCTTTTTCTCAAGCCTCTAAGATGAATTGTTGACAAAAGGTTACGAATGTTGACTTACATGGTTTGCAACAAAATCAAATGTGGTCTCTTATTGATGTTTCCCAAAGTAAGAGTCCTATTGGCTACAAGTGGGTCTACAAGGTTAAATATTCTATTAATGGTACTGTTGAGATATAAAGCTCAGTTAGTAACCAAGTGATACACACAATTAGAGGGTGTAGATTACTTTGACACCTTATCTTCAATTGCTAAAATCACTACAGTCATAATTGTTCTTGCCATGACAAGTATTAAGATTTGGATTTTGGATCAATTAGGTATAAATAACACTTTTGTTTTCATAAGGAGGTTTGTATGTTACCTCATCTCAGTTTACTTCCCCCTAATTCTTCTAAAGTATGCCTATTGTACAACTCCCTTTATTATGTCGATTTGCTTCCCCTTAGTTCTTCATTGCAAGATCCAAATCTAGAATTCACATGAATCAACACAATTATATTCTAGAGTATAGAAAAACATGTATAATGCTACAATAAAATACGTATGATGCTACAATAAAATGCTATAGTAAATACGTATGATGCTACAATAAAATGCTACAGTAAATATTGATGCTGTAGTAATATAATCTCGTGAAAATTGTGTTGCTACAAATGTAGTACAACTAGAGTACTATTATAGTAAAAACATAGTATAGATACAATACTGATATAGTAAAATGTAATACAACTACAATACTACTACAGTAACCCTAATTTCAACTATAAATTTTCGTTGAGGAAATGAAGTTTTTCATCATTGAAGTGAAAGTTGTGAGTAAAGCAAAAGTTTAGTAACATATAAGAATATTTTAGGGCTAGGATATGAGTTGTAGAAAAGGTTAGAAGAGCTTTTGGAAAGGTGTTTTGATCAAGATAGCAACGAGAATCAGATAAGGGGGAGCTAACCTTATTCTTTGGTTTTCTGTGCGAGTATTGTTGATGAAAATTTTCGGTGGTCTTGTATTGAACTTGTGAAAGTTCTACGGTTAATGTTGTAAGTGGATGCTAACCTTCTCTTGATTGTTCTATATTCAATTTTGAATGTCTGATGGGTGAAAATGACCAAGTAACGATGACATTATGAATGAATTAATGTTCTAAAATGATCATGGTGTGAAATTGATGAGTACCATGAATACGTGTTAGAGTGTTTATTAGGAATCATGGACAAACATGAAGTAAAGTTTGTAATTAGAGTCTTATCTTTCTGTTTTTAAGTTGCGAAGTTGGTTATGGTTTTAGAATTCGAATTACCGTGACTGCTTTCCCCATTGTTGTGATTCGTTTAATGAATCTGAATATATGAGATATGAACATGTTGGGTTTTAGTAAGGGTAGTTATCCAGTCCACTTGTGGGGGCTTTTGGTCTCCTTGACTATGCTTTCTTTATTTTTTATTTTTCAAGTTATTTCGATAAAATCTCAATTCTCACTTATTTTACCGTTAGATTAAGCTCAAAATTTGATGTACGATTTCAAAGACACATCACTTCATCTTGACTATTCAAATTAATAATTTAAGGTCTGTACTTAGAGGAATTGATCTCTCATTTTTTAGTAAACTAATCACTACTTTATTTATATTTCTAAGTTATCTCAGTAAAACATTAATTTCCACTTAGTTAACCTGAAATTTGGATATATGGCTTATAATACATAGTAAATCATTTTGACCTCTTAGATTATTAATTGAAAGTTTATGCTTAGAGAAATTAATTTCAAATTTTTGAGTAAACTGACCACCACTTTAGTTTTGTTCCTGAGTCCTCTTAGTAAAACCTTAATTCTCACGTAGTTAACTGTTAGAGTAACCCGAAACTTTGATATATGGTTACTAAGACATTGTAATTCATTTTGACCGCTCGAAATTTTAATAGGATGTTTGTGCCTAGAGCGTTTATTTTCACATTTTTTGTTGAGATTGTTGATAGGGGGAGCATTGGTTTAGTCCAACCTTACAACCTTAGAGCTTCTGGTTTTTTAGGATGACAACATATAATTAATAACACATGTGTGTTTATGTGTTACATGTTCATAGCTTTCATGTTTATGATTAAATGAGAACATGTTAGTGTTGTTTCTGTCATTGCATGCAATTCACTGTTATACATGAGATCTTATTTGTGATTGCATAACAAATGTTTTGAAAAAGGAAAATCACATGCACTTTTTTTGAACTTAAATTGTGTAGCAAAACAAGCAGTTTTAAGTCGACTTCATTATGAAGTAAGTCGATTAAACTCGTGGTTTTGCACAAACTTTTTCAAAGTGTGCTGTGAGGTATTTTTGGAAAGAAAGTTTTTCAAAACTATACATTTAACTGTTACAAAGTCGACTATGTGCGCAAGCCATTCGACTTAGTCTGTTATGTTTTGAAATTCTGTTAATGCTTGACATATTCTGTCTAACGACTATATTTTTAATATGTTTGACCAAGCACTAATTGTGAATCAACTGCATTAATTGTGTAATCAATTAAGTTGCTTTGACTGCTACTATCTGTTATAATTGTCTGAGTATATTCGACTCTATTAGTAGCAAAGTCGACTTAGGAGCGTCAGTTTTATGAAAAACTATATATAGACGCGAATTTGAATTCTGTAGAGACTTTTGTGATTCTAACGATTTGATTGATTTCTTTTAGATTATTGATCTCTTGCAGAATGTGTGAAAGCTCCAAGAATCCATAAAGAAGATCGTGGTGTTCATCTTTGGCGATTGCTTGACGAGCAAGAATTTGTGTGCTCTTATTGTCTGATCAACCTGCACTTGAGGTGTCTGTTTCGTGATTAGTTTTCTCTCAATCTTGTAAAGATTGATGTTGCCCTGTTGTGACCATAGGAAGAGGACGTGCAGCGTTTTGGACTTTGAGGATTGTTCAAAGTATTGAAGACTACAGGAGAGGGGAAATCTTACTGGTGTTTTTCTTTGTTATATGCCTATATTTTGATTAGAGGGTTAGAGAAGTGTTTTATATTTTTGACGTGGAGGTCGCCATAAAAGCCTTGTTGTAAAAACCTTGATCATTGTAGTGCATTTGCTTCCTGGGATTGGAAGGACACTGGATGTAGGCAGGTTGGCCGAACCAGTATAAAAACATGCGTTTGATTAGTCTATCCCTGCACTTTTACTTTCAAAGTCGACTTTACTTTTTACATAGTCAACTATATTCCGCTGCATTTGAAAAATCTTATTCTTTGCGTTTCAAGAAAGTTTTAAAATATCATCCTTTTGCGAAAAAGATTTTTAAAAGACTCTAATTTTAAGTTTCACCAATTCACCTCCCCTCTTGGTGTGAGAAACTAAGCCATACCATTTTCAACATTTTCGAATGAAATCAACACCACCTTAATTCTGTTTTTGAGTCAGGTCGGTAAAATTAAGATTCCCGCTTCATTAATCGTTGGATCAAATTAAAAAAAGAAGTGCATGATATTTATCTTGTAAGTTAAAATTATATGTAAGTTAAAATTATATGTAAGTTAAAATTATAAGAAGTGTATGATATTTATCTTGTCAATAGGTGTATATGTGGATATGACTGATCTACTTATTATAAAATTGTGTGTAGTGACATGTTTGGGTGATGAGAATGGGTTACTGCTAAGTTATGATTAATGAATGAATACTTTTAAGTTGGATGGATGAATGATGAATGAATATGTGGAATTGTTAATGATGAAATGATGTATAAGTTTTTATTACCGTAACTATAAATTTGGGAATTGTGCATTTGGTTTTCGACCATAAGGTTTTAGGCTTAGCAGAGTGACTCAGCAGGCTTATCAAAGCTGACAAAAAACAGTTTGACCATAAGGCTTTGAACATAAGCAGAGTATTTGTAAGTTTTATGGAAGCAGGGGAAATGGATCCTGGCCATAAGGCTTTAGGCGTAAGCATAGTATACTTATAAGGCTTGTGGAAGTAGGTAGAGAGTGGTATGGCTATAAGGCTTTTAACATAAGCATAATATACTTGTAAGTCTTGTGGATGCAGGTAGGATGACTCTGAGAGGGGTTAGAGTGATGGTATGTTATGGGAATAAAAGACATAATAAAGTGAATTGATGGCATTAGAACAAATGTATGTATGAATTTTAATGATGTATGTTTGACAACCCGATATAAAGCTTTGTGGAGAGCGTAGACAACTCAGAGGTCAACTAGCCACATGCTGAAATCAGCCAAGCACATGAAGATGTCATCCATGCACGTGGAGAGGTCGGGCATGCATGTGGAGAAGTCAGGTAAGCACTTGGAGAGCTGACAAGAGAAAGGAGAGCTCGTTTTCGTACGTGGAGAGCCTGGTAATGTCCATGGAGAGTTGGATTGAGAACTCAGTGTAGGATTTGGTTAAAAGCTCAACATAGAGCTCTATGGAAAGTTTGGTGAAGATCTCGACGTAGAGCTTAGTAGGAAGTATGGTGAACTCGATAAAACAGCTAAGTAGTGTAGAGAGCTTAGCAATGAGTTTGCTAAAGAGTTGAAACGACCAATGGGCACTAGAGAGGTTGTAGGAAGCTTGGTCAACCAGTTGGAGAACCCATATGGTTTGGTGTGGAGACCAAGTAGCTCTGCTGAACTTGAGAACATACTAGTTAGCTTAGTGATGCCTTTGTAAAGCTTGGAGCAGTATACTATTGTGTCACTTTAGTCACACAAATTCTTTATTTTTCAACACTTTCTCCTGTGTGCACTTTATTCAGTTTTTAATACAATGAGCAATCTGAAAACTAAGATCAACTTCAAGAGTTCTATATTTATTGGCAAATTGATGTGCACTATGTGAAAAATTTTCCCACGCTTATCATCGGGAAACTATGATGAAAATTGGGTCTAACACCAAGATAATATTATTCTTTCATGGATTGTAATAACTTTAACTCAATCAATATCTCATACCAATCTGCTTGTTTCTTCTATCTTGACCTTTTCTATATGAATTATTTTTCCTTGACGCATGACATACACCTTTTGTTGACTTGTAGTTGTGGGGTTTATAACTTCAGATGACTTTCTTTGCAGGTTACTTCAAGTATTGCTAGTTAACTGAGACGTGTGTTTTAAATCATAAAATAGGACAATCTTTTTCTTCTCTTTAGCTTTATTTATACCAAATGGACCACTTTGATGAGGTATAAGGGGTCAAACTAAAATAGCTAAGACTTGTCAAACAATGATCTTTATGGCCAAATGCCAAAGATTCCAATGCAATATTCTATAATTTATATTGGACTTGAAAGACTTAAGAAAACTTTTTAGTGAACATTTAGTAAAATGAAGGATTTATGTTGAATTAGGTAAACACGCTTAAAAGGAGGAAAGAAAAAAAGGTTTTTGGTAGCCTAATAAAGACGTGCTAAGCTCGACGTTTAAACTAAAATAGGAGAAAATAAGAAATAATAACAAAAAGAAAATATTGAAGATTGGTCATTTTGAACAGCCTAGACAATATGTCCTCAAACGTAAGGAAAAAGTAGAAAAAAATAAAATATGGAGAAAAGATTAGAGACGTGCAAAACTAAAAGTGTGGGAGAATTCTAAGTCGTTCAAAAATAATGTGAAGAATAATTGATTGACTCGGTTTGAGTCATCAAGTTAACAACATATAAATACTTTTAAAATCTTAATTATAAATATTTAATATCATTATTATTCACTTTTTAATTATTATCATTTTATAATAATATGAAAACATTTCAAAATTTTACTTCACCTTTGAATAAAAAAAATCATGTATAGTAAAATACTCATATTTAAAATCATATCTAATGATTTCAAAGTAATTAAGGATGTACTATGATATTAATGTTCTAACCAAACGTTTATTATTAAGTTAAAATTATACTTAGATAATTGGAGTATGATTTTTTCTAATTAAGAACATAATATTACTTGCTACATGAACTAATTTATTTAATCCCACAACTAATGTTACTTGCTACATCAACTAATAATTCTTAGTGAAATTTTAATTGTTTTGCATGCAACTCTATTTCATGTTCTTAAATACTATATCCTAGAACATTTATCAAATGATAAATAAAGAAAATGTTCTTTAATTTCTCAATAACTATTTCTATTTTTCTACATCCACTCTTTTGAATGTTTGTATCTTAGACAACTTGTATTTAGAATTAAACAATTTTTTTTATCGTATTTAGGAGTGACAATTACATTCTTTATCTCAGGGAAAAATAAAGGCTTTATAAGTGATTTTATGTATTTGTGGTAAATGAGAAGTAACAATAATTTATTTTATTAATAAGACATAGTAAAAAAAGACTAGATGTAGGCTAGTATTTGGATGGAAAAAAAACCTTTTTCGACCATCAGAATTAAACCTATATATTTTTAATATTTTTTTTTCTTTTAAGATAATAAATCATAGAAAAGTTAATATAATCATCATGGCATGTGAATCAGCATCCTTTCGGGGTTTGCTTATATTTAGGTGTGTTCAACTTTTTTAAGATGGATTTAAGGAATAATGATAGAATGAATTTCAGATTAAAATGATTTGTTTTTTTAAGATATTTATAACAGTAAAATTTGTGAATGATTTAACTCATGTGATAAATTAAAAAAATATTTTAATAGATAAAAAATAAAAATGATTAAATTATCTTGTTAATAGTAATATAAAAATTAATTAAATACTAAAATTAAAAAAAAATATATATAATAAATAAATAATAAAATATATTTTAGTAACATACTGATAATAATTTTTTTATTACATAATTTAGTCACACGAGGTATTAATTTTTTTTTCTAGTAATTTTAAATATCGTTTTTTTATTAACACTATTCTAGTTATGGAAGACTATGAATGATTATTGATTGGTTCATTTATATTAAATTTTTATAATCACAAAATTAATAAAGTCAACTTAAAATATGTATAAGATATTACATATATAAGTTATAATATGATTTATGATAAATTAAAATGAACCCCACTTATTTATGTAAGTTCTAACTTTACTGGATCGTCATTTTTTGTATGTCTAAAATGAGATGAGTGTGAAAAGAGAAAATTGAAGCATTGTTTGAATAAGTTGTCATTTTAAATGTTCATCGTTGTTAATATAAGAAATTTTCTCTCCAATATATTGTAATGAACATCAATTAAGTTGTTTCTCTTAGTAAGGAAGGCATTTAAATGTTTTATAGATGTAAGTTGCCGATCAACAATGGTAGACATTCGTCTTCTTTGAAGAGTGGGAAGTTAAAATGACAATACAATAGCCTTAAGAAGTAATATTTAATAAAATATAGTTGAAGTTGCTAAAATATAATGAAGTAAAGATACAATTATGCGAGTAAAGCCTTATTAATCCTCTAATTTGTGGAGAATTAAATTGACACTGAAATTCACTTCTGTCATCTATTGGTTTATATCTAGAGTGAAGTTAGATAAATTATCTTCAATTCACTAAACACATCCTTGCATATCTTTCATTCCTTGAATTCTGTTTTGCAAGTCTTGCACTCTCTCCCACATTTGACTTAACAATTCAGAATTTGACCACTGGAGTGGTGCATCCCTACAACAGGCTCGTCAGGCCTAAGACTTTGTTCTTCTAGTTATCCTTCATCATTATTAATTGGACGATCATGTTCCTATACACCATTGACATTAACAATATTGAACTTCTTTAAAGAATTTGTAGAAAAATATTGTCTCAACCTAATACTGTAGTAAAAATACTGACTAAAACTCAAACCGCAAATTCCTGAGGAGTGTAGATCATTGTCCTTAAGGACTTATCCGCGGTGTATTGCGCAAGTTCCCCAGGATACAATAGGAACTTCTCAAAAATATTCGAGGATCACAAAACTAGCAAGAAACTCTGATAGATTTTATACCTAGAATAACTTTAAGAAAAGGAAGTGAGAGTAAAACTCAGAAGAGAGAACAAGAATGAGAAAAGACTTAACTTGGTGTTTTGTAGTGGAGGAAGAGGATCAAGCCCATGACCTAAAATATCTATTAGAAAATTATTATTTTTTAATAACGTTCAAAAGTAGATATTTTGCAATATTATATTCAAAATTTATAACAATCCCCCACATATTGCAAAATATATATACAAACGAAAGAGAAAAGAAATTATTCTGGGTTTCACAAGATGTAATGCATCAGAACTGGTATAGCAAGTTGTATGAACCAGTCTGAGATCAAGAAACTAAACACACAGTGTAGTTGGTATAGCAAGCTATATGAACCAAAGACACTTGAGTGTGTTAGAGGTTTATCAATCACAATACACCCCCATAATCCTTGTTGTTATCGCTGTGATGCACTTACTAGGCCATGCGCATGCCCGATATTCACGAGTGCTCTAGAAATCATGCCAAGATCTCATGCAAGTGGCTCCACTTGACACTCATATAGGTGATTTCATCAAGTGTATGTTGCATTTCATACACCACCCATAAGGTATATGAAAATCATTAAAAACTTTGTTTAAACTAAAATTCTTTCACCACATAGAATTTTAATAACAAAGTTTAGCCTCTCAATAATGTAGTCTCTAACACTTTCACACACACCATAAGAAGGGACATAATTGATTAAAATTAATTTAGTGCTATCAGAACTAACAAGTGACTTGTTTTTACCCATATGAACCTTATCCATGGGATCTCCAATCACAAAGGTTGGGTTACCATCACTTGTTTGTTTGCAAGTGGCTTAAGTCTCATTCCCCTCGATGTTTCGAATATCATTTGTCTTCCCAGGGGTCTATCAAAGGATCCACTAAATTCCGTTCTGACTTCACATAGTCAATGGAAATAGTTCCATTCTTTAGCAGCTGCTTCACCAAATTGTGTCTCAATTGGATATATCTATTCTTTCCATTGTAATTCTTGTTTTTAGCTATAGCTATTGCCGATTGGCAATCACAGTGTATTGACACCGATGGGGTTGGTTTCATTCCTAGTGGAATGTTTGCTAAGAAGTTTTTCAACCACTCAACCTCACTACCAGCCATCTCAAAAGCGACAAACTCAGATTCCATTGTTGATATTGAAATAATTGTTTGTCTGACTGATCTCCATGTAATCGCACCACCCCCAAGTGTGAATACATAACCATTAGTGGATTTTGTCTCATCTGAATCAAAGATCTAGTTAGCATCATTGTACCCTTTTAGGACAGTGGGAAATCCACTATATTCAATGGCATAATCCATCGAACCTCTTAAGTATCTCAAAAGCTTGGAAAGTGCACCCGAATGTTCTTGATTTGGACATTGAGTGTACCTACTCAGTCTACCTACTACATAAGCAATATCAAGTCTAGAAAAGCTCATCAAGTGCAATAAGCTCCAAATTATCTAGGCATACTGAGGCTGAGATAATGATTCTCCTTTATTTTTCATTAATTTAAAGTTAGCATCATAAGAGGTACTCATAGGTTTAAAATCATTGTTGTAAGTCCCACATCGACTAGAGATAAGACCAATTTATAATATATAAGTGAGGTGCAAACCTCACCTAACAAGCCGGTTTTGTAGGGTTGAGTTAGGCTTAAAACCCACTTTCTAATATGGTATCAGAGCCTGGTTAGAGCCTATCCTAGCGAGTTCTAAGTGGGCATTTATGTTTCCACCCGTTCTTGGGCCCCTATTGGACCACCCAATTTCTACTATCACGCACGAGATATATATAGCTCGGCGTGAAGGGAGTGTGTTGGAAGTCCCACATCGACTAAAGATAAGGCCAATTTATAATATATAAGTGAGGTGCAAACCTCACCTTACAAGCCGGTTTTGTGGAGTTGAGTTAGGCTTTAAACCCACTTTCTAATAATCATAATACTCAAACTTCTTAAGAAGTTTCTCAATATATTATTCTTGGGATAATAATATACTATCTCTCTTCCTTATGATTCTAACACCTAAAATTACATTAGTTTAACTCATGTCAATACAATGTGTTCAATAAGTTCTACTCAAACAATAGATAACAAACAATAAATAAATATCATTCCAAAATAATAGATCATTTATTACTATAATTCATCATTAAAATCAAATTCCCATTTAATTTAAAAACCCATTAATTTTTCTTTTTAAATCAAATTAATTTGATTGTCAATCAATTACTAAATCAATAATAATAATTTTCTTCTCAAAATTATAATAATAATTATTATAAATTAATATTTTCATCTCTCTCCATTTATAATTTATTTTCACTAATTAATGTCAATAATAAATTAATTCTATTTTTCATTACTTTAATTTTAGAGACATCAGATTTATTTTAAACTCTCTTTTCTTGTTTTTATTATTTCAAAAACTGCCCAAAAATGGGTTTTACGACCAAACAAGTCGAGTCCCAGTCCTGGGCCTAAAGGCCCAATATATTCAAGTCCAGCCCAGGATTCACCCACGGCCCAAAAAGAATTCCACGTGGGAGGTCACTACAACCCCCTGACTGCCGGCAACTCCCTGCCGCAACTCAGACAACCTCCATCAAACGGAAACTACCATGGCCAAGCCAGTTTCAACTCCAACAAGAAACCAGATTCGTGAAGAACAGAAACTCCAGGAAAAATCAAATTGAAGCCCTAATCTCAGACCTTAAGATCAAAACAACAACCTACAAACCACACCCCCAATTCATGATCATCAATCTACAAGGAAGCGACAAAACCCCAAAAACAGGAACTACCAAAATTGAACCGAGAAAGAATTTGGGAATAAGAAGAGAATTTCCTGCAAAACCACAACCCCAAATCAGAGAACGACATGAAGAACAACGCTTTTCCTTTTAGCGGACAAACCGAACCAGAGAAGAGGTTGCGCCCTTGCTGCGTCCTCGTCGTGCCATCGTAGCGCCATCGTCGCGCTCTCGCTGCCGTCTTCGCCACCATGAGGCCAACTCAAGGCCATCTTCTTTGAACAAGATGGAGGATCGAAACGAAAAAGAGGAAGAGAACCCTACTATTCACGAGAGAGGCGCCCAGAAAAAGAATTGGGGAAAAGCGAATCTAACTTGGGTGAATCATTTTTATTTTTAATCAATTTAGGGTTCATTGCTCTTGTATCATCAGAATTGAAATTTTAGACTTAATTAGGAATTTATAACTACAAGTAATTAAAAGGAAAACTAATCCTAATTAATTACATTAACAGAAACACAAATCCTAATCAATTATAACTCTCATTCATTTTATTTAACCTAATTTTCAAGAACAGTAATTCATATTCATTAGTATTATAAGGCAACTTTTCATGATTACAAAAGCTATCAAAATTCAAGAACCACTCAAATCAAGCACAAGCATTTAATCATCTTTCAAACATTCACGATTGTGCTAACAATTAAATAAATAAAATCACGTAAGGTTAGCTTCACATTCCTTACAAAACTAGCAAGAAACTGTGATAGAGTTTATATCCAGGATAACTTTTAGAAGAGAAAGAAAGAATAAAACTCAGAAGAGAAAAGAAGAATAAGAAAAGACTGAACTTGGTGTTTTGTAGTGGATAAAGTGGATTAGGTCCATGACCTAAAATATCTCTTAGAAAATTATTATTTTTTAATAACATTCAAAAGTAGATATTTTACAATATTATATTCAAAATTTATACAAATACCTGTGCTTACGTCGACAAAAACATCTCCAATATATTGCATAATTTGAATGATGAATATACCATATGTAAGAGGCATGTCGTTGACCTTTCATTTAATCATATGTTACATGATATGATGAAGAGCACATATATCATAAAAATATCTTTTTGCAACATCTTTGCAAAATTACCATCACCTAGAGTCAATATATGCACCACCACATAATGAAAAAGTTTCTCATTTATGTTAAGACAACAACTTTCTTCACACATTTATCATTAATCTTGCATGTTCAATCTCATTATAGAAGCTAGCATGATCGAAGGGTAAGTCTTTTGGTAAAACGACATCGGTAAAAATAAAAAAGATTTTAGAATTCTTTAAAAATTAACATTAAAAAATAATTTGAAACTGTCAAACTCTCTTAAAAACTAAATTTTCCAGTCTTTCTTATAAAATTATATTAACCCAAAAAAATCATTTAAAATTCAAGTCTTTTCTTTAATCTTTACTTTTAAAAACTACACCATTGTCACCCTAGTTTCATGTGTTCATACAAAGTACTTAAGAGAGTTTTTAAATGTAAACTTCAATTACTCAAATACAACATTCAAATAGAGGCGACGACTTCAGGAGTTTACCAAATCTCCAAAGAGTTCTAATGTTCTTGCCATGATTAACTGATTGAGACGATTGTCAAGTTCACCAACTCCCATGTTACCTACACAACTACCAATGTATGGAATTTCTAAAGTGATTCCCACATATGTAAAAAAAGAATTACAACACACCGCACTAACACAATTGACTGATTGGTAAAGTTAAACGATGAAATAACTATAGTTCTCTTATTGTAAGCATGTAATGAATACAAGGGTACCAAAGGTGTGACATTAGTCATGTTCATTCTCATTAAGGTAGCTTTTGTTACTTTTGCTCAAAGCTTTTCAGCAAGTCCTCATTACCAGTAATCATTACATGAGCATTTCCCATTAACAAAGTGATGGAAACGATTAGCATCCCTGACTATAATTTCCCTCTGAACTATTTTTGATATGTATTTGGTAATAGTATGACAGTCAACACATACACGAAGGTTTTTTGTGATCCTAATCAAGCTTCCATATGGAGTGCTTAAAAGACCAAATGCAATGGCTAGTCTCTCACTGTGTCCCCAGAGTAACTTAACCTTCATTGGCTCATTTACATCACGAAGAACACAACTAGTATCAGGAATATAACCTTCTGCATCCACCTCAAGTCTCAAATTTTCTAATAATTGATAAATATCTGACCAACGAGGATGTGAATCGTCACTAGCAAAAAATGTGTATACCCGATTCCCTATTTCTATCAAACTATAACCAGGTACCTTTTTTAGACCCTGCATCCTCATGAGGCCTCGTATGTAATTCACTGATTCCCATCTTCCTGCTTCAGCATAAATATTTGATAACATGACATAAATTCCAGAGTTCAAGTAATCTAAGGAAATTAATCTATCTGCTATTTGTATCCCCATGTTAATATTCTTATGGGTTCTGCAACCGCTGAGCAAAGCTTCAAACACATCTGTGCTGGGTTGGAAGGGCATTTGTTTCACCAGAGCATCTGCTTCCTTGAGGCGGCCTGCTCGACTAAGAAGATCCACAAGACAAGCATAGTGTTTGTCCTGAGGCTTGATATTATGATCCCTTTCCATACAGTTGAACAAAGCCTTACCCTCTTCAACAAGGCCCGAGTGACTGCAAGCTGTTATCAAAGAAACAAATGTTGTTTGACTTGGCTTGAGACTTTCCTCTATCATTCTATCGTATAAAGCTAGAGCATAATGCCCAAGACCATGCATTCCATAACCCATAATCATAGTGTTACATAGTATAACATCTTTTAAATGGAATCCATTATTGAATAACTTCTCAGCAGAGCGAATTTTACCACACTTGGCATACATATCAAGCAATGCTGACATATTAACTGCATCAAATGCATAGCCATGCCGGATCAAATAAGCATGGACACTCCTTCCTTTCTTGAGGGATCCTAGGTGGGCACAACAATGCACAAGGCTAACAAGAGTGACAGAATTGGCGGGAATTTTTTCTTCTTGCATTTGACAAAATAATTTAAGGGCATCCTCTGCATAGCCATTTTGAGATAAACCCACCAGCATGGCAGTCCATGTAATTACATTCCTTTTCTCCATTCTTCCGAAAACAATAGTTGCTAGCTTTATGGCACCACATTTAGAATACATGTCAACAATTGAAGTGGACAAAACTATGTTCGATTCAATTCCATTTCTTATAATACAAGCATGGAGGATTCTTCCATTTTCCAAGTCAGATGTTTGAGAACATCCTCGAATGAGGCTTACCAAGGTCCCAGAATCAAACCCAGAACCACTTTGGATTAGTCTACGAAAGAGTGCAAAAGATTCAGGTATCAAACCATTTTGAATATATCCTGAAATCATAGCATTCCACGAAATCAAACTTCTATTGAACATGCCATTGAAAACCAAAGCAGCATTGTCTGTGTCACCTAAATTGCTATACATATCAACCAACGAAGTAAGCACAAATACGTCATTCCCCATGCCTAAAGCAATGAGAACAGCATGAGCAGAGGTTCCTAGTTTTTTAAGTCCACTCTCTCCACACGCTTTGAGTAAGCTCACCATTGTCACTGGACTCGGCCTTAACCCACCACCAATCATCGCAAGGAACAGTTTAATTGCCTCCTTGAAGAATCCCTCCTGCACATAACCACCAATGATAGAATTCCAGCATACAATATCCTTTTCCGGCATTCCATCAAAGACTTTTCGCGCATCATCAAGATAACCACACTTCACAAAAAAGTTAACAATCGAACTACCAACATAAGGATGCAAATGAAACCCCCTTCGAAACACTGTCATAACTATTTCCATACCAATTTCATCATCCAACAAGCTGGTGCATGCCTTGAGAGCAAACATGCACGTGTAACTATTGATTTCTAAATCACCAGACACCATAATTTTGAACAACTTGGGAACCTCCACGTGTTGCTGGTTCCTCAGGAACCCAGCCATCATGGCATTGCAAACAGCTGTACCCCTCAAAGAACATTGATCAAACACCTTGCGGGCAGGGCAAAGAAAACCCAAATCAGAGTAGACCCTGATGAGTTTTGCGGCAAGATAGTTTTCAGTGGATACCCAATTCTTAATAATCTGTGCATGGATGGACTTGACATGGATAAGGGTGTTTGAGAATTGATGCAAGAGTGAGTAGAAAATTGAAAGAGGTTGGTTGAATGGGGCATAATGAAGAGAAACAAGTATTGGGGACGGTGCAGAGTTGCACATACACCTGCACCTGCAGTGGATCCTGGTCTTCGCAAATGTGTCTCTGAGATGGAAATATGGTGGAGTCAAGGATGAGGCTGATATTAGAGGACATAGGAGAACATATGTTGGAAGCATGCCTGGGCGGCTCATAGATGGATTAAAGGTCATAGAATAATGGCGCAGTGACGAAAAAGAAAGCCAAAAAGTGAGAAAGGGAAGAAGAGTGAAGCCAGAGGAAAAAGGAAAAGTGTATTATTAGTTCAAAGAGATACAAGAAGGAAAATATATAAAGGAAAGGAAACTGAAACAGAAAAGCATGAAAGGTAAAGAAACGAATTGTGTACAAGATGTAACGGTCAGGTGAATCAACACAAGACCGAAACTGTTATCATCTTCAACCTGGTAAATATGGTTCTTCTTTCTATTTTCAGTCCCATGCTTCGCTTTCACTCAACATAGAATCTCTTCCTTCCTTAATATTTTTCCTTTCGTGGGTTGGTATCCTAATTCAATGCTCCCTCTTAGGCCTTAATCATCATAAATTCTGCGTTATTATCAGTTCTGCTTTATTAGTGTTTTTTTTTCTTCTTTTTTTTGTGTGTCTTTTTGAAGTCTTCTGTCTCTCTCTCTCTCTGTGATCTTTTTGATGGGTGGGGCACTTATGAAGGACATCGTCAACTGAACAAAAGTGGAACTTTTTGTTTTGGAGATAATAAGAAAAGATAATTATGAACTCCGACACGTGCTACACTTTACTTTTAATAAAGTTTCTTAGGAACCGTTGCGTTTTGATGTTCGTCGTGCTTCTTGTCAATGGTAGAGCTGCACGAAAGCACTCTGAACTCTCTGAATTCTCCTTCTTATCTGTTATTTTGTGTCTGTCTGAATAAATTTCTCTATAAAGAACTTGTAGAAAAAAAAAATGAAATAGATTTTTACAAGAGGTAAAACTAGCTTAAGTATAAAGTATTGTGTATAAACTCGCTTATATTAGTTTTTTATAACATTATATTTAACTTGATATATTTGGGGTTTTGACAAATCTTGTGTCGAGGGATTAACAGTCTCCTCTGTTAGTCAGACTTGGGATGGCAATGATTCCACTTATAGAGTTAAGATGTCATGTGATCCATGTAATTGACTTCATCTCGTAGGATACAGCTACTGTTGTATTGTTGGAGTGATAAGATCAACATGGACCGTGCATTTTGATTAAATTGTGTTTGAGGCAATACGCTGTGCCTACTGCCTAGTGGTCTTCTGAAGAAGTGACTGAATTCTTGGCTTTTGTTGCTGAAATCTTACTGATTTTTCTTTGAATTCTTACTCCTTATATATCTGGATTTATGTTCAAGGTTTGAGGATGTTTTATTCCAATTGTGAACTGAGAAATTAGATAGGATAGGAACGTTGTCATGCTACTTGAAGATGTGTTTGTTGGTTCGTATGAAGGCAATAATCAGTTCTTGTTTCATTTCATCTGTTGAACCACTGGATTGTCTTTAATTGTTACTCTGAAATTGATAATGTGAATGAAGCCTCAGTGGTTGTAATGTAACCAAAGCAATGCAATGTAACTTAAGGATTGCTTCTCCTTGATATCAACATAACTTTTTAATAGAATCTTGTAATTACCTTTTATATTCAGACATAAATATTTTCTTATATTAGTTGACTATCTCGATTTACATCGAATCAAAGTCATGAAACATAAATCTAAAATTAGAACACAGTTCATTCACTTAATTTCCTTGAGTTAAAATAGAACTCACTACTAAATTGAAATCTTTTCAAAGTGACAATGGAGTAGAGTTTTTATTATCAGACTCTTTTTTTTTTTTAATTCAAGAATAATAATTCATTAGAAAACATGTGTTGAGCACCTCAAGAGAACAATATTGTTAAACACAAACATTAACATATTTTAAACGTAGCTACAACTTTGTCTTACCAGATCCATTTGCTTCAAACATTCTGACATTTTGATGTAAGTTGTTCACATTATTAATAGATTGTCTACTCCATTGTTGAATTTCAAATGTTCTTACGAATTGTTGTATGTTCAACCACCTAACACGATTCATTTAAAGGTTTTTAGTTGCTTAGCTTTTGCTAGTACTATTTAATATCTAAACAAAATTCTAGCCTAGAGAAATTGTTCTTTTAGATTATCAAAAAGATACTAAAGAACATGTCTTGTATGATCTTCAATCTCATGAAATCTTTCTTTCAAGAAATTTCATTATTTATGAAAATAAGTTTTGTTTCATTGTATATATTCCCCCACAAAACTATTACTTCTCCAAATAAGCTTCCTTTAATTTTCAATATGTCCACCCCAACCGCATCACAACATATTCATGTTATCACCATTCTTGCAAAAACTACTTGCATTGTAGCCAATAACCACATTTCAAATCCATTCACATCCTCAAACCAGTCTTTACAAAGTCAACTTCTTAGGCAATCCACTAGACTTCAACTCTAGCCTTACTATTTAGTAGATTTTCACTATCATTTTGTGGTTTCTTTTAAATATGTTAAGAATCTTGTAAGTACTTGTGCATATCCTTTTTTTTGTTCTTGATTATAATCGTTGTAATACTTCTTGTAAAAAAGTTGTTTTTCTATAACTACTATTTCTGAACCCACATCTTTTTCTCAAGCCTCTAAGATGAATTGTTGACAAAAGGTTACGAATGTTGACTTACATGGTTTGCAACAAAATCAAACTTGGTCTCTTATTGATGTTTCTCAAAGTAAGAATCCTATTGGCTACAAGTGGGTCTGCAAGGTTAAATATCCTATTGATGGTACTGTTGAGATATAAAGCTCAGTTAGTAACCAAGTGATACACACAATTAGAGGGTGTAGATTACTTTGACACCTTATCTCCAATTGCTAAAATCACTACAGTCATAATTGTTCTTGCCATGACAAGTATTAAGATTTGGATTTTGGATCAATTAGTTATAAATAACACTTTTGTTCATTGGAAAACTTCATAAGGAGGTTTGTATGTTACCTCATCTCAGTTTACTTCGCCTTAGTTCTTCTAAAGTATGCCTATTGTACAACTCCCTTTATTATGTCGATTTGCTTCCCCTTAGTTCTTCATTGCAAGATCCAAATCTAGAATTCACATGAATCAACACAATTATATTCTAGAGTATATAAAAACATGTATAATGCTACAATAAAATACGTATGATGCTACAATAAAATGCTATAGTAAATACGCATGATGCTACAATAAAATGCTACAGTAAATACGTTGATGCTATAGTAATATAATCTCGTGAAAAGTGTGTTGCTACAGTTCTGCTACAGTAAAAATGTAGTACAACTACAATACTATTATAGTAAAAATATAGTATAGATACAATACTGCTATAGTAAAATGTAATACAACTACAATACTACTACAGTAACCCTAATTTCAACTATAAATTTTCGTTGAGGAAATGAAGTTTTTCATCATTGAAGTGAAAGTTGTGAGTAAAGCAAAAGTTTAGTAACATATAAGAATATTTTAGGGCTAGGATATGAGTTGTAGAAAAGGTTGGAAGAGCTTTCGGAAAGATGTTTTGATCAAGATAGCAGCGAGAATCAGGTAAGGGGGAGCTAACCTTATTCTTTGGTTTTCTGTGCGAGTATTGTTGATGAAATTTTTTTGTGGTCTTGTATTGAACCTGTGAAAGTTCTACGGTTAATGTTGTAAGTGGATGCTAACCTTCTCTTGATTGTTCTATATTCAATTTTGAATGTATGATGGGTGAAAATGACCAAGTAATGGTGACATTATGAATGAATTAATGTTCTAAAATGATCATGGTGTGAAATTGATGAGTACCATGAATACGTGTTAGAGTGTTTATTATGAATCATGGACAAATATGAAGTAAAGTTTGTAATTAGAGTCTTATCTTTCTGTTTTTAAGTTGCGAAGTTGGTTATGGTTTTAGAATTCGAATTACCGTAGTTGTTTTCCCCATTGTTGTGATTCGTTTAATGAATCTGAATATATGAGATATGAACATGTTGGGTTTTAGTAAGGGTAGTTATCTAGTCCACTTGTGGGGGGTTTTGGTTTCCTTGACTATGCTTTCTTTATTTTCTATTTTTCAAGTTATTTCGATAAAATCTCAATTCTCACTTATTTTACCGTTAGATTAAGCTTAAAATTTGATGTATGTTTTCTAAGACACATCACTTCATTTTGACTATTCAAATTGATAATTTAAGGTCTGTACTTAGAGGAATTAATCTCTCATTTTTTAGTAAACTAATCACTACTTTATTTATATTTCTAAGTTATCTTAGTAATACATTAATTTCCACTTAGTTAACCTGAAATTTGGATATATGGCTTATAATACATAGTAAATTACTTTGACCTCTTAGATTATTAATTGAAAGTTTATGCTTAGAGAAATTAATTTAGAATTTTTGAGTAAACTGACCACCACTTTAGTTTTGTTCCTGAGTCCTCTTAGTAAAACCTTGATTCTTACGTAGTTAACTGTTAGATTAACCCGAAACTTTGATATATGGTTACTAAGACATTGTAATTCATTTTGACCGCTCGAATTTTTAATAGGATGTTTGTGCCTAGGGCGTTTATTTTCACATTTTTTGTTGAGATTGTTGATAGGGGAGCACTGGTTTAGTCAAACCTTAAAACCTTAGAGCTTCCGGTTTTTTAGGATGACAACATATATTTAATAACACATGTGTGTTTATGTGTTACATGTTCATAGTTTTCATGTTTATGATTAAATGAGAACATGTTGGTGTTGTTTCTGTTATTGCATGCAATTCACTGTTATACACGAGATCTTATATGTGATTGCATAACAAATGTTTTGAAAAAGGAAAACCACATGCATTTTGTTGAACTTAAATTGTGTAGCAAAACAAGCAGATTTAAGTCGACTTCATTATGAAGTAGGTTGATTAAAACTCGTGGCTTTGCACAAACATTTTCAAAGTGTGCTGTGAGGTATTTTTGGAAAGAAAGTTTTTCAAAACTATACATTTAACTGTTACAAAGTCGACTATGTGCGCAAGTCATTCAACTTAGTCTGTTATGTTTTGAAATTCTATTAATGCTTGACATATTCTGTCTAACGACTATATTTTTAATATGTTTGACCAAGCACTTATTGTGAATCAACTACATTAATTGTGTAATAAATTAAGTTTCTTTGACTGCTACTATCTGTTATAACTGTCTGAGTATATTCGACTCTATTAGTAGCAAAGTCGACTTAGGAGCGTCAGTTTTATGAAAAACTATATATAGACGCGAATTTAAATTCTGTAGAGACTTTTTTGATTCTAACGATTTGATTGATTTCTTTCAGATTATTGATCTCTTGTAGAATGTGTGAAAGCTCCAAGAATCCATAAAGAAGATCGTGGTGTTCATCTTTGGCGATTTCTTGACGAACAAGAATTTGTGTGTTTTTATTGTCTGATCAACCTGCACTTGAGGTGTCTGTTTCGTGATCAGTTTTCTCTCAATCTTGTAAAGATTGATGTTGCCCTGTTGTGACCATAGGAAGAGGACGTGCAGCGTTCTAGATTTTGAGGATTGTTCAAAATATTGAATATTACAGGAGACGGGACATCTTGTTGCTATTCTTCTTTGTTATATGCTTATATTTTGATTAGAGAGTTAGAGAGGTGTTTTATATTTTTGACGTGGAGGTCGCCATAAAAGTCTTGCTATAAAAACCTTGATTATTGTAGTGCATTTGCTTCCTGGGATTGGAAGGACACTGGATGTAGGCAGGTTGGCCGAACCAGTATAAAACCCTGCGTTTAATTTCTCTATCCCTGCACTTTTACTTCCAAAGTCAACTTTACTTTTTACATAGTGAACTATATTCCGATGCATTTGAAAAATCTTATTCTTTGCGTTTCAAGAAAGTTTTGAAAGATCATCTCTTTACGAAAAAGATTTTTAAAAGACTTTGATTTTAAGTTTCACCAATTCATCCCCCTCTTGGTGTGAGAAACTAAGTCATACCATTTTCAACATTTTTTAATGAAATCAACACCACCTTAATTATGTTTCTAAGTCAGGTCAGTAAAATTAAGATTCCCGCTTCATTAATCGTTGGATCAAATTAAAAAAATTAACATAGGTTCTATATATATTTTTATTTAATTTGACCATTCAGATCTTCAATTTGAGGCATGTAATGAGAATAGACTTTCGCGTAACACTATAGTAATTTAGATTGTTGATCCATAACCTTTGATTTGGAAAACTATGTTGAGGTTGTACTCATTATATGTAAGTTAAAATTATAAGAAATGTATGATATTTATCTTGTCAATAGGTGTATATGTGGATATGATTGATCTACTTATTATAAAATTGTGTGTATTGACATGTTTGGGTGATAAGAATGGGCTACTGCTAAGTTATGATTAATGAATGAATACTTTTAAGTTGGATGGATGAATGATGAATGGATATGTGGAATTATTAGTGATGAAATGATGTATAAGTTTTTATTACCATGACTATAAATTTGAGAATTGTGTATTTGGTTTTCCACCATAAGGTTTTAGGCTTAGCAGAGTGACTCAGTAGGCTTATCGAAGCTGACAAAAAATAATTTGACCATAAGGCTTTGAACATAAGCAGAGTATTTGTAAGTCTTATGGAAGTAAGGGAAATGGATCCTGGCCATAAGGCTTTAGGTGTAAGCATAGTATACTTATAAGGCTTGTGGAAGTAGGTAGAGAGTGATCTGACTATAAGGCTTTTAACATAAACATAATATACTTATAAGTCTTGTGGAAGCAGGTAAGATGACTCTGAGAGGGGTTAGAGTGATGGTATGTTATGGGGAATAAAAGACATAATAAAGTGAATTGATGGCATTAGAACAAATGTATGTATGAATTTTAATGATGTATGTTTAACAACCCAGTATAAAGCTCTATGAAGAGCGTAGACAACTCAGAGGTCAACCAGCCACATGCAGAAATCAGCCAAGCACATGAAGATGTCAGTCATGCACGTGGAGAGGTCGGCCATGGATGTGGAGAAATCAGGTAATTACTTGGAGAGCCGACAAGAGAAAGGAGAGCTCATTTTCGTAGGTGGAGAGCCTGGTAGTGTCCATGGAGAGTTGGATTGAGAACTCAGTGTAGGATTTGGTTAAAAGCTCAACATAGAGCTCTGTGGAAAGTTTGGTGAAGATCTCGGCGTAGAGCTTAGTAGGAAGTATGGAGAACTCGACAAAACAGCCAAGTAGTGTAGAGAGCTTAGCAGTGAGTTTGCTAAAGAGTCGAAATGACCAATGGGCACTAGAGAGCTCGTAGGAAGCTTGGTCAACCATATGGAGAACCCATATGGTTAGGTGTGGAGACCAAGTAGCTTTGCTGAACTTGAGAACAGACTAGTTAGCTTGGTGGTGCCTTTGTAAAGCTTGGAGCAATATAAAGGGAGATTGGTTGAGTATGAGACAAGATCGACCATATTACTATGATCCTTGGATATCTGACAAAGCTTGGCAGAGAGAATGGACGTGAAGAGCTCGGTTAAGTTGTTTGAGAACTTGATAGAGGTCTTAGAAGAAGAAGAAACCGGTGTAGAGAGCTCAGATAGTCCCAAAAGGGATGTGTCGAGCTCAGTGATGGACAAGAATAGCCTAGAAGTGCCTCAGATCAACTCGGAAAAGTTGGTAGGGACATGTAGAGCTCGAAAAAATTGGTGGAGAACATGATTAGCTCAGTCGAATACAAGGACAACACTACTATGATGATGAAGAGCTCGATAGAAATGGTCGAGGTCATGTAGAGATCAACAAAGATGTTGGAGGTCATGATGATGAAGGTGGCAAACGTGGAAAAGGAAAATTTGGAGAAAAAGCTCAAAGAAAGATATGAATATATACAACGGATAAAGAAACTAAATTGGACACTTCAAGAATAAGCGAAAATTCTCAGCATGGAGAACCATATATGAATTGAAGGTTGGCACAAAAACAACAAGAGCTGGTCCATGTTAGTAAGGAGTATAAAGATAGTTCTGGTAGAAAATATGAAAATGAAGATGTAAAGAGAATCAAATTAGTCAAGAAGCAAGATGGCCAAAATGGAAGTGAAAGACCAGAGGAGCATGTTCGGTCCACGATGAAAGTAAAGAATTTGATTGTTTATGGAAGAAATAAGCTGGAATGTAGGGATGAAGGATGAAAAACTTACATTTATAAGAAAGTTTTGTTACATAAACTTAAGTTATTAATATATCTTTTGTAACTTCGCTTGAGTATACTAGTGTGTCGCTTGAGTTACACAAATTCTTTATTTTTCAACACTTTTTCCTGTGTACACTTTATTCAATTTTTAATACAATGAGCAATCTGAAAACTAAGATCAGCTTCAAGAGTTCTATATTTATTGGCAAATTGATGTGCACTATGTGAAAAATTTCCCCACACTTATCATCATTGTTTCTTACTTTTCATTGGGAAACTATGATGAAAATTGGGTTTAACGCCAAGATAGTATTATTCTTTCCAGGATTCTAATAACTTTTACTAAATCAATATCTCATACCAATGTGCTTGTCTCTACTATCTTGACCTTTTTTGTATGAATTATTTTGCCTTGACGCATGACATACACCTTTTGTAGGCAGAGAAAGAGAAATGTGTTTAGGCCCAAATAATAAAATTGAATGTTGACTTGTAGTTGTGGGGTTTATAACTTCAAATGACTTTCTTTGTAGGTTACTTCAAGTATTACTAGTTAACTGAGACGTGTTTTAAATCATAAAATAGGACAATCTTTTTCTTCTCTTTAGCTTTATTTGTACCAAATGGACCACTTTGATGAGGTATAAGGGGTCAAACTAAAATAGCTAAGACTTGTCAAACAATGATCTTTATGGCTAAATGCCAAAGATTCCAATGCAATATTCTATAATTTATATTGGACTTGAAAGACTTAAGAAAACTTTTTAGTGAACATTTAATAAAATGAAGGATTTATGTTGAATTAGGTAAACACACTTAAAAGGAAGAAAGAAAAAAAGGTTTTTGGTAGCCTAATAAAGACGTGCTAAGCTCGATGTTTAAACTAAAATAGGAGAAAATAAGAAATAATAACAAAAACAAAATATTGAAGATTGGTCATTTTGGACAGCCTAGACAATATGTCCTCAAGCGTAAGGAAAAAGTAGAGAAAAATAAAATATGAAAAAAAGATTAAAGACGTGCAAAACTAAAAGTGTGGAAGAATTCTAGGTCGTTCAAAAATAATGTGAAGAATAATTGATTGACTCGGTTTGAATCATCAAGTTGACAACATATAAATACTTTTAAAATCTTAATTATAAATATTTAATATCATTATTATTCACTTTTTAATTATTATCATTTTTCAATAAACTTAAAACATTTCAAAATTTTACCTCACCTCTGAATAAAAAATCATGTATAGTAAAATACTCATATTTAAAGTCATATCTAATGATTTCAAATAATTAAGGATGTATGATATTAATGTTCTAACCAAACGTTTATTATTAAGTTAAAAGTTAAGTTAAAATTATACTTAGATAATTGGAGTATGATTTTTTCTAATTAAGAACATAATATTACTTGCTACATCAACTAATTTATTTAATCCCACAACTAATGTTACTTGCTACATCAACTAATAATTCTTAGTGAAATTTTAATTGTTTTGCATGCAACTCTATTTCATGTTCTTAAATACTATATCCTAGAACATTTATCAAATGATAAATAAAGAAAATGTTCTTTAATTTCTCAATAACTATTTCTATTTTTCTACATCCACTCTTTTGAATGTTTGTATCTTAGACAACTTGTATTTAGAATTAAACAACTCTTTTATCGTATTTAGAAGTGACAATTACAAGATACTTGAAAAAACTAGAAATGACTTAAAAAAAAAGAATAATTACATTCTTTATCTCAGGGAAAAATAAAGGTTTTATAAGTGATTTTATGCATTTGTGTTAAATGAGAAGTAACAATAATTTATTTTATTAATAAGACCATTTCAAGATAGTAAAAAAAAGACTAGATGTAGGCTAGTATTTGGATGGAAAAAAAAAAACCTTTTTCGACCATCAGAATTAAACCTATATATTTTTAATATTTTTTTTTCTTTTAAGATAATAAATCATAGAAAAGTTAATATAATCATCATGGCATGTGAATCAGCATCCTTTCGGGGTTTGCTTATATTTAGGTGTGTTCAACTTTTTTAAGATGGATTTAAGGAATAATGATAGAATGAATTTCAGATTAAAATGATTTGTTTTTTTAAGATATTTACAACAGTAAAATTTGTGAATGATTTAAATGATGTGATAAATTAAAAAAATATTTTAATAGATAGAAAATAAAAATAATTAAATTATCTTTTATGTTAGTAGTAATATAAAAATTAATTAAATACTAAAATTAAAAAAATATATAATAAATAAATAATACAATATATTTTAGTAACATACTGATAATAATTTTTTTATTATATAATTTAGTCACACGAGGTATTAATTTTTGTTTTTCTAGTAATCTTGAATACCATTTTTTTATTAATATTATTCTAGTTATGGAAGAGTATGAATGATTATTGATTGGTTCATTTATATTAAATTTTTATAATCACAAAATTAATAAAGTCAACTTAAAATATGTATAAGATATTTTATATATATATATATATATATATATATATATATATATATATATATATATATGATAAGTTACAATATGATTTATGATAAATTAAAATGAACCTCACTCATTTATGTAAGTTCCAATTTTATTGTGTCGTCATCTTCATTGTATATCTTGCACGAGATGAGTGTGAAAAGAGAAAATTGAAGCATTGTTTGAATAAGTTGTCATTTTAAATGTTCATCGTTGTTAATAAGAGAAATTTTCTCTCCAATATATTGTAATGAATACCAATTAAGTTGTTTCTCTCAGTATGGAAGGCATTTAGATGTTTTATAGATGTAAGTTGCCGATCAACAATGGTAGACATTCGTCTTCTTTGAACATTTGTTTCCTTCAGTGTGGCCCTTATTCTATAATTCATCTTATTTGAAGAGTGGGAAGTT
The DNA here is from genome assembly GCA_027742785.1 of Vigna reflexopilosa. Taxonomy (NCBI): domain Eukaryota; kingdom Viridiplantae; phylum Streptophyta; class Magnoliopsida; order Fabales; family Fabaceae; genus Vigna; species Vigna reflexopilosa. Next base: position 52,877,500 of record CM050911.1, on the reverse strand, counting down.
AAAATGACAATAAAAAAGCCTTAAGAAGTAATATTTAATAAAATATAGTTAAAGTTGCTGAAATATAATGAAGTAAGGATACAATTATGCGAGTAAAGCATTATTAATCCTCTAATTTGTGGAGAATTAAATTGACACTGAAATTCACTTCTGTCATCTATTGGTTTATATCTAGAGTGAAGTTAGATAAATTATCTTCAATTCACTGAACACATCCTTGCATATCTTTCATCCTTGCATATCTTTGAATTCTGTTTTGCAAGTCTTGCACTCTCTCCCACATTTGACTTAACAATTCAGAACTTGACCATTGGAGTGGTGCATCCCTACAACAGGCTCGTCAGGCCTAAGACTTTGTTCTTCTAATTATCCTTCATCATTATTAATTGGACGATCATCTTCCTATACACCATTGACATTAACAATATTGAACTCCTTTAAAGAATTTGTAGAAAAATATTGTCTCAACCTAATACTTGTGCTTGCATCGGCAAAAACATCTCCAATATATTGCATAATTTGAATGATCAATATACCATATGTAAGAGGCATGTAATTGACCTTTCATTTAATCATATGTTACATGATATGATATGATGAGGCCAACTAATGAGTATGTTATTTTTCAGCACCTATATCATAAAAATATCTTTTTGCAACGGCTTTGCAAAATTACCATCACCTAGAGTCAATATATGCACCACCACATAATGAAAAAGTCTGTCATTTATGTTAAGACAACAACATTCTTCACGCACTAATCTTGCATGTTCAATCTCATTATAGAAGCCAATGTCATGCATGATCGAAGGGTAGGTCTTTTGGTAAATATGCAAAGAATAACTTTTTACCTTGGTACTTCACATGGGCAATATTAAACCAATAATTTGTTTTTATTTTAATTTTTTTTTTCTATTAACCTCACTTAGTAAATATTCATTGACAAAGATCCTTGAATTTGAATAGAAAACTTTTATCATATTTGTATATAATGGACAATGTAATGCTACAAAGTCAACGAGCCCTTGAAATAATAGGTGATGATGAAAATAAAAATTGAATATAAAGAAAGGAATCATAATTCATTTGTTTTTGTGCCATAATTCTTCTTATATAAAATTCAGTTCCATAGTGCTTCATCTAATGATAGTCGCTAAAGAAGCGTCGTCGATCTAAAACATCTTCGACTAATGGTTTCTTGGGTGTAATAAGGTTTGTGTGATTGTCCAAATGTTTTCCCTTTTAACTTTTACGACTTCTTTATGATGATGATGATGACACCACTAAAGATTAACTTAAAAAACAAAGAAATAAGAACAACAATGATATAAGAAAAGAAACAATAATAAGTAAACACCCATGTGTTATATTTATAATGAAAACATAAATAACATAGTCCAAAATAACGTTGTACATAATAATAGTGTTATATGACAAAATAAAGCAAACATAAGTATTCATTACATCCATAGACTCAACTACTACCCATCATCATGTTAAGTAACTTATTTCATCGATGATTAGTGGACATGCCCATTAACCTTTGGTGTAGAAGGTATTTGTGCACAAAAGATAATAACATTGCTCCATAAGACTATCTTCCTGTATATTCATGTCGGCTAACATTTTCCATACATGTCACTCTCGATGTATTGGAATGTTGTGTTATGACGCATCGTCCCCACTTGCTCAATAAGAATATAATTGTGCTTCTCAATGTTAACCACTTACCGCATGCTATGAATGATATTTTCTTGAAGTGAGAGTTACTTGATCCTATTACATCCATGAAACCGTTTAATTTTGTAGTAAGCTTTTCAAACCATGAGTCCATGACATCCACCATCAGGGTTGTGTTTCGAAACACGTGATGTTGACGTCCCAAGAATAGGACGAATGGCATAAATTGAGTTAGCCCGGGACTATACTCATCCATATGCGGCAGTGAAGGTGGAGTCAATTCATTACCCTTTCAAACATAGGTTCTTCAGGTATGTACTTCATTTTATCGTTAAAATCAACATCTAAACATGCTTAATGGCGTTGAGAACGTGCTTGAGGTGTTGTTCGCACCCCACTACTTGTAGCTTGATCAATCGCTCATAACTCCTCCATTAGATCATAATGTCTAATGTTAGTAACCCTCCATGTAGATGTAGTGGGCTTAGCTTAAATGTAAGCCAACCCATATCATAAAAATTCAATTACCTCAAATATTTATATTAAACACAAGGTGAAGAAATCTCTTATTTACCTTTATCAGGTTAGCCCAAACTTCATCCTTTGCTTTGAATCGTGCGGATATTGCACTCCATGTAAACCCACTAAGTGAACTGAACAAATCATGAACCTCGCACCATTTCTCCTTCAAAACTTTTTGTTTATTTTTTACATTATTTTTCGTTACTACAATATACCCTAATTGGTGAAAATTATTAACAATATTACTATATGCTTAGGTTGTCCAATTGTCATCAATCTTGTTTCCCATTCGTGCTTCTTCTATTATCATATTCATAAGGCGTTAGTCTACGTCCTCAGTCCATTTTGTAAACTCTTGGGGCCTAACGGACAACTTTGTGCCAACAATCTTTCCCTTGTTCATGTCAAACCTAATCAAAAGAAAATTGATGATATTACATTAAAGCATTTCATAAAAACTATACTTTATCATTACATATAACATAAACAAATAACACAACTAAGTACATCAATCTAAGCTTTCATAATCTCGCCACATTTGTTATGCTAAAGCAGTTCAAATATTACATCCAACCAATCACGTAGGAAGCTATGAAAGATGCAACAAGATGAAACAATGTTTGTCATTGTATCCAAGCAATAATGAGGTTCACTTCTAGTAACAATAATGGGGAATCTTTTTTTCAAAACATCGAATGTTCTTTCAATGAGATTTCTCAATGATGAATGATAATGGTTAAATATTTTGTAGCCCTCTTTGTCTGAACACTTTAAGGTGATATCTTACACTCTATATGGAGTCATCATTGCTCTTTTTAACATAAATCAAGCATCCCCAAGATAATAATTTTCTACAATGTTGTTCATATACTACTTATCAGTGGCTCACAACCTTAAATAAAAAACAAAATAACATGTTAACCTTCAGGTATAACTAACGAATCATCTCATACAAAAGCATCTTTTAAATTCTTGAATCATGTGTTGTCCATTCCCAATTAACTAAAAGATATGTGAATTTCATATCGAAATCATGCGCAACAAACACATTTTAAGTCGGTCAGTCATTTCTCCATCGAAACTTGGAAGCATTTAATCTTGGGACCCTTACTCGTACATGAGTTCCATTTATGGCCCCTAATAGAAATCACAATTTTGAATGAAGGAGGACAACATTCTTGTGTTTTGATAAAATAAGAAAATAAGTAATCACATTTTTACCTTGAAATATAGGTAAAATTGACTATTGTTTCGCAAATTTAGATGAACCTCCAATCTCGATGGCTGAATTAAAAATTCAAACTCCAAAGTTAAAACTGCATCCAAGACATCATGAAAGTGTTTGCTAAAATTGACTAAGAATGATAGAAGAAGAATTTCACACTTTGATTCTTCATATTATGCATAATTATGTGTAGAAACTTAGCAATTTGTTTCTCCATTATCAACCATAATGCATCCTTGACTAACACAATTTCCCCTAGTCACTAACATAGGTTAATAAATGCCTTTGGTCCATTAGAATAATGTCACAACATTGATTACTATGCATAAGGTAAGACACTAGTTGCTCTCTACAACGATATGTTACAAATTCTCTAACATTATTTGTTGCATTATAATATATATTCAATATATTCAATACATGTACAACAATGCATAACATTATTATTGCAACTATTGTTGTGTGCATTTGCAATTGACAATGTAAGTGTGTAACTATATTGAAGTCCACACCCACCAGCATCATTAACTATATCTTCACCATCCAAATATGACACATTAATTCTTCTTCCATCTATATTACCTAAAACAAATATTAACAAATACAAATAAAAATAAAGTTATATTTATTTACAATTTTAACATAATTTTTGTTTTATTCTTTTTTATCAATAAAAAATTATTTTAATTTCTTAAAACGGTAAAATTTTGTAAACAATAATACATATAATCAACCTCACAATTCATAAATATCTACATCTATGAACAATACAATTTCATTAAACCAATGCATACATATACTTATTAAGTAAATAATACATACATGTAAATAGTATATATAATAATTAATAATACATATAATAAATATATTTACCTCTTAAAAAATTGTACATCACATTGTAACGTAACGAAGAAAGTTCACGAACCAAAACACACAATACCTAAGCATTAACCAAGGCACACAATACCTTTTCTTTGAGATCTACTATCTATAACAAAACATCCTTCTAAGGTTGTGAAAACAATAACAACAAATGTTAAGCTAGCAAGTTTAGCTACCTCACAAGTTCACCAACACAAATCAACCATTAGCGTATATCATCTACAACCACTCTTGCACCAAGATCCATCACCTCTAAACAATCACAACCAAAAGCAATGCAAATGAAACATAAGTCATTATCACGAACCACCACGACAAATCCAACACCTACAAGACCACCACATATCAAACAAAAGCAAACGAGAAACACAGACACCTCTACTAACTACTAAGTAACCTCCATCACCTCCATGAATTAAGAACAACATGCTCCACCACCTACATTAACCACAAACTCAGATCGAGTTCAACACCACTGCACAAATTCAGCTTGACAATCTACACAAGTACTAGCTCGCAATATGCCCTTTCACCATAGATCTCCTATAACACAAAAAATGTCAATGAAGTGAAATGGAGTTAATTCTAACACGTTATGGGAATCAATTTCATTATCATTACATCATATTAGAATTGATTCCAAGCCATGGGAATGAGTTACAACACTCATGGAATCAATTACATGACTTATGGAATTGGTTCCGCTCTTTGCATGTAACTGGAATCGTTTACTCCTTCATGGGAATTGATTCCCTTTTGTCTTGGTTGCATGGTGGAATAAGTTCCACCATATTAGGAATTGGTTTCCTCCCCTTCATCTTCAACCGCAAACTCCATGCCTATAGCTTCATCTCCATCCTTCACCACCATGGAACCTGAACACATACCACTTCCTTCAAATCAGTTGAGTTAAGCGAGATTCAAAAATCACTCCATCCCACAAAACCTCTCATTCTCTCGCTCTTAAATCTACGAATATGAATGTCATCTTCACCCTGAAATCCTTCTTTGCCATTATTTATGAACAATCTAACACTAAACTAGTACATTAGTGTGGTAACAAGTTTACCCAAACCTGCATTTTGTACCATGAATCTGAATCACAATGCCAAGTTGAACACAAATAAAATTGAATCTGAAGTCTACCAATGATTCAATTGTTATTCACCTGAACAAGAGCACGGAGAGAAACATGTTTTGCTAGCTCTCGTTAAACGAAGATATGAAGTACAAGTAATTCACCTCTAAGAGCGTTAATGAGTAATGATATTCATCTCTTGCTAAAGAGTTGTTCAACGTTATAAACATCTGCAAAGAATGATAACAACTGAAAATTCAGTATTTACACAAGCAAAAAACAAGACACTCATCAAATTTATAGGAAAAGTTTATTGATATTTTATAATCTTAAATCACTATAGGACAAATTTATTGATATTTTATAATAACTACCTCAATTCATTTTCGTGCAACTTGATTGATGGTGTAATGTTGTTTATATTAATAAGGCATTGCCATTAAGCTCTTTAAACAAATAAAAAACATTCGTGAGGGAGGAATACCCCGAACATATATTACACAAATCATTAAACTTCATACAATTTCATTTTAGGCGACCAGGAGATAACAAATAGAACAAATTCCAGAATCAACAACCGATTCAAGGGAAGGTTACCACCGGATGAACAGCTAAATTTTCAGCTGCATGTCACCATGATTGACAATCAACAACTCGGCAGATGATGATCAAGTTGTGGTCATGAATCTCATTCACAGGCAGGTTTTGTGTCAAAGCTACTCAAGCATATGGCAAAGGCTTGGAAGGTAGAGAGCGGATAACGGTAATCCATGGTGAATATGTCTTTTCCAATCTTTCCAAACTGCAGGATTACCTTGTCTTGCTCCTCAGCAGAAATGTTATGAGATGGATCAACAGCAGCTACAAGCTGAAAGTTCTTAACAGAAGCCACAGACACACGACCCTTGAAGTTTAGGCACCAGCACTGTAGCTGCTCATGCCATCGTGGAGCCTTGTTTTTCAGTTCTAATTGCTCAGTTGAAACTTGGCTCGATATTAGTGGCTCTGATAAGCTTGCAGAGTTTAAATCGGGGACTGGAACTTTTTCTTTCGCTGCTGGTGATGGAGAAAAAGGTTCATCAAATATTTGAGGGAAAGAAGTTGGAGTTGGGGCGTTGCCCCCTTCCTGAATTGCTGAGACGGGTATAGAGTTCATGACACAATGCATTCTTCTTGGCCCTCTAGTGCAAAGGACGTTCAGCTCGTAGGAAACTGTGCTAACAAGGTAGCTACAAGCTGGAACTCTTGGTGACACCTGCTTAGAATGAAATCTCCTACTAGATTGGCAATTGGGTTGAATTGCAGCATCATGGGGAGGTTGACTGTCATGTATGGTGAACTTGGTACCCAAAAAATTAGACCTGCCAAAAGTACAACATCAAATATTAAAGATGATAAGAGGCAAGGAGAAAATTGAAAAGAAGGTAAGTAAGGCTTCTATCGACCAAAAGCTTGCCTCAGTTTACCAACATATTTATTGCTGGCTCGGGAAAAATCATCTGTGGCCAAGGATATGACAAAATCAGTGCCTGTTGCCCTTCTTATCCTTTTGGCCGCTAATAACAACTTGTTATTGTCATTCTCTGCTGTACAATTAAAGCCAAAACAAGCTTCTCAAATAGAATATCAAAACCTCGTTCTTTATCAAACTTCAGTGAGATCAACAAATAGATCATGAAAGGAGGAAAACAAAGCAAAATTTTGGCTTTGAATGCATAAAAAGGTTTAAAGTTCATTTCTATCTTATTCAAGCACCATTTAAGTTATATATGTAGATAAGATTTTATGTCCAAACAACGTGCATTCTGCCACATAATATATTAATGTTAACAATTATGTTCATGCCAAGTGCTAATTTCACAAAGGATATATAAAGACTGCGAAATATAAAGACACAAAATGATGCTGACACCGACAAAGTAAATGACAATAAAATATTTATAAAAAATCCTTGAAGTTTAACATTCATAGTCACTAATGCCAATCTTTTAAAGAGCAATTAAAAGTTGAGAAATATCATATCCCTCCATTTTAAAAAAGGGATGGAAGGTTTCAGCAATGAAATAACTTACATGGTACCAGACCAAAGTACAACAGATATGTAGAACTTTCTTTGTTCCTCCTTATAAAGCACTGTATTGGAGAATCACGTGGACCAGGCTATCCATACACAAAAGGAAAAAATATAAGAAACGTAAGAGAGTACGGCAGAAAAGGAGTGAAGAATTTATTACCTGCTTCAATGAAATAGGAAATGTGATCCTTCCACATTGTTCAGGAGTCTTGACAATCTCTTTTGTAATCGACCTCCAAGATTTACATACAGAAGCACAGAAGACAACAACAGCTCGGTCAGGCCAAGATGTTTCACTCTCTTCAACCCTTTGGATTATGTCAAAAAGCAATTCTTGTGGAAGATTTGCCCATTGTCCCTGTTGAATAAATTCAAATGTAGTAGCAAGAACATCTGGAGCAATATGTGACTTTGTTCGACTGAGCCGAAGCTTGCTTTCTGCACCTGCACCCCGCTTAGATGTGCTACCTATTCCATCTCTCATCTCCTTGAGTTCACGGACTATGCTTCTCAACAACATGTTCTCACGGCTTACCAATCCTCTTCACAATACAAAACCACAACAATCCAAACAAAATTAAAATGCTTCTACATTCCATTCTAACATGCTTTAATATATTCCACTGAAGTGTTCTCATACCAACAAGAATTGGAAAGCCAAAGACTGATAAAGAAACTGATGTGAAACACGCCAGCTCTATGGGAATGCTCACAAATCAAGAAAGCCCAGATCGTAATAATGAACAAACCAAGAATTTCTAGGAACAAGAAAAGAACCAGGAAATAGCGCACACACAAGATATAAATGATTCAATTAAAGTGTTAACAAACTCCATTCTACATCCACAAAAAAACCAAACTATCAACAAGAACAAGTTATGTCTCATAAGAGTTAAAGGGACTTCCCAATGAGTCACAGAAAATATCAGGTATGTAATCTCACAAACACACTTGCATGCACTGCTATGTAACCATCGCAAGGATATAAAACTACATACAAGCCTTAACAACATAACATACTAACTGATTTGTAAATGAAATCAGTTTCATAACAGCTGGAGAACAAACAGACACTGAGCAACTCAAACACCAAGTATAGATGATGATACTGAAACACAATATAGACTTAAGCTTTGGTCCTAAAGATAAACTCACCAGTTGATAGAATAGACAGGTGATATGACAATGCTAGAGATAGTCGATACATCTAGTTGACCGAGCCAAAAACCAACAAATCTCCGCCTTGGCTCATGAACAAACTTCTCTAACACTAGGCAGGGTACAGCTACAAGCCCAGAACAACACTTAATCCCCAATCAAACCCAAACAATGGTAGAACTTAAAGTTTGGAAGCATTTTTGTAATCATATCAAAGGGACTATGATTTGTTGAAATATTCTTCACCTTCACAAATTCTTTGGCAATCTCCTCTCTTACAAATTGCAACTCAGTGCCAATATGTTTGGTTCTCTCATGACAAACTCGGTTCTTTAGTAACTATTATCACAATGCACTATGACAATCTGATGGTGCATTCTCAGCTCTTCAACAAAACCCTTGAACCAAATGCTTCCTTCACAACTTTTGATATGGCCATATTCTCAACTTCAGTGGTAGACAAAACCACACTTTCTATAAACTTGTCTTCCAACTAATGGCCATAATTAATGAAAACATAACCTGCGAGAGATATCCTAGTATCTAGACATCCAACATAATTTGAGTCTAAAAATTGTACCAAAGCAATTGTTCTAACAGAAACTCTAGCTCAACCATAAACTGAACTCTGCCATGAGACCCTCTTCAAGTGCCTCATAACATGATGAACTTAAGAGTCTGTCAGTTTTCTACCCAATATTTAACATAAATTTGCTCATAACACAAGCAGTATCAAGTCAAGTGCAATCATTGCATACACCATAGACCAACAATGATTGCATATGAAATCGTATCTATATAACCGCACTCTTCATCTGTCTTAGGATATTGTTTACAACTTAGCTTCATGTTAGAAGTGAACTTTAAGCCTAACTCAACCCCACAAAACCGGCTTGTAAAGTGAGGTTTGCACCCACTTATATACACTGAATTGACTTTATCTCTAGTCGATGTTGGACTTCCAACACACCCCCTCACGCCGAGGTATATACATCTCGAGCGTGGGATTAGACATTTAATTGGTGGTCCGATAGCGGGTGGAACAGCATGCCCAACAACAACAAATATCGCTAGGATAGACTCTAATCATGACTCTGATACCATGTTAGAAGTGGACTTTAAGCCTTACTCAACCCAACAAAACCGGCTTGTAGATGAGGCTTGCACCCACTTATATACACTGAATTGGCCTTATCTCTAGTCGATGTGGGACTTCCAATACTTCAAATGCTAAGCTAAAGGTGAAGAAACAGTTTTCAAGTTTGTCATTCCAAACTTATCAAAGACTTTCTTAAGGTGGATCTCCAAGCCAGGTATAAGAGCTTCTTTTCTTCTCCCATGATCTCAATCCCAAAGACCTTTATTGTTTCCAAGTTCTTCTCAAACACTATTCAACTCAGTCTTCACCTTCTCGACTTCAGACTTACTATTGCTTGATATATAAAAATATTATCAACATAGAGCAACAATATTACAGAGTGAGTGATTGTTAGGTAAGAGTTTGAAATAAACAGACTTATCAAACTTGTTTCACATGAAACCATTTGAGTCATAAATTGATCAAACTGTTTGTTCCTCTTTACCATTCACCTCAACCCCTTATTGTTGTTTCATAAAAATGGTTTCCTAAAGATTTCCATACAAGAAGGCAGTCTTGACACCCTTTTACTCCAATTCAAGATCAAACTCAGAAAATAGCAGTATTTTCTCTGATCTATGCTTTACTATGGGGGAGAACACATCTTTATAATGAATCCCCTTCCTTTGAGTAAAACCTCTAGAAATCAATCTTCCTTTAAACCTTTCCTGGTCAATTCCTAGAATTTCATCATATTTTTAAAATCCTTTTACAACTGATCAATCTTTGCACCAACAAGTCTCCTTTTCAACCTACACGTATGATTATCATGTTGTGTCTTCATCTCTTCATTCATGTTGTTCAATCATTCCTTCTTCTCCTTACTTGCTAAAGCAAATTTGAAACAATTGGGTTCATCTTCCAAAATACCTCACAGGCTACCATAAGAGAAAATACAATTAAATTTACAAATTCATACCTTTCTGGTGGTTTGATGACTCTCCTTGTCCTTCCTCGTGCTACACTTTAACCATCATCAACTTGGTGCTCTTTAGTAAGATCTTCTCCAAACTCATCATGGTCTGTCAAAAGAAAATCAGAGAAAACTCTTGGCACAACCTCAATCAAAGTTAGATTTCTTTATCTTGACATCTCAACTGTCAACAAACTCAAAAACCTTTGATTTATACGCCTCACAATCTCATTGAAAATAACATGATAGTTGATCATACACCTCTTGAATCTCAGTTCAAGACACCATGATTTGTATGCCCTCACCCCTTCATGATATCCTAAAAACATGCATTTACCAGTTCCTACTATCAGCTTATCTTGCCTAATATGAGCATAAGCAATATAACCAAAGATTCTCAAATTTTTAAGGTTAGAAGAATGACCTAACCAGATTTCACAGTAGTCTTTCTCTCCAGAGTAGCTGATGGACATCTATTGATCAAATAGGCAACAATGGCAATTGCTTCAACCCAAAAGATATTTGAAACTCTGCACTATACAACATACATCTCACTCTTTAAAATGATCCTATCAAATCTATCTATTAGGGCATTTTGTTGAGCAGTTCCAACCATAGTTCTGTCATGTTATACCATTCTATTTACAGAAGTTATTGAATAACTCTAAACATAACTCAAGACTATTATTATTTGTTCTAAATCCCTTTACTCTTCTCCATGTCTCATTCTCCATTAGATACGCCCGTATCTTGAAATTCTCAAAAGCTTTATCCTTGATCTTCTAAAAATAGATTCATAATTTCTTTGAGCAACCATTACTCTTAAAGGAAATAACTCGTCCAAGACTGTGACAGAGTTCTTGATGGTACTAAGAGATCGTCATGAACATAATCCAAAGTCTCTTTTGTTCTTTGTTGTGTTGTATTGAATTTGACCTTATAGGCTTTACCACAAACGTGATAATGACAAAACTTCAATTTCTCAAGTATTCTATCAGCAAATAACACCTGCTTTTGTAATTCAACCAAACCTCTTTCACCATATGAACTAACCTTTTATGTTATAACTCAATTCTCAACAATTATTTCACAACAACAAACACAGAACCAGTTACTATAGTACCCTCCAAGGAATACAAGTCACTTTTCCTCACACCCTTCAGGACAATCACAAACTTTGCAGCACCTCTATGTTGTAAATAATATATTATTAGGATAAAAAATATTTTTAATATTTCCACAGTAATTAGGGAAAAATATCTTCAGAATCTTTCTATTTATTTCAACATATTTGTATTACCTTTTTCAAAGATTTTGGTGATTACAAATATAGATGATAAGAATGTGATAGGTGCGATTGATATCAATAAAATGATTCTTTATTTTCTTACCATCATCATTGAGGTTAGTGGTTGGCCAAAAAGGTGTGCCCCACCCGTTGCCACGACATAGAGGGTTGTTGGGACCTCTTGAGCACCAAGGGGTGATGTCTCATTTGACTCTGATGTGGTTTTGTTGTTAATAAAATCTTCTTTTGTTATGAATCAAAGCAATAAATGTTGATCTTTTTATTATCTCTTTTTTTTTGTGTTTTTCAATATCGAATATGAAAGTTTTTAAAGAGAAACTTCATGATTTGGAAACGGTAATTGAATCAATGACTAAGTCCTCTGAATCATATACCGTACCAATGAAAGATAAAAAAGGTGACAGTACATTCAATATTATTCGTCGTTTATCTCAAGGTGTTTGGATGTTTGATTCAAAAGCAATTACATGACTCATTTTCCTAAGCTCTTCAATTCATACATCAAAATGACCAAAAAACAACTCGTTATAGTTGCAAATGGTGATAAAGTACCCATACGTAGATCCACAAGTATAAGAAGTACTCATTTAGAATCATCTATTACATTAAAGGATCTTTTATAGTTGCTAATGGTGATAAGAGTACTCATTTAGAATCATCTATTGCATTAAAGGATTTTTTATATTTCCCACAAAATAGCCTTATACCTATACAAAAGATTTGAATTGTTCAATAACATTTTTCTCTTCTTATTGTGTATTGCAGAACCTTGCCATGAAGAAGACAATTTTAATTGCTAAGAAACAAAGTGGGTTGTATTTATTCATCCAACTATTTATCAATGGGATGTTCACTATTCATCTTGAATAAACACAAAGCTTGATTAACCAGAGATTTCGCCATGTACAAATCTTCAAGTTTAGTCAAATCTTCAAGTTTAGTCCAAATCCCTATAGTAATCTTCTCCTTTCACACCAGTCTACACACTTTGTCACCAAGACTCAAAACAATTGCACTATGAACATTCTCTATCAATGTTTTCTTATCTTTCTCAGTCATAGTTGTATTATTCTTAGATTCACCATCAAGCGTTTCTAATAAACCCTATTCAACAATAAGTGCTACTACCTTCGACCACCACAATTTGAAATCATTATTCCCGGTGAACTTCTCAACATCATATTTTTGCAATGCCCATATTGGTTTTTCATTCCACTCTCACCCCACAAATTTGATGTGAAACAATTCAATACAATGGTAAAGCTCACCAATCAAGAACTTCAAGAAACAAGAAAAGAACAAAGAAATAAAGCACGCACAAGATATAACATGGTTCAATAAGAGTGTTAACCAACACCAATCTACATCCACACAAAAGCCACACTATCAACAAAAACAAGTTCTCTCTCAGTGTTACATAGAATTCTCTCAGAGTTACAAAATACTCTCTCAATTTCTCTCAAAGTGTTTACAACAAGCTTCAAATATGTAATCTCATAAATATACTCTCATAAACTGTTATGCAACAAGGACATATGACTGTATACAAGGCTTAACAACATAAACTGATCTTAACAGAAATCACTCATAAACAGCTAGAGAACGAAATAGACAGTGAGCAGACTCAAACACCAAGTACAGATGATGATACTAAAACATGGTAAAGACGAAAGTGTGGTCATACAGATATACTCTCCGAAAGATAGAACAAACAGACGATACAGCAATACTAGAGACAAAAGATACAATTGTTGACTGGGCTGAAAAAAAACAATTGAAACAATGACACACCTTCACATACTAAAAATTCCAATATAGTTGTTAATAACAAGTACTAAAAAGCAAAAACTGATAAAGAAACAACGACAATCTGTACATGCATGTGCTTTGGTGTAAGTACATTTTAACTTCACAAAGTTTGCCAGAGAAACTTAACAAAGTCAAGATAAGTTTTTTATTTTAATTTACTATACAGTCAATCTTACGGTATCAGTGAGTACTAAATAAAGGTCCTGTTCAGATAAACTTCTTCATAAGCATGAAAAAAAAAGTAAAACAAATTTAACTTTTTTTATAAGCTAAAATCAACTTATGCATTAACTTTCTCCAAAAGCTGAGATACATTAGTTATTTTTAACTTGAAGAGAAACTAAATTCATTTTTAAGTTCATATTCCCTTATTCTTATAAGTATTTATAAAAAGGTTATACAAATAAGGACTAAGTAGTTTACCTAAATAAATAATCATCTCACTTCTACATTACATATATACATCGCATGTAGACATGGCTCTATATTCAATGCTTGCAACTTCAAGACAACAACTAGAAACAAGCCATCCCCAAAATTAACTAATATTGGGTCATAATCAAAATAATATAATAATATCATAACGATTTGTGCTTTTACTACTGACAAGGTAATACGAACAAAACAAAAAAAAAAAAAAAAAGTTGCACTAAGATGTCAAAAATAAAACTCATCAAATCTGCAATCCTTACAAAATGTAAACACGTTCTGTCGTTGAAATCAACTTAATTGACGAGAATCTATTTTTATACCAATAACGATAATAAAAACGAAGAGAGAGCACCGATCCAAGAAGAAAAACATGAAAACTCATATCAATCGTAGAGAGAAATCAGAAGGTCGCGAGCAAAAGTGTGAGAGAAAAGAAGGAAGCTTCTAGAATACGGATCCAGAAACAGTAAAAACAGAGAAACACGATTAACCGATAAAAAGAAGGAAAGAACAGTGTTCTCTGATTTTGTAGAGAAAGTAAAAGAAGAAAGGAGTAGTACCCATGTTATACTCCAACGCCACTATCAATCGCCGGGCCACCGCTACCACCACCGGGGGTCCAAAATATAAGGTCGCAAAATCGTGTGGTTTGAAACGGATGCACATTATCTTTCCACCATTTTTTTTAAATTATTTTTAGTAGAAAAAGTGAGCATGATTTATTTATTGGATGAAATCTAGTGCAGGAATCTCCACTGTTCATAAATTGTGCCTTCCTACACGTGTCCATCTTACTGATCATTCCCAGAGAATAATGATAAACTCATGTGCTATACAAAGTAAATATTTATATAACTAAAATTTACAATAAATAACATATAATAATATTAATAAATAGAAACTAATTGTAAGTTCTATAAAATGTATAAACTAAAATCACAAGGAAAAAGGAAATTATTTACCAATCAATCTTGAAACTTATATTCCTTAACCAAATGATCTAAAGTTCATGATAATATCCTTTTAAATATTTTAAATATAAAATAAGCCATGTTGAGAATTTTATATGATTAATAAAAATTGTAATAATTATAATTTGTAACATTCTAATAATAATAATAATTTATATTATAATAGTAAGATATATGTCAATATATTATTATATGTAAGACTTAATATATAGTATTTTTTTTCTCCTAAATTTATAACATTAATTTAATATTTTTTATTTAATGTAATTTCTACAATTTTTAAAATGGTTTAATGTGTATTTTCTCTTAGATCAATGTTAATTATGGTTTGAGGATGTTAATGTTGATATAAAGAAAGATATCATATTGTTTTTTTTTTAATATAGAAATCACATTAAATAAAAAATATTGAATAATATTTACAAAGATAGAAACAAAAATACTATTAAATTCATATATAACTATTTAAAGTATTAGTATTGCAATTTAGTTTAATATTTTATAAGTATTAACTGAGTTGGGTTTTATTTATGATTGAATTAAATTTATCTTATTATTGTATAGGTTGGGTGCCAGAGTTTAGTATAAATGACTTGAGTTTAACTCTTATATTTCTATTAAAGAAAAAGTGTATGTTTTTATTTTCGTGTCTTAAATTAGTTTAAATATATTTATAATTGATTGGATTGCTTGAAATATTGAATTAATAATTTTTTTTAAAAGATTATATTATATTTTAATTATATTGATAATTATATAACTTTTAACAAAAAAAAATAACCCAATTTACCCATATTAATTCAATCCACTAAAAAATGAATTATGTTAAGTTTAACATAAAGAATTTGCAAAAACCAACTCGATATTTCATAATGGGCTGGGAAATAGGTTTTTTCCAAATCCTACCCAACCCAGTCTGCAAATATATTTTATTAAAAATATATCTAACTCAAACATAAAAATTACATGTGATTTTGTTTGGATTAGTATTACAATTTTATTATATATTTTTTTTAGTGTAAGTATTTCATCTTAGTGACCTAATATTATCATAATCAATAGTTCTCATTCTCTAGTCAACTATAATTAAACATGTGTTATCTTCAACCTTGAGTGTAGTATTTAATAATTTGTTTGCCTGTATTATTAACTTTACTTCTTTCTTATCATTAGCTAACAATTTATAATAAATATAAAGATTGCTCTTACAACAAAGGAAAAATGATGATTATGTTGTATTTATAAATTGTGGCATAAACATTGAATAATCCATAGGATATACTCCATAAGCTTAACAAATTTGTACACACTTATACAATATTGCAAAAAATTAAAAAACATAAACATCAAGATGAGTATCTCAGTAATGTTTTTTTCTGGTAAAAATTTATTTTAAATTGACACTTTTATCTTTAAGGCTAATAATGTAACATTTGTATCATAGTCATAACTCTTTATCCACCACATTATTGATGAAAATAATTATTAAAAACTTAATTAAAAATACATAAAGAAATTAAAATTTAATTAAACCTTTTATAATAATAAAATAAGAACTAAGATTAGGATGATTAATAATTTTAAAAAAAATCAATCATTAATAGAAAAACATATTTTGAAAATTGTTAAAAAGAATATTGGTAATGGTAAGTATTTAGATGGTTTTAAAAAGTAGAATTTTGTGGGAAGAGAAAGGAATGATAATATGATGGGGAGTGAGAGCAGTTTTCTGGTTTGGAGTGTGCCACCAACCTCAAACATCACTCACCACACAAAACTCTCAATTCCCATACAAAACTCGAACAAGTAAATTCCAGTTCAAAGTTCAGTTCAATTCAATGGCTTCTTCCATATGTACTCTCTCTCCTTCCGTCCCATCACACCTCACTAAAACCACTCTCCCTCTTTTTCAAGGTAACGCATCTATCTCTATCTCTGTTTCTTTTCCATGTTCCTGACTTTTGGTGTCGTTTGAAGGAAGCAAGTGCGAAATGAGCCGGAGGACTTTTGCGGTTAAGGGAATTGTGGCCTCCGGCGTTTCGGTCTCCTCTTCCACTCTCACCGCGGAAGCTCTGCCGTCTTCCAAAGGTTAGTGGATTTAATGCTGACTCACATTCTAGTTTGTGTTGAGTGTTGCTTATGTTGTGCTCACGGAAAAGGAATCTGGGTTCAGGTTTTGAAAGATTGCCGTACAAAGCAGAAGGGTACAATTATTGGACATGGAGGGGTCATAAAATACACTACGTTGTGCAAGGACAAGGTTCCCCCATTGTTCTTATTCATGGTTTTGGGGCCTCTGCGTTCCACTGGAGGTTTTTTTCTTTTTTTTTTCTCCTTTTATCTTTTGGTGCCAATAGTTTACCTTCATTTTACATTTCACCTGAGTCCAGATTGCTGTTTTTTTTTTTTGGGAAAGTGTGTTTTCTTTTGGAAACTAGCAGGGATTGGGAAATAAGAAGTAAGACCCGGCTTAGTTTGGATTTTCAATTCCAAATTTCAGTGAATAAGAGCGTATGTTTGAAAGTTTGTATAAGTATTAGAGATTGTGCTTCTAGCATTTCCTCGAAATAATAGTTTCTACCTGACACATTCTTTTAAGCATATTATTATCTATTATGGGTTCAAGTTCATTAGAAATTAGAGGGTCGTTCGTGTTGGATTAAGTGTATGTCAATAGAAGCTTGTTAGATAATGTGTTTGCTAACATTCATTCCTGTAGGTTTTGCGTCCTTGTTCGTATTCGGTTTAGGTTTCGTTTATATTTTGATCCGTGTAGTTTACCAGACATTAGTGCTGACGATTGTGTCGTAAAGGGTATGTGTTGTAGCATATTACTGCAGACGGGGATAGGAATCTACATGGAATGACCGAATGAAAGTACACGGAGAAAATGAACCCGACCTTTTACAGTATGGGAACCGAGTGTGCCCATTTTTACAAGGTGTTTTCATCATATGTTTCCACTGTAACTTCATCAATACATCGCATAAAATGTGCTAACAAATACTGCAACAAAATTTTGATGTCACTATTGCTCCTTCTTGTAAGCTAAGAAGCTTGAGTGGTTCTGTTCTGTCTTTGTGGTGTGTGTAATTTGTACACCAATTTTTCTATTGTTAGTGCCTTCAATTGTCTGTGCGATAAGAATTCTTTTATGTGGAGATAATCATATATCTTTATTTATATCTCCAGGTACAACATTCCAGAATTGGCTAAGAAACATAAGGTATATGCCATAGACTTGCTTGGATTTGGGTGGAGTGACAAAGCACTTATCGATTATGATGCCATGGTGTGGAGGGATCAAGTGGTGGACTTCGTGACCGAAATAGTAAAAGAACCAGCAGTTTTAGTTGGAAATAGGTAAGAACTGTATTAGCTGAATTTACATCTGGGTATAGTCTGAAATGCCAGAGTCTTCTTTCTTTCACAAGTTTTAATGTTGTTATTCATGCATGGTTTCCCCCGAACATAATCGTCTTGTTGGAACCCGTTTGATTGGCTCTCAAGACATGCGTGCACTAGTAATTATGTTATTTTACCTCATCAACAGAGATTTCATTAACTAGAAAACATGTACAAAATTATCTTCAGCAATTAATTCTCAAGTATTATGTTGTCAAATTTGGTTGTTGCAATGCAATGCTTATCTTTTTCTTACTCCTGAGTTGTGTAATAATTAATTGACAAGTTGACAGCCACAGGACCAAAATCTTATTTATACTAAATTTCGAGTACAATTTTGTTTTATCTATAGAATTGACATTGCAACAATATGTGCTGTATAAAGTATAAATTTGCCGTTTCCTTCCATCATGATAATTTTTCAGCCTCGGAGGATTTACTGCTTTGGTTGCAGCAATTGGGTTGCCTGAGCTTGTAAATGGAGTTGCTCTACTAAATTCTGCTGGACAATTTGGTGATGAGAAAAGGGAAAGTAAAACTTCTGAAGAAACAGCTCTACAAAAGTTTGTCCTAAAGCCTTTGAAGGAAGTTTTCCAGCGTGTAGTTCTTGGATTTTTGTTCTGGCAGGCAAAGCAACCAGCTCGCATTTTGTCAGTTCTAAAAAGTGTATGTTTCTTGCTATCATCTTATTAAAGCTTACTAAAATGGTAGGGTTTTGAGAATATCATTCCTGGAGGCTTTTGTCTTTGGTGGGATTGCGTATTCCCTTTCAACAACGTTCTACTATTTATTTCTTACTAGCCGCATTGTATATATATGTTTGAATGCATAGTTTTTCAACTCAGGTGTATATAAATTCTTCCAATGTGGATGACTATCTCGTGGAATCTATAACAAGGCCAGCTCAAGATCCAAATGCTGGAGAAGTTTATTACAGGTACATGATGATGTCCATGTTAATGCTTTTGTGTTTGATGAAAAGGACATTGCATGTCCATGTTAATGCTTGTGTTTGATGAAAAGGACATTGCGAGTTTTACACCGTAAAGCCTAGCTATTATTGTTAGAATCCAAGGCCTTATAAAATTGACTTCAGAATCCCCTCGGATGTAATTCCATGCTTTTCACTAGCTTGAGCAAATGCGTGCTGCACATTTGCAATCGAGATACCCGGTAGAAAACTATAATATTGAATGATATAAACTTGGGAGAGATGCACCATACAAAGTAACAATTGTAGTTAGAAAAAGCTCAAGATGACAAGACTTTATAAACCCAGCATCGGAATTCCATACTTTCAATGTGAGACCGAATTTCAATACCTTGTAATCAGATCCTAATTCTGTGCTGTAAATTTCCTCTTGTAAATTGCTAATTAGGCTTTAGCAATGTTCTCCTAATTATTCCTGTTTATTTGTTTTTACTACTTCACCCAATGTTGTCTGCAGGTTAATGACACGTTTCATGATGAATCAGAGCAAGTACACTCTAAATGCTGTCTTAAGTGAACTATCTTGCCCGTTATTGTTGCTCTGGGGCGACCTTGACCCTTGGGTTGGTCCAGGAAAGGCTAATCGAATCAAAGAGTTCTATCCAAAAACGACTCTTGTAAACTTGCAGGCCGGGCATTGTCCACATGATGAGATACCAGAGCTTGTGAACAAGGCTTTATTGGATTGGTTGACAACCCTCACACCTGAAGTAACTCTCCAAACTGTTTGAACATGTATTTATATTTTTAAACCAATCAGATACGAGTTGTTCATTCAGTTTTTAGTTTCAATTGGTCAATAGTAGTTATCAGCATACTTTGTATACAAAGAACTGGGTAAAGAATACTCAGGATACAGAACATGATGGCAAGAATACGTTACAAGTTAGTTATGTTTGCACTCTGACTTTTCTCCTTCAGACATTAGCAAATGAGAGTTAACTGGTTTTGTTTTCGATCACCTAACATTAGTAAATAAAATAGCCAAAAATAATAAATATTTTCAATATTATTATTATTTCTCCTACAATTCATCTCGTATATTATTATTTCAAATAGTTAAATATTTAATTTTTTCAAAATGTTTTATGTTATTAATTCTATAATTCATCCCATATATTATTTTAAGTAATAAAATATTTTAAATATAATTATTATTAATCTTACAATTCACTTCGCATATTATTTTAAATAACAAATATTTAAAATCATAAATAATTTAATTACTTTTAAAATGTAAAATAACATTTAAAATAATGTGAGATGAATTGTAGGATTAATAAAATGATATTTAAGGTACTTATTACTTTAAAATATTCCATTCATTAATGTTTCTTTCATAATACCTCAATTTGTTTCTATAAAAAGCAACTCTTCACGTCAATTTGGTTAAGCTCAATTCAAATCTTTTTAAATGGTTCTTATTTTTTGAAGGATGTTGGTTTGAAGGTGGCAACACTTAGTTTATGGCCGTTCCTTCTTCAAAGTATAATTGTTGAGGTCATCATAACTTTTAATTTTTTTTTTTTTATGTGGAGAATAGATACACAACCGATAAATGAACTTTTGGATTTTTTTTTTTTTTTTTGTGGAGAATAGGCTTCAATATGTAAGCTTATTTCTTTCACTTATTTAAGTAGTAGAGGGAAATCAATCTAGGTGTTAGAGAAATTCATTATTAAAATTATGACGAGAAAAAGGGGAAAAAAATTATTTTGACAAACTAAAATGTTTATTTTCGAATTGTAATTTGGAATTTATTTACTAACATGTAAAAATAATATTTGAACAAAAACTACTATGGATAATTCATCATTTTAAATTATTGGATAGCCAATTAAAAATTTGAAGAGGAAGGAAGATCGTTTGTAAGGAGACGACAAAAAAATATTCATACTAGTATTTTTATTACATACAAAATTTATGATTATACAAAATGAATATTTTTAATGTTAATAAAATTTATGATTCATACTAAATGAATATTCTTAATGTATTTCTACGAGTAATTTATTACATACTTGTTAATGATACGGTACAAGTATCTAGATATTTAACCTGTAAATCCTCATTATTTGCTAATAACTATTAATAGACTTTATTTGAATATATATATTTTTTAAAAAGGTTCAATATGTCTTTTAAATTTTATCTTTAAGTGAAAATTGAAATGGATCCATTTTTAAAACTTTGGATTAATTTAGTCCCTCATCTTTATAACGACGTGAATTTAGTCATTTTAATCAAATTTTATTATGTTTATCTGAGATTTTAAACGCGTTTCTCAACTAATACTGAAGAAAAATGTGTCCATCAGTCTAAACAACTCAAATGTTATTATGAAATACGTTTGAAACCCTAAACGTAAAATAAACTTAACAAAATTTGGTTAAAAGAACTTCTAAAGTTGATAGGCTAAATTGAGTCAAAGTTTCGAAAGGGACTAATTTCAAATTTTAATGAAAATTAAGGGACCAAAATTATATTTAACCCTTTTTTAAACTAAATAATCAAATACAATTATCAAGGAAAGAAATACTAATCACTCAAAAATAGTTTAAAATTTGTCTTTATATATTTTTTTATTTAGACATGTGAAACTAAAGTTATTTTTAAAAATATTATTTTTTAAAATTTTGTATTTTGGTACAATTGGTTTAAATCTGTCTTTTAGAAAAACCAAATTTGTTTATACTAATATTTTAATGAGGAATGGTGTATTTTACAAAGTATATTTAAGAAAATGGTGTATCAACAATACATATAATAACAATAGTTTATCGCATGATATTTTATTTATATTTATTATTTAATAGTTTTCTCTATTTTTGAACTTTGCTACCTATTTAAATAAATTTTGAGAAAGTGAAGAATAACATGCTAAATTAAAATTATTTTGTATTTGATATATATATATATATATATATTTTGACTGTAATATCCCAATTTTAATAGTAAAATACTACTAAAATAAATATTACATATATAATAAGGAAAAGAACTACAATTTTATGGTGAACCAAGCACAACCTACACTTCTGCTGCTCATCTAACTCCCTACTTATCCAACTGAAAAGATTGCATCCCTAAGCTCACATCATTAAGGTGATCATCGTAAAAGAAAAAACAATACACAGACAGACAAACACAGAAGCAAGGGTGAGCTAGATAAACAAACAATAATCATATAACACAAGTAATTAGTACCATCGGGTTTATTTATCAAGAGTCAAAGATATACAAGTCTAATCATGCATCAAATACTCAACACGACTCATCCGGATTTGTATAAATGTCGAACTATTGGTAGCCTTTGCATTTGTATAGTTCAGCTGACACTCCCCAAAACTATACAAGGTTAGTCCTTATACCAGTCTATGGTTAAACTCTAAGCCTATAGACAAGAACCTCGCGCTACTCTCACCACAGGCATCATTCTTCTCTATTTGAGCATGAATGATCCTTAGAGTGTCGGAATAGACTTACCATTTCAAAGCTCCATACATTTATATAACACAACCACCTCATCAACCTCAATAACTTCCAAGAATCTCACCCTAAGTCATGGAATTCAATTCATCAATCATACTTTCACTTTAAAACTTAATTCAAGACATGAACAACCATATACTATAATACATGATCATACAATATCATAGATACTTCTACACCATTCTAATAATCAAAACATATATATAATGTTAATTATACTTCAAAAGACCTCAAACAACCCAACAAGTCATCAAAAATTGCATGAAACCATTCCATATACATTAACAGACAATAATAGTCCAAGAAGAATCATTAAACAACCCAATTCCCCTTAAACTCATACTTAGACAAGGAAAACAAATTTGAAACCATCACCAACAGTTCCGAAAAGGTCCAAAACCCCCCAAAACAACCTAAAGAGCGTCCAAAAATGATACCAGGAACCCCGAAAACCACCCAAAACTGTCTTAGATGATTTTCTGACGACAATAATCGATTATCATACGTAATAATCGATTATTTACGAGAGCTTTGAAGAAAATACGACTTTCTGACTAGAATAATCGATTATCAAAGTATTGCATTGGTCATTTGGATAGGAATTAGATGTACTAAACCAACTCAATAATACAAAACCCCTAAAATGGACTAAAACCAACCTAAAATGCAACTTTCACCTTCATGACAGAATTGAAGAGGGACCCAAAACACACATGCAATCAACATAAATTGCATGGTAAAGATTTGAGAACAACGGAGAAAAGGAAAAATAGCTTACCCGCTAAAATCTAGAAATTGATTGGTCAGTCATGAAGTCCTCTACGTCGTGAACGCTTGAACACCACCTAATTGAAAATCCAACGGTTCAGTGTAGAGGAATGAAGGAGAGAAGGCAGAGAAGAGAGGAGAAGAACATATGAGAAAAGGGTAGAGCTTGAAGAGAAAGAAAGTTTTTCTCAGGTAAAGGGAGAAACTCTGAGTTTTGGTTTTATATTTAACATTATTTTATATTTAAATAATTTCTCCCATTTATCTGCTGCCACTTGTCCGTCTCTTAAGACTAACTTTTCTCAGTCTTTACATTAACAATATTTTTTAACAGTGTTATTGAATCAAATAAACTAAACTATATTAAATTCTAGAGCTGTACAATAATGCTAGTTAGATATAATGACTTTGTTTCCTACCAAGGAGCATAAGTAACATTACGGCATGATTAAAATTATACAATTAATTATTTAAAAAGGTAATAATTAAGTATTAAAGTTATGGGATTGAATTAATACGGTAAAAAATATTTAAATGTTATAAATATGTTTAGATTTACGAGGTATACACACTTGAACTCTTATTACATCATTAATATATTTTGTTTATTTAAGCATATATTACTTTAAAATTAGTTTATTTCTCTAAATTAAGAAAGTGTAAAGAAGACATTATGATGTATTTCAGCAATATACAAGTATAAAGGATAATGTTAAAGAGAGATATGACTTTTATAAGATCATCTCATTCTATGTAAGAGCATTTGACATCTACTGTAGGGTTAGTTGAATTTTAAAAATTTCATGGTAGGTACAAGAAACATAACCAGTAATAAGTAACAACGAATGTCGTAAGCATAAGAGAATCACATGAGTGAGATGAAATTGTTTGACGAACTCTATAAAGAGCTAACAAAACTTAAGTGAATTGCTGAAGAAATTAATGCTTTGAGAGAAGTTGTGTAAATGAGGAGGAAGTTGGAAGAAACCTTTAAAACCTCGCATGATGACCACAAAAGATGAGCATAAAAACACTAATTATTCACGATCGCCTTCTTTCAAGCTTCATTTGTTCATCCTTGGAACAAAAGTTGAAAACATCCAAAAAATCATATCATAGATCCAAACTTCACCCCACACCTCACTAACCATCGAATGATCACACTAACATACCTTTATTGACAAAATCATGGATTTAGTCTTGCTACTAAAATGAAAGGCCTTGTCTATTAATTGGTATGATATAAGCATAAGATAAGCACATAAATGTTTATGTTACTTAGGTCGCTCTAAACCAATGATGTTATTTTTTTTTTTGTCATATTTTCTCAGTGCCCCTTAAAGGAGTCACATTGAGTTGGTTCAACCAATCACCTACTTACTTATCCATAGATTGTTTTGACACCTTGGTAGCAACGTCCAATAATTAGTTTTGGACCAGTCCACATTATTTGATGCCAATTGCTATGGTCAAAATTAGGTAAGATAAAAGAGAATTATTGCATTCATTTTGGCAAAGTGAATCTCATCATATGAAATATGAATCCTAATGTAGTATGTCCTATTAAAAAGAGGTTGTATGCAAAGGAATGTCCATGATGACAACACAATATCTGAATCAAGGAACCAAAAGCATCCAATTGTGTTCATTACACTTCCTTGAATGTTAATAAGGTGCACATATTAAAAAAGACATTGAACATTAACCTCATATTAACATTGAAGAAGGTGTTGACACCTAAAACACTGATTCCACATAACAAGGTCAATATCATCAAAAATATGGGTATTCAACAAAAGAATGTCTTCCAATAGAAAATAAGATCAAGGAGATAATACAAGCAATTCATCTACAAAGGTTTGTTCAAAGGAACAAAAGTTGTCAACTGAAAGACTTTACATCAAGATGATAACACAATGTGTGAAAGAAACACTAATATCAAAAAGATCATGCTTAATGGTGAGGCACTTTCCCAATGGAAGAACATAAGTCTAAGAGATTATGTTATAAGGAGTAATAAACATCGTTGGTGTTAAAAATTGTAATTGGTTAATAAAGACGGTCTATTGACCTTAATAAGGATCAAACACCCATTTAACATATAATTAGTAATGTAATAACATTCACTTTGAAAAGAAAAATGTGTTTCATAACTATTACTTGTACATAATTTATAAGTCCGCTGTAAAACAAATTTTATAGTCATCATAACAAAAATAGAAAAGTTATTAGAAAAAACATTATTTCATCATAGAAACTTTATAAATATATTCTAACATAAGATGTTTTTAAAAAATTGAAATTATCTAAGAGAAGCATGCAACTTTTTTCATTCAAAAAGTAAAATTAAAAAGAATAATAGATATTTTAATGAAAAAAGAAAATGATAATGTGATTTTATAATATATATATATATATATATATATATATATATATATATAATTAAGAAGCATTTGTAATTTAGGAACTTCAAGTAAAAAAAACTTTAGGCAGTCAAAATTACATCTTTTAAGCTGCAGAATTTATTTTGTGTTGATTCATCAGTTATTGTTCTTCTTTGGGCCCGTTGAGACAAACTTTTTCCTGGCAATCCAAATATCCTTTGGATAGCAAACGTTTCTGCCTTGAAGCATTTTTATGTGTCAGGCAATTGGAAGTTAGAACCAAATCATATGCTGTTATTGTTATCATGTAACACTGCTAGACAATAACTACTCTCACTTTTGCCTATTTCACAATAATATCCAACCGCCATTTAACCATTCTTATTTTCCTAGGTATATCTAGGAATTTGGTTCCAAATAAGTTGTGTAGGAAATACACCTCACTACTTTTCCTTTTTTTCTTTTGGGAAGTAAAAAAAGGTAAAAGAACTCAATTGTCTTCTTGTTTACTCTATAAAACGTCAACTTTATTTCAACACACTTTTTTTTTCTATGGTTACTCTAACGTTGTTTTCTTTTAAATACTAAAAGTACATGCTTAGAGTATAATATGGTAGCATAATGATGGAAAAGTTAAAAAGAAAAATACATGAATGAAAACAAAATTCCATTGCCGGGAATCGAACCCGGGTCTCCTGGGTGAAAGCCAGATATCCTAACCGCTGGACGACAATGGAATGTTTTATATGTTTTAACAGTGAAAATGTTATTTATGAGACGAACCCTAAAAACTGGACGACAATGGAAATATTGATACCAAATTAACCTGCACATAATGGATATTAAATATAGTAATCTCACTATAAACACAGCTCATTTTAAAAAATGTGTTATTTGTTTGGAGAGTCAGAGAAAGTGCTACCCCACTTGAGCACCACCATAGTTGACCACGGGGTTTCATTATGCATGCTATAATATAGAATTTAATTTTAAATCATTTTATTTATACATGCTATATTATTGGAAAGAAGCTATTCAAGTCATAAATGTCTTTAAAGTGTGGCAAACAGAGTTCTAGATGTTTCTGTTTTATCAAAATTAATAATAAATATTTTTTACACATATTACACCTTTTGAAAGATGTGAAAAAATCTCGCCCACGTAGAAAAAAAATTCTCAGATCAATTTAAAAAAATGCTTGTTATATATACCTTTTACACTAGTTTATAATATGAAAGAAAGAAATTGAGTAGTGTGAAGTGAAAGCATGATGAGTGTAAGAATAGAAGAAGGCTTGGTAGACGTGAATGAATGTAAAGTAGAAGACACAATGACCCAACCACTAACTAACCCTTCTTTTTTCTCTTTGGATTTGGCTAATTGGTATCAATCATCCTTGAAGTGGACCCTATTATGTTCTATCATTTCTTCAATTCAAATCTTCTTGAACAGTGATGCTACTGTAAAAGAGAATAATCATTTGACTTAAATGACGGAACAACCACAAGGACACAATCCTCCATAGAACCTGATTGTTCAACAATGCAAAAGCAATCAAAAGGTTTCATTACATCTGAATCTCACTTTTCTTTTTCCAACACACAACATCTTTCAATCTCTTTACTTACTACAAACATCAACTATTTCAATCTTAAAGCGCAACAGCTAAGAATAAGTATAAGTACTATTTATTATGTTAAAAGAAAAACATGTACGATTTTTAATGGAGCAATTTGTATAAGATATTGCCTATGAATATTCGAAAGTGGGTGTTTTATTATATATATGGTGCTTGATTTGATGCCTTGACCGGTTATTAGGAGGCAAACCACAAAGTGACGATAAGATAAGAAAGAAAAAACCTCATATTCGAAAAAAAAAGTATTAACTAAATTATACTCAGAATTTCAGATTCCCAATACTGGGTTCATTTCATTCCTTTTAGTGTACTTCTGGTCCATTGTTGTCTCTTTCAAGCATATTGTAGCTGCTTGTACTTAATAATATGTAAAAAAAGTCTTAAACAACCGACAATGTTGGACTGTTCCATGATAAAAACTTAGTATGATTGGTAATGGAAATATAATATGTATAATGTTAGGCCGAAGGAAGGAAAACGGCATGATGGTTGGTCTCAGGAATTCATGATGGTTAGTTTTCAAGATTATTAAATATTCCCGCTGCACAAGAAACCATGACACTGTAAAGGGTTTGTTTCGAATTCATGCATTAAAGTAGTAGTGGTGATTAAGGTTTTGTAAAATTAAAAAATTGAATTTTAAATCTAAATTTATTTTATAAAATATTTTTTTTAAAATATGTATATTTTGAATGTAAAAATTAAATATTAATAAATAATTTAATAACAAATTTTGAATAAATCAATATATTTAATAAACAATAAATATTTGGACAACAAATAATGTAATATATTGAAAAAAATCATTAAAATAAATTTTAAATTATAATTTTAATATCATATTAAAAAAAAATTAAATACAATTTAAATTTATAAAATAAAATATACATTCATTTATATATTTTAAATTAATCTTTATTTTTAATTAATATGATATATTTAGCCGTAACCAAATTTTAAAGTAGGATAAGCAAGATGATGGGAAATTAAAGTGATTAATGAGAAGTGAAACTTTGTATATGTAACCTGTGTTACCTCATTCATGGGAAAGTCCACAATTGAAATAAGCAGTGATATGAAAGGTTATGGGGTCCCTGATTCTCACAGACTTGGCAATGGCTGCAGTTTTGACGTGTAGTGAAGACAGTTAGCATTGATGTTTAATGGTGGAATATGCCATCACTGTCAGAAGCTTCTCAGGGTCATGTATCCAACTATAATATGGATAATATACATAGTTTGTTATTTTCTAATGTTTCATAGGTGGGACAAGTGACTTTAAACATCTATACAATTTCTCTTGCGGTGTGTTTATTTGAGGTGATGGAGAGAGTAATTGAATAAATTTAAGGAAATTTGAGGATGATTTTTTTTTGTGTTTAGTTGAGTGGATTTGAAGGTAATTGAGAGTGGATTTGAGAATGAATTTTGTGAGAATTAGTATAGGATTTATTGATGTGACAGTTTTAAAAGATTTGTTTAATGGGTAGAATTTGAAGATTACTAAAATGTCTTTAGTTATTATTATTATTATTTTATTTTATTATTATTATTATTATTATTATTATTATTTTATAATAATAATAATTATTATTATTATTATTGAAAACCACGTTATATTAAATGGAAACTTTGTTTCACTGGAAACATGGGTGTAGTATAGGTATATATGAGATTTCTCATAATCTCCGGCAAATCAAATGTAACATCAATTTTTCATAATCAAGTCATATCAAAATTGAATAAATTATGAATTTTTGTAAATTTTTAGAAATCTATCCGTTGTGATAATTTGAAAAAGATTACACAATTTTGATGTTTTTACCATATCTTTATAGAGTACTTGAGAACTAGTCATCCACATATTTACAAAACTCAAGTGATAACTTAATGATTTAATCAATAATTTAAGAATTTAGTATTTTGTTTTGATGAATCACTATTTTTTTTAAACACTACACTCAAGAATTGAAACATGTTTATTTTTTTAATCAATGTTAAACAAAGATGAATAATAAAAAATAATAATCATAAAACAAATATTTGTTACCGTATTTGAAAATCCAAGTTACCGCCCCTTGTATAGACAAATCAATATAAGAAAAAAATCAAATACATATAAAAGGAAAGGTCAATAATGTACTTTGATTGCAAATGGGATCATTTGTATTGTAGCCTTTAAACTGGTAATAATGGATAAAAAATGGGTGCAATACAAATAAAAATAAAAATAATTTAAATTTAAATAGTTTATATAAAACGTAATTATGTTCAAAATAATACTATAGAATAGGAAAATTGAGTATTTATTTAAACTAAAAAATATCATCTCTTCACTCTGGATAAAAGAAGAGTATCCACAATATTTTATATAGAAAAATAACAATGAAATGCTGTTATTTTCACAGATTTTTGGAATTGTATTAAATGTTAAAACTTATATTTTAATATTATTTTTGAGAATATTAAAATTTCATAAAGTGGGTATTGAAATTGAATTAAACACTATTAAATAATGATAATCAATTTGGTATCTTTTGTGCTTAGCCTATTAAGTGAGTTTGTGTATGAATAATATTGTGCAAAGTTGAAATGTGAATTTGAGAGTAGCAATGATTATCCTTATTAGAGGAAGTAATAAACAGAATCTTTGTTGTACGATGATGGCGCATGAGGGTTGTGCATAGAACATTTTGCATAATTATTAAACTTGTTTCTCAAGTATTCATTGAATATACTTCTATTGGTCACATTTTCATGTTTTATACTGTTGGGCGTGACTTGGGGACGATTATTAACTACAAATAGTTTAATTTTTAAAATGCCATTTTGGACAATGATTGTCAGAAAATGAGGGTTTATGATTATATCTGTATTTTTCTGTGGATGACAACGGTTTTAACAAGACTGTGAATTAAAAGCTTTATTAAACATGATTAGTGTCATTTCATTAACTACTTTTCCCCTTCTAGCTTTTCAAAACATTGTTAGATCCATTTGATGTGCCTGATGTCATTGTCATTCTTTACTGTAAAGTGACAGTAATTCTATATAATAATTACTCAATAACTGAACGGATTAAAAGTTTATATATATTTTACAATCATACAATAAAAAATTAACCTTTTCAAAATTAATAATTTCAAATAAACATGTAAACAATTTAATAATTTCTTTTGGTGAAAATTACAATTCTTTAAATAATATGCAATTATTCAAGTTCTTATAACTAAGAGAACTTTTTTTATATTATTTAGATTTTGATAACGAATATTCATAAACAACTAATATTGTTGGAAGTCTTGTATTGATTAGAGATAAAGTCAATTTATAATATATAAGTAGGATGCAAACCTTATCTTACAAACCGGTTTTGTGAAATTGAGTTAAGTTTAAACTCTACTTTTTAATATGATATCATAGTCATAGTTAGAATCTATCATAGCGATATTTCTTAAAAATAAGGCCAATTCATAATATATAAGTGGAGTGCAAACCTCACTTCACAGGCCGGTTTTGTGGAGTTGAGTTAGACTTAAACTTTACTTCTTAATAAATATACATATAGTTTATCTTGTAAAAATTTAATTTTGTATAATTTCATTTATGATTTATTCAAATAATACTTTTAAATAACTTAAGAAAAAGTGTGACTTTATTTTAAAAAAAATATGCATATATACGTAAAATTTAAAAAACATATAAATATTATATTATTAAAAATACAATAAGACATGAATGTCAGTCAACATAAATTAAATAGAAGGAGATGAAATTTGTATAATATTGGATATGGATAATTTATTTAAGTGTTCTTATTGAATATGTGAATTTGTATATAAGAAAGTATGAGTACTTTTGGAATATATCTTTTATAGAATCTTTGAGTTCATGTGACTTTTGTATCAAGCCATTATGAAGTAATGACAAATAAACACATCATCAATATGATGACACAATGACTATATAACTGAAAAACGCCATTATAAATAAAATTGTTAATGATACATTTTAGTTTCATAATTAGTCGGTCATGTACACAAGTCTCCCAAGCTTAAATGTTTAGCATGCATAATTGTTGATGGTAAGACGACAATTGGTCCTTTGGTTGAGATGTGACCGACTTGCTTATGTAGGCAAAAAGAACTTTATTGCGATGACAACTAGCCTTTTGACCTACTCGAAGTTCATTTTCATGTGCAATTGGAATCAACTCGTTGCGATTGTAACTGATCCTTTGATCGAGTTGTAGTCGACTTATGCTTATAAGTGGATTGAGTTATTACAACTGTAGGTGGTCATCTTTGACTGTGATGTAGTTGGCTTATTGATATAGGTGTTGTCTTAGAAGTTTTGAATTATCGTCTTAGGCAAGTTTTTGTGTTGTTATGCGTATGTTTCAATCTTCGACAAGCTTTGTATGTGTTGTCAGAGCATATTTTAGATCATGTTATGGTCTTAGGTAGGCTTACGTGTTGCTAAGGTAGGCTTTAGGTGGGCTCATGTGCGTTGCTGAAATAGGCTTTGTTTATGCTACTGACTTAGGTAGGATCATGTGTGTTGTCTGAGCAAGTTTAAACTTGTGTTACCACTTTAGGTAGGCTTGTGTGTTGTTGGGGAAGGATTTATATGTGTTGTAGTTTTAGGCGAGCTTTCTGATAGTGGATGTTTATGCGTTTGCAAAAAGAGGCTGGGGAAGGAAACCTCCCTTACGCTTGCTACCTTCTTCACTCTTACAATCTTTAAGTCCTTTAGCTTTCTTTGCTTTAACTTTCTTTCTTTATGGTTACTGTCTGCAAAGTTTTGCAATGTGTGATCATAGTTGTGGCATTGCTTGCTGCAACCATTTTTAGCATAAAGAAGCAAAAATAAATAACAAAGTAGATAGGAGAATATAAAAGATCTAAAACAAAATAGTGATTTCTTTACCATAGCCTCTCGTATTTTGCTTTTACTTTGTGGACATTGTCGAGATTTTACCAGGTTGTCATCCCAGGCAAGTGCGGTTTACGCACTTTGTTGGTGGACGTTTGTCTTTGTGTTGTCTTAGGCGTTGCCATCTTAAGCATTCTATTAGTGAATATTTGTCCACCTATTTATTTCCTTTTGAGGTGGCCTCTTTGATAAGCTTTCAATTAAGTTCTTCTAGCTTATAGGCTTCCTTTCAAAAGGTGTTTGTAATGTGATAAAGTTTTCCCTAGTTAGGTGCAAACCTTCCTTCATCTTAAACTCTCAAGTATCGTTGAGCTTTCTTAAACCCAAGTATTGTAACATTGAGTTGTTATATGCTTAGCCACTGCTTTTCTTACATGACTATCTTACCAAGTTTGATATCCTGACTATCTCTCCGAGTCCAGTACGATGTCCTTTATTTGGCTACTATTTTCCTGACATGAATTAGCAGTGCAAGGATGACCTGTTGAGCTCTATTTTTATCATAGCGACAATGTCGAGCTTTCCTATACTCGGGTTTTGAAACATTGAGTTGCTATTGTACTCTGGTATTGGAATGTCAGGCTGCTCTTGCTATTGTATTTGAGTATTGGAATGTCATACTGCTCTTGTACTCAAACACTGGAACACCAAGTTATTCTTGTAGTCGAATAGCGGAACGCTGAATTGCTCCTTTGTCAATTAGGATTGTGCACCCACCAATTGGTAATGGTGACAATGATAAATCTTGGATCATCTTTCTCATGGTCATGAACTATGGTCAGTGTAACCTCCTATGGTAGTCGGGGTATATCTTAGAGTGTGAGATGTTGGTCATAATTGCGAGATACCCAAGGTGTGAGGTTGTGTCCATGACGAATACTTCAACTAGAGGATGCTAATGTTTTTATCGGAATCTTACCTTATCTACAAGACACGTGGCAAGATCCAAGAGACTACTATGTAGGCCTCAATGACTTTGACGGAAAAGATCCACCTACAAAAAACTCTTCAACATTCGAATAAGTAAGAGAATTTAGGATCAATGAATGTATAGAAGAGACTGTGAGTGAGTCGATTCTTCTTGAAATGCATGTTCTTTAGAGTCTATAACCTCATATAACTTGTATCAAGTCATACAAAGGCTATACATAAAAAACAACATCACAAATAAAATTATGAAGCTCAATGACACGTTTGAATTTCTTTATGACCAAGTCATGTGCATTAAGAAAATTTATTTTAATCCTACTTGATAAAGAAATTATTAAAATAACATTTTAAACATATAAAATTATTGAAAATCAAAGTTAGAGTTAATAATTTATTTATTAAAATTAAAAAAGTTTTTAATATAATTAGGAATAAAAAAATGTACATGTACGTTTTAATAAATAAAATTTAAAGATGAATTCAAACAAAAATAATTAAATATTTTGAAATATCTATTTGTAATAAAAGAGAAAGTAATTATGTTTAAATGCCTCTTGGTTCAGTTGATTCAATAAAGTGTATTCAAGTGATTAGAGAAACTAGGTTGAAGTGATAAATAATGTTTTGATATGCTCCTAAGACATATTAAACTAGTGATATAAATAGCGTGGACTGATTTATTTATCTATCCAATTTTTAAATCAAAATTTTAATGTGTGAGAAAAGGGAAATTATAAAAGAAAATAATGAATTGGACTAATATTTTTTAGCCAATTAATCATATGACAATTCAGCTAACTCTCTCCTTCTTTTCGTAAGTCAATGACTAGTAGGTTAAAATAGATTAAACTAAATCATGTTCCCTTCTACTTTTCATTAGTATCTAATTTTATAATAATAATGATAATTTGTGTATATTTATATATATAAAACAACAATTTAGAGATGGTATTAAAATGCACCAATAAATTGAACTAATTTAGAGAATATATAAAGTGAATGTTTAAAAAAAACATGAATAGAAATATTAAGCATTGTTAGATAATTGAATCAGTTATATATATTAGATTTGTAGTTATATGTGATGCCCATGTAAAAAAGTGGTTGTAAAATCAATTAATTTTTTTAACAAAAGCTAATCATCAATAAATTAGCAGATATTTTTTTACCAATAATATAACTATGAAAAAATATTCATTCGTCAATGTTGTATGTGAAAGTTCAATTATATTGAGTAAGACCAATTCAAACATGTTTTAACATTTCATGACCTCTTAACAAAATTAAAGACACTACAATACTTATATAATTAAATTAAAAGCAATGTAGTGTCATTATATATACTAAACCAATAATATACAATTAGGAGAAAAATTAACTCGACAAATCAATCCTCTAATTTTAATATACTTCCCCACTTAACTCTTATTTTAACTTCTGAGGTCTTGAAAGGACAAAAACAAAAACAATGCTAACTTATCATTTTACAATCTACTTTAATTCTTTTAGTCAATCCACCCATTCACCTTTGAATATAGAAGAGTTATGCATTTTCAAGACATTTTTATTGGCTGAAGAAATGCTCCATACTATTTTACCCTCCTTATATAGATTATATAGGTTTATAGATTTTTATAGTTTTAACCCACAGATAGTGTTTATTCGCTATTTGATTTGAAATAAAAAATTTATCATTCCTATATATAACAATACTTTTATAGTGTGTAGATTTTTATTTTCAATTTATACATAACTTTAATTTTTAAAGAAAATAATATTTTGTACATCTTTGCAAAATGTTCATTCAAACAAAAGAAAACATTAATATATATTTCTGCTATTAAAAATGTTTTTTTATAACGTTACTCTTCAAATTGACCCTATATTTTTGTTAAAGTGTCAAAATTATATTTTATTCTTTCATGTTATACCCTTCAGATATTGTTTATTTAACTAGTAGATGCACTGACGGTTTTCCAATAAAAAAAAGAGCTCTATGTCACAAGGCTTCAAATCAATGTGTTACACAGAAGAAGAACAAAACAGAACATGTTAAGATTGTTTTACATAAAATGTAATTTCAAATAAAAATAAATTTATATAGAAAACTTAAATAAACCTATATATAATATGAACAATAACAAGAGACATTATGTTATCACTATTTTAATATTAATTCTTTATATTAGTTGTTTACCTGAATTAGTGAATTTATGGAAATGTAAAAAATATATGAAGGCTTTAATATTAGTTAATAATCAATGTAAAAATTATGTGACATTTTCTATATTTGTTCTAACTTATAACTGATATAAAATATGATAGTTTACATTAATAAAGTTAAGACCAATAGAAAGAGTTTGTGATATAAAGTTTGGAAGAAGTAAAGAGGAAGAAGAGACTAGTTGGTGTCTATAAATAGACATTTTCCACTAATTGTCTTTATAACTAATTAGTAGAAACACATGCAGTGTTTATGTACATACATTTTTTTAGATATCCATAATATATTATATTATGACTGATAATGTTTGTGTATTCATATTTTTTAAATTTCTATAATATATTATGTTATGAGTTGATAATATTTTTAATTTTAGAATAATCTTTAATTCATATGAAATTTAAGGAAGTGTAAGTAAATTTTTAAAATAATATAAATATAAAGAATTATATATAGGCATAGATAAAGATGATAAATTCTTCTTCAAAATTCAATTACAATTAATAATGAAAAAAATATTAAATTAAAATATAAATTTTAAATTATTTTGTAATGTTAAATATAAAAGTAATTTAATGACTAATTTAATATTAAGAATAAGATTCCAATACCGAAGGATATCTAAATGAAATAAATAAATAAATAAATAAGACATTAGGAGTAATAAAAAGTACGGGAATATTATAAACTACAAATATGATGAAGAAATATAGAATAAAATAAAATAAATCTTGTGATAATTTTATTCTAAAAATTTGAAAATAACAGTTATTATTAAAAAGTTAATCAATAATAATTATATTATAAAAGGATAAAATAAGAATATGAATCGAGTATATAAAGGAGAAAAATCTTCTTTATAGATACAAAGAGTATATATATTACATCAATTATATTAAAAGAAAAACTCAATGACAATATTAAAAAAATTAACATAACGTATATTTATCATTAAATTTTGTTAAAGTTGTATTATCTACGTAAATTCATATTTTTGTATCAATGTATATTAAAGAAACTGCAATTTATTGATGAATAAGTAGTCCCTATCAATCTGGATATATAGAAGTAAGTGTAATATTATCCTTTTTGTTACTTATTAAGGTTTGTACAATAAAAATAGTTTTAGTATTAAACTATTAAGAATATACAATTTGAGATAATAGTGTGTATGTTACAAAATTATTTAATGTCATTTTAAAATTATTAATTAATAATATAGCAGGTGAAAAAGATGTATACAATGACATGGATAAACTTAAGGATCACTTGGACGTTTTTAAAATAATATACATAATAGATGAAAATAAAAAAAAAATTATATAAGAGAAAAAAGTTATTATTAAACTTCAAATGAATTTTTTCTATATAATAAATAAAGTTGATGTTCACTGTCAATTAAATTCTTCATTTGTTAGGCCATTTGTTAAATCTAGTTTTATCTAGTATATAATCAAAATATTATAATAATGTTATTGTATTTTATAAGAAAAAACAAGATGATTTATATATATATATATATATATATATATAAGATTTTGAATTAAAAATAATATTTTGATATCTTATATGTAATGCATATGACTAATATTGAGTATCTGCGATGTTTTTTCCCATAAAAACTTATTAAAATATTTTTAAATTAATAAAATTATTCCAATAATGAGTAATATAAGAAATAAATAAGTATTAAAAACATAATTTAATTACCTTTGACTTTTTGAATCAGATAAGTTTATTTTTATATGTTTGAATTGCAAGTATTTAAAGTAAATAGGTATTTTATTTTAATGAGAATTTATTTTAATAATAAAGGTTTTATAATATAAACAAAATTTTATATTGTATTTTATTATCAAAAATAAAAACTATTTCCTTTAAAATTTGTTTTTTAAGTTTCTTTATCTTCTCTCTTATTATTCGATTATTTGTTTGACGATCAGTAAGTTCCTAAGAGATCACGACGTTTATTATTTCTACTCAATCAATTCTTTGTTTAAAGCAAGTAAATTTTTACTCTTTTTTCCTTTCATTTTTGGTCTATGATCATGCAGAGAAAACTGTTTTTACATGTATTAAAAGTGCTTCTTCCTTGACTCTTGGTCAATTTGAGGTTCTAAGGTTTGATTTTGATCACCAATTGGTCAGTTATAGGCTTTTCTAGAGTTCTTTACGGTGGAAGCAACAGTTGGAAGTTCTTAGAGCTGTAAGAGTTCTTTCTAAAGTAAGGGAAGCTAGACTTTTCTTCAAGATTATGTTTATAGAGTAAATTTAGGTTTGATATGCATGATGGAAATTATCTATAAGAAATTGGGATAATTGTTCTGTTACTTGTGTTTGGATGATGATTTTTAGTAATTTTGATGCTTGAATGTTTGGTATGATATGATGGCATGTCATTGTTGTAATGTTTGTATGAAATGAATTTGTAATGTTGTTTTGAAGATGGTTGTCTGGGTAAAGAATAGAGAATTAACAATTACATTGTGTGTTTAGTCTAAAATAAAGGTTTAAGAGGTGATTTAATGAATATGGTCTAAAGTGAGAATCTGTGATGTATAACAATTGTTAGGGTCTGTAGTGACCTGTTCATGATGAAAGTTAGCTGATATGTGGTGAAGAATGGATCAATAGTTATTATAGTGTGATTACCATGTTGTTTTGAAGGTATTTTAGTGGTTTGGTAAGTAAAAATCTAAAGGAAGTAAGTCTGGTATATAATGGAATGTTTAGGTTTGTTTTTGAATGATTTAAAATTTTTTTGAACCTTGAGAAAGGGTGGAAATCTGATATAAAAGTGTTTGGTGGTTGATATGTAGAGTTTAGCTTAGTTTGAAACTAGTTTTTGGGGCTTTAGACTAGTGAGATTTTAGATTTTAGGTTTTGAGCCAAAATGGTCATTTTGAAGGGTCTTCGTAAGTCATTTGTGACTTGTTCAAACTCCTAAGTTGCTCAAATATTAACTAGAACTGGTGGAGTTTAATTTGGGTCTCTAAAGTAAGGTTTTGGTTATTTTTGGATTGAAATCTTGTGTCAAAACAGTTTAAAATGAGTTTAGGATGGTTTAGATATATTTGGTTAGGTCAATTTTAGTTTAGAATTCAATCTAGGAGTATTAGAAGTTGAGAAAGATGCATATAATATGTTATGAGTGGTTGAAGGGTGCAAATTATACAGTTTCGACGTTGCAGAATTATGTAGCCTCACTGAGCGAGTGTAGCCATTGAGTGAGTAAAACCCACTGTTTTTGTATTCGCATAGCGAGCTTGGGCGCTGAGCGACCAATCGAGAACATGTTTTAAGTTTTTCTTTCTTTTTATTTATGATAACTTTGAACTATATTAGTGCTTTGAGGATTTTGTAAAAGTGTTTATTGAATTATATGATGGTTTATTCTTGAGGTTATGTATGTATTTGAAGTATGGTTGAAAAGAATTTGTAAGGTGAAATTCTTGGTTGGTTGTTTCAATTATCATTAGTATGAATGCAAGGAGTTCAGTCTTGGGCATTATCTTGATACTATAATGGTCTTTAATTCTCAAGTAGAGAATCACATGTGGTGAGAGTAATAGGAGGTCTTGGGTGCTTTCAGTATGATCCAAGGCATGGAACAGATTAACCTTGTAAGTGTGGTAGGGTGAAATCCGCTGACAATGACTTTACAAAGTAGTAGAGGCCACCACAAGTGTATAACTCACCATAGCTTGACATTCATTCTAAATCCGGATAGTCCAGTCTAAGTCTTGACATGTTTACGATGTTTGATCTAATTGTTCTATGTAATTTTAGTATGATGCTTGTGATATTAATTTATTATATGAATTGTCTTGGTATTTAGCTTACCTTTTTGTTTGCGATTTTTGTTTTTATGTTTTCTTTTACTTCTTTTTTTAGTGATGATCATCCGGTGAGTGTGAATATATGGTGATGAGGTTTCTCTAGAGTAGACATTAGATGAAGGAACTGCATATGTCTAGTAGCTTTAGTTAGTTACCTTGTATATAATTTTGTTTAGTTATTATATATATAAAGTTTTATTTATAATTATTTTAATGATTGTAATAATTTTATATTTCTTTTTGTCAACTAATCTATTATATTAAACGTATGATAGTTTCATTTATAGTTTAATATTATATTTTTGAGATCTTACACTTCCCATATAAATTTTTAGCATTCTTTATTCATCCAACTATTTGAAGTTTAGCTAATTTAAAATAACAAATAATTTTAAAAGTTAAAAAGTCACACACATTGGTATTCATATGGAAAAAAATGAAACATTTTATAACACTATGAGATTATGATGTTTAATTTGATCGTGTGTGCATATTCACACACTTTTAAAGATATTTGTGGTAACCAGATTATCTAATAAAATCTCTACTTATTTAGAGAAAAAAAAAGTTAGGTATACCTACATATTCGGACATGGAGGTAGTTGTCACATAATACTCCTAGAATGGGAGTTGGGATGTGACACGTGTGTGTGAGAGGGCATAGTTTATAGTTGTGCATATCATTATTAATTTATGATTTTGGTTAATTGTAGGACTGCATTTTGGTGTATTAGGGCTGTATATTAATGTATTTTGGTGTATATTAATTTGCATTTAGTGTGTATTGGTACTGCACATGTTCTCTATTTGTTTCAGATTTGGGATTACTTTCATACTTGTTTCTGTGCTTCTTGTACCTATTAGCGTTACTCTTTCGGACTACATTTTGTGTATACACTGTGTGTATACAGGTGTTTATATTTGTTTTTTTTTTAATTTTAGATTATATTTACACAATCTAGTATATCTTGTGAATATTAATTTTATGAAATTTTTAATTTTTTATGTAAAAGTTATTTTTTATTGTTCTTCCATAATTGAATAGAGATTTTAACATCATATAACAATTAATGTTATAAATCTAGTATTATTTATAGGATAATTATCATATTTTGCACCTTATCACCTATAAGGATTATATTGTATTTAATGTGACTTGTGTTTAGATAGAAACAAATCAACTTATGATTATATAGAAATATACTGATTTGTAACCGAACATAAATCAGTTTATGATCAAATAAAACATATCGATTTGTAATGAATATAACAAGTAGACTTATTAATCGAATAAAATAACTCAATCTGTGATCAAATAGAATAAATTAATTATTTATATCGGCTTATAACCATATAGGTTAACTTAAATGATTGGCCGTATACATTACATAGTTATTGAAGAAGTAGATATATTTATTTTATTTTTTTCATTTGAATTTCATTGCAAATTATAAGACTACCGAATTAAAGCCTCTGAAACATTTTGATTAACAGAAAAGTTGTTTCTTTTTCTACCATTGACCAAACTCCCACAGTTTCGTAGTAATGGAAGTTATTTGAAAGTGTTTTTTTTTTTTGGGAATGTATATCTCACATAAAAGAAAAATGGAATCTCAATTCATTTTTTTAGCTGTGAACATCACATTCTTAATTTCACCCTTGGTTTTGCTTTGGGGTTACCAAAATGTAATGAAGTTAAATTTGTAATAGAATAATGATACTTAGATAATATTTTTTTAACAATATTTGAACATCATTTACGTGTGATTGATCTAAAATTATTTCATAATCAATAATAATAATCATAAACACCACCATGGACTAATCACAAAATGACATATAGATTATAAAAAAATATTATTTAAGTATCTTTGCAATATACACTTAATATGATAAAAAAAATTATTAGATACTTTTTTTTATCTTTGGGGGCAGAGACCATTTTCTATCTTATCGCTTTTTTATTTACTTTTTTTTATCATTAGATACTTAATATGATAAAAAAATTATTAGATATATAATATTCTAGTTAATACCAATCTAGTAGTCTTTTTACCATGTCAAATTATTTTTAGTTATTGTTTGTACGTTTAGAATTTTTAATTATTGTTTAAAAATATATAGATTTTAATTTAAAAATAAAATAATCACCTTATTGTTAGTCAGAAAATTTTAGGACATTGAATTGTACCCATTGATAATACCAATAATAAAAAAAAATTGAATTCGTGCAGTGTACGAACTATGAAATCAGTTTAGTTTTAGACATAACAAATCTTACTCCAACGTTGTATGAGTGCGTCACCTTTGTCTCTATGTATGTTTTAAAATGAAATTGTACGGTGTGGGTTTTGTTTGGTAGCAAAGACAAAAGGTCCCCTAGATTCCTACCAAAATATACACCATGCATTTATCAGATAATTTAATAAAAATAAATAACAATTAATATACAAGATAAAAGATTATCTAAATTTTTTATTCAAAATACTTTCTTAAATACTAGTTAATAACCACATGTGCAACGAGTTTTATGAAGGTTTTCAATGATTTTTAATATATACCGGTATAGTACATCACTGCAAACAAAGTGAACGAAATAACGTGTATAAAGCAATCGAAAGAAAAAATTAAAAAAAAAAAATTTAAAAACTTTATTCTTTTTCAGAATTAAATAGAAAACAGTATATTTGTGTACGATGTTAGAAGATCTTTTACGCGTTAAAGTAGCAGGCATGTCTCCATCATGCTATCGTTAAGCTTAACAACTCTTCTTCTTTCCCGCGTGATTACTCCTAACCACTTTTATTTACCTATTTTAATTATTCCAATCCGTTAATTAATTAATCAATCAATTAATTTGTTAATTTATTTTTGTTCAAAGGAAAAAGAAAATATCCTGTAGATGCAACATCACATCACTCTTATTTTAAATCCATTCTATTTTCTGTCTTGGTCCCCTATATTTTTCTATCATTTAATTAATCTCAAGTATAATTTAAAACATAGTTTATTATACACAATAATTTACAATTATGTAATTTTTTTTGAAAATCCCATATAAATTAAAATTAAGATTAATTTAAAGTTTATAAGTAAATGTAAATTTTATTTTACAATGGCTGAGTTAGACTGTTTGTCATTATTTAAAATATTTCATTATATAATCTTTTATCATTTAAAATAGCTACG
Source organism: Vigna reflexopilosa (assembly GCA_027742785.1). Classification (NCBI taxonomy): domain Eukaryota; kingdom Viridiplantae; phylum Streptophyta; class Magnoliopsida; order Fabales; family Fabaceae; genus Vigna; species Vigna reflexopilosa. Next base: position 52,834,513 of record CM050911.1, on the reverse strand, counting down.
TAATTTTCTATTTAAAAGTAATAATCAAATATAATTTTTCAAAATTATTTTAAACAATAGAAATCAGAGGCTAGACCAAAGTTGCAAAAAAAGGAAAGGGCTGTTTGGTCATTTGGCGTGACCACCACCTTTTCCATTCGTTTTCAATTTCATCACTCATTTTTTTCTGGTTTCGTCGTCCTCCTCTGACTCCCAGCAGTGTCTGCACTCACTTAGAGCAGAAGGAGCAAGAGAGAGAAAGTGAAAGCGAAGGAACAAAGTAGAAAAGAGCGAGCGTGTTGAGAGAAAAAACCGTAAGCAGAAACAACCCTAACGTTCTCATGGAAAGCTTGACGCATTCTCGCCAACCAAACAAGTTTCCCATCACAGTTTCCAAGAAAATCACCGCCGCCTCAGGAGCCGCTGCTTTTCCGGTCGAAACTCTATACGACCACGTATACGGCGGCGCGACGAGGTTCGCCGGCGGCCACTCCCTCTCGCCACGCTTCGAGGACTACGGCGAGATTTTCTCCAGCTTCCACGCGCCCCGCGCCTCCGCCATTCCGGTGCTGGATCTTCCGTCGCTCGACGACGGCGAGGTCTTCTTCGACTTCCGAAACGTCGCGTGCGACTACGCCGAAATTTTCCGAGGCTTCGACGGCCTCGATTTTTGGCTCTCGTACGAGGACTTGTTTCGCGACAGTGTCTCCGAAGAAGACGACGGTGATGATGCTCAAAAGGAAGAAGCCTGGTATGTATATATCCCATCGCGCTTGTTGCGTTTACAGTTTGGTTTTGATTGTTCGCTGAAATGCATGATTGGATTTGGTTTTGTTTTAATGTACAGTGGAAACTCAAGGCAATGAGTTCGTGCATTTTAATATCAGTTGTGATTTTAGTTTCGTCGTTGAGGATTTTGGGGGTAATGGTAGTGAAAATGGGCTTTTACAGGAAGCAACGGGAACTATGTTTTTGCTTCTGGTTATTGCATAGGATAGGAAGACGCTGGGTTTTGTTTTTTCGTAATCCTACTCCATCCCCTTTTTTCTAAAGCAAGGGTGGTAAGTATGGGTTTGTCGATTAAATGGTGAATTCTTTGGATTTACAGATATATTGTATATGCTCTTCCTGTTCTCAAATGTTTTTTGTCGGCTTTTCAGTATTTTGTGTTTTTAGAAGTTTTTTGTTACGTGATTTTTGTTTTCTTTATATCTATTTTTTGTGCTTTGGCCTCTGTCTCAGTATATTTTAATTTACTGAGATTGGAATTTGATATTGCACGATATAAATGTTCTTTCATCATTGGTAGGACGCCGGTGGAAACTGATTCATTTTCCGGAGACTTGGACCATTTTGGATTCAATGAAGGCATGCCAAATGATGATCATTTCCGGTCTTGTGATGGAATTACAGAGTTCAACGTTTTGTATCATAAGGTAAATGGTACAGGCAATGAAGATATGTCAAAGAGGAAAAGTACCGTAAGTCAAATGCGTGCTGCTCCTGAATTCACTCAAGTATTTGATGAAACCACGCACTTCCATAGGACAGATCCTTCCTTGCAAGTTGTTGATGATGTTGACCTCGATATGGAATTTAATGCAAGCCAGGCAAGGAGAAACCATAGAGAAATGGTGTCACATCCGGTTAATTTTACATCTGGTGAACAGGTTTTTGGTAGCGATCTTGATCTGCACAATGGATGCTGCAAGAATGGTTCTCATTCCAGTGAAACATTCATAACTGTGTCTCACATTAGCCTCAGAACTCTACCCTCTCAAGTGCCGCCCCCTTCTCGGCCACCACCTGTATTGGATGCAAAACAGGAGTACGCAGGTGGTTTTCATTCAAACAAAGAGGGGTTTGACATTGAAGAGACTCTTGATGATACTTCGCCACCTTTCCTTGATGTGGAGGTTGATACAAATTCATCCGCTGCTGCTATCAAAGAAGTCATGCATAGACCTGAAGCAAAACTTAGGAGTAACAAGGAATTGAAAGAGAGAAAGAAGAGGTTTTCCGAAAGCAATGCATATTCAAGTTATGATGTAAAGGTTAATGAAGCAAAGACAAGTGTGAATATAACTACATTTGATAGTTTGAATGATAAGGGTGTGCACAGAGTTGGCAAAAAGAAAATTTCTTTCACAGATGAAAGGCAGAAAACTGGGAAGGCTGCCCCAGAAACTCTGGAATTGTTAGAAGGGGAAAGACTTCTAAACATGTTTGATGAAACGCACATCAAGGAGTCCAGATCACCTCAAGAATCGGATAGAAGTACTGGAATTGGGATGTGGAAAGAAGCAACTGAATTTTTTGAATTGGTGGGAACAGAAGAGCCTGGGAAGGTAACTACGCCCACAAAACATAGCCATACTAAGAAACTGGTTCAAGATACCAGAGCGCATGAGTGTGGCAAGGAAGAATGGGAAGCGTTTAACATTAAAGCAGAATACAAAAAGGTTAGAGAAGTTGAAGGTCCTGAGCGAGAGGAATGCAAGGAGAAATACAAAGTAGGAAATGGGGCTCATGAACAGAGAAAAACCATTAAAAAATCTAAGTTATCTGACGAGGAGTTCAGGCAGAGAGAGCATGTGAAGAACGAGGAAATGGCCGGAATATTTGGGCTAGAAAAGAGTGAGAAGGCAAGCATGGTCAGTCCACATGGAAAAACTGATAAGAAATTACCTAAAGCTGATCAACCAGGAAGCTTAAAAGACATGTTCGAGACTCAACGCAAGGAGCACAAACAAGTTGAGATTGAGAAATCAAAAGAGGTTGATAGAGAAATGCTCAGTGAAGTACAGTGGAAAATGAAGCATATGGAAAGTGAGAAAAAACAAAAAGAGGATGAACAGCTACAACTGAGTATGAAAAGGCATAAACAGTCTCAGAGAATGAAAGAAAACGGAAAAATTCAAAGAGAAGCTTCTGCTCTTGGAGGTGTAGAGAGTGACCAACGGGTGAAAGATTCTGTGAAGCTAGAAAAGTTCGAAAGATCAAATGAAACCTGTAATCTGGATAGCCATAAGGAAAATATGACTTGCAAAACAGAAGATGAAATTATCCTTGAAGCTACACAGATTCACAACAAGAAGCAATTGAAGGAGACATGTCAAAATGAAGTTGGGAAAAGCCGCAAAGATTCTTTTAAAATGGAAGAAAATGGTGAATGCTTAAAGGATGCTCTTGAGAAGGTAAAGAATGAAAAGGGGCTTAAACAGGACTTTGAACTGGAAATGAACGAGAAAAGATCTGGAGTGACTTTTGAGCTAGGGGAAAATGAGCCTTGCCAAAGAGATCATGGTAAAGAGAAACTTAATGAAATTTGTGATGGGTATAGAAAAGGAAATAGACTAAAAGATGTAGATGATAGCATATGGCTTCAGAAAGTTCTGAAACAAGCTCCGGAGCTACAAATGAATAGTGGAAATGAGACTCAGAGAAAGAAAGAAATCAACTGCCCATCAGACCTACCATGTGATAGCGAAGGAACTGTGGATAAATCACGTGAGGATAGTCTTTCCCAAAAGCATGAGAGGATGCTCAAAGATGGTAATAAAGATGGAAAAGATAAGGGATTGGACAAAGCTTTGGAACAAACAGAAGGTAATGGGAAAGGGATTCACTTGAAATTTGCAAAAGAAACCAATGAGGAATGGAAAACAGAGAGTGATGACAATCTTTTGTCAGCTCACTCATTGTCCATTCATGAAGAAAATATTTGCATACAGGAGCTATGTCAAGACCCTATAGCTGACCAAGAAATTGGAAAGAGTGTCACTGCCTGCAAGGTTGGTGAAAAGAAATTGGAAGAGGTATGTTTGGAAAATCTGAAGGATACTGGTAAAAAAGGGGCTTTTGAAATGTCCCACGGAGAACTAGAGCATTCAGGAAAGGTGACTTGCACTAGTACAAATGTCAATGTCAACGAGCATAGTTTTGACAGTGAACATGCATGCACAAAGGAAACTAAGACAGCCTCTCAAATGGAATTTGATGCACGGAATGAAGAGAGGACAATTGATGGATGGGGTGAGAGAGTAAAGACTAAACAACATGTGAATGTTTCACTAAACACTGAAGAGAGCAGGGACCGAATGTCATCAAGCCATGCTAACGTGTGTAGTGATTATGGAAGGAACACAGTAGCTGATGAAACTGCTACAGTACAAGAAGCGGTAAATATCAAGAAGCCTTCTGAAAGAGCTCATGTATCAAATTCCACCAAAAGCAAAGATAAAAGTCTTGATGAAACTTCTGCTTCAATAGAGAAATATGCTGATGAGAGGATAAGAAGAGAAAGAGAGTTGGAAGAAGATCGTTTGAGAAAGATAGAAGAAGAGATGGAGAGAGAAAGGGAAAGACAGAAAGACAGAATGGCTGTTGACAGAGCAGTGCTGGAGGCTGAAAGGGAAAGGGAAAGAGGAAAGGATCGGATGGCAGTTGATAAAGCAACTTTGGAGGCTCGTGATAGAACATATGCTGAAGCTCGGGAGAGAGCAGAAAGGGCTGCCTTTGAGAGAGCAACTGCGGAAGCTCGACAGAGAGTACTGGCTGAAGCCAGAGAGAGACTTGAAAAGGCATGCGCTGAGGCCAGGGACAAAACATATGCTGATAAGGCTGCTGCAGAAGCCAGATTGAAAGCACAGCGAACTGCCGTGGAAAGAGCAACCGTTGAGGCTCGAGAGCGTGCAATGGAAAAAGTAAAGGTTGAGAGAGCGGCATTTGAGTCCAGAGAACGATTAGGGAGGTCTGTCTCTGACAAGTTTAGTGTTTCTTCCAGAAACAGCGGAAGACAGGGCTCTTCGTCCTCAGTAAGTATTCACAGACCCACTTAAATATGCAAGTGATAAATTTCACTATTGCCTGCTGAATTTATAATATTTACATGGCAGGATATGCTGGATCCATTTTGTCAGAACTCTAGTTCCTCCACTCATTCCAGATATCCGTACTCCTCGGTTTATGGTGGTATGTGATGCATGAAACCCATGTCTTACTTTTGTATAAACTTTCAAACGACGCTTTAGTGCTTCCACTAGATAATCCTGACCAGGTATTGTCCTTTGCTTGAAGCTTCCTCTTTTACTGAAAGATCAGAACGAGAAGGTGAGTCAGCTCAGAGGTGTAGGGCTAGACTGGAGAGGTATCGCCGAACAGCTGAACGTGCAGTAAGTTCTTTAACCTTGTTCATCATGCATTAATTGTACTTATAAAATAAATGAGATTGACGATGACTTTTGGGAAAATGTAAGGCAAAAGCTTTGGAAGAAAAGAACATGCGCGATCTTGTAGCTCAGAAGGAGCAAGCTGAGAGAAATGTGAGCTTATATCCAAACATTTGCTTTTTATAGGACCAGATTTGTTGTTACAACATTTTGTTGATTACTCTAGTCTGATACTCTTTGCAGAGATTAGCAGAAACCCTGGATATTGAAGTCAGGAGGTGGTCAAGTGGAAAAGAAGGAAATTTGCGTGCATTGCTTTCAACCTTGCAATATGTAGGTTTTTCATATTCTCAAATAGCCCTTATCACTCCTTTCTCCTCTTATTCTGAACTACTTTTTACTCAAGACAGTAAGGAGGTGATTTGAAGGTCCACTAAACAAGTCTCAAAGAGATGAGACTAAATTGGTTTCTTAATCTTTTCTGATTCATGATGGTTCGTTATAATGTCGTTCTTATCTAGTTTTTTCACGTTGTCAGATTCTTGGGCCTGATAGTGGGTGGCAACCAATCCCACTGACGGACGTTATAACTTCTGCTGCTGTCAAGAAAGCTTACAGGAAGGCCACCCTTTGTGTCCATCCCGACAAATTACAGCAGCGTGGAGCAAGTATTCAACACAAATACATATGTGAAAAAGTCTTTGATCTCCTAAAGGTATTTCATGTATGCCATGTTCCAGTTGATTTATTTATGTGAACCTTCATTGGGGGATCTGTAATGTTTAGGTTCTGCCAGAGCGAACCATAATGCTGTTGCAGAACTTCTAATATATCTAGTGCACATGCACTGCACATCATATACACATTAGCATGTGAAAATATGCAAATACGCAAGCATGCCAATAATGCTAATGTGCTTGGTGAGATTGGTATCTGACCTTTTACAAACCTCCAACCCCAAGCTAGAATGTCATAAGTGTTAGCGTTCTGCTTTTTGTTTCTTACTCCATATACGTACCAAGTTGGTTCCAATACCCCTCATTCTGATGATAAAGCTTCATTTATTAATTATCATCTTCGACCTCTGATTTTTACTTTCTTTCTTTTCCTTTTCTGTCCTGTTTCAATATCCAGGAAGCTTGGAACAAATTCAACTCAGAAGAGCGATAGCACAGCACACCTTATGTTTTTAACATCTGCCTTTACAAGAGAGCAGTTCCCTCCACAAGTAATGTGGGCTACTGGGGACGAATACCACGTTCTTTTATCATTTTCAACGTTCTGTAATATTTATTATTCCCTAAATATTTTATATGTAAGAAATACTCATCCTACCAAGGCAAAAGTTAAAGGGTAAATACATACAAAAAAGCATATAGAGGCTTGTATCTATACCATCAGAGAAACTTTGGAATCCCAGTTCTAAATCTTGAATTTATTTCAAGGATATAAAACATCATGAATCTGCACGAAATAGATCGAATGATTCTGTCTGTCAGTTTAGTTAAGTAAAGATGAAAAATTATCGATCGCACTTTTACCCTTCCGTTGTTAGTGCTACTTCTCCTATCGGTTTTGTTGTACGACTGACCAGAAAATAAAAGTGATTGATATTTTTAAGTTTTTTGGTGAGAAAATAGATTAAAACAGTCAAAATTCACGAGGGAATACTGAATGAGATAAATCTCCAGGTCATGCTAATAGAAAATCAGGAGGGAACTCAGATTCTAAAAGAAACATTAAAACTAAGAATGAGCAGCTTGATTTGCTTCTACGATTAAACCTGCTCATCTCCAAAACATAATTGGTGAATCTGAGAAGGCATTCTCCATTCAAGAACTTTATAGCAGAATGGTAATCTAACTCAATTCGTGTATGTATAGCCACGTTTCCAAATCCTCTTCGCCCCAACTGAACAAAAAATGTCCATGATGATCCCGCATTACTACGACTTTTTTCCACATAAGCATCGCTGTTGATCTTTACCCAGCTAAGAGGATAACGATTCCAAGCCTTATCTTGATAATGAAATTGAAGCCACTTGTAGTGTCTCGATGAGGCATTTATCTTCTGCAGCCAGCATGACATAAGCAGAAAACTTCGAAAGAGTAGTAGATAGATTCACTAAATAAGACACTAGACTCACAAAACTGCTGAGAGATTCTGTTAAAAAAAAACATTCACTACGATAGAGTTTGTTCCTTGTATTTTCATTAACCACAGAATGTTGTTAGGAAGTGGTGTTTGCACGTGGAAAATAATTCATTTTCAGCATATCATAATTGAACCCCAAAATAAGGTTCTATTTGTGATGCTCTAATATAAAATTAGTGATTTTGGAACCAAACTAATGTTTAAATTAAATGTAGTTTTAATGGGTAATTTTTGTACAAAGTTATGGAAGTCTATTTTTTATACTTATATCATGATCAATTACGAATCTTAACAAATAATTTAAAAAAAATCAAAATAACAAACTTAAAATTTATATATTTCATCATTGTTTTTAATAAAACAAAAATAAATAATTAAATTCCATCTTAATATTTTTTTTTATCATCATGAGTTTGATAAAAGAGAAAGATGGACACTTTATTAGGAAGTGTTTAAATAATTTTCAAAACTAATTCTTAAAGTTAAAAATGTTTTTAATCTTTGAATTTTGATGCGATATTAAAATTTGTTTATGTCACTTTGTCATATTTTGATTTTTAAGGTTAATTAGGATTTAGGGTTTAGAGGCAGAGACTAGGGCTAGGGCGTAGGGTTTGTGGTTAGGAGTTTGGGGGTTAAGGGTTAAGGGTTAAGGGTTAAGGGTTTAGGGTTTAGGGTTTAGGGTTTAGGGTTTAGGGTTTAGTTAAGAGATGTTAGTTAACCGCGGTTAGCCCCAGTTATAACTGCGGTTAGCTTAACACAGGTTAGTTAACCGCGGTTAGCGTAACCCCGGTTAGTTAACCGTGGTTAGCGTAACCCCGGTTAGTTAACCGCGGTTAGCGTAACCCCGGTTAGTTAACCGCAGTTAGCTTAACCCCGGTTAGTTTAACCGCGGTTAGTTAACCGCGGTTAGTTAATCGCAGTTAGTTAACCGCAGTTAGCTTAACCCCGGTTAGTTAACCGCGGTTAGCTTAACCCCGGTTAGCTTAACCCCGGTTAGTTAACCGCGGTTAGCTTAACCCCGGTTAGTTAACCGCGGTTAGCGTAACCCCGGTTAGTTAACCGCGGTTAGCGAAACCCCGGTTAGTTAACTGCGGTTAGCTTAACCCCGGTTAATTAACTGCGGTTAGCTTAACCTCGGTTAGTTAACCGCGGTTAGCTTAACCCCAGTTAGTTAACCGCAGTTAGTTAACCCCGGTTAGTTAACCGCAGTTAGTTAACCGCGGTTAGCTTAACCCCGGTTAGCTTAACCCCGGTTAGTTAACCGCGGTTAGCTTAACCCCGGTTAGTTAACCGCGGTTAGCCCCATTTAAGTTAACCGTGGTTAGTTAACCGCGGTTAGTTAACTGCGGTTGAGTTAACCGCGGTTAGTGAACCGGTTAATTGAACCGCGGTTGAGTTAGCCGTGGTTAGTTAACCGCGGTTCAACCGCGATTAAGGTAACCGCAGTTAAGTGAACCGCGGTTAGTCAACCGCAATTAGTGAACGCGTTTAGTCAGCATTGACGGTTAGTCAATTAAAGGTTAGCTAATTGCGGTTGACTAGCACAGCCGCGGTTAATTAGCTGCGATTAATTTAACCGCGATGGACTAACTATCGTTGACTAACCTTGGTCGCGGCTAGTTAAAAACAGTTAGATAACTACGACTAGTTAAACTTGGCTAGAGAACTGCGGTAAGTTAACCAACGGTTAGTTGGCCAACGATTATTCAACCGACAGTTAATTGATCGACAATTATTCAATCGATGCTTTAGTCAACTAACAATTAGACAGTCAATGGTTAGTCAATCAACAATTAATCGATCGACAACGATTAATCGAACGATGGTTAGTCGACTGACAATTAGTCGACCAATGGTTATATATAATAAAAAGGAGCACACTACAAATAATTCCTAAATAATGACCAACTTTAATAAAATAATATGTTACTACAAATAATTCCTAAATAATGACCCAATTTAATCAAATAATATTTGTAGTGATTAATTATAATAAAAATAATATCACTTTCGTAGTTAATGACCAAAACCATGGAATTTAAATATTAGTGATTAATTATAATAAAAATAATGAACCTAATTCACATAAATATATTTAAATTTTTCTTTAATTTAAATTTTATTCATTTTCGTAGTTAATGACGAAAACTATGGAATTTAAATATGTGATTAACATACCACTTCATAATAAAAACTATTTAAATTATTGAATTTAGAAACTAATCATAATTTTTTATTCATAAAAAAAATTATTTAGTTAGTAATAACTTTTAGTTTAGAAATTAATAAGTATATTACCTAATTATTTGTAGTAATAAAATTGATAATTATTTATACATATTATTATAATGATAATAATGTTTAATTCTTAGTTTGAAAATAACAACTTTATTCCTACCACACAGGGCACCGGGAACAAAGATTCCAAATCTTGGGTCAGATCAAGCAGAATTTTTCGTCGACAAGCTTTTCTCTTCGAGGCTGGCTTCGGTTTCGTCTTCTTGGGAACACCTGGGCATTCTGGGAACACCGGGATTTTGTTGTCCGAGGATGTTAGAGTCGTGTAACCGTCATCATCCTCGTTTTCTGATCCCACGTACGAGGAAGGAATGTCCAGTTTGAAGGTGATGGGACACACCAGTTTCGTGCAAACGATGATGCTGTTGCGTTGGTGTTGGTTTTTCTTTTCTTGATGGCGATCCTTGTTGTCTTGTTGTTGGTGACGTTTTTGCACCGATAGGTGTTTGAATTTGAAAAGGTGGGTGATCTTCTTGGATAGAACTTTGGCACCCCTCGTTGGGTACCAGAAACCCCAGTTCTGGATCAACGAAGTTGGCCCCTTCGAGATCTTTGTCAGAGAGAAAGATTTTGGGATTGGAAGATACCCCCATGAAGAAAACAAGGGGTTTGGGAGAACAAAGGATGTTCAAGAAGATCGAGGTAGATGAAAGGGGAAGGGAAGAACATAAACTAAAGTAATTAACGTGATAATAAGATAGTTGCTATAGGTCTAGGAAATGCAGGGAAGTGTAGCAAACAGAAAAATTATGAACCACAATGCAATGTAAACATACCTTGACAATCTGACGCAAAAAGTAATCACCATAACGTTTCGCAGGCTTGGACTCCACAACATGAATTGTGTCCTGCAGCAAATTGAAAAGATATTCAACATTTGCAAGCACTATTTTAGAAACAGGAGAACTGCCAGAGTTAAACTCCTTGAGACTGAAAATCATATGAACTGTCCAATATTTATAACATAGAAGTAAAAACATAAAAGTTAATTAAAACACAGAATAACATCTATCAGATTCAAACCAACAAAAAGACCATCAATGGTCTATCAGTACCATACCACTGACTCCGTAATGCATATGGTGGTCAAAGCTAAGACTTGAACCTTAATTTAACAAAGACTGAGTGCAAGTAAAATGATATTATTATCAAAGAAACAAGTTCCACTAAAAAGGACAAGCATGACAATATGGCCTGGAAAATGATTTAAGATGGATAAATAAGTAAATGATTTAAGATGGATATATAATCTGACAAAAAGACCCTTTTATATAATAGTTTACTAAAAAGATTATATAAGATTATAAAAACACTAAAATAAAAAGCTCGTTTCCTACAACAAAATCTGTAAAGCCATGAATCCATAAAAGAATATATAACATTATAAAAACACAAAGTGTCCCTATTCAGCCATCTATCGGATCCAGTACAGCAGCCCTGTAGCCAGTAGGGACTGTTCTACACCCCTACATCACTGTAACACGCTATTTAAAACACTAATTTAGACATAATTAAATGTCACAAACTTGTATACTAGCCATCGAGAAGTTTATATTTTGGAGAAATAATAGATGCTGAAAAAGAAAAAGAAAAAGTTTATTTTCCCAGAAAAAAATGTATCCCAAACTTGTATTTATTTTAGGTATTATGATATGCTTATTTATATAGAGGTTTCGAAAATAAATATTTGCAACCAAACATCTTACCCAAGAAACCAAATTTGAAAAACTTGTAACAAGAACACAAGATTTGACTTCTTTGTTAAGTTCTTCACTATATCATCAAAGAAAAGTTCTAATAAGCACACAAAAAAAAAAAAAAAAAACCGAAAACACTGATCAATTACTTATTAAATTGTATTCCATCTATTAATCTGCATACAATTCTTGCAAGACCCTTTTCACAATCTGATAACTCAAATCTTGAACAATTATAGATAAAATGCAAATAAAAAATTAATTCATGTTACCAACGTTAGAAACTGTATTTGGTCGAACTCCGGAAGAACTAGTAGAACGTCCTCGACCTCTTCCCCTAAGAGAAGAACGATGTGAATTCAACAATGGAGGCCTACCCCTCTGAAGCCAATGCTGGGATTTTGTTTTTGGAATTATCTCTCTCTGCGATGTTACAAATGCACAAAGAAACCTATGAAATTGTGACGGTGAGAACTATAATGCTTTAGAATATAGGGGTTATTGCACCTGCTTTCCTATATTTATAGCCATAGAGTGATGACCAGTAAAAAACGAAGGAATATATCGGATACGTTTGAGTGTGATAATTGCTTGGCGCCATTATAACTGACTTTTGCAACAGCTTTAGCTTAAATTTTAATGCTTCTTAAATGAATTAAGTTAAAGGACATGTTAGAAAATAAGACAAAAAAAACGGTTACAACAAACCTCTAAATAACTGTTACAAGAGGAGGTTTTCGTTTCTGCATGAGACTTTTCAACGGGATATAGATTAACATCACTTAATAAAAATACAACTACTTGAAAATTCAATACATTAATATTTGAATCGTGTTTCTTTTATATTTTAATATAAATTATTAATCTATATTGTTAGAATAGGTTGTAAAATAAATGTATTTTGTTTTATATGGTGTCAAAGTATAATTTTTGAAAAAAATATCTAAATTGATCTCTACATAAAGTGGCAGTGGAAGATGGTTTTTAACAGGTTAATGGTATATTAGCAGTTACAAGTGTTTTTTAATATGAAGAAAATTAAAATATTCCTAGCATTGTTTTATTTTCAAAGCTCAATAAATAAAAAATTGGTAAGACTTGAAATGTTTCAAAAGGAAACTCAACAAATAAAAAATTAGGACCTGCAGCAATAGTTGCCTCGTGAACAACTCTATCAATCTCATCAGTCATCACACCTGGCTGAATAATTCTAGCAGCTGCATCCAACACCTCCCTTGCATTCTATAAATTACAAATCAATTAACCCATAATTAGAGGCTAAAGTCTACCCCAACACAAAATAGAAAATAAGCAAATCTTTTAAAGACCTTTCATGTCTGAAAATTTACTAAAGTTTAACAGTTTCTGAATTTGTCATCATTCAATTCAAAACTCATTATGATTAAGTAATTTTTCTATTTTTGAGCATTTGTATATGCATAGTATTAGTTATTTAATGAATATAAAAATATCAGAAAAAGCAGTCATCCTACTATCCACCATCCTGCTATCCCATTTTATGGGCAGTAACTATGCACCGTTATTCTGACTTTATAACTATGATTGAGATGGTAGAGGAGTAGAAACAACTTATATATAAGAGAATTTACAGAGACAAAGAATGGAAACTAGCTTACATGACAAGTTTCCCTCATTCTCTCGATTTTATCTGGAGTTTTGACCTACAGATTAGTATGAGTTAAAAAGTAGAATAAAAAGAAAAAATAAAACTTTTGGACCTACTCATGTATTTTAAAATTACCCACCTCATCGGTATACCGCAGAACACTATTGAACTCAATTTTGGGAATTCCCTAGAAGTTGAACACAAGAAATAAAAAGAATTCAGCAACCAATGGACCATCCTTGTATTTAAGAAAAATAAATAAAAGAAGGCACAAAGCATTTAAATAGGAAGAACTCGGATAACATACATCATCAACCCAATCAGGTTTATCAATATGATCTGGGGCAATCCGTAAATTAGAAATCAGTCCAATCAAAGCAAGGAAGCTTTTGGTGTCAGGTGAGCCTGAATTTTGTATGTCAGGTGAGGATAATTTTGCCTTCAGATGTGCTAATCTGGGTGAACATCCAAGAACCTGTATTGGAAGTCTTGACAGTTTTAATAAAATCTGGGTACCTATCACAAGCTTACCTCATCAATATAGAAATCTACATCGGCATTGGATGTAATTTTCCGATCGCTGCATTCTAGCCATCTTTTCACCATTCTTCTCCCGTAACTGAGAGTTCACAATTTCATCAACAAGCCTGGTTTGGGGACAGAGTGAAAGATAAATTGCAAGCAAGGCATACATTTGTTCATTTTTCTTCAGTATCTGCTCATACTAGGATGATTTCAGGTGATACTGTTTTATCTTGAAGATGTACAAGAGAATTTTGTTAAATTCTCGAATTGCTTCCACAAATCTGTAAAAAAGGTAATTGGTTAGGTCCTGTAATGAAATAAACAAGAGACAATGATAACATGAAACACAATTTTGTGGGATAGAATACTTGAACAGACACATGAAATCTTCAAAAATGTTTTTTTAAATCATTCATTATTCTATGCGAATAGCATGTGTACTATTTTCCACTTGTGACAAACTTCATCAAAATAAGTTATTGGGGTGTAGATATTATTTACTATGATCAGATAATCTTGCATGTTCATGGCACTCCAGAATGGATGAATATTTGCCAATTTTTAATAACCTCAGATACTCAATTGTACTTCAGAAACTAAAAACCAAGACAAATAGACAAAATTCAAACCAGACATATTGTAAAATCATGAATTTTGAATGATTCACATTGAGTTCGGAAAGCGAAATTTTTTATATGAATAAAAAGACCAATCCACTTCCATTAAGTGATAGCAAAAGAAAGTTTTAATTTACTCAATTTAAATTGCACGATCCACAAATAAGTATAAAATTAAAAAATAATGAATAATATAATTCAAAATAACAGAGAGATTAATAAAGTCAAACACCAGCACTATCAACTTACAACCACCGGTTGATTAACCGTAGGTGGACTAACCGCTAATTGACTAACCGCCGATTATCTAACCACGAGATGATTAATCGCCGTTTGACTAACCAACACTCAACTAATCGCCGATTGACCGGTTATCTAACCACGGGTTGAGTAACCGCATATTGATTAATTGCAGATTGACTAACCTTCGATTGACTAACCACCGGTTGACTAACCACCGGTTGACTAACCACGGATTGTCTAATCGCAGGTTGACTAATCGCAATTAGATAACCTTGATTAGTTAATCTTGTTTTGACTAACCGCTAGTTGACTAACCACGGCTTGACTAACCGTCGATTGATAACTGTCGGGTGACTAACCGCCAGTTTCGTCATTGTCAATTGACTAATTATCGGTTGACTAACCGCTGATTGACTAACAGTGCGTAGTTAACCTTCGTTAGTTAAGCTCGGTTTGACTAACCTCTAGTTGACTGGTTGACTAACCGCCAGTTGAGCAGTTGACTAAGAGGTAGTTGACCGGTTCACTAACCGCCAGTTGACTGGTTCACTAACTGCCAGTTGACCAGTTGTCTAACTGCCGATTGACTAACGAGGGTTGACTAACCGCGGGTTGAATAACCATGGGTTCACTAACCGTGGGTAGGTAATCTTGAGTAGTTAACCTTCGCTAGTTAACCTCGGTTACTTAACCTTAGGTTGACTAACGGTTAGTTGCCTAATTGTTGATTGACCAATTATCGATTGACTACCCATGGGTTTGACTAATTGTTAGTTGACTAACTGCACACGTTCTTAACCTTGGTTTGACTAACTTTGGGTTGACTAACCGCCAGCTGAGCGGTTGACTAACTACCAATTGACTAACGCGGGTTCACAAACCGCGGGTAGTTTATCCTCGAGTAGTTAACCTTGGCTAGTTAACCTCGGTTAGTTAACCTTGGGTTGACTAACCGTCGGTTGTCTCATTATCGGATGACTAATTATGGATTGACTAACCGAGAGTTGACTAACGGTAGGCTGACTAACCGTCGATTGACTAATCGTGCATAGTTAACCTCAGTTGACTATCCTTCGGTTTACTAACTGCCAGGTTACTAGTTGTGTAACTGTCAGTTGACTAATGCAGATTGACGAACCGCAAATTGACTAACTGCAGATTGAATAACCGCAGGTTGACTAACTGCGGGTAGTTAACCTCAGGTAATTAACCTTGCTTGGTTAACCTCAATTAGTTAACCTCGGGTTGACTAACCACGGGTAGTTAACCTCGGTTAGACTAACCATATGTTGATTAATCGTCGATTGAAGAATCACCGGTTCACTAACCGCTGTTGACTAACCATCGGTTGCCTAACCTTGGTTGCTAACAATGGATTGATTAAGCTTGGGTTGACTAACCTTGGGTTGACTAACCTTGGATTGTCTAACCTTGGGTTTACTGACCGTCGATTGACCAACCATCGGTTGTGTCTCGGTTGACTAATTATCGGGTGACTAACCATGAGTTGACTAACCTCCGATTAACTAACCGTTCAGTGCCAGTTGACTAATCGCGGGTAGTCAATCTCGGTTAGTTAAACTCGATTTGACTAACGTTGGGTTAATTAACCACTGGTTGACCGATTGTCTAACCACCGGTTGACTAACACAGGTTAACTAACCACGGATTACCAAATCGTGGATAATTAACCTCAGGTTGACTAACTACATGTTGACTAACCATTAGTTGACTAACCGTAGGTTAACTAATCGCGAGTAGGTAACCTGGTTAATTAACCTAGGTTTGACTAATCTTGGGTTGACTAACTACGGGTTAACTAACCACCCGTTGACTAATCGCCTATTGATTAATTGTCGGTTGACTAACCATCGGTTGACTAACAATAAGTTGACTAACTGCTAGTTGACAAACCTTGGGTTGACTAAACTTCAGTTGACTAACCTTGGATTGAGTAACCACCCGCCAGTTGAATTGTCATCATTCAATTCAAAACTCATTATGATTAAGTATTTTTTCTATTTTTGAGCATTTGTATATGCATAGTATTAGTTATTTAATGTATATAAAAATATCAGAAAAAGCAGTCATCCTACTATCCACCATCCTGCTATCCCATTTTATGGGCAGTAACTATGCACCGTTATTATGAATTTATAACTATGATTGAGATGGTAGAGGAGTAAAAACAACTTATATATAAGAGAATTTACAGAGACAAAGAATGGTAACTAGCTTACATGACAAGTTTCCCTCATTCTGTCGATTCTATCTGGAGTTTTGACCTACAGATTAGTATGAGTTAAAAAGTAGAATAAAAAGAATAAAGACAATTTTTGGACCTAAAGACAATTTTTGGACCTACTCATGTATTTTAAAATTACCCACCTCAAAGGTATACTGTAGAACACCATTGGGCTCAATTTTGGGAATTCCCTAGAAGTTGAACACAAGAAATAAAAAGAATTCAGCAGCCAATGGACCCTCCTTTTGTATTTAAGAAAAATAAATAATAGAAGGCACAAAGCATTTAAATATGATCAACCCAATCAGGTTTATCAATATGATCTGGGACAATCCGTAAATTAGAAATCAGTCCAATCAAAGCAAGGAAGTTTTTGGTGTCCTAGCCTGCCCACTCTTCAAACAATATAACTAACCTTCACTTAGTGAGCCTGAACTTTTTATGTCAGGTGAGGATAATTTTGCCTTCAGATGAGCTGATTTGTGCGACCTCAATTAAGACTTGAAACATTCCTGAGAGCTGTCAAAAAATATCAAAATTGGCTCAAGTATGAAGGATATGAAGACTACGAGATGTATATTTTAGGGTGATTCAGTATCAATAATTAACTAGTGATTGACAATCCCTAATAACTAAATCAATACATTGGGGATATTAAATTGGATCAATCAGATTTGATGGGAGAGGCGAAACTGAAAGCTCAAAGTTTGACATAAATACTTGCCTAAACTTCTGCAGAAATGACAGGATCACAGAGAAGAGGATACGACCGAGGATACGACCTATCCTATATCTTTAATGCAGAATAAACCAAATAAAAGAACACTGAACTAAAATCATACAACTCTGCTATCGTAGACACACTACTTTTAAACTAAAATCCTCGAAATCGTAACAAGTTTTAACTAAATGCAGAGGCAAACACTGAACAAGAGCTTTTTGCTAATTAAGAGTTCATAGGGTTTTCAAAATCGACCATTATTATACCAAACAGAATAGCAGAGTCGTGCATTCAAGGCATAACACAAAATTTACATTTAGCATAGGAGCACGAAGCAGAGGGTGCCATGCAGGAGACGAGTCAGCAGAGGATCGTGACAGAGGAGAAAGACAACAAGGCTTTGCCAGGCAAACACCTTCGGCACGACACGACAAGAAGGCACAACACATTTTAACCATCATTAATTTTTTCTCTAATATATTTTTAATATATTTATTATTAAAAATTAAATCATATTTAAAATATTAATTCTTTATCTTTTATATTATTTTTTTCATTCTTAAGTTTATCTTTGCATAATTTTTCCATACTTAATCATTCAATAAATTATTGTTTTTAATTATTTCATCATTTAAAAAAGTTAAATTGATATTATTTAATAAAAAATTAACGAACATGAAACTTCATATGACTTTAAATAATTATATTTATAAAAAAATAAATAAAATACTATATCTAATAGTTTATTTCAAATGTTTAAAATAATATTTATAATAAAAATATCACATTTTTAAAATTTATATATTTTGTTTCATATTTATCACATTCACTTTTTTACAATTTTCAATTTTTATATTGTGAAAGCTTGTGATTTTAATAAACAGAAAAAAAGTAAAAAATAAAAAATTAATTGTCTTAAAATATATTACTATTGTATGTCTATTATTATTATTAGACATGTTTATGAATATATATTATGTATATTTATTAAACAAATCTAAGTGTAACATTTCTTCTACAAGTATCACAAAAGGAAATTTTTTCAAAACATACATTCATTTAATAAAATAGTGTATGATACATTGAACTTAAAACATCACACTTCATCTCAAAGTACAAACTGAGATGTTGTTTAAAATTTAATTACAGAAATAATATTATTCAAATACATTTTCAAAATCTTAAATAAATTTCTCAACACAACTCCTCGCGTTAAACATCTTTAGTTTCTCCTGAAATCTCATCTGCTCCCATACAACACATACGTTATACTATTAATGTGCCAATTAAGCATCACTATCTTACTCATAATGTACTCGAATTATATTTGTATTGGTTGATCTAATCCATCAGTCGCTTCATCTTCAAATGCATTCCAAAACATTCATAATTTCTCATACTTTACCGAGCAAAACCATGATTACCGAATCAAGGAAAACTCGAGTCCTCCTCCACACGCAACTATCAGACTTATCGGTTATTGTCCTTCACACACAGCTATTGGACATTAGTCCTTCACGCGCAGCAACTGGACCCATCTTGATTCTTGTCCTTCACACACAGCTAATGGACACTAGTCCTTCACATACAGTTTTGGACCTATCTCAGTCATATTCTTTCTCCTTAAGAACTTACGAATAATAACTTTGGTGATGTGTACCCACCGCATATTGTACTCAACACAAGCCAAAATCCTTTGGACGAGACATCATTCTCTTCATCAAAAGATAAAGAAGACAGTACTCGGATCCTCACACCCTCTTGTTGGTAAAAGAATTTTCATTTATACTATTATACATATATAAGATACGAACTCGGTGTTACAAGGTACGACTAGAGAATATTGTCTTTTCCAACCAAATCTCAATGAACCATATCAAATCAACATTTATCTTAAGCATAATTGAATGAGTAATACAATGCAAAAAGAAACAACTGGAATGGAATATTTGTGGAAAAAGTTACGTAATAAACAAACGACAAAGGTCAATGTTATCAATCTCTTAATTTACTGGAATATTAAACAATTGTTATAACTTCAGTCTTTTAATTTAATATCTGACCGGTCAAAATAAATAACAATATATCTAAAATCCACGGTAAAAATAGAAGTTCGATTAGTGAATTTTTTTTACTTGAGATGGTTCAAAGACAGAACTAAGGTGGTGATCAGGTTCCTAAAAATGTGGAGTTAATTTCTATAAATTTAGACATTTAGTTAATAATCTGAGTGGTCAAAGTAAATCGATTTGTTTTAGGAACTACACATTCAAATTTTCAAGCTAATATAACGGTTAACTAGGTAGAATTTAAAATGTTACCGAGGCAACTCAAGGACAAAATTCAAGTGGTTTTCAGCTCTACCAAAGATGCAAAATTAATTCTCCTAAGTATAGACATCTAATTGAAAATCCGAGTGGTCAAAGTATAGCAATATATCTCAAGAATCATATATCAAAATTTCAACTTAATCTAACGGTAAATGAAGTGGAGATTGACATTTTACCAAGGTCACAAAGAAATATAAATAAAGTGATGGTTATTTTACTAAAAAATTTCGAAATTGATTCCTTTAGGTGAAGATCTCAAATTATAAATCATGATTGTCAACGTGGATTACTATGTCTTATGAATCCTATATACAATTTCCAGATTAATCCAACTGTAGACTAAGTGGGAATTAAGGTTTTACTAAAGTAACTTAGAAAATGGAAAAATAAGGAAAACTTGATCAAAGAAAACCAAAACCCTAACATTATTGACTATTTTTATATGAAAAATTATTTTACAATTTTGAAAGGGGAAAATGAATAAGTGAAAGCTTCTTAAGTAGACTTCTAGAAATGATGTGTGTCTCAATGGACAACTTAAGTACTTTGTCTTTCCTTAGTCAAAGTGTTCCCCAAAGTTTTTCACAAATTTCACATTATCCTCATCTAAACAAAAATTGATCTAGCAATCAAATTTTCACAACCCAACGATTTCACCCATCATATATTTTGAATCAAAGAACATAAAATGATCAAAAGAAAATTAGCATATGTTTACAATATTAGCATTTGCACATTCATAGATTCAATACAAGATCACAGACAATTTTCATCAACAATGTTCACACAGAAAACCAATAAAAAGGATAGTTTGTCTCACACCAGAACAATATTAGACCATCAATGCCTATTACAAAATAATAATAGAGAAATGTCAGCTCCCCTGACCTGATTCCACTTCCTTGTTGAAGAAAACCTCTTCAGGAGCTCTTTCTGCCTTCAATAGGACTCAAATTATAACCCTAAAATATCCTTATTTTCTACTAAATTCTTGCTCACTTTCACTCTCTTAATGAAAAACTTCATTCCCTCACCCTTATTTATAGTTGAAGTGAATGTCACTGTAGTAATATTGTAGTTGTATTGCATTTCACTGTAATAGTATTGTAGTTGTACTACATTTTTAATGTAGTTGTACTACATTTTTATTGTAGTAGTACTGTAGCAACACATGTTTGACGAGGTATTTTCATTGTAGCACCATATCTTTTTTACTATAGCATTTTACTGTAGTATTATACATAAATTTTTTCTATATTCTAAAAAATTTAACATCTTAAATGCAACTATTTTCAAGGGTCTTACACTAATTACATATATTTTAATTCTCAAACTTTAAAAATGAATTAATATAATTCTTTTAATCTAACAACATTAATTGTTTTTTTTTGTGTGTTTTGGACTAACATCTAAGTTAGAACAAGTCAAATGGTGTAAACCGTTCATACACGGGTTTGAAACATTGTTTAACACATAAAAAAATGTTAATATAGTGTAGGTAGGAGGACTAATTCTTTTTTTTTTTTGGCTTAAACCCTCCATTGGTCCTCATATTTGTGTGCAAATCTTAGTTTGATCCTCAAGTTTTGAACTGTCTCAATTGGGTCATAATTTTTGTAAAAATGCACACATTTTACCCTAACCGTTAAGTTGTCTCAAACGGCGTTAATTGATGCTGGGATGAATTTTTTATTTTAGGCTTAATCCCTCCCTTGGTCCTTATGTTTGTGTGAAAATCTCAGTTCGGTCCTCAAGTTTTGAACTGTCTCAATTGGGTCATAATTTTTAAACTGTCTACAACGGCGACATTTTTTAGTTTGAGAGGGAGAAAATGTGTGAGTCGGGGGTTTGAGGGTTTGAGGGTGGAGGAATGAGTGAACTGTGATCAGTGATTGGAAGGAAAAAGAAAGACCGTAGTCACGTGGATTTAATGATTTTAAAACATAAAAAAAAAGCTCAGTTCAAAGCTAACGCCGTCTCAATACACTTAACGGTTGGGGTAAAATGTTGTAAAATGTTTGCATTTCATAAGGACTAGGGTAAAAACTTGAGGACCGAACTGAGATTTTCACACAAACATAAGGACCAAGGGAGGGATTAAGCCTAAAATAAAAAATTCATCCCAGCATCAATTAACGTCGTTTGAGACAACTTAACGGTTAGGGTAAAATGTGTGCATTTTTACAAAAATTATGACCCAATTAAGACAGTTCAAAACTTGAGGACCAAACTGAGATTTGCACACAAATATGAGGACCAATGGAGAGTTTAAGCCTTTTTTTTTTGAAGTTTGTGACCAAATTGTACCAAATTTTAGACAAAATAAATTACATGTGTTTTAAGTTTAGAGATTAAAAACATATTTATTTAAAAAATAAATAAATGTTGATAAAATTATCTTTATTTTAAATCATGACATTTTGTTTTAATAATTAGTATATATTTTTTTCTTTATATTCTTTTAAAATATATATTATTGTAAAAAAAGTGATACCAAAATTTAAATTTTTTTGTAAAGATTTGTTGTAAAATTTTACTCTGTATGATAATTATTTTAGTTTAAAATATATATTTGGACTGTCGAATATAAAACTCATTCGATGGTAAATATATAAGTATTCCTTAATAAACAACTATATTTCAGTACCTTAATATCTGGTTGAAAAATATGTGAGTATTCTCCAATAAGTGACTCTAAGAATAGCACAACTTATCATGGAATGATTTCTACGTGACAAGAATATAAGACAGAAATACATTATTTGCACAATAAAACCTTACGAGTGAAATAACTATTAGCATTATTTTAATTATAAAATAAATATTATAGTATTTTAAGTTCCTATTTTTTAAGGAATATAAAGTGGTCCATTAAGTTCCCTTTTTTAATTGTATAGAGGTTATAGAGCAGTTATTATATTGTTTAAAGGTAAAGCCTAGCCCATTATTTTTTAACATGTGATGACCAGACTTTATATAAAGAGAATGAGTTACTCTCAGTTTTGATCACTAAGTCTACTCCTCTCTTCAGAAAAAACACACCATCCAGTTTGAGTGAGTTAAGGTTTAGAAAACAAAGTTGTTTCTGAATTGGGATTACAAAATTACAATGGCAGGAGGTACGCACATTATTATTTCATTCTTGCTTCCGCTTGATCTGAATGTGTTACTGTGATAATTATATAACATGTTTAGATCAATTTTACTCTGCTCTATTTTTTATCATTTGGTATCAGAGCAAGTTCATTCCTTTGCATGTTTTCGTTGATTTGGATTTTTGATTTATGAGCTTTATTATTTTGATGCTTTTAATCCAAACAAAATTCCCAAATTAACGTTAAACCTTATTACAATTTTTTTTTTGTAATCCTAAATGGAGCTTTTATGTTTAAGAGGGAAAATAAAGTTAAAACTTGATCAAGAGAATCTGTCTATGGCCGATGAACAGTTTCCCTCTTTAATATAAAGAGGAAACCCTGGTTCTGCGTTTTAGTTTTTGGGTCAATTCATGACTTGTTACACTATTGTTATTTTTCAACCCTGAGTCTCTCATCATCTTTCACCTCTAGGACTTGGTAAAAGGCAATTAATCTTTGAACGTGATATATATATATATATATATATATATGTGTTTAAATGTTTTTAGATTAATAATTATGTATATTTTTTTTTGGATATTATTTGTATGTTAAGAATATTTGCATATTAAGAATTTTATGTAAATATTTATGTATAATTAATGTTTTAGTAGTAATATAGTTTTAATAGATTAAAGAGTAGTCACAGCATCTTTAATCAATTAAAATTGTATATAAAGTTTTGCTACATGAGAAACATTAGTTGTAAATAATTATATTTAATATGATAAAATCTACCCACAGGAATTTTTTTCATATTTATATGATTAATTAGGATAAAATATTAAATTATATTTCTTAATTTACCCACAGGAATTAAGAAAAGGAACATAATTTGATAGTTTTATCATTAAGAGAATGAGTTTAATTGAGTAAGACTTTAGCCCACAAGCAAGTTTTATGTTAATAGACTCATTGGTAAAGACATGTTTTGCATTGGTGAAACATGACATATAATTTGATAGTTTTATCATTAAAAAATGAGTCTAATTGAGTAAGACTTTAGCTCATAGGCAAGTTTTATGTTAATAGACTCATTGGTGAATACATGTTTTGCATTGGTGAAACATGAAATTTATTTTAGTCTCAAATTATATAATAAGCATGTAATTTTGAATTTGCAGTTTCTCAATCTGTGAATTTTTCTGTGAATTTTTCTGATATCAAGCGTGGTATTCCCGAGTTGAAAGGTGATAATTATAAGGTTTGGAAGGAGAGAGTTCTTCTTCCTTTAGGCTGGATGGACATTGACTATGCTATCAGAGAAACAAAACCACCGGGTATTAATGAGACCAACACCCAAGATGCCATTGATCTTTATGAAACATGGAAGAGGTCAAATTGTCTCTCCGTAACATTCATAAAAAAATAATATTTTCACTGGGATCCGGGGTTCAGTTGACCAGTATGAAAATGTCAAAGATTTACTAAGGGCTCTTGATGAGCAGTTTACGACATCCAATAAATCTCTTGCCAACACCCTTATAATACAGTTTTCATCCTTAAAGCTCACTGGAATTAAAGGAGTGCGTGATCATATCATGCGCATTAGGGACATTGTGGCTCAACTGAAAGCTTTGGAAGTTACCATGTCTGATTCTTTCCTGATACACTATATTTTGTGCACTTTGCCTCACCATTATGCCCCCTTCAAAATCTATTACAACACACATAAAGATAAATGGTTTATTAATGAATTATTGACCATGTGTGTTCAAGAAGAAGAAAGGCTATTAATAGAAGAAGGGGAGAGAGTGAACTTGACTACTTCTTTTGAGAATAAGAAGAACCAAGTTAATAAGAAGGGAAAGATTCCTGCTAAGCCAGTTATTAAGAAGGAGTCCAGCTGTTTCTTTTATAAAAAGAAAGGACACATGAAAAAAGACTGCTTAAAATTTAAGAATTGTCTTGATAAGAAAGGTACTTCATTTGCCTTTGTCTGTTATGAATCTAATTTGACTAGTTTTAATCATAACACATGGTGGATTGATTCTGGTTCTACAATCCATGTTTATAATACCTTACAGGGTATGCAAAACCTAAGGAGGCCAGTGGGAAGTGAGCAATATATCTACTCAGGGACTAAGATGAGTTCACATGTGGAGGCCATTGGAACATGCAGTTTAGTTTTAAGTAGTGATTTTGTTTTGCATTTGGAAAAGACATTTTATGTTTCTTGTTTTTCTAAGAATTTGATTTCTGTTTCACAACTTATACCTTTGGATTTTTTATTTAATTTTTCAAATTCTGATTCTACCTATATCTAGTGTTCATGTTTTAATGTAAAGACATAATTTTAAGGAAGAGGGATATTCAATCTCGTATTGTTAACCATGATCATGAGTGAGACTACCACTATTGACATCATCTATTTTTCAAATAAGAGGAATTGGTATTATTACAACGTGACAACAAGTGTAATAATTATTACGAAAAGGGTCTTGTATAGAAAGAACTTCAAGAATGGTGTGATCTTTCAAAAGAAGGTCTACCAAAACAAACAAATGTGCCAAAATTAATATTTGATAATAGATTTATAGTAAGATATTCTCCACAAAGTTAGATTAAAGAATCATGTGACAGAGTTGAGAAAAATCATCATTTATCTCTAAGACTAAGTGTTGAATAAATATGATGAGAACAAAAAGTAAATTTCTTCGTTTCTTGGTAAGTGAATGATCAAAGATTCATTTGTTGTGTTTTCTTGGAATCCAGTATTTATTAGTGCTTCAGAGATGAGGTCAAAATCTCATAGAAGTAATAAAACTCAACATTCATATAGATGATGATTTCATTAAAAATTTGCTACAAATCATAATGAATATGAAAATTATTAAAATAATAGAGTTCATTATTTTTAATTTATTATTATTTTTAAAATATTATTTTCTAAGTCGTGTTTATTGATTAATCTTAAAGGGAAAATGAGAGTAATAATGTTAATGTTGATATAACAAAAAAAATATATAGAAACTATTTAAAAAATATATAAAATCTACATTAAATAAAAAATAAGTAAAGAAACTTAAATTATTGTTACTAGAGACTAAAGAACCTAGTGGGACGTATAGGGAGAACATCTTCTTTTTCAACAAACCACACGAACGATTGACATTTCTAAAAGCTTTGCGATCTTTTCAAATACTTTCTTTTAGAGAAGTGTCAACAACACTTCAAAACAACACCAGCATCCAGTTATTTAAATTTATTAAAAAACCATATAATCAGAAAAAAAAATTATAAGGGATTCTTTTAGTTTTTAATTAATTAAAAATAATAGTAGATTATGATAAAATATTCCTAGCATTTTACCTTTACCAGCTCTAAATTTACACTTTACTATTATAATTAAATAACTGTTGGATGCAACTCATTACTAAAAACCCTCATGCTTGCCTTTGGACCGATTTACTTGTCAAGCTTAGGAAATAAGATAGCTATGTCGACAAGGAAATGATAAGGAAATGACGCAATTTTGATTTTGGTTTTTTACATTGTGAAAAATAATAATTTTAGTTCCTACAATTTGGTTCTTAGATAAGTTAATGGATGCAGCATTCTTAGCATTTACCATATATGCACTTTCAAATTTCACATCAACAATTTTATTAATGTGGTTGTCATCTATAAAGTTCAAAATGCATTTTTTTTTTGGAATTACAGAATTTTTTTTAATTGCATGATTAATTATTATTTTTAATTTGTGAAACAAAAAAAAATTGAATCACATTTTAAGACTAAAAACATAGTTAAATTTATTTTAATATAATATCAAATAAAGCATATTGTCATTTGTTATAAAATATCAAAAGATAATGCTTAATAATAAAAACAAATAGATATTTCATCAACTATAACAATAAACATGTATAAAAAATTTAATTAAAATTAATGTACGTGAAATATAACATCCATTAACCACACATGTAATAACAATTATTCATACATATGAATTGAATACACATAAAAAAATTTACTATAATTGGTGCATTACTCAAAACAAAACTCCTTTATATAATTAGGTTTATCATTTATATAATTGTTTCAATAAAAAAAAAATACCTAAATTTGGCCAACCAGTGCAAGCAATAACAAAGTCTATTGCTCGAGGCAATAAAAAAGCGTGTTGAGAATCATGGCAAGTCAAAATAAATTCAGATATGAAATTTCATACTTTACTGATTATTATCATTATTATAAAAGTTTCTCAAACTAAGTTTTTATTTGTGATTCCATTTCAAAACAAAAACCTGTGTTGCATCTGTTATCAAGTGTGATATTCTATGAAAAAAAGAAAAAAATATAATGATGTAGAGAGTTAACTAATCTCAAGAGTAAACAAAATATATATAAAACGCCAAATCAGAAAAAGGAAAACGAAAAAAAGGAGACCAAAAGATTCGTAAAACAGAAAAAAGACAACTCCAAAAACATATTCCAAAGAATGTCACAAGGCACCCAACACACAACCTCTACTGGTACTTGGATGAAATGCACAAGGATGGATGACAGAAAGCAACAAACCCACAAAACACGCCCAAGGAGGTTTTTGCACAAGAAAAGGTTTCAAGAAAAAGGTTTTGCAGAAAAAGTTTCGAAAAGCCAAAAGTGTAGCACAATGACAAACAAGGAAATCAACCAACAAACAAAGATCAAAGGACCAGCACAATGCAACAAAAAAAATTCACGAGAAACTGGATTTTTGGATGATAGAGTTTGGAAAAGACGAAACTTTCAATTCCCCAACTACTATCCTCTCCAAATTACAATTCCATGTTATCAAAAATTAATTAAGGTTTAATTGTTTGCTTTATCCCTAATTTGGTTGAAGTGTATCTAGTTCGTTCACCCTTTTAAAAATGTTACAATTTCGTCCACACATGATTTAAAAGTATCAATTGCATCCAAACTTATAAAAATTTGTCTCAATTAAATCCCTTCCATTAAATAAACAGATTCGGCGTTAATTTTTTTTTCTCTCCTCTGCTTCTCTCAATACAACAGCTTTTTGTCAGGACAACCTTCAATATTTTAACAATTCATACTTGTGTGTCAGTCACATAGTCACAGACAATAAATTTTAAATAATTTATTTTCTTCTTTGTATTGGTTGGTGGAACCCATGGATGACCCACTATTTTGGATAAAAGAAAGTATTGAAGAACGTTAAGTACGACAGAGATGAAAAAGAAGAAGAATGAATTAATTTTTGAGGAGAGAGAGAAATGCTTTATTTCTAGTGCATGGCTCTAGGAATAAAAGGAATTGAGAGAGAGAAAATAAAAGCTGATTTCTTTTTTTTGTTCGACTTAACAAAAACAATTTAAGAGAGTGTGTGAGCATCATATTTTCTTTAAATCACAGAGTTATACCCGTAAATGCTGGAGGTGTTTTAGGGAAAAAAAAATAGAATAGGTTAAGTTGAAGGGGAAATATTAGATGAAATTGTTATCACATGTTAGGGTGTTGATATTAAAGATATGGTTAAAATATTAACAGAAAAGAGTGGACTAGATAATGAGTTTGTTTTTAGGATCTAGGGGATATTTAGGGTTGGAAAAAAGGAGAAATCTACACTACAGCGGCGAAACCGTGAGAGGAAAGATATCAAAAAGCAAGATTGCACTAGTTATTCTAGAGCCGTGAGTATGGTGAGAAAGCTTTGGTTTTGTGAGTGGTTGATCGTGAAAGAGTGGAGGGGCATCAATCAAACAGTGAGGAAACGTTTGGAGTCCAGGTAAGGGGAGTAGCTAGATATATCTTGTGTACATTGTGAGTTGTGATTAAATTGATAGTGTTGGATAGTGATTCTACATGTGGGTAGGCTATGGCCAGTAGATAGGTCTACTTAATGTTGTTGACAGTGGTTCGTTGTCACTTGTTTTCATTCTCCATTCTGACACTGGAAAGGGTAGAGAAGATGTGTTTCCTTACTCCATTGACGTTGCACGGGAACCTTGCTTCTTTTCTCTTTTGTTGGGGTTGTGAACTTTGGAAAGGGTTGAACATTGGACGAGTGTAGTGAGTAGTACGAGAAGGTTGCAGGAAGCATGGAGTGTAGAGGATAATATTGGGGGATTAGAGAAGTGGAAAGGTAACCTAGGTAAGCCTAGGGTGAGTTGTGGTTGTGAGAAAGAAGTGGAGAGAGGAAATATTGCATGAGAATTGTGAAGATGGTAAAAAGAGGAGATAAATGGAGTAGAAAACAGTCTTTTTATTTATCATGGGTTAAAGTTTCTTCTATGAGAAAGTGCGGAAGAGAGATTATTTTCTATAATATGGATTGTTTAAAGGTTATGAGAGAAAAAATTATTAAATTAAAATATGGGGGAAAAGGGTAGTGGTTGTTTCGTGGTGTGATGTGGGTGTTCTTCCATGGTAGAGAGCGTAGTGGTGTTTTAGGTTGAGTTTCAATGTTAAAATAAAAGAAAAAAAACGATAGGTTGGTGAAGAAAAGGAAGAGGAGTTAGATTAGTCTTGCATGATTGTTATTGGGTGTTTTTGTTTTGCAATTTTGGGTATTAAAGTTAGGCTAGAATGATTCACCTTGTTCAGCATGCAAGACAAAATGGGAGATGGCACTTTAAGTGTAAACTTTGTTATTTTTTTCTTTGTAGATACGTTTAATTACTTTTTTGAAATAAAAAATGTTTAATTGTTTTATTTGAAAAATAATCATTTTATGATGCAAACACTGAAAAACAGGAGAGACTTCATTGTACAAAAAAACAGAAGAGAAAAAAAGAAAAAATTAACATCGTTTTTGTCTATTTAAGGAGAGTAACTTGATTGAAGCAATTTTTTCCATGTTTGAATACAATTGACACTCTTAAATCATGTGTAGACAAAATTACAACTTTTTTAAAAAGATGGATGGACTTAACACACTTCAATGAAACTGGAAACAAATTAAGCAATTAAAAAAACACTATGAACCAATTACTTTTTGAAACGTTACAATATTAAAAAGGTATCAACTTACCGTTTCCCATCACAAATGTGTACTACACACGTTTGCATTTCAAGAAGTCGTGATTCTGTTTTTTTTTTTCCTATTTGAGTTGAGCTTTATTTTATTTTCGTTTTGATTGTTTTTTAAACTTTGTGAAACCTGTCAAAATTCTTTTATTTTTTGTACTCCTATATGTGTATTATATATAGATAGATTGAGTATTTATGATTTTAGAAAACTAAATAATAAAAGATGTCACCAAGCGAGACTAGAGTGAAATGGGTACGCCGCTTCCCACTTCTTATTTGAATAAAGAAAACTCAGCCCATTCCGACGGTGCCGGCGGCGGTCACTTTTCCGGCGAAGTAACCTTCATAAGTGGCGGCGACTAATGTCTACTCTAATTCATCACTGCCACTTTTCACATTGCACGTCCCCTGTTTGTGAAAATGTCAACAGACACTATTACCCTTCTTTTTTTGTACAAGAAGGAAGAACTAGAAAGCTCAGATGCTGAGCTTTTTGTTGCTTTGACCACAGCATTCAATTTTCACACGATAGTCTAAAACTATGCTTGGACGGGATTTCCGGACATGGGGTTCAATCGTTCGGAGCTTGTGCTTAGATGCAAGACACAGCGAAGCATTGTCTCTTTTCCACCTCTGCTTAAAGAGTTATGAAGCTTTTAAACCGGATCACACTGTCATCGCTGCCATTCTCAAGTCTTGTTCTGCTCTTTTGGCTCCCAAATTGGGCAGAGCTGTGCATAGTTATGTTGTTAAACAAGGTCATGTTTTTTGCCAGGTTACCAATAAAGGGCTGCTCAATATGTATGCCAAATGTGGCATGCTTGATGACTGCCTCAAACTGTTTTCTCAACTCAATCACCATGACTCTGTTACTTGGAATATTGTTTTGTCTGGATTTTCAGGGTCCAACAAATGTGATCCGGATGTGATGAGGATATTTAAGATGATGCATACCGGTGGGGAGGCAATGCCAAATTCTATTTCTGTTGCTACTGTCCTTCCTGTTTTTGCTCGTTTAGGGGACCTGGATGCTGGATTGTGTTTGCATACTCATGTTATCAAGTCTGGTTTCGAACAAGACACCCTCGTTGGAAATGCTCTCGTGTCAATGTATGCAAAGTGTGGGCTGGTGTCCCGAGAAGCATATGCTGTCTTTGATGATATTGTTCACAAAGATGTTGTTTCGTGGAATGCAATGATTGCGGGCTTGGCTGAGAATGGGTTAGTGGAGGATGCATTCTTGTTGTTCAGTTCAATGTTGAAAGGGCCTATGCAGCCAAATTATGCGACTATTGCAAATATTCTGCCTGTTTGTGCATCATTTGATAAGAGTGTTGCATACCGTTGTGGAAGGCAGATCCACTCTTATGTGCAACAGTGGCCTGAATTGTCAGCTGATATTTCTGTCTGTAATGCTTTGATTAGCTTCTACTTAAAAGTTGGGCAAATGAGGGAAGCAGAAGCTTTGTTTTGGACAATGGATTCAAAGGATTTGGTCACGTGGAATGCTCTTGTTGCAGGGTATACATCAAATGGTGAATGGTTAAAAGCACTGCATCTGTTTGCTAATTTAGTATCACTTGAAACGTTATTGCCAGATTCTGTGACCATGGTCAGCATACTTCCAGTTTGTGCACAATTGAAAAATATGCAGGTGGGGAAACAAATCCACGCCTATATTTTCAGACGTCCTTTCCTTTTTTATGATACTGCTGTTGGAAATGCTTTAATCAGTTTCTTTGCAAAATGCGGATATACAGAAGAAGCATATCATACTTTTTCCATGATAGCCAGGAAAGATTTGATTTCGTGGAATTCTATTTTTGATGCCTTTGGCGAGAAGAGGCATCATTCAAAATTTATTGACTTGTTACATTGGATGCTTATACTCGGAATTAGACCTGATTCAGTTACAATGCTGACCATAATCCGATTTTGTGTATCTTTTTCCAGAGTAGAAAAGGTTAAAGAAATACATAACTATTCAATTAGAACTGGATCTTTGTTAAGTGATACTGCACTAACAGTTGGGAATGCAATACTTGATGCATATTCTAAATGTGGAAACATGGAGTATGCAAACAAAATGTTTCAGAATCTATCAGAAAAAAGGAATCTGATCACATCCAATTCACTGATATCTGGTTACGTGGGTTTAGGATCACATCATGATGCAAATATGATATTTAGTACGATGTCAGAGACTGACCTTACAACATGGAATCTTATGGTTCGGGTACATGCCGAAAATGATTGTCCTGAACAAGCTTTTAGATTGTTCCATGCGTTACAAGCTCGAGGGATGAAGCCTGATACGGTGACTATCATGAGCCTCCTTCCAGTCTGCACACAAATGGCATCAGTACACTTGCTGAGCCAGTGCCATGGGTATATTATTCGGTCATTTTTTAAGGATCTTCACCTCGAAGTTGCCCTTTTAGATGCATATGCCAAATGCGGCCTCATAGGTCATGCATATAAGATATTTCAATTGAGTGCTGATAAGGATCTGGTTATGTTTACTGCTATGATTGGTGGGTATGCTATGCATGGCATGAGTGAAGAAGCACTTCGGATATTTTCTCATATGCTGAAGTTGGGAATCCAGCCAGACCATATCATCTTTACTTCCATATTATCTGCTTGCAGTCATGCTGGCCGAGTAGATGAAGGACTGAAGATATTTTATTCAATAGAGAAACTTCATGGTATGAAACCAACTTTGGTACAGTATGGATGTGTGGTGGATCTCCTAGCTCGAGGTGGCCGCATTAGTGAAGCATACTCTCTTGTGACCAGTTTACCAATTGAAGCTAATGCTAATCTTTGGGGGATATTGCTTGGTGCCTGTAAAACCCACCATGAAGTAGATTTGGGGCGTATTGTAGCAAACCAACTCTTCAAAATTGAAGCTAACAATATAGGAAACTACATTGTACTATCAAATTTGTTCGCAGCGGATGCTAGATGGGACAGGGTAATGGAAGTGAGAAGAATGATGAGGAACAAAGATTTGAAAAAGCCAGCTGGATGCAGCTGGATCGAAGTAGAGAGATCAAATAACATTTTTGTGGCTGGAGATTGTTCCCACCCCCAAAGAAGCATTATTTACAGTACACTACACACATTGGATCAACAAGTTAAAGAACCCGTGGAGTTTTTAGCTTAATCCTGGATAACTATTATGGCATTGTGAAGACATATTTAGTGACCCACCCTGCCAAGAATTTATTTATTCTTTCAATAGGCTTACAAATATTTGTATGGATCACCACTTTATTAACTGAGTAGACTAAACTAATTAGTAATAGATAAATTATTTATTTGAGCAGACATTTATGATTACTGAATATGAAGTGATAAAGTGTTCACTGTTAATTACTTTATTAGAATGTATTCTCAGATTATCGCACGGCTTGTATTTGAGGTTCAAAACACTTCATGCCTAATTGTCATTAACCTAATTAAGAGAGAAAGACATATGTATATGTCTGGGTCCAGATTGTCTCGGTGAGAAACATGGTTTCAGTTGGTTTGGTCAAGATAGCATATTTGAGAAACAATTTGATGGAAAAAATTGCTGGTGATGATGATGTCGCAAGCAGAATCAGTGGGTCGTTTAAAGGAGAATAATGTAGAAGAGAAATTTTAATGTAAAGGAGATTTTTAAAATAAAAAATATAGGTGAAAATAACCTTGTTTGAGGAAGAAGACAAGAGACAGCAGCAGGAATTTTTTATTATTATTATTATATCTTTATAGTGGTCAAAGATTTTGAAATTAAGAATGAGTTACAGTAAAAGTTTTCTTTTCAGTTTGAATTACTATCTTGATTTTGGAGAAAAAGATAAAACTTAATTAACTTTACAATCTTCTTCCAAAATTTTGAAACAATCAAGAAAATTTTACAATTTTGAAAAAGAATTTAAAATCCTATGTGTTCTCATTGTAATAAGATAATTAATTTTCATATTATCATTCATTATATTTATGAAGATTTGAGAAAATCTTATATAATATTTTGATGTATTATAATTCATATTAATTCAAATATAAAATTAACTAATAATTATTCTAATTTAACTAAAATACTATAATAATTTAACCAATATTTAAAATATAAAATAAATATGTAGCACATGGAAGTGTCATTATTTATCATTTTTCTCACTAATATTTTTTTTTTTAAGATATAGGAGTCGTGTGGTTAAGAAATACGACCATTGCATATGCATTTGCTATATAACATGTATAATATTCTAAGTCAAAAATATACCTGTTAAGTAACCATTGGAAGATAATTTGACAGATAATATCACTTCTTACATCAAAGTCTTGATAAGGCTGCTAATATGCAAGTGTACATTACCCTTTTTTTTATACATATACCAAGAATATTAGCAATTCTCACTTCTAACACTGCATTTCTTATTTTAAATTAAAAGAGAAAAATTATTAAGTAAAAAACTGAAATATATCCATGTTTACTTTATAGATATTGATACTTGGTCTTGAAAAATTCAACCATAATAAAACAAAAATCAAATTTATATAAAAAATAACACTATTTTTAATATAAAATTTTTAAAAAGTAAATTTATAATTTTTTTATATATTGATTAAATTTTTCATTTCTATAAAATGTAAGCTTACACTAGATATTACAAAATTAAAGTTGAACTATACCTTTTCTGTAAACTAATAAAATAAAGTTGATTTACTTTTTATGGTTTGATCTGTAAAAGTTCACGATAAGAGAAACATAACTGAATCAAACATTTTTCAACACTTTTTGAGAGTAAAATTTTTATGTATAAAAGAGTGAAAATAAATTTTAGTGAATTTTTAAATAAAATATATGTATTTAAAGGGTTTGAAAATCCTATATTACTTGTGTAGTTTGAATAAATGAAAACAAAATGTTAAAGACATTTAAAATGATAAAGAATAATAAAAAAAAAAAACCTTCATGCCGTATTCCCTGACATATTTGTGAGTATGTATACTTGAACAAGTGTTAGTTGTTTAGAAGTTACAAACAAAGCTGATGTTTGAAGTAAGACCAATTCCTTAACATTTTTTATACACTGTTTGCCTCCTTCAAACACATACCTTTTCTAAGTATTTGTTTTTTCAATATATCATTTTGCAGGCACCACAAGGTGGATACTACTAAGAGCTAAGGGGCTATTTGACTGAGAAAATCAAGATTGGGATACAAATAAAAAACAAACAGATATGAACTTTCGTGGGAGTGGGAGTGGATATATATATATATATATATATATATATATATATATATATATATATACTTCACAACTTGATAGAATTTTACAATAATGGGAACGGCGAAGCAGAAATAGTCAACAATAAGTTGCAAAAACTGAAGTTTTCTAATCAAAGGGGTGAGTAATAACCATTCAAAACATGATATATTCTATTAATGAATAAAAAAACCATGAAAGCTAACCAACCTTGACCTCAAATATGCATATATAAAGCCTCCCACTATGTTGTGCTACACCAACTTTTCCCATTCATCTGCAATTTCCACCAATCCTTTTGCTCTCACTTTCTACTGCTATTCAAAATCTTGTCTTCCAGAAAACAAGATCCAACCATGTTTAGATCCATGAGTACTCGGAGAGGTCCTGGAAGGTATGAGAGATTAGGTAAAGAATCAGTTACTACTGCTCTTTTGAACGAAGGGTTCAAGAGGAGCACGAGTTTGCCTTCTTGGAGACCCAACCCTTCACGAAAAATGGCTTTAGGTTCAACCTTTGGGGCTTTCAATCTTCAGAGAAACCCCACAAAGAAGGGAAGCAGCAGTGAAAAGAAGAGTCACCCTCTTCTGAGCTTCTTGGCTCTTCGTAGGAAAAAGAAAACAACGGCAAGGCCTGAATTTGCAAGGTATCTTGAATATCTCAAGGAAGGAGGCATGTGGGATTTGAACTCCAATAAACCTGTCATGCATTACGTTTGATTCAGGTTTCAATGCAGAATATTAATATATTTCTTGTAAGAATTGGTAGAGTCTGGTTACTTTTGGTATTAGTCATTCATTTGAATCAAATGGGAACATGCAAAGTTCATCAGCCTGTTTTCAATAGGTTCTTGTAATATAAAGATGTTCTTTTTTCTCAGTGATGGATTGGAGATTACATTTTTTTTTCTGACTCGGTGTTGATAATGCGTTGTTTTTAAAGACATTTTTTTATTCTATTTTGGTAAACTACCAAATTGCTGATGTCGTAAGGTGCAACTAACCAGGGATTAATTATTTGGGAATAGTGTGAAAATGTATACGACTGGCCATGGTTAATTAAACTATGTAACTATATTTTTAATAAACTAAAAAAATTAAATTACTTAATATAATATCTAACTTATTATTTAAGAGTTTATTTTTAAAAAATTCAACTAATATCAATTAACTAATAATTGAATATTATATTCAAAAGTTAAACCTATTATTAGCCACAGAAAACAGTAAATAAAAATATAACTAGAAATCGAAAAAAATTGAAAAAATGACCATGTTCCGATCCATATTAAAATAGGATAATGATACTTAGACAACATTTGAATATTGTGTATGTGTCATTTTGTGATTGGTCCAAAATTACTCTACAATCAATAATAATAATCATAAACAATACCATTGACCAATCACAAAATGACACGTAAACGATGTTCAAATGTTGTCAAAAAAATGTTGTCTAAAAATATTATGTTTCATTAATTCTTATTAAGGTATAAAATAATTAATATATACAATTTATTAAGAAGTAATGTTTATTTAACAATAATATAAAATCTTTAAAATAAAGTATAAAATCAAATATTTTACAGTAGTTGATAAAAATACATTAATTAATTAAATTATACATCAAAATATAATTAAATTATCTTAATTTAAATTTTATTTTAATTATATTAATTGATACTTTTTATTTTAATGTTAAAATAAAAATAACTAAGGATCATACTTAAAAACATTATAAATGTTGAATATTTAAAATATTAATTTTTATACTGAATCAATATTTTTTTAGCCAAACTTTATTTATATTTTAGTTAAGTTAGATTAGTTGATAATGAAATAAAACCATAATGGTGTAATATTTCCAAAAAATAACATTAAGTTGATTTACATGAATATGAATTTAAACAAATAAAAAATAAAAATGAGATAAGATTAATACGACACCTAACTAAGTTAGGTTTTTTATAGAGTTATCCACCTAACTTACATTATAGGACGGAGGAGTGATGGAAAATCACAGAGAAGTAAAAATCTAGTTTTCAATTTACTGTACTAGAAATTACCTGTACTAGAAATATAACAAATTAGTTAATTAGTTTTTTATTTAAATAGATGAGTTTTTTTAGTATAAAATAATACAGTTAATTATAATTAAATTATAATTAACTTATTTTTGTCCCATCCTAAAAATTTCCATGCATTATTGAAATGTTATATACGAGTGTTTGATTATATTTTATTTTATGTAAATTTTGGTTTTATGATATTGTTAAGTTGAACTACTCGACTAATGATCAAACTGGAAATGAAATTTTCTATAATTTATGATTCTGAGTCACTATCTTTTTGTGGCCACTAAGTCCAAAATTCGATCTCATCAATAATAACTACAATCCTAAAGAACATTAAACGACAAAACATTATTAAAGATGACCATGGGCTACTACAGTATCTATCTCTAAAAAATAATTAACAAAACATTATTAATTACCGGTTCGTAATCCCACTTTTAAACGTATTCTGATAGTGTGAGGCGAGTTTGTTAACATTAGAACTGCCCTTTTTAAAAGCTTACAACAACCTTAGGCCTATAAGTACAATATGACTTTTGGACAATGTTTAGGTATTTTTATTAGTAATAACTCCTTTCTTGGAAAAATCTGGAATTGTTTAGGTTTACTTTTCTTGATTCTCACACTACAGTTGTAAAATGATTGTTATGACTAGAAAATTGATTTCGAATAATGTATCCGAAGAGTACTCTATTTTATAATACACTAAGAAGTTGATTATGAAGTTAAATACAAAGTTTTCCTTCATTAAGATAATGACAAATGCATAAAATTGTATAATTAATTAAGTGAAAAATTCAAATATTATTTTTTCAATAAATTTGTATAACATTAAACAACTCTGTAATTTATAATTTAATTAGATAACAAAAACTACAAAAACAAAAAACACTTCATTATTTTTTATCAAATAGTTTGTGTGTAACATAAATTTAACATAACATATTTATAATTGTCAAAACTATATTTCATTAACTTCATTTTCATGTATTTACAAACATTTCAATTCCAATTTATATTAAAATCAACAAATATGCTCAAATCATATCCATGGAGACTTTGAACCTATATATGATAACTCATCATTTTAATACCTTGGATAATTAACAAGGGAAATCATAATTAAGTTCAAAAATATTAAGATTACTAACATAGAAAGTCTTATCTCTAGATACAAGTTTCATTAGATATTTAATTTTAGTTCTAGGTTCAAGAGATATTTTATAACACATCAAGAACCACAATCAAGTCATAGGTATTTAAGCCACAATAAATATTAAGCATAGAAATCAAATTCTAACACTGAAATGAAAAAATATATGTATGAACATCACAAAATAAACAAGAAATCAGTTTATTACATCTAATATCAACAAATATGTTTAGCTTTCCATGGATGAAAAACCTCCATGGTGAAAAACTAGATTTCATTCACTTTCTTCTCATACATTCACAAACATCTCAATTCAATTTTCATGTTAAAATCAACTCACAGATATACTCAAATCATATTCCTAAAGACTATGAGCCTATGATAACTTATCAAAGTCTCATCCCTTGGATCATCAACAAGAGAAATCATGCATTAAGTTCTAAAGTCTTAAGTTTACCAATGAAGAAAGTTCTTTCCCTAAATACAAGTCTCATTAGGTACTTCATTTTAGTTATAGGTTCAAGAGACATTTTTCAACACCTTAAGAACCACAATCAAGCTATGAGTATTCTAGTCACAATTAACATTAAGCGTATAAGTCAAATACTAACATTTAAATGGAAAAACATATATATGAACATCACAAAATATACAAGAAATAAATTTATTACATCTAATCTCAACAAATAGATTTAGCTATCCATGGTGGAGAACCCAAGATTTACAAAATTAAAGAATATGAAATAAATTGAAACCATAGATTAGAAGCAAAGCCTCCCAAGGTTCTTGATAATTGGCTTCATGTTTCACCTCTCATTCACATCTTCACCTCTAATTTCATGACTTATCTTCCTCCTCAACCCAAAAGGAGTAAAACCCATGAATGAAGATGAAGACCCAAGGAGG
Source organism: Vigna reflexopilosa (assembly GCA_027742785.1). Taxonomy (NCBI): domain Eukaryota; kingdom Viridiplantae; phylum Streptophyta; class Magnoliopsida; order Fabales; family Fabaceae; genus Vigna; species Vigna reflexopilosa. The sequence continues at coordinate 52,795,388 of CM050911.1, read as the reverse complement.
AGAAGGAGCGCTTTCCACCGCCCAAAGTAGTCTCCAAGAGCTTCTCTCCAAGATCCTAGATGATTTATATTTCTGAAAATTGAATAAGATCCCAAAATTCTTGTGAAAACATGTTTAAATAGCCAATTTCACATACTAGGTTTGACATTCTCGCCCAATGCCTCATTCTCGCTCAACGAGGCCTAAAAATTGAGGCTTTGACTTGTAACTCGTAAGGCGAATTGTCATAGCTCGATGAGCGAATTGAGATGTCTCCTTAGGTGACTTAGTTTTGCTTATTGGTAGAGGTGGATAAAACTAATTGAATTGCACTGAACTATCAATTAACTATACTATATTATACTAAAAATAATGTTTAGATTAAAAATTAAACTGTACCATTTTATAGTTCAGTTTTAAAAATCTAAACCTTTAAAGTTGTAGTTTAGTTAACTACTCATTAACTTAAAACTACTTTGTTTTATACATTTTACTTATTTGAGAGTCTTTAAAGTTGCAGTTAAGCTTGGCTACTGTCGACTTGACCAAACTTTGACTCGGGTTGACTTAGTCAAATTTGGTCAATTTTTTGCTAGAGCAGACTCAGTCGAATTTGAATAATTTTCAATAGGAGTCGATTGAGCCATATTCCAGTTAGAAAAAACATGATCAAGTTTTGGTTGTGGTTGACTTGATCGAATTCGACAAATTTTAGGTCAGGGCCCACTCAACTCAATTCAACCGAATATTGGTAAAGTCTAACTTGATCTAGTTTCGGCAGTGGTTGTCCTGGCCGAATTCGGTCAATTTTTTACTAAGGTTGACATGACCAAATTTTGGTCGAGACTGAATCTACCAAGCCTTGGTTATGGTCATCTTGGCCAAATTCACCTGATTTTATGTCATGGTCGACTTAGCCGAATTTCAGTCGGAACCGTCTCGAACGAGTTTGGGTCATGGTGGTCCTTACTGATTTTTGGTAATGGTCGTCCTCGCTAAATTGAACAAATTTCAATCGGGGCTAACTCGTCTGAATTCAGGCGAATTTTTATAAAGATTGACTCAATCGAGGTTCGACTATGAACATCTTGATCGAATTTGATCAAATATTAGCCTAGGCCCATCTCAACATTTTGGCACATTTGGTCTATCTCAACATTTGGCCTGAATGGGATCATCTCAATTGTTGGCTCAACATGACTCGTCTCAACCTTTAGCCTGACAAGGCCTATCTCAAACTTTGACCCATGTTGACTCTTCTCGTCCTTCGGTCATTTTTGACTTGTCTCGACCTTAGGTCTAGCTTAATCCTTTTTAACCTTTGGCATGTCCTGTCTCAAATTTAGGTAAGGTTGGCCTGTCTTGACCTTGGGTCCAACCTAACCCGTCTCGACCTTTGGCCTATATACTGGCCTTTCTCAAAGTTGTGTTGTGTGTCAAAATAGAAAACAAATTTTAGTGTAATGCAATTTGGTAGAACAAAACAATAGTTCAGTTCAAATTAATTTTTAGTTTAGTTCAGGATAATTAGTTTTTTATTTAGTGCAATTTTAAATATTATAGTTCAGTGTAGTTCATTTTTCCCATTCTTACTTACTGGTTGGAACAATCCTAGAAAGTATACTTAATTGAATTATAATTGAGTGATAATTCTTAATATATGTTTCAATCTTATGAAAATTTTCTCATCTACAAAATAATCCACAAATAAAAAAAAATACTTCTTTTTTTTCAAAATTATTTAATAAAATTTTAATTATTTAAAATATAATAATAAAAATACCAATAAAAATTTAAGTATAATAAAAACACTGATCATGACAATCATTAGTTATTCAAATATATGTTGTATCAATTCAACTTACTAATTGTTTTTTAGAAATTAAGAAAGTTTTCAAAATTAGATATCATGGCTATTATTATTATTGACGTATTGTATAAGAAAAAGATAAGGACACATTTTTAATAAATTAACTTATTTCAATCATATATATATATATATATATATATATATATGTATATATATATATATATATATATATATTATAGTGATAATAGTGATAAAACTATAATGATAATTTGACACTAAATTTTTTTCTAAATAATGATTAATTTTAATAACAAAAAATAATTAATTACTATAATAATACGTTTAGATATTAATTTATAAATTAAAAATTATTGATAACTAAAATAATTTTTAGTATAAATAAAAAAATTATAATGATATGTGAATTGGTATTTAAATTAGTCATTGATATTAATATCAAAATTTTAAGTAAAAAAAGAATTGATTTCTAAATTGACATTTAATTAATTAATCAGAGATTGAGTCTTGAAAAATTGAGAAAAAAGAATTTAAAATAATAAGAAACTTGGGAAGGGAAATTTTTATTAATCCATTTATATTCAGAAATATTCGAGAATCATATATTCATTCCCCTTTCAAATGCATTGCACATAAAAATTAATTAAAATGATAAATAAACTAATAAGAAGAAAAAATATACAAGAATAAAGTTCATAAAATATTTAAAAATATATAATACTGCCTTACCGTTAAAGACAATTTTAGAAGTAAATATAAATTATAAAAAATTTAATGCTAATAATTAAGTTAACTAGGATCTACACTTCCTGTGAAGTACAAATTTTGATACATTTAAGAGTATAACATCCTCGAAACTACAGGGTATAAGTTGATAATAGGAGTCAAATTATAATATATATATATATATGTACTTTCGTGGAAGTGATACATATTTCTGAAAAATTGAAGTTATGGGACGCCAAAACAGAAACAGTCAACAAAAGTTGCACAACAACCTTAATGTTTTCAAATCACATGGGCGTAGTAAAGATCCAAAACGTGATTATTGTAATATCACTGAATATAAAATCATGAAGGACCAAACTGCTAGCTATCCAAACTTGACTTACAGGTGCGTATATAAAGCCACCCACTCTGTTGTTCTTACTCCAACTTTTCTCAGCTACCATTTCCACCAACCATTTTGCTCTCACTTTCTACTGATACTACACCAATACTATTCAAAATCTTGTCTTTCAGAAAACAAAATCCAACCATGTTTAGATCCATGAGTACTCGGAGAGGTCCTGGAAGGTATGAGAGATTAGGTAAAGAATCAGTTACCACTGCACTTTTGAACGAGGGGTTCAAGAGGAGCACCAGTTTGCCTTCTTGGGGATCCAACCCTTCAAGAAAAGTGGCTTTGGGTTCAACCTTTGGGGACTTCAATCTTCAGAGAAACCCCACAAAGAAGGGAAGCAGCAGTGAAAAGAAGAGTCACCCTCTTCTGAGCTTCTTGGCTCTTCGTAGGAAAAAGAAAACAACAGCAAGACCTGAATTTGCAAGGTATCTTGAATATCTCAAAGAAGGAGGCATGTGGGATTTGAACTCCAATAAACCTGTCATGCATTACGTTTGATTCATGTTTTAATGCAGAATATTAGTATATTTCGTGTAAGAAATCGTAGAGTCTGGTTACATTTGAATCGATTGGGAACATGTAAAGTTCAACAGCTTGTTTTCAATAGGTTCTCGTGTAATATAAATATGTTAATTATTTTTTCTCTGTGGGTTGGAGATGTTAATAGAATAAAATATTCTTTTCAATTTTATTTTTATCAGAAAGATAAATATATTAAATAAAGATAATTGGATTGCCTCAATCTATGAAAAAAAAAAACAATAGAACGAAGGACAACAATATAACTTATTCTCTTAATGTAAAAATGGTTGTCGTCATTTAACAAACTTATTGAAGACTAAAATTTACATAGTTCATATTCTATATTCAAAAGATCATATCTCCATATGTGTATTCAGATAAAAAAATTTCATCTTAGACGGTGTGATTTCCGGTGGAACATAAAAAAAAAAAATCTAATAACAATGAAAAAACACAATCAAGAATCTCAAAATAAAAAAGTCACAACATTAAACAAAACAAAACACATAAAAGACATATATTGGTGACATTCACTGATTATGTTTTTGAAACGTGCCTAAATTCCTAAACATTTGAATACCCAAAAGATGCTTTTGCATTCTATTATTTATTATTAGGGATGACAATGGGTCGGGTTAGACACAAATAATGTGATATCCGAACCCGACCCACATGTAATAAACTATACTCATACTTGTCCTTCCACTCACCGAATACCCGCATAAAAAAAATTCATAGATTTTTTCCAACCTGCGGACTCGTTGGATATCCGTTTTAACCCAATAATACTTTAAAAAAATAATATTTTATTTATTTGTTTTTTCAAAATGGACAGATACAAACTTGTTTTAGGTTTTTTTAATAACCTTCAAGATGGGCCAAGCCCAAATCCTTCGTTAGGGTTTCTTCCGAGGAGTCTTCATTCTCCTCCCCATCTGGTGCTTGTGCGGCGCGGTACAAGAGAAGTCCTTAGCAGCCTTGGGACAACTTTTTCTTCTTCATGAAACGAGCTCGAATAATAACCCCAGGCCGCCAAATCTTTTTCCCTCTGAAAGATGAAACAGAAACGGAATGAATCGCAGATCCAACACCTCACCGCCTCCAAGCTGCCATCGCCTCCAAGTTGCCATCGTCGCGCCTCGCCGCACCACGACAAAGGGAGTTCGCTCCTGGTCCAAGAAGAAGAAAGGAGGAACGCCTCCCTGAGTCGCGCCATCGTTGCTCCACTGGCTACGTTCTCACCGCACCCTTGCCACGCCATCGCTCCGTCATCTCCGTTGTGAGGTTGTTGCTCTGCTCAAGACGTAGATCATCCTTGTCCTAGCATTGGGTCGTCCGTCGTGGAGAGAAAAGCATAAACTTCAAGCTTCTTCTGGTTTTAGTGTGGTGAAGGAGAAAGAGAAAGAGAAAGTATAGAATAAGCCGCTAAGTGTGACCCTTTGAAAGGAAACCCTAGGATTTTCTTTCTGTGACGACAATGCAAATGTAGGAGAAAAAAAAAATTGAAATTAGGGTTTGACGGCAAAAAGATAGCTTAGAAAATAATTTAAAGAGGGTAAAATTGAAAATTCATTTTCCAGACAGGTTACAGATACTCACGGGGGTATGATAGCGTGATATCCGAATCCGACCCGTTAACAAGCGGGTATTAAAATATCCGCTACCCGCTATCCGCGAGTACTAAATACCCGTGACAAATTTTATTCACATATACTCGCAGATACAGATTTTTATGCCATCCCTATTTGTCATCCAATCGAAACCTATGTTTTAATTAGTGTGAAAGAAAATATTTCCTCAACATTTACTTTTACATTCCTAAACATGATATTGTTCATCTTTTCAAATACTTCAAATCGTTGTCACCTACATACATCTTTAAACAACATTAACCATTCCATGTGATGAAATATGATGTCTTCTTTATATAAGCAGCTTTTCCGCAAAAACTAAAACCATTCCATGTCTTTTGAATGTTATATTTGTTTCATTATTTTGTTGCATGTTAAATTATTTTTGTGAAGTTATTTCGTTGAACTTTTCCTGTAGCTATTGGAATCATGTAACTATCGAATTAGGAACAAAGTTTTCTAATTTAAGATTCTAAAGTTAACTTTCTTTGACCGCTTGAATCCAAAATTCGATCCTCGCAAAAGAGCACTATATTATGAGATTAAAAAATAAATAATAAAAAATTGAAATATGTTTTTAATTCTTAAATTTTAATAAAAAATTAGAATTTATTTATATCTGAACTTTGTTTGTTTTAAAATTTAAAAATAAATAGACATGGTTGGAGCAACATGAAAAGTAATTATTAAACGAAAATTGAAATAATATATTATTATGTTATTTATTTTAATAAGATATGAATATTGCAAATTTAATTCTATTAATTTGAAATATTTCTTATCACCTGATATATACTTAATATTTAATATAAAAAATAAAATTCTTAGTAATAAAGGCTACATGGTTAAAAACATTTTAATTTAAAGTTAATAAATATAATTAATAAATATTTCTATGTAAAAGAGTTATATTTGTTTGAACTAAAAGTATAATTAAATTAAATATATATAGTGTTATAGCTTAATAAATATTTGTTAAATTTGATTAAATAAAAGAAATGAAGAGCAAAAAGGAGGAAAGCAAATTTCGTGCATGAGGAAGTTATGCAAACCTAAATTAAAAATCCAGTTTATTGACAGTGATATTAAAACTGCAACGTGTTGTTGGAGCAATTGAACAGAAATCAAAGGAAGACTTGTCTTAAAGAATGAAGAAGAGACCGTGACAAACCACTCTTCCACCCTATCATTGTTGTTTCTCTTGCAAGCAATCTTTTTTCCCTTCTCACAGAGCCATTCAAACATCTTCGTGTTCATTAAAAGTCAATGTTTGTTGCAGAATATTATATTAAATACTTATTTCTCATGGGCCCATTATATTAAATATGTATAATGAATACTTATTTCTTGAATATCACATGTATTAAATTAAGTTACTTTAGATATTCAGAGTTCATTTGAATAATACCTAATAAAGTGATAAGATTAAAAATAAATAATTTTGTAATATTTAAACTATGAAATAAATAAATATAAGGATAGTAGAGAAAAAGAATAATTTGAGAGAGGATATTGGCACCAAAAAATTAGGTCAAAAAATAATAATAAATAAATAAATGGGAAATGAGGAATTAGGGCAAGGAAAGGAAAGGAAAGGTCGGGTTGAAGGTTGAAATTAATTCCAGAGGTGTGGGAAGTGTGTTCTTCTAACAACCAAAATATTAAAATATATCCAAAATATGTGCAGCTTCTCACGCCTCTCATTTCAGGGGCTGTCTCCTTCTCCTTCCTTCTAATCACTTAGTTCTTCCTTTTTCCTTCTTCCTTCTTCCTTCTTCGCTCTCAAGGTTTGTTTCTTCTTCTATTCACCTTTCTGATTTTCTCCTCAATTTTGTGGGAAAAGGAAAAATAAAAAACAGAGAGAAAAACTGTTGTACCGATTTCGATTTTTATTTTTTGTACAGTGAAATAGCAATTCGGATACCGGTATTTGAATTCCGTTTTTTAGGTCTCAGGCTACATTGATTTCCTTTGAGTTTTTCCCCTCTATAGTTATTATTGTGTAGGATTCCTTTTACTTTATCTTTCATCGATTTTCCTTTTTCTTTTGCAACAAGAAAATTATTTTTAGGTTACGATTGTGGGAGCGTTTCTTTCTCTGTTTTCGGTGTATTTTAAGGAGAGTATAGAGCGTTATATTAGGTTAGGGATTTTGCGTTTGTTTGAACTTTTTGCTGCTTGGATTTTAATTTCTTTGCGTACGCAGCTGTCGATTATTTTAATTTCTATGATTATGCTTATGTGAAAATTGTGTTAGGTCATGATTATTATTCCTGTTCTAACGTCTGTTTCTGTGTCGCTTTGATATGATTTTGTACAGCCATGCCGACCTTTACTGCCATAGCATTTGATAGGTTGATAGAGCCTGGAGCCTCGAAACCTTCTTATAAATCTGCTCCGGTGCCGATGCCTGTCCCAAAGAAGCACCAGAGGCGGAGTAGTGAACCGGCAGTAACGAAGAAGCCCGCTCCTCGTCCTCAATTAAAGCCAGCACTCTACGCCACACCTGAGGTGACGCCGCTTCCAGATGCACCCTCTTCATTCCCTCCTTCTCCGTATATTGTGAATCACAAACGCCGAGGCCCACGCCTCATGAAAAGTTCTTCTGAGGCCAATGTACAGGCCAAGCAGAAGGATCTTGATGATGCGACTGCTAATGGTAAGAGCAATGATTCTGTGGTTGCCTGTTCTGACGGTGATCTCCAAGTCACTACTTCTGCAAACCCCGAACCTGTTACTGCTAAGGAGGTACTGGTGAATGGTGTACATGATACCGGCCTTAGTAGCAACAATAATGGTGACCTTGGGCACAGACAAAGGGAAAGTGAAAGTAGTGGCGTTCTTAATGGATCACGTATGGATAAAGTAGTGGCATTAAATTTGGAAAGAGCTGGTGAGTGTGAAGACTTTTTTGATCCACATGATTCAATGAGTATAAAAAGTTGCACAGATGGTGAGGATACAGGCGTGGAACAAGCTATGAAACGGGCAGAATTTTTTGATGCTTGGGAAGGTAAGTTGAGCTAGTTTTACTGACAATTATTTCTTTGGAACTGATTCTAGCATGTAGGCAAATACAACCATAGAGGGGTGTGCTGTCCTATAGAGTTTGAAGTCGGGTGTAATGTATAGGGTCATTTTGCTTTTCATTTTACTATTGTTATTATTATAATAACTTTTGATTTCCATTTTTCCATATTTTCTTCATGTTACTATGTGTGGTCGTTGCTGCAGTGATAAAATGATATCCTAGTTTGTCCATCGATTTATCTGTTTTAGTGTATACTTGGAATGATGATTAGATGTGAGGAAGAGCATCGGTATATGTCTTGAAAATATTCAATGATATAAGCTATCTTGGCTCTTTTCTTCCTGTAGAACTCTCGTCTGACAGTGGGACTCAAAATTTTCAACGTGACATTGAAGCTGATTTGCGTGAAATAAGGTTGAGTCTATTGATGGAGATAGAGAAGAGGAAACAAGTTGAAGAATCGCTTAACAGCATGCAAAGCCAGTGGGAGAAGCTTAGACAAGGGTTATCGCATGTGGGAATTGTTTTGCCTGCTGACCTTACTGCTGAGGCTGGGCAGCTGAGTTCTGATCCTATGGAAGATGTATTTCAACAACTTTACATTACTAGGTTTATATCAAACAGCATTGGGAGAGGAATTGCCAGGGCAGAAGTGGAGATGGAGATGGAAGCTCAATTAGAGTTGAAGAATTTTGAGATTGCTCGACTATTGGAACGTCTTCACTGTTATGAGACCATGAATAAGGAGATGTCTCAGAGGAACCAGGAAGCAGTAGGTGAGATTTATGTCATATTTTTGTCTCCAAGTGTATTAATATCACGCGTATACTTGTATCTTAAACTGAATATAACTATTTTTCCGTTAATGTTTGATAAAGCTATTATTGGTTTGATTTGTCATTTTATTTTTCCTCCAAACAAGTCTCTTGCTTTCTTTTTCAAATGACACATATTTGTTTAGAGATGGTTGAATAAAAACCAGGTTTTTGGCATAGTATCTGCTTTTTATGGTCCTTGAATGCGAATGTGGTTCATAGTTTTATTGATAGAGTAATAGAGTCCTATGTCCATAACTGGGAGAAAAGGAAAGATTACAGAAAGAATTACTGGGAGAAAAGGAAAGATTACAGAAAGAATTTATTATTATTGTCTAGTGAAGATCAATTGAACAGTTATGAATTGTGATGATATTATATGTGCTCATATCTTATGCTTTGTTAGTGTGATTGCAATATACAAGTGTTTTGTACTTGCAATATACATACCGGTGATGCCTACCCATTAAGTTATAGCTGATCATGGTCCAAAACTATTTATATTTAGTGGTCAACTGTCCCACAATGGCAGAATTTCCTTAATGGGTATGCAATGCGATGAACTTTTTTGCTTAATGCTTGCACAAGCACGCATTCATAGTGTCTTATTTCATGCAACTGGGGAGATTCCTGTTTTTCTTTGGGTACCGTGTTCATCCTAAAATATATGCGGTAGTTTGGTAGGCTTATGTCATCTGTTATTCTGTTTCATTTGTTATTTCTGTCTTGTTTAGAGATGGCGCGGCGTGAGAGACAAAGGAGGAGTAGGAGGCTGAGATGGATTTGGGGCTCCATCACTACCACGCTTGTACTTGGTACTGCAGCAATAGCATGGTCCTATCTTCCGGTGGGTAGAGGATCAACTTCTGCAGCTCATGATCCGGTTCCTGAACATGATGATGCAGCCAACTAATATACCATGTATACCATCATACTAACTTCATTGCCGAGTTATGGTATAGGAGGAGAATAAAAGTAATACGTGCTTCTGTGTGGCTAACATATCTCTTGATCATTACAATTTTGCAGCGTCCGGAGTATGTGCATAATTTATTTAACATGTCCCTATTACTGGAATGTGTAGCCAGTAGATTAGTAAAAAAGGGTTCAGTCTGAGTTGATGAAAATAATAATACACCATACTTTCCTATGGATATTCTGGGGTGCAAAGTATTCTTTTCACCCGCTACATTATCGCAGAGCATATTTTTAATTAATTCTTTATGCTTGCTGCTCCAAGCATTTTGACACCACTGAAGAAATTTGATACATGATAAGAGCATGCCAAGGGTGGGTGAGGAGGGTTGATTATTTTTCGGTTAGCGTTTGAAATAAATTATTACTTATTGTAATTTTTCCATGACCTATATTGGTTTTGTTTATTTAGCAGATTACATTATACTACTGAGTGGATGCTGCTTATATATTTATGTGTATGTTAGTTAGGTGTTAGATATAATTTTACTTGGGAGAGAAGTCTTTCTCAATTTTGGTAAGATTAAAAGTAAGAGTGACTATTGTTAGTCTAAAGTTAAATTTGTGAGGTTAACCTAAATGAACGGTGGATGTACTCAAACTCCGATAAATGTTGCATTTTGTTAAACGGTGTTTTTAAGTACTATTGATTTTGTAATTTATAAATAAATTTTAATTAATAATAGAAAATGTATTAGAAAGCTGTTGTTTATGAAAAGTGTATTATTCGCTTTACTTAAAATAACAACTACTTCAAAATGCAGTTCATTTATTGATTATTTGCTTATGAAAAGTGTATTTAAATCTTACATTATTTTTTCATTAAAAGTGAGAGTCTAAGTTTGCTCGTTAGATCAGCAATACGTTGCAATAGGGATGGTCTCAAGTATGGGTAATGCTTACTTGATATTTGTTTTGTTTAAAAACAATTGTCCAGTGGGTTTCTTTTACATATACAAATATTTAATGATAGTCGTGAAATATTTTTATATTTTATTTTCTAAAATTTTAAATAAAATTGTTAAAAAATAAATTTTCAAAATATAGACTTAGATAAAAAAATATCTGTTGAAGTATAACTCAAATCAAATTAATCACTAAAATATTAATGTAAATAAATTTGATCTTTCTAAAAGGTAAAATTAAATTATTTGTGTCAAAATATAAATTTTAAAAAATTATTTTTAAAAACATAACTTTAATTTTGTAATATTAAATAAAAAAATACATGAAGTCAAACATTAAATAATTATTCAATGATTAATATTTTTCGATTAAAATTTTATTTTGATCATTTAATTTAAACAAATTTTCTTTTAATATTTTTTTTGTTAAGGAGGTTTTAAATATGGATATTTTAGATTTTATTTGTAAAAAGTTTAAACTTTCCAGGATTGGTCTTAAGAGAATGTAATTTCTATTTTATATTCTTTATGTTGATGTTATTTTTTTAGAAGAGATAATAGAACGTGTAACATTTGACATATTTTTGGTATCAGTATGATTAATTTTACTTTTAATGTTTCTTCTTTGTTTGATAGACATTTCAAGAAACTTCTTTCTTCAATAATCTTTTTCTTTTACTTATTCATGTGGGTCAACTTTTGTCCAACTTCTAAGATTAAATATTTTCATCTTTGGTTAATAAGATTTGTAAAACTTATTTCTTGGAAAAAAAGTTGATTAATATGATAGGAAACTTCAAATAAATTGGGTGATTATTGGCTTGTTGTTTTATATCTTTCAAGTTTATAAATGAGATATTAAACTTCTTTTCGTTAAAGAATATTGAATTCAGAATTTTGTTTAGACAAAAGATACACAAAAATAATGACTACTTAATATTAAATAGTCTATATTGTTTGGTTAAACATGATGGTAGTTTGCATGATACCAATATTTAGCTAAAAAATAAAACCTGTCTACTACATTTAGCTTGATAGTTTTCTTATGAGAAAATAACTTGATTTTAACTAAATTGAATTTGATTTCTTAAATTTAAATATTAAAAATATATTTTCTTTAACTCATGATCTATTTGGTAAGATATAAAGATTGCATATGTTGTTGTTATTGAAAATATTTTTTGAACACTCAATAAAAATATTTGTATTAATCTTTAATTGATTAATAGTACTGGGATTAGTGGTAGTGTAAAAAAGGAAAAGAAAGAAAATGAAGAGATAATATAAAAAAATGGAGAAAAGAGAGAAATGAATGAAAAAAACAGAAAAAAAAAACAAAAAGAAGTAGAAAAATGAAAATTTAAGATAATGACATGTAACATTTACAAAAATAATATTAATTCAATTAAATAAAAAGTATTAAATATTTATCTGCCACAGTCAAAGTACTAATTAAATAATTTTTTTATAAAAACTAGTTTAACTAAAAAGTATCGTAAAAAAAGTGTTATATTCAAATTTCTTTCTTGTTTGTTTTTGTTTAAAGTTATATTTTGATTAGAGATAAAATAATTTTATAATATATAAATAAATTTAAACTTATTTTATAAATTATTTGATATTTTATAAATTGTTTGGTGAGATTGAATTAAACTTAATATATTATAATTTATCAACGACAAATACTCTCCATAGAAAAAAAAAGTTCTAGCGGCACTGTTCAAGGCAAATAAGATATTGATGCTTTTTATTTTTTACGTTTTTATTGTTTCCTTGGTTTGGAGTAATATATTATCTTTTTATAAGAGAATAAAAAATTCTACATATATAGGAATACAACAGAGTTCCATTACAAGTGCTCACCAACAAAACGACGTCGTGGTAAGAAAAATGGTTAATAGTTAATTTTATCCTCTAAGTTGGATAAAAAGAAGTAGCGGAGCTGAGCAGAGACATTGGCAATGGAGAAGCTGGCTTCTTCAACTGCAACTGTTCCCACGCAACACTTCCTCTTTCAACTTCAACACTCTCTCTTTCCCGTTTGCGCCTTCGCTACCTTTCACCAGAACTGCACCGAATCCTTCTCCCACCTCTCTTCCAGAACCAGACACCGTCGCTTCCAACCATTCCACGCCAAACAAGACCAGCTCTGGGTCGGCGAAGAAGAATTGCAACTACAATTAAAGGAAGCAGTAGAAGAAGAAGAAGATTCGTATTTCGACGATGATGATTCGTCTTTCTTGTCCCTCAGCGACAAGCCCGACCGGAACATGGCCTTGCTCGACGATTACGAGACTGAGGAGCTCGATTTCGACACCGGTCCCGACCATCGGAGCGGTCAGTGTTTCGTCTTAGGGTTTTTTTTTTAATTTATTTTGTTTCGTTCAGAGAGGAGTTTCATCAAGAATCTCATCTCCCTGATACACTCTTTCTATATGATATCGGTTAAAATTAAGTGAAATTTACTAAGTTTGGATAGGCTGCTTGAATGATGACCTGGACTTGTTGAAATTGATAAATTTTCCAATAAGTTTCATCCATGATAGGGAGTGCGTCAAAAGGAGTATGTTTGGACAGGGTTCAAAAATATGTTTGAAAATCTAAAATGCCTGATATGTGGCTTTAGAGTTGGTTCATGATTTTACATTTCTTCAAATGCAGGATATGTGGCGTTACTTGGGAAGCCAAATGTTGGAAAGAGTACACTGGCGAACCAAATGCTTGGCCAAAAGTTGTCAATAGTTACTGATAAACCTCAAACAACCCGGCATCGAATTCTGTGTATATGTTCTGGCACGGATTACCAGGTTTAATCTTATTATTCGTTCTTACTTCGTCTGTTTGGTTTTGTCAGCTTGTCTAGTTGGTTCCTTGTTCCTCATGTGGTGTGTGGGCGGTAAAGTTGTTATGCCTGTTTTTGTTATTTCTTAAATGTGGGATAATACTTGTTTGGGTTCAGGTTGGACCATTCAAAATCATATTTAATGGAATCCAACACTCTATCGGCCCTTTGTGTTGAATAAAGACATGAAATCCAACATTCTATATCTAATTTTACTTTGAACTTGCTTTTAGAATTAAAACGCCCAAACACACCACTTCCTTCCAAAATCAGTTTTGCAAATTGTCACCCAAATACCCAATTTGGAGCATATTTTTGAGTTGATGATTTATTTCATTCCAAAATCAGAGTGATCTTCACTTCATATATCATGCTCAATGCTGTCCACATTTCAAAGAGCGTCATTGGCTTCTTATTGTGGCAAATTCCATTCTTGGTTAAATCATTAACTAGAAAAGAGACATTCAATTACATGAATGCTAGTTTTCTTGGATATTTGTCATCCTAGCTTTAGATTAAGTAACGAGTAGCAACATTCTAATCCTAGTGCAACTGTTAAACTCAAACTAAAAGAGGTAGAGGTAATTTAAATTAATAAATTGTTCTCTTTTAACATTATACTAAAGCACAAGTTCAACATTGTGCACAAGGTAAGGGTATGTTATTTTTGAGTCATGTTAATACTGAATTTGCAATCTTAGTGGATGTACACCTGAATTTATATTTTTGCATTTTTCTGACCTTAGAATCTGTTGCAGATGATACTTTATGACACACCCGGTGTTCTACAGAAGGAAATGCACATGTTAGACTCAATGATGATGAAAAATGTTCGCAGTGCAGCAGTTAATGCTGACTGTGTGTTGGTTCTTGTGGACGCACGTAAAGCTCCTGAAAAAGTATGGATCTTCCTTTACAAGAATATTTTAGTTTTATTTTCTTTCCTGTTTTTCCAAATTGCTTCCTATCTCTAGATTGATGGATTGTTGGAAGAAGGAGTGGGAGGCCTCAAAGATAAACCACCCACTCTATTGATTATAAACAAGAAGGACCTTGTTAAACCTGGGGAACTTGCAAAGAAACTTGAGGTTGGAACAAAATAATTAGTATTTATATTCATATGTAATTCACTGGTTTTGGCTTGTTTATTTTTAAAAAAATTTATGTCCTAATTATTTAAAATTCCTTGCAGTGGTATGAGAAATTTACTGATGTTGATGAGGTTATACCTGTTAGTGCCAAATATGGTCAGGGGGTTGAAGATGTAAAGGACTGGATACTGTCAAAGATTCCCAATGGACCAGCTTATTATCCAAAGGCATGTCAAAAGTCAGAATTTTGTTTTCCTCATTCAAATTTCATGTTTTCTGTCTCACCGTTTCATTTCACAGTTTGAGATATAAGGAGGAGCCCACTAAACTAAACCACAAAATAATAATTTCTTCTGCTACTCCACACCTGACTACAGAAAGAGTAAAATAGAGTTTTCATTTGCTGTTTAAACTGAAATAAAAACCAGTAGTTGCGTAGGGTTTATGTTTAAGTTCATTGAAGTGAAGTAGGCTGTATATAAATGTCCACGACAGTAGCAGATACACATTATTTTACTTGATTTACATAAATTTTAAATTTTATATAATGACAGTCAAACTAACAAGTAACTGAGCCTTTTCCCAGTGATGTGGGGTTAGCTTTATAGATCCTGTGATGCCATAATATTGTCATGAATCACGTTAATTTTTCTTGTTGTATAAAGATGTGTTATAAAGAAAATAAAGTGACATTCATCCATGGCAGCTCAAACTTTATATACATCCTACTGAGAAGTCACAGTATCATTTGAAGCTTAGAACATGCATCCTGATTAATTTTGTGACCTTCGATCCAGCAATCCCATTGTGATAATCTTGTCAATATGCCATACCACCTATAGGAATAGAGTGGCATGCAGTTATAGACTGGTAGTGACATAGTAATGGTATGGAGAAGGTTGTTAGTACTTTCTCCCAATTAATGTGTAACTAATTACACATTATCTCTGAATGATTTCAGTACCCTAAGAACTGGAAAAATAAGGCATTTTAGATGATATATGTCACATATACAAGTCTCATTGACCTCCCGTGGCGTGAACTATGTAAGCTGTAATGCACCATAACTAAATCGCCAATCGTGTAGATACCACCCCATCAATATTGTTAAAGTATTACATATAATGTATGATATTTCGTCCTGCTCTGTACAGATTTCATACACTGGTATATTGTAGTGCAGATTCCTCTGCTATCAGTATAGCATGTTATTAGAAACTTTGGATACAATAAGAACCTGAATATACCCCCTTGCCATTTCTTCCGCCTACTTGTTTCTTTCATGTTTTATGCTGCTTTGACGTGCCTGAATTTGCAGGATATAGTCAGTGAGCATCCAGAAAGATTTTTCGTAGCTGAAATTGTTAGAGAAAAGATTTTTATACAGTATCGAAATGAAATTCCATACGCATGTCAGGTAGCCATCTTCATATTTATGTGATATAGCCCACCTTCCCCTCTCAAATTGAAAGAATAGCTCGTTTCTTTTTGTCAAAGTATTTGCAAATATTTTCTTATTTCCCATTCTTTCAGGTAAATGTTGTAAACTATAAAGCTCGGCCAAATGCAAAAGATTACATACAAGTAGAGATTTTGGTTGAGAAAAACTCACAGAAGATTATCATTATTGGAAAAGTATGTCACTTGTACCAGAATTCAGTGGATCATTTATGAAATCATGGAATTTGTTTGTACAGTCATAGAGTCACAGCAACACTGCCAATGTTATTACTGCTTTTCTGGCTTTGTGTACTCCATAACACCGAATATGATAACATTGTTGCTAAAAAGAATTTTTATCTGTCTTGATAGTGACCCTGGACATGCATTGCAACTGAAAGTAATCTTAGACTCCTGATACTTTTGTTCATCTCTAATCTTAGAAATTATCTTTATTTTGTAAAAGATCAAAATACTGCTAAAGATGCCTCTTCCCGCTTTTCAATGAGCAGTTAGATGATGAATATGAAAAGTAACGACTTCTATGTTTTACTCAAATACATCAGGAAGGAAAGGCTTTGAAACTGCTTGCAATGGCTGCTCGCCTTGATGTTGAAGATTTTTTACAGAAGAAAGTTTATCTTGAGGTGTGTGCCAAATTTTTTATTCTGTATCTGTGTTACTCGTTTTGAATCTGGACATGCATATTTTCCTACTTAACCTTGCTTTCAAGTGGTAGTGTGGCATACATTTTCCCTCTAGACTGGATTATTTACTCTGTATATATACCGGTGTCTGAACTCTGAACAGATAGAAGTAAAGGTTAGAGAAAATTGGCGACAAGATGAAGGGCTTCTAAAGCACTATGGTTATGGGGGTCAGATACGTGTTATATAAGGTGAAGATGGCAAACAAAAAAGTTCATCACACATCTAGTATAATATGTAAGTTAAGATCCCTCGCCACGGTTAGCATAAAACTTGAGCTGTATATGATTTTGGCTGACACTAACCCTCTTCCGTTCCTTGTAGGCCTGTCAATTAATCGCTATTTGGTAAAAATGTGAATTAAAAATATTTTGAATGGAAAATTTAAGTCATGGAAGCAATTTTCACATTAGCTTCTCTTTCCTTTCCCCTATCACATTTACATTTTTTGTTTTTGTTTTCCGCTGAACTGTAGGAATGGGAGTAGCAGCAGTGTTACTCATACATATTACTATCTATTTCAATCATACTAATCTTTTTAAGGAAAAACTATTGTTAGGGTTCGTCTATTTTTTGAACTCTAGCTGTTCAATTATAAACAGTTTATGTAAACTGCGTTACACAGTTGAAATTGCTATGAAAATTAAAGAGATGTCTAATAATAGTCTTAGTATCCAAAACTTGCTTAAACAAATAAAAAAAAATTAAGTTGGGGTTGCATGACATTAAGGGGTTTGTTGATGGACGGCTTGTAAATTGAATATTATAATTTACTTCTATTCTGTTCTGTGTTGTGAGATCATCTACACATTTCTCAGGCTGGGAAATCTAAGGTATTAAAAAATGAATTTAAGTTTAATTTATTTTTAATTTATTTTTATAAAAAATAATTTATAAAGTGAGATGTGCTTTAACTTCTATCTGTAATTTAATTTCATCTCTAATCCATGTCAGGTTTTTGTGAGTTCCAAGAGAGTTGTCTAAATAGTTTTGTCGATAATGCTTGATATTGTTTCTAAATAAAGATTCGAATGGGAGAAAACAAAATAGAAAGATTGATGTAATTAATTGTTTACAAAATCAATAATTGTGTCCTTTCTGCCATTTGTTGTTGTGCTAGAAGATGAATTTGTAACATTCGCATCTTATTTTGAAAATTGTATAAAGAAAAAAAAAACAGGTGAAAAATAAAGAATGAGTTGAACAAAAGAATTCTTCACTGAAGCAATAACTTTATGAAGCATACTATTTTTATATTTGTCATAAAATAAAATATAATTATATATTATAAATATGTAATTAACTATTTAATTTTCAGATATTATATATAATTAGTTAGTATACTTTATTTTAGTATCTTCGTTGGGTTTAATTGAATCATTAAATACGAAATAAATTTCACTTGTGATCTATGTAATGCTCAATCTTCCATGTAGGTTCCATTTAAAGCGGAAAACGCATTAACAGTTTCATTCTAACTTCGTGTCTGTCTTTCTTATTGTTTTCAATTGGAAGGATAAGAAACAAATGAATAAAAAAGAAACAATATATGACTCATTAGCAATTTTGCAAGGGACAGGCTTGCTGAGCTTCTATTTTGATATTTGTGCTACACTTCTATTTACTGCTTCTTGATTAAATACCAAACAGAGAAATATCAAATATGAAAATATGCAATGGAAGTTGCAATTACAATTTAGGCCTTCAAAGAGTATGAAATCACAAAATTGCCTCTAAATGTTTTTCTTTTTTCAAAAAGTTGTATATTTTTTGTTTTAATATGTCTAATAATTCTATATTAATTTTTAAAGTCAAATGTAATTTAAATACTTTTTTTTTCTCATCTTTTTTTCTGATGCAGTTTTTAGAAATAAAACTGTAATTTCTAGTTATAAAATATCCTCTTAGAGTCACCAGTATTAGACCACTTTTTGCAAATTTTCCTTCTTTGTCAATTACGCCACAATCTTACCTACCTAAAATGAGGGGAATATACAATTTTAAACTCCAAATCATGCTTTTATTATTACAATCAACCGAATAGAAAACTTTCACTTTTTTCAAAAGTAAAACACTCTTCATGCAATATTAGAATTCTAATTTAATTTACATTAAATTACACAAAATTTCAGTTTTTAACCTCTATTCTAGTCCATCTTAATTATTTGAAAAACATAACCCTAACACTTTTAATATATGACATTAATTCTCCTCAATCATATTTCCGTATAAAAAAAAGGTTTCTATAAATGCACGAGAAACAGAAAAAACTTGAATGTATTTTACAAAAACTAAAAATAGTAATTGTTATGTAGTTCAAACTAACTACTCAAGCAATAGTTATACTTAAAGTAAAATTGGGCTTTAACTATAATTTTGTTGTAAGTAGGCTTTAACTCAAGTAGGAATATCTAGGGAACAAGCCAACTCTTTTGAACTTTAAGGCTACACTTCCTCATATTCACGGGCTCAACATCAAAGCCTGTACCTATGGGCTATGGGCTATGGGCTATGGGCTATGGGCTACATAGCTGAATCGTTTTCTTTAAACTTTGTGGTAGTAATAGTGTGGCTGTGAAAGCAAGAAACATGTTTGGTTTGTCCGTGAAATAAGCGGAGAGAGAATCGTGTCCCATAGGGAACAACATGATAATAAGTTTAAACAACAAAAGCAGCAAACAGAATATGCCATCGAAACAACATCACCATTTTTGGTGACAAAATGGTCAATGTCAACCTTTTGCAGAACCCATTTAAACCGCACGATCGATTATTCCAATTCAAACGATTTGGAAAATGAAATATCTATGTAACTATCAATGTATGCTTAATTAGCTCTGCATAGTATCTTCTAAAACATTTACAAATATTCCTCTTCCCATCTTTTGCACTTTCCAGGCCAGAAAGTCGCTTCTGTTTCTCAAAATAAGCTTCTGTTTTCAAAACAAAATCGCTTTTCAAGATCGTTGTCTAAAGTTGAACGTAATTTTTTTTCATGGTTTTTCCTTCTCTGTCTTAAGATTCCGGTTAAGCTATTTTCCACCATCAATGGAGCTGCATGCCGTTTCACTTTTCATCTTCCTCTTATCCTTATCTCTTTAGCATATCATTATATTTAGTTTATATATATATATATAAAACAATCTCTATATCACCAACTTTCAATTTAATATTTGTTCTGTTTTGTGGTTACTTCCATATAGATTAAAGCATATATTAAATTAGAAAAATTATAAATAAATGGTCTAACACCATTTTTTTAAATCTATATCTAATTTACTTAGAAACATAATTAATGTCCAAAATCATGTTGAATCAATATATAATTATCTAAAAGTGTTATAAAGACTAAGTACTATAACATCTGTACTACTTTATCAAGTACTAATTAAGTGTAATTAAACATTAACAAAATATTTTATTCATGTGTCCTTGACCTAATCCGGTACTTAATGATTGTCTTTCATTACAAAACTGCAACATATTTTGAATAACATTATGTAAATCCATAAACAAGAAATAGTTAATGCATTAATGGTGTATTGGTTAATTACAATGACTTGTTTGATCCCAACTTTTATCAATTTTAGGTGATAAAGGTTGATGGATTATATAGTAGTTGCACTTATACTCTTTTAATGTGATTTTTTTTAATATCTTGCAGGTCAAAAACAACATAATTCAATCAATTAAGAGAGATAAAAGAGAACAAATAATGTTATTAAAGTCCCTTGAGTAACATGTGATAATAATGTTACTAATGTACTTTCACAAAATATTATATTCCAATATCGTACATTTTGCTCTCCAATCAGTCATTTATGATCGAATCAATATTATCCTCAATTTGGTATGCTTAGTCATATTTTAATGTCTATTACCAATTCATATTAATTAAGGGTGATATATTTCTAACATAGCTTAGCAACTAAAATCAAAGTATATGTGATATTCATATGTTTAACAGAATTCTAGAAATGTTCTATTAGACCACCCCTTATCCTTGAATATATTAATATTAACTAATTAAATTTTAAACCTATCAAACCTCCTAATAAAACAATTATAATTAATATAATCTTTTTACCTAATCAATAATAATATGAAAAAACAAAAATAATATACTTTTCATTATATAGGCGCATGCATAACCAATATCTTGTCAAAATAAATGACGTTAATAATTTATATGCAACTTTTAGAAGAAAACAAAAAATGCCACTAAAGTTAATGACTCCATAATTAGAAATGGGAAAGTAACTTTTTCTCACTAAATTGATAACTTACATTTGTGTAATAAAATATTTTTTTTTACCTAAAGACCACTGCATCACTTTAATAATAATAATTAGGCTTAATTACTTTTTTAGTCCTCAAGTTGGGGGTTGAATTTTTGTTTGATACCCGCTTTTAAAAGTGATTTAATTAGGTCCTCAGGTTATTGATTTTTCTTTCAATAGGTCCCTTCCGTTAAGTAGTTTGTAACGGCCTTAAATGTTAAGTGATCTGTCAACTGAATTATCCTGCGTGGCAAAAACAGTTTTTTTACCAATGACATATATGAAAATAATTTGTAAAATGGAAAAAGGAAAAACCAAATGGATTTGGCTTAACATATTAAAGTGGAAGCAACTTACCTGACCTTAGCTGAAGGACCTAAAGTGGAGGAGGTGTGCTGAGGTAATCTCCAACGAGCTGAAGGACCTATTGTGGAGGAGGTCATTTGAAGCAGGTGAGGTCATATTTCTCATTTGTCCTAAAGATCTTCTTTGTAACACATTCTGAAAATGGTTGTTTTTGAAGATTGATTTTGGGTGCCCTAAGTTGGGTATTTGGGATTGGGGTTGTTTTGTAGGTGTGGACGAAGCATTATTGCATCCTTCCTCCACCCAATGTCAATGAATCAGTGTTCGTCTTGCTCATGGGGGACCTCGCGTGGTGGTTCATCAAGAGGAATGGGTGGCAGCCATGTGTGCTATTGTGGAGAGGTTGCCATATTAAGAGTGGCAAAAACTGCTAAGAATGAGGGCAGATCTTTTTGGGGTTGTCCTAATTACAAGGTAACATTCCTTCGTTGTGTTTTTATTTTGGGGGGGATTACTTTGGTGTATCCTGACATGGTTTTGGTTGGATGTTTGGAACAACGTACTCGAAACGAAGAAGTGCGAGGATGTGATTACTTCAAATGGCGCACTGAAGATTATATAGATGAAAGGGATAGTACAATTGGATGGCAAAGGAGAAAGATTCTTACTTTGGAAAAATCAGTTTTAGTTTATCAGAAAAGGGAGAAGGTGTTGTTGGGGTTTATATTTTTCATGGGGTTTATGAACATCATGTTTGTATGTCTTTTGTTTTAATACAAAATATTATTGTAATGAAGAATATGGTTGTAATGAAAAAGTAGTATTTAATGAAGAAGTTGTTACTGGTATATAGTGTTTGCGTTATTATGAGATTGTGGTTGTGGTTTCATGAACTTTGAGACATTATATGTGATGAAAATTGACATCAGACGAGGCAAAGTAATATGCCTTTGACACACCAATTATAACATTATATAACCAATAAAACAGAATAGAGAATTCAGTGATGCTGTGATAGCTGATTCCTGTTGGCATAGTGGCACAAAAATTGACCCATAACCTCTCAATTTTGTCAGATTTCTCATCATTCACACCACCAAAGCTTAGAACAAAGCTGAAACAGTAAAATGGAAACCAGAAATGAAATTCTACAGTAGAATTGCAAACGGAATTGACAGCATAATTAGAAGGAGAAGATAGCAATTTCATATATTGGTCTTGCAAAATACATCACATTAAAGTACATATTCAAAATACATATTCCTTGAGTCATACATATCCAAAATGCAACAGATTTGTGACCAATATCTAAACTGGTGTTGAAGTGTCATCTTGAGTAATTTGACTTCCTTGAGTGGCATGTGGTGTAGGTTGGTGGTCTTCGTGTTGAATTCCTTGAGTGGCATGTGGTGTAGGTTGTTGGTCTTGTTGTTCACTTCCTTCAGTGGGGTTTGTTGTAGCTTGGTGGTATTGATGTTGACTTGCTTAAGGGAAATTAGTTCTTCTATGCCCTAATTGCCTACAAATGCCACATCTCTTTGGGATTCCAGCTTGTCCAAGCTGAGTATCATCCCTCATTTGCTCCCAACTCTCCAGTCTTCTTTTTTTTCTTGGTCTACCTAGCATGACCCTATTAGGAGGAGGCAAAATATCAGGATATGATGTTCTTTGCCATAGCTCAGGTCCATTCACAGGGAAAATTATTGGATTGTAAGTTTCTTCATAAGTGGAGGTTCTAAACCAATTTGGTATGAAGTCTTCTGGATTCATGTTTAAAATCCTCATAGCTGTGAGTGCATGACAACAAGGTATCCCTGTGAGAATCCACTTCCTGCATCTACAATCTCTTTTGTCTACATCAACCACATATTTTTCTGCAATATTGGATGTATGCCGGATCTCAAATACTTGCAGCCCTGACCAACTGCCAAAGCATCATAAAGAAGCAAAGAACTTTATAACACGAAGCAAAAAAGTATGAAATCATGTGTGTATGTTAAATTTACTTACTTAGGTATCCAATATTGTGTCTTCTGTAGCTCCTTATGAAGTCTCTTTTGAATTTTGGGGCAAATGGGACCTTCATACTTAGTTATCTTCTGCCTGTTGGATGCCCACCTCTTCATTAGGTAGCTGCGAATATATTCCAACATTGTTATAATAGGTTTCCCCCTTGCATCTACAAAGACGCTGTTAAAAGCTTTAGAGATGTTATTCACAAGTGTGTCACATGAAGGTCTTCCTGAAAACCTTGACCTAGACCAAAACCTGCAACACGTTCAAGATAAGTAGTTGTTAAATAAAGAAACCTTCAAGTGTTTAAAGGATTGATGCACTTACCTTGGTGAAATACTTATCAAGTGTTTAAAGGCATCTTCATTGACATCCTTGATTTGTCTCATGACTGATTCCCATGCTTGGGGGTGTGAAGCTGCTGCTACCTTCCACACTAATTGTCTTAGAATTATGCCAGGAAATTTCTTTCGAAAATTAGAATACAAGTGCATTACACAGAAACGTTGGTCCACCCCAGGCAACAATTGCTGGAAAGCTTGCATAAGTCCCTATGACAGTAATGAATGTAACCATGAGTGTTAAATTGGCATGCTGAAGAAAGCAATGAATGAAATGAACAAATTTACTTACTTTCTATTGATCTGACATAAATGTGCACCTTGAACAGAATCCTCCTCCTCCAAGATCATCAATTAACAATTCTAAAAACCAAGTCCATGTTTCCTTATTTTCTACTTCAACAACAGCATAGGTCAATAGACACATCTGATCATTACCATCTCTTGCAACAGCAGTTAAAAGCTCACTCCATACTTGCCTTTTAAAAAACAGCCATCCAAATGTATGATAGGCCGACAACAGACAAAGTTGTCTTTACATGCTTTGAAACACACATAAATTCTGTTGAATATAACATTATCCCCATTTCGTCCCAGTTTTACTTTAACTGTTGAACCAGGGTTTGATCTCAGTAATTCATGTGCATAATCATATAGTCTTTCATACTGCAGTTTGAAACAACCTTCAATGTTGGCGGTAGCCATGGCTTTTGCCTTGGTTGTTGTAGACCTAGACACACCAATATTCCATTTTTTTGAAAACTTACTATGCAGATTTTTCAAATTTATTTCTGGATTTGCTTTCATGGTCTTCTCTAATTTTCCACTTAACCATTTCTTGGTAACTAGACCAATGTTGAATTCCTTACTACATGTATGTTTATCTATGATCTTCCTTAGTTGCCATGTAGTTTGGGTACTCTTATAGGCACAATATGCGTACCAAGGACACTTGCCTTGTGATCCACAACATTTAACACATATTCTTCTCTTGTCATTTTTAGAAATCTTCAACTTCCTACCATTATGTATTCCATAAGTCCTAATTGCATCAATGAAATCATTTTTTTCCAGGGAAGTATGTCCCCAGTACCCATTTATATTCTTTCATAATCGGCTCTGAGAATACCCCAAAATCTCCATATCGGGGTGTTTCATTCCTTGAGTCATCATCACTTTCATCAATACTACCACATTCATCAGATTCCCACTCACTATCTGATAAGCCCCTAGCCTGTGCATGCAACTTTGACCTCCTACTTCCACTTCCTATACCTATTTCAAAGTCCTCGTCTTCAACTTCTTCATCTGCATGCACACCAACATTCACCATCTCATCTTCACTATCAACATCCTCCTCTTCGACTTCTTCATCTGCATGCACAACAACATCCAGCAAATCATCTGCACTATTAAACTCCTCCTGCAAATCACCACCATCATCAGCAACTACATCTTCAACATCTTCACCACCATCATTAGCAACTACATCTTCAACATCTTCACCACCATCATCAGCAACTACATCTTCCCCTACACCACAACCAACTTCACCTTCTTCACCACCAACTTCAGCTTCTTCACCACCATCAGCTTCACCATATGGTCCACCATCCTCCTCGACATTTTGTTCACCACCAACTACATCTTCCCATAGACCACAACTAACTTCAGCTTCTTCACCACCATCAGCTTCACCATCACCAGAACCAACTTCAGCTTCTTCACCACCAACATCATTTTGCAACTCAAGAATATAATCAAGATCGGACACCATGTGAACCACAAACAAATGAGCTGACACATTCAATAACGCAATGCTCACCACATGCATTGCTCCCTTATCATCACTTAACATTTCTATATCCAATCTCCTTCAGTATGGCCAAGATTTCAAAATAACTCCATCTATCTGTGTCTATGACCAAGGTACTTGTCTGACCTCCATGGTATCTCAATGACCCATCATTCCAAAACGTTCTCCCATGGTGAAACACCACCTCTACACCACAGTTTGACATTTTCTATAATTCTCAACTATTTATAAGCCTACACACAAAAGTAAGTGTCATACTACATTCACATACATTTCCTATCATAATTTAATGTCCTTCACATGCATATTCATTGTAAACATGCCACGTTACTAATAACTATTACACGTGTAGGCAAACAAAATTTAACTTTATCACACGCAATAACTCTTTCACCTACACCCACAACCCACAACATTCCATTTTGTCTTAAAAGCTTAAATGAATGTGCATGACCCACAGCTTAAAAAACAACCACACATTGCACAAAAGAAAAGACAAAATAGTACTTACTAAGGGGACCAAAACCATACAAACAGTAAGCACAACAAAAAGAAAAGCATTAAACAAAAGGAACAGTCCAAAACGAAAGCATTAAACAGTACGCAGAACACAAAAAAGAGGGACCACAACACAACATAGTAGAGGGACAAGAAGACAACTAAACATGCGCACCTTTTCAACCTTTTTGCTTCGAACAAATACCACCTCCAAGCCTTTTCCCTCACAAGTATCCTTCACGAACCTTATTCGCTCCACAATCTGGATCGAGAACGCCAATCCTGGAAACTCCTACTCGAACCTTCCACAACCACACTTTCTGATAAAACACCCAAATGTCAAATCCCCAAATTCTGATTAAAAAACCCTAATTTTTAATTGGCTTAATTGCTTAAAAACACGTTAATAATTGGCTTATTCATTGGCTGCCACGTTCAATAAAATGGCCCACCTCACCACGACACATATATCAGTTAACAGATCACTTAACATTTAACGCCGTTACAAGCTACTTAACGGAAGGGACCTATTGAAAGCAAAATCAATAACTTAGGAACCTAATTAAATCACTTTTCAAAGCGGGTATCAAACGGAAATTCAGCCTCCAACTTGGAGACTAAAAAGATAATTAAGCCTAATAATTAATTAATGTACGGTTTATGTGAAGATTTTTTTTTTATTTGTAGTACATTTTTAACATTTTAACTTTTGATTTAAGAATTTTTTTTTCACTGCTTAAACCTAAACCTAAACCCTAAATACATGCTATCAGCCTAAACCTAAACTCTAAATACATGCTATCGGTGAGTTGATTAAATTGTTCAGCTGAGAATTTCTTTGGTTAAAAATAATATGTTGAGAATGATGAAAATAATTTTTGAATAATAAAATATTACATCCAAATGATAATAACTAACATAAGTAAAATTTCAAAACATACTGAATCATCTAAAACAACAGAGTTGTCAAAATAATATATGAGAAGTTTAACTAAGTAATAATTTATGGAAGTCTTGAAATGATGTCTTCATAATATACTTTGATTCTAGATAAGATAAAAATACTAATCCCGAAGTCTTTTCCGAAAAGAATCCATCCAGCTATAAGGACTCGTGCATTTAAAGAATAAATCTCATATTTCAAATGTCAGAAACCAACTTATCAAGATAAGAAGTCCACACAATCACACTTTTTTTCTCAGTGAAGTGAAGAATTCCATAAGAAAAACAAATATTTGAAAAGGACTGAAGAATGATATGAGATCGTTAATTTCTTATCCGAATTGTTTAAAAGAGAAGTGACATATACTTTTGTTGTATTTGATAGTAAAAGAAGTGTTTATTGTTAATAATAAATGCAGAGTTTGAAAATATGCAGAAGAAGGGCTATGGAAGTGAAAATGTATCAACATACATGCATGTCGATCGCTTGGCTTTCTGCATTATTATTATTATCACTGCTGACATTCAAAAGTAACACTGCAACCAGCTACATATCATATTCCTACAAACTACCAACTCTACTCTATATTACACTCTTTTTCACCATTTTTTTCTCATCCGATACGTGTTTTTCATCTTTGCTTCTTCTCTCTGTAGTCTGTCATCTTGTAATTCTCAGTCCTACCCTACCACATCAAGCGTCACGCTTTCTTATCATAAATAAAATATTAAGGAAAATGATATCTATCTCACGCTCAAATAGCTTTTATTTCTATTTCATATTATATTCTTTTTATAAATTCAAAAGTTCATAATAAATAGTCGAATGATAATTATTGATGTCAAAAAGACCTTTTTATTTTCTTTCTAAATATTAACATATTAATTAAAAAAAGAAGTTATATATTGATTTTATTATTATTTATAAGCATTACGATTTTAAACTATTAACTATATGAATCTTAGTGTTTAAAATTAATCTATACAGAACATTTAACTTTGTAAAAATTGAACATCAATATATACTAGTACACAAATATCTTTAAACATGTGAAAAATGTACTATTCAATTATAATAAAGTGAATCTTCTTCAATAAGATATGGTCATATCTTTTATGAAAAATCAAAATTACTAGACGTTAAAATCTCGTTTAACACTAATGTACCTCCATATTCATCTATTAAAAAAAAAATACACTTTCCTTATTCTCAGAAACCAATAACATCTTTTCTAAAATAGTCTAATTTAAATTAATGCATATAGATTGTTTATCACAGATTTATAGTATTTTATTGGACTTTTAATATCTCATAAGATTTTTCTTACGATTTTATCATATAAATTCATAACAGATGAAGATTTTGCAGACTCTTTTAGGATTTTATTATGAGGAAGTAATTTGGTTGTAGTTAATTAGACACGTAAGAATTTGAAATCTACAATGTAAGAGTTTTTTACATAATTTCGTGCAAAAAAAAAAATAAAAATCCGTTAAAGGAAATCTATGAAAACACGTAAATGAAAACAAAAGTGCTTTTTTTCCCTGTAAACTGAAATTTGGTAGGTGATTTTCTTACGAATTTTAATTGTATATGTATTTATTTTTTGCAATTTTTGAAGTAAATATTTTTTGTTTATGCATGAAGACGGAGACAGTAGGTGCTTCATTAATTTAAACCTAATTTAGTTTTGATGATTGGTGAGAAGGGTGTATGAAGCATTCAAGAAAACTTTTTATGGGTGCCGTGGTCAAACTCCTGGTTTCTGCCTTCAGCTTCATACATTGATTGCATTCCTTTAAATATGCAATCAAATTTTGAATTTTGAAACATCTTGTCAATCTGAAGGGACTTGATAGGCTTCTTCACAGTAGAAAAACCGGAGAGAACCCTACGCCATACTTTCTCAGGTGACATCCATTTCAATTCAATTACTGTAATTAATCATAATTTATAACAAAAAATTTATTAAATTAAAGGTAAATGAAGCATGCATGTATGTAGTGAATGTTAGGTGTAAAATAAAATTTGTGAAAGATAGTGGATAATTAGTGCAGAAAAAGAAGTAATTTTATAAATGAAGACTAGAAAATAAATATTAAAATAATGTATAAATAGCACTATTAATACTGTTGTTTTGTTACGTCTTGAACTGGCCCCTCTTTCTTGCTTCACTAGAGCGACACGTCATCAATCTAACCTTTCTTTTTGCAACTTGCAATCCCGTACGGACCTCACTCATTACGAACCTCCTAATTTATTTATTATTTATTTATTTAATTTTCGTTTACCAACTTCCTGAGGTAAAATGTTCCAACAAAAAGACACATAAAGTTTAGCAAATGAAGCGTGGAATGTTTCAAGTTGGGCACTGCACATCCACGTGAGATCAAGAACAACGTTCAATTGATTTGGTAAGAAAAATTGGTTTCGACAACAAAATTGATAAACAAAGATAAAAATCTCGAAAAGCTAATTTAATGAACCGTATATTTATGTTTTAATGACAAATTTGGTTTAGGAAAAAACTGACAATGTTATTAGTACAAGAAATTGTTTCCTCTTACAACAATAAAAAGTACGAGAACAGAATGCAGAAGCTGTAACCCTTTGCAGCTTGCAGTGTGTGTGACTAATACATCGCCTCACGTGAAATGCCACATCTTTTCTCAACACCCTTCGCCAAGACCGATTCTTCTCATTATCTCTCCTCTCAACAATCACCATATTTAAATACTTCCTTATTTTATCGATTATGGTTTAATATATGCCATTGATTTTGGATATTATATGTAAAATTAAGGTTTAATTGGTAATGTAAATAAAATTTATCTTTGAAAATGGTGAGAAAATATATTTTTATTATAAGAAAGTGAAACAGGACAATATTTTGGTTTTTATTATTTGAAAATAAAAGACATTGATGAGAAGAGAGATAAATATAGGTGGCGGAGTCTATAAAAGAGTAAGTTTGTGTTAAAAGAAGCTTCACCTATGCCAACTTTCAGACAGTAAGCAACAACTCTTCATGCTCTCTCTCACTCTTACTCTTCTTTCTTCAACCTACTCTCATCCTCTGTCTCTTTTCTCCCAATTTCTTCTACCCAACACAACAACATAACATTTTCTTCTTCAAATTCACACACAACACTCGCTTAGTGCTTCTTTCTGTCTCCATCCATCAATGGACCACTTTCTCTTCAAACCACACAAGCCCAACGCCATTCAAACACAAAACCTCTTCGCCGCCGTTTCCAAAACCCTTCGCATTCTCGAACTCTGCCTCCTCTTCCTCCTCCTTTCCTGGCTCCTCACGCGCCTACCCTTCGCCTTCGCCCTCTCTGCGCAATTTCTCACCCGCTTTCTCTCCTTCGCCGCCAGCCCTCTCTTCGTCTTCGCCCTCTCCAACGCCATCATCGCCGCCCTCCTCGCCCAGTCCCGTTGTCTCTCCGGCCCCCGCTCCCCTGCCGACGCTCTCTACCACGATTTCCTCAACTCCCGCACCCCCGTCACTGCACTCCACGTGCCGCCGCCGCGCGTGCTGCCCGAGCCCGAGTTCCATGACAAGCAGGTCATAGCCGAGACGGTTCAGGGTCGGCCCAGTGTCGACCCCGCCGCGAAATACCGCCGGAGCAAGTCAGAGAACTGGAAAGCAGACAGCCTAAAAACGCCTCGCAGGCGAAATCTCCGTCGGTCGGAGACCGAGAAGCGGCTCGAAAACCCACCGGAAAATTTGTACCCGCAGGATAAGCTGAGCAATGAGGAGTTCCAACGCGCCATTGAAGCGTTCATCGCGAAGCAATTGAGGTTTCTTAGGGAAGAGTCTTCTGCCATTGTTGTTCAGAATCCGTCATAGATTTTCAAGCCTAGAAAAAAAAAAGGGTTGAATAATGAAAATCTGTTTAAAAAAGAAAATAGATAATATATGACAGTGGCTCTACCGGTTTCCCTTGTGATCCAGTGTGGATAATTTTCACTCGACCGCATAACATTGTCTGAAAGTGTGCGTTTTAGGGTGAATAAGCAATGACTAATCTTGTTAGTAATGATTTTGTTTTTGGCGAAATCAAGGTAAGGTAATGACGTGGAGATAATATAATTGAATGAGGCCTGGAACTGAAGAATATGTTCCTTGATGGAGAATTGGAAGCGATGCTGATCTTATTCTACAGTTTATAGTTTTATTAGCTGGCTATGAGAGAAATGGTATTGTATTCCTAATAAACATGAATGGTTGATGCTTGATTTATTCATGTAGCATCCTGAAAAGCAAAAACCAGAGTTACCTATGGTTTGTAGGATAATATTTTCAAACTCTCTCAAGAGTTGCAGGAAAAGGAAGGGATGCCTTTTTTTTATCCAATATTTCCACGTTGGAGAAGCCAGCAAAAGGAATACCATCGTTATTCGCATCCCATGCAATACACAGATAACCAAATATAATGTCACCAAGTTGGCCAGTTTTTTTTTTTTTTTTTTTTTTTTTTTTTTTTTACGCATAATTTGGAGCTACCAATTGTAGTAGAATCAATTTTAAATTCATTCAAACTGGTGTGTTGAAAAGAGATATCACTCCATCAAAAGAGAGAATATACAGAGGTAAGAGTTAAGTGTTTGAAGAGTTATTTTACCAAATATTACTCTAAATATTTTTAGTTAAAAATTAAAATATCAATCTATATAATTGAATAAATAAATAAATTAATTAAACATTTACATATTGAAACATTATTTAATAATATTATAATTTTAAAACATCAAATTATTGATCTATATCTCTAAAAGTAATAAATAAATTAAGAAAAAAAATAGTAAAAATAATAATTAAAGAGTTATTATTAGTTCGTTATAATTAACAAACCTTTAACTCAGTTTAAACTCGCTTAACCTAAGTAATTGGGTTGGATTAAGTTTTACCCACATTTTAAAAAGTTGTTTTTTTGTTTCAATCTAACACAACTTGTGAAGAAAAATAAAACCAACTTTTACTTTTAAAATATTTCTAGTTTATTTGCTAATTATATAACACTTTTCAAATAAATAATACAAAGAAATTGTTTTATTTATATAAAATTTTAAGAATCCAAATATAAATTAAATAAGCAAAAAAAGAACATCTTATTATAAAGGGAACAAAATTCACAATCTCCTCAAAAGAGTCCACTAACTTTCGACTATATAAACTATATAAGTTTTTGTAATTAAATTTCTTACTCTTATAGCAAAAAATGTCATAAAAAGTGAATGCTTTATCATATTTAATTATTTGTGAAATTAATCAACATTTTCAAATATGAATCAACAATAAATTTCAGAAAAAAATTACGCATCTATTACCTTTATAACTTTTATGTACATAAGCTTTTCCTACTGAATTTCTTCTTGATTGATATGCAAATTCTCATAAAATAACTGCATGGTTGTTCTTATCTACAATGGGGATTCTATGATGTTTTATTATTATTTTTTGGTAAAAGCACCAAGTTTCAAATTGGATAATGATACTTAGATAACATTTTTTTGACAATATTCGAATATTGTCTACGTGTCATTATTTAATTGGTTCATTATATTATTTATGATTATTATTATTGATTATGGAATAATTTTGGACCAATCACAGAATAATACGTAAATAATGTTTAAATATTGCTAAAAGAATGTTGTCTAATAATTACATGGTTAAATTTTACTCTTGTAAAATGAAACATTGGTTAGGTTTTTTCTTTTTATTTTTGGCCTTTTAATAGTGTAGATTAGCCTTGCTTGATAGACCATTTTTCCATGATAGAGAAACATTAATACTTGAATTATGAATTGGGTATCTATTATATATATGGTATCTAATATAGGTAACTATGCAAGTTGATTTAGCCATGTTCCTATGAAGTTATTGCAATCACTTTCGTAATACTATAGATTTGATTTGATCGTGTCTTGTCAATGACAAAGTTAACCACATTGCATTCCCCACCCCGCCCCCTTCCACCATTTATCTGCCTTTTTCTTCAGCTAAAGCTTTCTCTAGTGGATAATTAACGCCAATCATTGTCAAATTATGGCTTCATCATTTCATAAAACAATTTCTCTATTGTTTCCACACAGTACCTCAATAGAAAAAAAAAATAACACTTTTATTACTTTCTGTGAGGAGATTATAATCTTGATATATAAATCTTGTTTATGTCGGCATGCATCCAAACCTTTCCGTTTTTCCAAAATGTCCTTTTTCTCTTCCCGCTTTTGCTACTTATTGGGATAGTCATCATTACTCCCATAAACAATCACTGTTGGAGTGGTTCAGTGGTTGGGTTAGTTTTCTTGTTTTACTTATATAATTTCCAACTTCTCAAACAACTTTTACTTTCATTAAATTCATGGCAGAAATAGCCAAAGTGAAAAATATATAAAAAAAAAAGGAAGTTCACGAGAAGGGACATGAATTAATTTCTTTAGTTTTCACTTTCTCAACAGGAACAGCATTTTATGTTGTGGTCTGTCTCCAACGCTTGTAATTTAAAATTAATAATTATTTTCTCATAGGAAGCAAAACCTTGATGTAAAATGTTTCGAAATAAACAAGAGGAAGAGGGTAAGATGTGTGGAGCTTATTTGGTTCAGTGGTGGGTACCCAAAAGACTATTACTTTATTGAAGGCAAAGACAAAGCATTTAGCATTAAACAATCCAAGCAGTTGGAGAAAATTTTGAGAGAGAAAGGGGTTTTTTAGAATTGGAGGAATCATCAATCATTCGGTAAAGTTGAAAACCTTCCATGGTCATTCTTAAGAAAGAAAAGTTGCGAGTGTTTAACTTTGAGAGGAATAATTGAGGGCCATAGATGGTGTTACTATCTTTCTATAACCCTCACATTCTTCCATCAAACGAGCTTTAATATGCATATTAAAAGGGACCCACCTGCTTGAAAAGCTCTATATTCCCAAACCCACTTCCCTTATTAAACCACATAAAAACAGGACCAAGTCATGATTATGTTTTTAGGTTCAGACAAAAGTTTGCTCAAATTTATATTATCTGTCGACAGACATAGTATAATTAATACATTTTCATATGTTGAACGTTTCCAAAATTTTGATCTTTATCGAGTTTGTTAGTGAAAAAAAGGTTCCCGAGTGACCAACAGCAAATACTGCAAGATCACCCCATTTTTATCATACTCAAGGTTACGAAAGAAATACCCCAATGCCGAAAATTGCAAGCATATTAACTTTTTGAAGTTGGTATCTCTTACAGCCACAATCACCAATCATAGGAAGAGAAATCATGCATGTCAGAGAGGCAGGTACATCTCTTCCCAGAGCCACCAAGAAGAAGGAAACTTATAAGACAAAGGAAACACTGCCTTATCTTCCACCAGTGACACAGATCATCCACTTACGGAAACCTTTCCAACATTATTGTATCTGTATCAAGCACGTTTTGAGTCCCGATGTTTTTCGTTCCAGAGAACATCATCAAAATTTACTGTGTCCACCACTGCCCAACCAACGCAAAATGGAAAATAATAAATATACACAAACGTAAAACAAAACAAACAAGTACTAAATATCAATTATGCTTCGCACAAAAGGAAAATCTGTCATTTGTAATGCACACCTACCCCTGCAGTAAATTATGCCGGACTAAGTAATTGACAAGGCGTTCATATATATATATATATATATATGGTCTACTTAATTTTTAAAATAGGTTTGTTACTTGGTTGGAATGATGTTGATGATTTATACTTTAGGACTATTGTACCAATGGGTTAATAATAGTTGAGAGAGTTAATATCTTACTACTTTCGGAATCAAAATTTGAATTTTTGTTGGAAGAAATGTTCATTATTTAATGTTTCATAATTAATGTCCCAGACTGAATTGTTTGGGAAGAAAATAGTTGTAAGAAAGAAACAAAGCAATATTTTAGGGACTACCGGCTTTAAATATGCGGATATTCAGACAGATTAATTAGTGTAATCAATGGCTTTTCTAGTTTCAAACAGCAAAATAAATAAATATGTGGATGGATATCTTTCAAGGATTAATTGTGATATTTGAAGTTTAGGGTCTTTTTATGTGAAAATTTGAGGTTATTTAAAGTAGTTTCAATTTATTATATATAAATCCATACATTTGGATTGATTTGATGCTTAAAAAAATACAATTAAATTTGAATTAATGGACATTTCTAAAACCAATTTTATATATAAATTGAGTTTTAAAACTCAATCTATGATTGGATCTAACTGGTAGCTGATAAGAAAAGCTTTATCAACTTTTGCTTTGGAAAATACGCTTAGCTTCCAACTCAAAAACGAAGCATGGCATCAGTCATTGTACACTGCAAACCAACTTTTGCAGATTAATTAAGCAATTCCAATGGAAACATGTATTAGAAATATGCTTAGAGTCTCCCTTAATCTGACCTTGTCCTGGAAATCTGGCAATGGTTTTGCGTATGACTGGTACGTAACACTAAACTCCAAAATGTTAAGTTCAATACTATTTTGTTTTGTTGGGAGGTTCTCGGAATATGTAGACTTTTAAAAACCCCATAATAAAGGTTCCTTTGTTGTGAGAAAAAACAGTATTATTGAAACAGAAACATGTGCAGTTGATGGAAAGCAATACACAATGACTGAATGTTTCAATTGGTTGTCATGTCTATAGTTTCCTTTATGAAGTACACTATTCATCTTAAGGTATTTGAAAGAGCAGACAAATATAAGGAGGAAGAGTATTTGGTGGTTGAGGTCTTTGCCATTTCAAACCAAGAAAACGAAGCAATAATTCAGTAGCAGCAACTAGACATATATATGTAGTTGATAAAGAGAAGCTAAATGTAGTAACTACTCTAGCCTTCATCATAAGCTGCCTTCTCTATTCAATGGCTTTTGTCTTTAATGCAAAGCCTCATGCTCTAAGGTGGGGCCTTAAACAAAGCCTAAGAATTTGTATTCAAGCCTGGCAATAAAGGCATAGGGTAAAGCTCTCACCTACAATGAA
Organism: Vigna reflexopilosa; assembly: GCA_027742785.1. Classification (NCBI taxonomy): domain Eukaryota; kingdom Viridiplantae; phylum Streptophyta; class Magnoliopsida; order Fabales; family Fabaceae; genus Vigna; species Vigna reflexopilosa. The sequence continues at coordinate 52,759,292 of CM050911.1, read as the reverse complement.
GGGATGTTGGTCCTGCGGTGGCATGCTGCCAATTTCCATTTCTTCACTATCTTCTAATTTCCCAGTACCATCATCTGCCTACATTTTTAACTTTTCCATTCAAATTTTAATTTAATTCTTCTTAGTGTGACAGTTTCCTTCAATTGGGTTAGCTGAAAAATACGTGAAGCTGAAAAATCCTAGGGGTCTTAGACCATCCGTGCATGGACAAGAGTTTTAATTACTTGTTCCCAAAGTCATGCAATAATAATTACAAGAGATTGAATGAATGAAATCTATTGATTTGAATATCAAGATGCTAGCTGGGGTAAAGATGTACCTAACGTGTTTTGAAAAAGCCCTATTTTATCTTTAACATTGTTCTAAAGATTTTGTTTGGGTTGTGATACATCATGACAAGAGCTCAATTGGGATTGATGATGCATATTGTGTGATTAAACTAAATGAGGTGCCTTAACATTTGTTTGTTAATATAACCTATAAGTGTAAGATAATATCAACTTTATTATTTTTATGGTTGAGTAAGTTTTAACTAGTATAAAATAATACTTTTTGGCACGCATATTTGCTTTTTACATTTAAATTTAAATGACATGGTAAATTTTACTTTTTTATTTTAATATTTATTAAGGATGAAAGGATAATTTTAGAAAAAAAAAATTGAAAAATAACGTGTCAATTAAATGTTTTCATCACGTGGACGTGCCAATGTTTACTACCCTTTAACTAGTTGAAAAAGGTCCATCTTTTATCTACAAATACTAAAAGCTTCTTTCTACTTATATAAAATAGTTGGTTGGTATTGAAAAAAACAGTCATATCGTTATTCATTAGGAAGATATATAAGTTTCTCATCAATTAGACTTATACTTGGATTTTTACAAGTTGAAGAAACCTTATTCTGCATGCTTTTACACAAAATTATTCTTTGTTAATAAAATAAAAACAAGAAATTATCCTTTTATGACCTTACAAAAATTTAAGTGAATTTTGATAGCTCAAAACTCATAACAATTACAAAAATATTAATAGATTACTCACTAACAAAATTTTCACATTAATAACTTGATTCTTACACGTTTTTTTAAAATATAGTCTCATCCATGTTGACTAGACTAGCTTTTTTTTTTTGTTATGTTCTGTACCGTGCAAAAATATAATGTGTTATTTCTATTAATTTGGCATATAATGATGTCTTTTAGATCTTTTATTGAAGTAAAGTGCTTAATAATAAACCCACGTATCAACTTTATCTCTCAATTGGAAAATATTCTTGGGAAGAATACGTTACAATGACTTTACTTTGACTTCTTTTTTTTCATGTCTGATAGAGAGCATATTCTTTTGGGATAACAAAGGAGATAAAAAAAAATACACGAGGTTGGTTGAAAAAAAAGTTGCTCGAAACAATATGGAAGTCTGGAAAAAAAATAATGAAGTTTTTTTTATTATTATTATTAGGTTTAATTGCTTCTTTTGTCTTCAATTTGATTGAAGTGTGTCAAATTCGTCTTCCCTTTCAGAAAAGTTGCAATTTCGTCCACATATGGTTTAAAAGTGTCAATTGCATCCAAACATAGAAAAAACGTTGTGTCAATCAAGTCATCTCTGTTAAATACAAACTAACGGTATTAACTGCATTATTTTCGCTTAGGCTAAACTTTCTCGCCTGAGCGAGATATGCAGAAAACTGAAACACACGTTTTGCTGATAATTTTGCTTAAGCTAAACAATTTTCGCTTGAGCTATTTTTCGCTTGAGCTAAAAATGTCCTGCAACTAAAGTTGAGCCACTAGAGCACTTTTGCATGAGCGAAACTTACTTCGTCTTGGCTAGATTGAGGCTAAAACTTGGGGTGCTCACTAGAACCATCTCGCTTAAGCTAAAAATCAGCCACCTAGGCGAAAATCTCTAGACTAATAATTTTTCTCCTTTGCCTAGCAATAATACTATCCTTTTCATCCAAATTATCTTCATTGGACCATTTAAAATAATTGCATCCTTGAAGTTGTTGTGAGCATGATTTCGTTGACAAGTTTGTGGCTTCACGGGAATAAGTTTAGTGGGAGTATTCCGATGAACATTGGGGATTTGGTCTCGTTGAAGGATTTGGATCTTAATGGGAATGAGTTTGTTGGGTTGATTGCGCGTGGTTTGAATGGGATGAAGTTGGAGCGGTTGGATTTGAATGATAACCACTTCATGGGTCTGATCCCTAATTTTGCCGTGGATAAAGTGAGTTTTGAAAGCAATGATTTTTGCTTGTCGAAGCCTGGGGCTATGTGTGCATTTGAGGTGATGGCGCTGTTGGATTTTCTTGGGGGGTTGGGTTACCCTCAGATTTTGGTTGATTCGTGGAGTGACAATAATCCGTGTGATGGGCCATGGCTGGGGATATAGTGCAATGGTGATGGAAAGGTGGAAATGATTATTTTGAATAACTTTAACCTTAGTGGTATTTTGAGTCCTTCTGTTGCCAAGTTGGATTCTCTTGTTGGAATAAGATTAGGAGGTAACGATATCAGTGGTAGGATCGATACCCAGTAATTGGACTAGTTTGAGATCATTGACGTTGTTGGATCTGAGTGGTAATAACATTTCCCTTCCCCCATGAACAAGACGAACAACACTAATGATTCAATGACCAGAAAGTTTTCTCACAGCCACACTTTCTTAACCAACCCCAATCCACACAGGCGAGAAAGTTTAGCCTTAGTGAAAATAATGCAGTTAACACAGTTAGTTTGTATTTAACGAAGATGACTTGATTGGATGCAATTGACACTTTTAAACCATGTGTGGACGAAATTGCAACTTTTCTAAAAGGGGAGACGAATTTGACACACTTCAACCAAACTGGGGACAAAAAGAAGCAATTAAACCTTTTTTATATTGTAAATTTAAAAACAATTAAAAGTTAGTGAAAAAAATATGGAGTGTTGAATACGATGCATGGAATTTTTTTATCAGTATGTAAAAATAATAAAAGGAGAAAGAAAACTCGAAAAACATTGCATTTGTACACCGTAAATTGAGGAAGGGAACAATAACAACAACATATGCTCGATATGATAACAATACCTTTTTGTTGAAGAATTAATGTAATACTTTGGATTATAGTTTTTAAGTTTTTTGTTTATGATTCTAATATTTATTCTGTGAGTAATTTCATATTGACAAATTTGGATATTGTTTGCGATTATAAATAGAACATATTAGGATTTTGTCACAATTAGGAAATTAGGCATATTTAAGTAGTTTTCGAATGAGATGATTATTGTTCTTCGTGATTCGATTGAATTTTGTAACTGGCCTTAGAATTCAATGAATATATTTTCTTATTTAAGGGAATAAGGATAAACAACTTTAAATAAACTCAAGTGAATAATTACGCTTCTTGAATCAATTGAAAAACGTAGAATTATATAGGAAAATGTATGAAATTCTTTGACATTTCTTATCTTGATTAAAGTTTTTCTTATAATTCTATGTTTGTCATTCTATCTAATTTCCAGTGTGTAAAATTACATATATTAGTAATCTAATATTCAATGAATTCAATGTGAGAGGATAGTATTTTATTACTACAATAACGATCAGTATACTTGTCAAAGGTTAACAACCATCACTTTTACAAATACCGAGAAGTATTCAGATTAGGCATATATTAGTCTAAGTTAACAAAAGGAGGTAAACTCATCCAGAAGATCAATATGAGGCTGAGGATATGTAAACACTAACGATTTTCCTAGTAGGAAATTGGCAAGGAAGTTTATCCAACACACTCAGGATTCTTTTATCCTCATTCATGTTTCCTTTAGGCCAATCTTTGTACCTGAAGAGGTTATTGGTCCAATAAAAGGAAAATTTGAGATTGTTGTTCTCGTCCTAGAAGTAGGAATAACCTGTTGGGTTCACTACAATCCTAAAGAATTTGATTTTGAAATTGTTAAAGGATTGTGAGTAAGAACTAACTAAATAGGTACCTACATGACTGACTAGAGAAAGTCAGCCAATAGCAGATCAAGGACAATTATTGTAATAATGAGAAAACATTGTGAAATAGGTTCAATTTTAAAGCCTTACAAATCCACTGAAATGCTAAAGACATTCCCAACTATTGGGATAAAGTTGGGTAGAGGCAACATTCAAAAGACATAGCACACCCCTAGTGAATTCGTTTAAGGGAAGACAAATGTGCAATTGAGTAAAGAAAGCCAGGTACACAAAATAAATCTTGTAAATAACTCTCTTGGCCATGATAGATGTTGCCTATGGCATATACCCTTTCAAAGGAGATGGTATCCTTTACATTGGCCCCATCATATGGATATATACTAATCAGTCACCAAATAAGGGTGGATAACCACCCAAACTTAGAGAAATAGAGTTTTACTTATGGATCAACCAAGTCATAACCCCCTCTCTTTGTTAAGTTAGACTTTTCTACCTCAACTTCTGATTTCACTCGAGATTCTAATATGACATGTCGGGTCCTAGAGGAGGAAGAATTAGAAGAAGACTTTGATCTAGACTTGTCACTACTTAACCCTTAAGAGAAGAGAACATATTGGAACCACTGGAATTGTAAATTCTTTTAAGAGATATTGGTAGCAGAATGAAGCCTTAGAGAGCATAGTGCTCAAATGAGACAAATTTATCTCCTATTTATAGCCAACTCTTGGTGCCTCTTCACCTCCTATCTTATTTATCTTGACTTTTAAATCTCTTTAGATCCAAGGGTCAGAGGTCACAACTATTGAACTTCTCGTTGTCACACCTACCTTTGATTGCATAACCCCTATCAATCAAGTTTCTTCATCATCATGATTCTCAAGGCCGGGGGTTATTATACCTATAGGGTGAGATAACAAAAAAAAATACAAATTTTCGTTGACGTATAAGTCAAACTGGTATTAACATTATAGTGAGTTTTTATATACTTGAACACATGACATGTTGAGCCTAAGGGACTAGTGTACTGTACATAGCTAGTAACATCGTAGACATCTTGCATAAGATGTACTGAGCCTAAGCATATTCGGATAAACACGACATCAGATTGGTTAGAACGATGTCATGTCGGTTAGTTCATTAGCAACAAAAAATTGTGATTATGTCAAGTCAATAGTCAAAGCATACTAACAAAGTATTAGACAAAATTAAGAAAGGTAATTAGCCACATGGGTCAAACTCTTCCATTATTATTATATTTATTACTATTTGAAAATTTTGATTGACTTAAGTGTCATAGTCTTTTGTATACATATTTCGTTTTATCTAAGAAAAAAGAGAACCTAAAACATCTCAACTTGAATGTGTAAAATTAAAACTTGAAACACGCCGTTGAAGGAAATCTCACCAAATATATTCAATCTTGTAATAACAATATAATTCTTAGAAGAGAATCACATATAAATTCAATTAGAAAAATAACAATTATATAAAATGTAAAATTATACTATTCTTTGTGAAATAGTTTTACAATATTCAAAAGTTTAGGTAAAGAACTTAAATACTTTTTTTTATTTAATTTTTTGAAATATATTTTAACGATAAAATAGTGACAAAACTTTAAACTAATGAATAAGATAACAATCATGATTAAATCTAATTATGTGAATAATTTGAAATCGTAAAACATTTATAAGTGAAAACAAAATTTCAAACACATGAATTTTTAATGTTTATTAAAAAGTTGCATCAAATATGAAATATTATAATACTAAAAATGTTTACTAAAGAACACAAAATTTGATAATATAAAGATTATATGAGAAAAGGGATAATTATGTAAATATATATTGAAAATAAAAAGAAAGGGCATGCGCATAGGGAATTCAGGTTATATTTGAAAAAAATACATCTCTATAAATACTTTTAGGAAAAACAATATAACAGAGAAAGAAAATGCACTTTTGAAAAAATTAAAATTAATTCACGTACGAATTAAAGATAATTTTTTAAAAAATGTATAAGATAACCTTCAAAATTAACTTATATATAAATAAATTTTATAAAAATTTTAATTAAGATGTTCTTCTTACTTAATTTTTAAAATATGAAAAGAATTTTATTTAAACATACTATAATTTATTACTTATTTTCCTGGGGGTGTTATTTTAGACTTTATTTACACCATAATCTTTCTTGGATTACATTTTAGCTTAATTATTACTTGATATTTATATTTAGGTTTATAATTTATTTTAATTTAATTTTTGTTTTAATTAAATTTTTTGTTTATTAAATAAAATTAATTTAATATCTTTTATTAAATTGATGCTTGCGTATGAAAATTTTAAAATGTGACATATATCAAAATTTAAAAGAAAAAATAATAAAAGAATTAAAAGAATAAAAAACCTAAATATAAATATTAAAGGTCTAAATCCTTTTTTGGTTCCTAAGTTAAGTGTTGATGTTCAGTTAATGTTAAATGATGTGTCGAAATATATATATATATATATATATATATATATATATATATATATATCCAATATGGCAACAATAATTGTTTTAAAAAAAACAGATATGAAAATGGACTTTTATTATAAAACGAAATACATACATTAAGTCTAACTATAATTTGATTTAATTATAATTTGATTAGATTAGGGCTTTTTTTATTAAATGTTATTTTTCAAAAATCTTAATTAAAACTCTAATAAATTCTTCCTAATTAATTTCCCCAAATTAAAAGATTGAAAAACCCTAATTAATTTTCCCAAAATTGAAAGATTAAAGAATCCTAATTAAACTTGATACTTGACCCAGTATCCACCAGAAATGAAGTAAACAACAAGAACTAGAAATCTCTCTCACAAAGCCCTGACCCAAGGAGACATAATAAAGAAGGGCAAATCCCCTTCACGAAAAACTGCAAATCCACGCCCTTCTTCCTCGCTATCATGACTATCGTCGTTGCGAACACAGGGAGGACAATCCTAGGGTATTGAAGGTGGTTCCAGAGTAGATGACTTGAAAAACCCTAACTCCATAGAAGATCAGAGAAGGCTAAAGTGGGGGAAAGGGGAAGAGAGTGTGAAGAGTGGCGTTGGCGAAGGAGGTGTCGATGCAGAGTCTTATGGCATTCGCGTTTCCGTTCTCGGTGGCGTCCATGAAGAATTGGGCCTCCGCGAAGAATTGGGCGACAGTGGCGGTGGTTTTGGTGGTGCGTCTAAGGCTGATTGTGTGGATGATTGGGCAGTTGGTCAGAAGGTTGCTCCTGTTAGATCTTCCAATTTTTTCAGGTGAATGATGGTTCTGTGAAGGGATTGTACTGGAAGAAGATGAATTCACAGATTGAGGCGAAGAAGATGAGCTAGCCCACGAGTTCTCACTCCAGCATGGGAGGAAAATTGATCTTGATTTGGAGCATGGCTCTATTGACAGAGGAAATTTAATCTAAAAACCCTAAACTTTTGGAAATTGGAAGAGAGAGAAAAATAACCAAGCATTTCAACCCTAAAAAAAAAATCTCCAATTTTATTTATCCTATTTAAAAAATCCTAATCATTTTATTTCACCAATTACACCGATAACGGACAGGACTGATTTGATACAATTTGCATATCATAAGGACCAAAGGTTTACAGTTTTAAAAGCGGAAACTAAAACTTAACATCAACACTTAACTTAGGGACAAAACAAGATTTAAACGAATATTAAATTACTAACTAAACTATCACCTTTTGGATTCTATGTTCTTGTAATTCTATGAAGTGATGGAATATAAAATGTTCATATTTGAATTATAGAATTTGAAAATATATTTCAATTTGTATAATTTAAGATATATTTTTAAATTCAAAAATATATTAATAAATTTATAATCTAAAATTATATTTTATATTATATAATGTGAAATACATTTTTAAATTTATGAATTACTTTGTCCTAAAATGTATTTTTTATTATGTCTAAAATGTATTTCTAGATTATGTAGTTCATAATGTATTTTCAAAATTCAGATATGTATTTCAAAATATGCATTTTCAACTGCATAATTTAAAATACATTTTTGAATTATGTAAGCTTTTAAAATATTTGCAAAGTCCACGATAGATCCAAATTGTACAATAAGTAATTTGGTATTTTTCTACACTTATTTATTGAGGTGTAGAAAGATGGTATGGAGGTATCAAAAGAAATACCTTAAGCTTTCTTTTAAAAACTGTTGGGCTATCTCTTGTCTGAATTGGGCTTTGTTTTTTCCAAACTTCTCCCTCGTAGGAACATTCCTCATATTTTTTTATTACTTTTGAAGAAAAATATAATTCATAGAAGTTAATTTGAAGAAGTTTTTTACGCTCCAGAAATAAGCTTTCCGAAACTTATTTTCATAAGGTATTACAGAAGTTAGTTTTCAGAATATATTTATTTGCAAACAAAATGTGAATATTATGCTAGCTTCCCTTTTTATTGGTAGGTATAACTTTCTTTTCTACAAGTATTTCAACATATAAATTTAAATTAAATTAATTTTATAAGATTAAAATAACTCAAAATTAATATTACAAGTATTTATCCCAAAATATATTTTCATTTCAATAAGGATTTCTTCTTAAATGGTTTAGGCATATAATGATGTAGGTTTTGATGTGAGCACAAGTAGTGGGTCAACTCAGAGATGGGCCTTAATTTAACGATCAAGGTACCAAAATTAAGAGACTCCTACTATTAACACTTCACCATTTTAATATACATAGTACCCTTTTATTTCTATTATTAAATGATATATTTCTTCTTTCTCATCATCTTCTCTTTTTTTCTTCCAAAATACCCCCTTTGCTCTCACAACTCTGAAAAAATTATTTTTGTAACACCTTTAATTTTCTAAAACACAATTTATTTTATTTTAATATTTTAAACAGTATTTTTTCTAGCATAAAAATGAAATAACATTTCAAAATATAATTTATGTAATATTTTTATTTTTAATCCTACAAAGTATTTTCTTAAATATCAAAAACATAAATCTATTTCAAAAGGTAAAACTTAACATATGTAGAATCCTTTTGGTTCTCTAGCTTTCTTACACATGATTAAATTGAATATTGAAATATAATAATGTTAAGGTAAAATTTAAATCGAGGAAAGATGAAAAAGAAAAAAAAAATAAGTGAGAAGGTTTGGAAAGAAACGAAATTGAAGTAAAATAATATGTAAATTATGTCGTTAGTAACTTTTTATTGGATAACTTATTTTTAAAATTCACTTTTGAATTGAAATTTCTATGTATCTAAACAAAAAAAAAAATTATGTTAATCTATAATTATTTGACATCCTTTTGTGTTGATTTAAATTGAACTAATATAATTCTTAAAACATATATAAATATGAACTATTTGATCATCGTGTTGTTTGTCTTTCTATGGTTTGACATACATAATCAAGTAATGTGTAATTATAATTCATAGTTTAATTGTAAAAGTTATATTATATAGAAAATTATCGAAGATGTTATAACTAGTCTGTTACCTCGGAGTAAAAGTAAAGTAAGAGATAAAGAATATATAACAGCAATAACAAAATTAAAAGGAAGAAATAGGGGAGTGCAAATAGCAGTATTCTAATAAAGATAATAAAAATATATAGAGATCCAGAAGAAGATTCTAATGCCTATTCAAAATATTATCTACACCCATTCAGTAAGTTCATTGAAAGTATTTGTAAAAATAAATCAATTGCTCGTATAATTTGGGAAAAGTAGTAAAAACAAACAAACAACGGTGATTTAGAAAGGCCAACTATAAGTATCATGAACAACATATGCTAGATCTTGTTTCACAAATAAATACAAAAGTTTCATATTTTAGTTTACATACATAGTAAAACTAATTTTGAAAAGAGAATATTTAGTATCGTGTCATGATATCAAAAACATATTGAGAATGTAAGTATATAAATAGCAATATTTTCTTAGATATTTGTCTTGATCATCAAGAATATAGCACATTTTGTAGTGTAGTATTATTATTGTTCACTTCATATCATGCTTTTATTTACTATTTATTGTTACTTTTCAATTTTTTTGGAGTTAGAAGTTCCACGTCGACTAGAGATAAGATCAATTTATAATATATAAGTGGAGTGCAAACCTCACCTTACAAACTTGGTTTGTGGGGTTAAGTCAGGCTTAAAATCCACTTCTTAATATAGTATCATACATTGGCATGAAGAGGAGTGTGTTGGAAATCTCACATTAACAATAAATAGAATTTGATTAAATGTAAGTGTAAAGTCCCACATCGATTAAAAAAAGAATAAAATAACTAGTAATAAGTAAAAATATTTGTATATTTAACCATGATTAGTATGGATTTAGAATGATAAAAATTGTTAGGTCTATTATATCTTCTCTCTGCTCAATTTATTTATGAATACTAAATTAATTTAAAATGTATTGTTGAAAAAAAAGCATTTTTGTTAAATCACCAAAATTCATGTAAAAAAGTAAGTCCAAGAAAATACTAGGCATCAAATTTTACATATTAGCATATGTAAAGGTTGATAGTAATTTTTTACATATTAGCATCAAATTTTATTTCTTTTGAATCCATTCAAATGAGAATTAAAATATTAAGATAATGAAAATACTAAAAAAAAACACCTCCATAAATAATATAATAATAACTACCATCCATTCATTTAGGAAAATTATCAGAAGTTGCATCTTTTAAAACAAGTCTACACCCATCAAACAAATGAATATTTCAAACATGATAAAGACAAAATCTTTGTGAAAAATGAGGTCAAGCAGTGCACAAGGCTCTCAGTACAAAAGAAAGCTACAGGGTATAACCCTTGAAAAAGACACCACATTAATTACGTAATAACTGCAGACTCCTTCGTATAATTGTCAGATGATATTTTTCTAACTAAAATGCTTTTAAGTCTTTATAAAGTTTAGATTTATTTAACCCCACTCGATCAAATAAGCTGTTGTATTTTGAGAGAAAAACACGTATAATTTTGTTTTTGTTTTATACAATGGAGACCTTTTCTCTTTAAAGATATTACTCGTTCTTTTTATTTCTATTTTTTTTCTTTTAATTATAATTGTATCATATATTTGTTAATATTTGTTTAATTTGATGAATATTTTATTATTTATATCTCTGTTTTATTTTTATATGTTATTATTATCTATTTATTTTGATTATTTTCTTAACATTCTTAAAGAGATTTAACTATTTTTATTTTACTTTACTCATCATTATTCATTTTATTGCAAAAGTCAGAAATAATATTATATAGCATGTTTGTCATGGATACAATTAAGTCATTCTCAAGTATACATGAAACATTTATGGGTAAAATGTCCTTTTATGGTACTAACAACAAATAAAATTTTGGCTCATTGATATATAAAGCTACTAATAATTTGTAATGATGTTTATTATAAAGATATTTGATGTCATAGACGTATTTGAATGGCTTTGTCTAATAATATTTATAAAATATCTTATCATACTAAAATTGTTGTTAAGTAATGGAAAATACTTAAATTTAAATACGAGTTTGTTGAAAAGTTTTATGTAAATATTTTTGCAAAAGAAAAAATAAATTTGAAACCTTTTATTTTTATTAGATTCATGAATTTAAAAATTGTTTATTACATGAAATTAAAAGAAATATTGTTTTACTTGAGACCATGCTTATGAATTTTATGATTTAAAATTGCTTCCTTCTATCATGGTGTAATTGTGTTCAAATTTTAAAACATAAACCTGACAAAAAAAATTGATGTTTTGATTATGTGTATTTATGTTGAGGGAAAACATCCTTTTTTTTAAGCTTCCTCAGAATTTTGACTCTAATGACAAACCTGAAGTTAATACTATTATTATAGATGTTTATTATGTTTGGAAAGATATCATGTTATTATTAATCCTGAGTTAAATTATGTTTTTAACTTAAATCATTCGTTTATAGACTATGAAGCTAATGCTCATGTGTATGCTAATAAAAAAATATTTTGTTTATACCAAAAATAAAAGAAAAATATTATGTTTATTAAGTGGTTTTTTAGTACAATAGAGTTGTATTATTTCTAGACATTCTGTTTTTGTTGTTAACGGATATATTTGTGATGGTGTTGTTGAAATTCAGGCTTATGCCTTTATCTTAAAATAAAATATCCAATAGTACTTTTTCGATTATTATAAATGTTGAAAGTTTTTGTATGTGCTATTATAGGCTATGTCACGTAAATTTATATTCTATTAGAAAAATGAGATCTGATAATTTTATTGTTAAATCTTCAATTGTTTTAAGGCAAAAATTTTGAAATTAAAAGATCAAAATGTATAATTATATAAATACATTTTATTTTTGAGAAATTGACAATTGAGTGTTGTATTAGATGATGCAAATGTTTTATTATTTTTGGTCAAGTGATTTATTTCATGTCTTGGCAGCAAAGGATAATTTTTTAGATTTGGTAATTTAATTAATATGTATAAACGAATATGAGTGTGGTTTACAATGTAATGTTTTGCATAAAAATAAATTTTGTAGCAAAAGTTAACAATGACATAACTTAAATGAGTTGACATTTGAGTTGTTTTGTTTTTAGTGATGACAAATTATATTATTTTTATATGTTATAAAGATGAAGCTTTATATTCTGAAATAGACTTTCTTATGTTGTGATAAAAATCATTATGGGTTATGGAAAAAAGAAAACCACATTTAAAATATTTGAAAGTGTTGGATTGTTTTGCAAATATTAATATATCTCTTAATAAGAAAAATCTTCTAGTAATAATATTATTTGTGATTCTTGTGATCATGAAGTTAATTATGTAAGATTTTTTAAGATTATTGAAGGATATATTAATAAAAATTGATTTTTTTTCAGTAACACAAAATTAATTATTGGTTGTGTTTTTATTTTGAATAGAGGTGCAGTATCATGAAAATCTACTAAACAAAATGTTGTTTAATGATATACCATGGAAACAAAGATTCTCATTGTAAATACTATTTTTGCTGAGGGAAATTTTTATTATCTATATAATTTACCATTATTAATACATTCTGAGAATAAGTTTATATATATAAAGTTTTCTGCAAAAATTTTAAAGGAAAAACATAAATTTATTATAAACTTATAATTACTAATTATATTAATTTCTTAACTTTGTCAGAAAAAATATTGTGGATATGTAACTAAAGAATTTATGCATTAACAATTATAATTCATCGAGAGGAATAAGACTAAAGCTCATAAATTAGTTGCAGCAATAGACATCCATCTTTATATGAATGATGAATCCATAGAATGAAGTTAAATGGATAATAACAAAAGTTTTGTTGAATAAATTATGTTAGAAGTCCACGTCAACTAGAGACAAAGTCAATTTATAATATATAAATGGGTGCAAACTTCATCTTACAAACTGATTTTGTGGGATTGAGTTACTTCTTACCACCGTGTCTGATTTGACTAGTAATACTCATGAAACAAGATACAAGCACAAGATTTTAATGGCTGAAATAAAATATTTTGTTTTAAAAGATGATATATTTTATTTTATTTTTATCTTTTAAATTATTGAGAGACTGTTAGAAATATTTAATATAATTTAAAAATTAAATAATTAAAATAAAATACTATTGTTACTAATTTTTTTTTGGAAGATTTTAGAAAACAATAAACCATTTTTTGAATGTTCCAAATTAATTACATGCTATAAAAGAACAAATTATTATTTGAAATCTTGAAAGAATGATTGTTCGAAAAAAAAAAAGTATTCATTTAGGCAAAAGTTATATTAGACATAAAAGTTATATCTATTATGTGCATATCACTGTGAGGATAACGTAGAATTGAAGAAAAAGATTAAATGTGTTTTTTTAGTTTCTTAAATTTTTTATGTGGAATTAGATTTATCTTTCTTATAAATTTTGAATTATTTTTACTTTTAAATTTTATTAATGAATGAATATAATTTTTGTGATCTTTGTTTATGTGACAAATGATCTTAATAAATATATATATATATATATATATATATATATGTGTGTGTGTTAGTATATGTAGTCAACGTTGATTACCCTATAAATTTTTTTTAATATTAAATAAAAATATTCAAAATTTGAAATAGAGAAAATCTAATTTGCATGTTAAGAAATTTAAAATATATTTAAAGTATTAAATATCATAATTAGAATAATAAAATTGATTAATTTGTCATTGATGAGTATAATATAGAAGTTAGCTTATGATTGTAAAATATTTGTAGCAAGTCTAATAAAATATTTATATTTATTAGTGCAGAAATTGTTTTAGACGTATGTTATTTTGAGTTTTTAACGTCACATCCATATTCGATGTCTTTATGATTGACGTTAACGGGACGTCGGACCCTACAGGTCTGACGTCGGATATGCATTAACCGACGTCTAAGGGCACTATATAGACGTCGGACATGGCACGAACCGACGTTTAAGGGCACTATAGACGTCGGACATGGCATTAACCGACGTCTATTGGGTTTTCGTTGTGTTTTAATGCAGTTTTGCTCATGTCTTTGGATAGCGTAGTAGCACCTCCTCCCTTTGCTAGCTTCTTCGTAAGAAAAAATCGCGTCTTTTGTATCTCTTATGGCATTTCAACCCAAAACCAAACCTGGGTCCTTGCCTAGTTTTCATGTCACCGTATTCTTTTTCTTTGACGGTTGGAATGAAACTAGGCAACAACCCAGGTTCGGTTTTGGGTTGAAATGCCATAAGAGATACAAAAGACGCAATTTTTTCTTACGAAGAAGCTAGCAAAGGGAGGATGTGCTACTACGCTACCCAAAGACACGAGAAAAATCGCACCAAAACACAACGAAAACTCATTTTAATCGATTCAAACGAAAGATAATACATTAAAGATTACTTTAATCGGAGTAAACGTAAGTTTAAACGGTTCAAAAGAGATCAAATGCACCTGGAAATGCAATGTCGCGGAGAGAAAAGGTGAAGAAAGACGATGAAGTGCGCGTAACTGTGGTTCGTGTTAACTATTTGGCAAGCGTAACAAATCGTTCTAAGTAATAAACCGATAAGACCGAATATCGTTTTCCATGAGACTCGGTTAACGCTTTACTATCGTATAATTAACTAACTAACTTAGGCTAAAGAATGATTCCCTTTTATATGAATTTGTGTAGTGAAATTAAACATAATGCATAAATGATAAAGTGAACTTCTTGGGGTCAAAACTCTTGAGAATGAAATGATTTGAAATTATATGGAATGGATATGTTGGAGAATGATTTCAATTATTACACTCCTATGCAAATGCACATACTATCTTCTTCTTCATTTAATTGCTCTTGTCAACTTGCTAAGTTACTTAAACCCAATCCCTTGGTGAGAAAGCCTAAATTCAGTTATTAAATCTCAATCCCTTGGCAAACTAACAAGTTCATCCGCATTAAGACAAGAAGTTTAAGACAACCAAAGGTCCTAGCTCTATCCCTAGACACTATTTCCTTTAGGTGTTTAGTCCAGTTCAAGGTTCACACAACATTTCCCAACATTAAGCAAATCCTAAAATCATGCTATGGTTGATCAAGTCACAACAAGCTTTAAGCAAAAAACATAAACACTAGCAAGTAATGAAAGAAGCATATATTTATTCAAAACAAGTGCATTTACAAGTGAGTTTCATAATTTACATCATTCCCCAACAAAAAGAACTTAGCTCTCCATAGTCATGGAGAGCTTGAGCTTACCATGGAAGAAAATGGAGTAGAAGGAGACCCAAGGAGGAAGAATGGAGAGTTCCCACAGCCCAAAACCAGCTCCTAGAGGTCCAAAATGGTGTTTTCGAGCTTCAGCCGCCAAGAAGATGACACCCTCGTTGCATGGAAGCCTTAAATAGGTCTAGGGTGCCATGTCAGCAAAAGTCGCGCCCAACCCCCCTCTTCTGGGGCGTCCGGGCGCCAAGATTAAACAAAAACAGCGAGGAAAAGGGCGCCCAGGCGCCACATTTTTGGTGAAACAGCGAAGCAAAGGGCGCCCAGCCCCCTTCAGGGGCGCCCATGTGTCACTCTTAAGTGAAAATGCGAACTGAAGGGCGCCCCAGCCCCCTTTTCGGGGGCCCGAGCCGGATTTTTCTGCACTGTAACTTTTTCTCTTTTTCTGTAGATTTGCTTGCTCTTGTAGCTCTTCCTGGACTCCCATTCTTGATAGTTTGGATGCTCTTCCAAAGCACTCAAATATCCTACAAAACTTGATGAATTAATGATGAAAACTTGTATGTGTAACCTAAGTTAAAGTTATTCACAAAGTTAGATAAAAGAGAAGATTAAGCATGTTTCAAGCTTCAAGAGAGTTGATTTGGTAAGAAAATTGTACCATAGATAATGGTAAGAATTACCGTTATCAACAACCCCAAACTTGAAACTTTGCTTGTCCTCAAGCAAAAAGGGAACTTGGTTTAGACAAAACAACTCAATCACAATGGTCTAGCGGCTCAAGGAAGCAGTTCAATTAGATAAGTCAATCAAACATGTTGCTCCTCGTGGAAAGATCAAGCAAGAGATAATGCAGCCGGTAAATCAAGCTTAAACTATGGTGCTCACAAAACAAAGATCACAAGACAGATGCAAAGGCTTCATAAGGGATCAACAAACATGGCAAAAAGTTTTCCTGAATTGCATGAAACCTTTCCTCACCAGAAGAAGTGTTTCACTCAAGCTCAATGGTGTATCATGAGATGTGTTGTTTTCACTCCACTATCACAATGTCACACAGATCAACTTTGCCTTTTATTTCATTCCAAGTTAAACACATTCACATGCATATTATCATCACAAGGACTTTTTGAGACTAGAATTGTGGTTGGGCTAAGAAGAAAATTTAGTTTTTATGGATACAAGGCACCTTGAGTTAAGAGAGCAGACAAATCAAAGCAGGATAACATAATTTTCTCTTTTGCTTCAAAACAATTAAAACCAATTCTCCACTCATTTTCCAACTTTCATTCATTGAATTATTTTTCTTGATCTTGTTCTTCTTTCTTCTTTTTCTTTTCTTTCTTTTCTTGTTTTTCTCAATGCTCCTTTGTAGCATGATTTCCCTAACTACCCCAAACTTAAATTGTTCTCCTATATCAAAAATGAATACTTTACTCAACTCAAGGTAAGGAAGTCAAGGATTTTTCACATCAAGCTCAAGGTTCAAGGAATGAGAAATTTCTTTTTCTTTTGGGTTCAAAGGGATGACATTGGCTTATTTGGCTCAAAATGTAGAAGAGGGAGAAGAAAAGATGGCCCTGATCATTTATAACAAGCAAGTGAATAGTTCAAAAGAAGAAACTCAGGCAAAGTCAATTGTGATTCAACGTGATAGCATTCAACAATAATTTTGATGCACAACAACTCACAGGTCAACTCACAGTTCCAAAATCTATCAAACAAATTGCCAAGAATGTTGACCATAATCAAAACCAATCACTGTCCAAACACATGTGAGCAACCACCATCTATGCTTAAGAGCTCAACCAACATCAGCTCAACAAATTTTCAAAATCAATCACAAAGAATAAGAGCAAACACAAGATATTTTAATTCAAACAAAGCCCAAAACATAATTACTTGAGACCAAACCATTGCAACATAATTATCTAGTTAGCCAAGTTCAAAATTAAAAGCAACAACTAAAATTAACAACTAAAATTAAAACTGTAAAACCAATAAAGTTGGACACTTTGCAGCTCCAGCAGCTCCCATGGAACACTAACTTCACTTTCATCTGTAACATCTTCCTCTTCAAAGTAGCTTATACTCCGCAATTGTTCCACCTCCCCCATCAGTAGGGGCCTGGCCCCCAGGCCATGTTATACGAGCAGCAAAATCTTGAAGTAATAGGGTGCTCAGCTCACACATGCCTCAAAGGTTGACCATCGGTGATTTCGACACTTTCAAAGTCCTAAGGAAGATGTTGTCCTGCACAAAGTAAGCTTAAAGTAGAATTAGCATCCCATAGTCAACAACAGAAGACAAAGGTCCAAAAACAAACTAAAATATACTAAGACTAACAAAGACACATGAACATACACCAATCACTCTAACAATAGACTAAGCACACTAAATAGTTATGAAACAGACTTAAACACTCAAAGAAAATCAAACTACAACACACATCACAAAAACACCTTCAATCATTCAACATACAATCACAAAACTACATAAACATAGAGGGAAGGTTTAAAATTAAGCCCCCCAAAGGTACAACAACACAAAAAGGTTTAAAAATACAATTTCTGTGCACAAAAGCCCAAAACTGCAATTTCTGTGTGCAGAACTCAAGCCCGGGCGCCCCTTGGAGGGGGGAGGGGGGGGGGGGGCTTGGGCGTGACAAAGCAGCATGCCAGAGAAAACAGGATCAGCACGCCAGAGAAAATTCGCGCCCAGCCCCCGTCTTCTATGGTGCCCGGGCGCCAAGATTAAACAAAAACAGCGAGGCAAAGGGCGCCCAGCCCCTTTTGGGGCGCCCAGGCGCCACATTTTTTGTGAAACAGCAAAGCAAAGGGAGCCCAACCCTCTTCAGGGGTGCCCAGGCGCCACTCTTCAGTGAAAATGTGAACTGAAAGGCGCCCAACCCCCTTTTGGGGCGCCCCAGCCTCGTTTTGTAGCTCCCCAGCCCCCTTTTGGGGGGCTCAGGCCTGATTTTTCTGCACTGTAACTTTTTCTCTTTTTTTGCAGATCTGCTTGCTCTTGTAGCTCTTCCTGGACTCCCATTCTTTATAGTTTGGATGCTCTTCCAAAGCACTCAAATTTCCTACAAAACTTGAGGAATTAATGATGAAAACTTGTATGTGTAACCTAAGTTAAAGTTATTCACAAAGTTAGATAAAAGAGAAGATTAAGCATGTTTCAAGTTTTAAGAGAGTTGATTTGGTAAGAAAATTGTACTACAGATAATGGTAAGAATTACCGTTATCAGTTCGCAATGTTTGATTTAACAGGAACTAAGACGTCGGTGGCCCAGCGCCTAACGTCTATTCTCGAATATACGTTGGGGATCTCACTAATGTGACATCCATTCGATTTAAAAATTAATATTCGTGGTATATATAGACATTGGGTGTAGGGGAAGCAGACATCTATAATCGCATATAGTCGTCGAGGTGACGGGATCAGACGTCTAGATGGCGAAAACGAATGACTTTACACCTACCTGTCAGACATATAGACGTCAGTTATGAGGGACCCCAACATCTATATTTTTCACCTACCTGTCAGACATATAGACGTCAGTTAATAGGGGTCCGACGTCTATAATATTATAGACGTCAGTGTCCCTCTGAATTGATGTCTATATTGCCAACTTATTTACGAAAATGCCACCGGTCATTAATTTACTTCGAACTCCCGCTTAACTAATGTCTAAGGGGTGACATTAAAAGTCAATTGTGCACTAATGATTTATGTTGTCTTTCTTTAATCCATTCAAATTAAAAATGTTTTTGAATTTGTTAAGTAACAAAAATAAATCACAAATTGAATTATTTTTACTGAAATTTATTTTCGTTTTTTTGTAGAGAATTTCATTGAAAAACAACATCAATTAAAACACGGAAACTAAATTAGGTGCAACGCATCTCATGATGGAAAGTAATTGGCTTGAAAATAGAAAGGAAGGACAGACTGATATGATATATATTGGCTTTTTCTTTCAGTCACATTGATGCCTATTTTTGCTTGTTCATGGTTATCGTCCTTCTCTCATTACCCTTCTAAATTCTCTTTGTTTAACTTTATTCCTAGTTAGATGAAAATCTCATAGTTGATTTCACAAAGATCTCTGATTTCTTTTCATTCCTTCGCTTTATGCTTTTTCTTTTCTGCTTTTTCTTAAATTCATTTTAAGTATCTCCAATCAAGCCAACTAATCTTGAAACAAATAATCAATTATTGAAGTTTAAATTTCACGGGTGGACTCCTTAGGACAAAATTGTGTGACTGTGTATAGTGAATAAATTGACAACAAGCACTTTTGTTTTGTATCAGTGAAAGGTAGTTGTTCCACACGAAGGAAAAACTATCTGTAACAACGTTCCTTGATAAAAAGATGGAACGGATAAAAGATATTATAAGAGTGAGAGAACGACCTTTTCTTGATAAAAGAACTTTTCTTGGATCTCATCACAGAAGCAAAATTAAACCAAAAGACTTAAGGATTTGAAATTGGATCTTTCAATTAAAACAACACAAATATTTACAAATAAAAAAAGAAGGAAATTTTGATAAAAATAATCAATATTTTTTTACCGCAATTTGTAGCGTGACTTTTATATAGGTGGAGGAGATGATTGGATTGAGAGAATTCAGACGTGTATTCATCAAGGTTGAAAAGTCGAGAGAAATCTACCTGCGAAAGATCATATCTATTTATAGAGTCTGGGATCTAATGTCATTTACGTAGTTTAAATAAGGAATATATATATATATATATATATATATATATATATATATATATATTATTAAAAGACATTAATGATTATTTAAAATATATAATAAAACTATCGAGATTTTAGTAATGGATCATTGTTGGAACGCGTTGTTTCTAGAATATTTGGGTTGGGTATGTATATAAGTTCATGTAGTCTCGGAATTTTGATTTAGTCTTAGGGACGCTCTTGATTGTTCTTGTGGTCGGACTTAGTCGACTTGTACAATTTTCAAGGGGATTGACCATTCGACTAAGCTCTTATGTTGTTAGGCCATTCAGCCGAGCTTGCAGGTGGATTGACCATTTGATCGAGCTTACATGTGGATTAGCCATTCGACTGAGTTTTTATTTCGTTTAGACATTCGACCAAGCTTATTGGTGGATTGGGCATTCAACCAAGCTCTTATATCGTTTGGCCATTCGATCGAGCTTGTTGATGGATTGACCATTCAGTCGGGCTTTGTTCGTAAACTACTGTGTAACAATAGTCCTTCCATCTTGTGTTATTGACTTTAAGTAAGCTTTATGCTAGATTGTTGGCTCGAGTAGGTTCAATTAGGTGTTGTTGGTTTGGGTAGATCCTTGGTGTTATTTTTGGCCGAACTGATTACGACTTTTAACTTTCTTGTCCTCTCATTTCTTGTCCTTTTTTTGAAAATGCCTACATTAGAAGGAAGTGAACGTGATCGAGATGAAGACTGGTCGATTGGGCTAGCCTGTGTTTGGAGATCGGCTAGAAATTAACAAGCAAAAACCTGAAGGTGTGTCAACGTAAAGGGATCGAGGAAAAATCTTCAAATGAATCTTCAAGTGAAAGCGACCAAGGGGAAGATAGAAATGGACAACCTAGTTCGCTTGTGTGCAAAGGTCAGCCAAAAACCTGATGACCTAGTTTCTTAATTCCAGCAAGCAAAGGAAGAAAGCGGCTTTGTCGACAAAGAGGCCAATGAGTGTCGGACTTTTCAATAGGAGATGATTCAGGTATTGTAATGTCGATTTGTTTTGTACTTGAATATTGGGATGCTGAGTTCCTCTATACCCGATAATTGTTGTTTTTGTAATCAGATATTAGGATGTTGAGTTCCTCTATACTCGCTTGGAGGTCTTTTCTTATGTTACAATCTAATAACTTGAGTGTCAACTTTGTGATCTTTTCTCATGTTACAATCTAGTAACTTAAGTGTCGACTCTGTAATCTTTTCTCATGTTACAATCTAATAACTTTGGTGTAATCTATGTGATCTTTTGTGGAATAAATATGAATAAGAAACAAAACTTTTATTAGAAATCAAGTTGTACCTCATTAAAATCTTGTCTGACAAAATCTAATTCAAGAAAAAATTTAATCGAAAAAGAAAAAAAATGTACACACATCTCATAATATATGTATACATATACATAAATATATACATATACATAAATATATACATATATATATATATATATATATATATATATATATATATATATACATAAATATATATATATATATATACATAAATATATATATATATATATATATATATACATAAATATATATATATATATATATATACATAAATATATATATATATATATACATAAATATATATATATATATATATACATAAATATATATATATATACATACATATATATATATATACATATACATATATATATATATATATATATATATATATATATATATGAACCGCAACCATAACTCAATTTGGGTTAGACTCCTAACTAAGTATTTAAAAAGTTCAATTTAACCAAACTCAATTTGTCTCATTATTTAACTCAAGTAAATAAGGGCTTTTTAGGTCAAGAGAGAGAGTTTGTAATTCACAGCTTTTGGAAGAGAAAAAATTCGTTGACATATTTATTGAGTTGCCTCATAAAATTGTGATTTCCATTTTTTTCATCATTGGGTCAGGTCATTAAAAAAAAGTTTGAATCATATGATTTTTTATTTTGATGATTGGGATCCTCAATCGAAGGTCTAAGGTTAGAGAAATGAGTCTCGCACTATTGTTTTTTTTTTTAGGTTTTTTTTCTTTTTTTCTTTATAATTAAGAACATTATTGCTTTAATGTATTGACTAATTATAGACACTTATTTGCAATTTTAATTTGAATATTTTGTACCTATATTTAATCTCAGTGAAGTTTAATTTACACTTATGCTTGTAAAATTCTACTTCTAAAATTTTTTATATTAAAATTATTGATGTTTTCTCTATTATAACTATTATTATCATTTTCTTTTATTGTTTGGTCCTCTTGTATTTTTATAAATTTGAAGAAATTATTTTCGTTAAACACTTTTATATTATTTATTGTTGTTACTGTGTCTCATCAATATCATACAAATATTAGTATATAGAATGAGTACAATATAACCTTTGGTAATTTATTTATATCTATAAAATGTATATTGACATCACCCACCAAATAAGATAGATGAATGGCGTTTATAAAATGTTTTGAATAATTATTCATCATTGTGTTTTTGTTATCTTTCATACTATTGGTATCGTGTGTTTTGATTGGAAGAAGAGGATGTTACATAAACACGACTATAACAAAATGTGTAACAAAATTGTTTAAATATTTATATTTTAGAAATATTTTAATTTATTTAAAATGTAAGATATTTGGTAGAATCATGTAATATTATGAATAGTTATGTTTTTTTGTTACAACTTGTGATTTACCCATATTTTGAAGTTAAAAGAACGATTGTTTATTATATTTAGGTATGCCACTAAATAGATAAGGTTATTGAAACGCATTATAATAGAATATTAAAGTTAAAATTTCATTGTATGACTTATTCCTTGTAGAATTATTAGATAATGCAAATATGGCACTTTGAACAAATAATCATCCAAAAATTGTTCTTAAATTAGAATTATAAATATAAACCAACTTGGGCAAGACAAATCTGTGTACATAGAAGAGAATTAAACGTAATCTGTGTAATTATATTGTTTAATCATATGGTTATTGCTTACTAAGTATTTGATAGTGTAATTATTTATATAACTTATATATTTTCAGTTAATTAAATAAGAAACTTTAAATTGATATTGATATCGTGTAAAATAAAAAATAATTAAATGCATAAGTTATTTACATGTAAATTTATTTCACTTCTTGATTAGAAATATGACAAAGAATCGGTTTGGATATGAGTAATGTTTATTTACTATTTATTTTGTCTGAAAATTTTTATTATTGTTACTCGTTAGGTATATGTAAAAAAATACTTATGTAAAAAATACTTACGAGTACTCATTAATAATTGTATATATTTTCATTTCATTTTTATTTTAAATAAAAATATTTAAAAATAAATATTTAAAATATAAATATAAATAAAAAAATCATTTTTAAGTACACTATAAATAAATTATTCAATAAAATATTAATACAGATAAAATAGATTTTTTTAAAAAATAAATTTAAATAAATTGTGTCAAAATATAAATTTTAAAAAAAATAATATTTTATAAAAATAAATTCAATATAATAGATAAAAAAAATATAAATATATGAAATCAAATTTTAAATGAATCTTTCAAAAGTAATATTTTTTTATCAACTTTTTTTGATTTTCTAAATTTAAAAAACAATATTCAAATAAGATTTATTGATAATTATTAGTGAGTAACTATTATCAATTCGAACAATTATTTATCCATATTTATTATATACTGTATCTATTAAAAATATCCATTTAATATTCAAATACCTCCCAGTATCTTTACTCGTGACTAAACAAAGAAGATATGGAACTTTAAATTTTAATAACTATTTTAAAATTGAATTACACATTTAATCCGCGACGACACTCATTCAATGTTTTAGAAGTAATTGAACCTATTTTAATAAATAATAAATAAAATAATAAAAAAATTAAATAAATATAATACAATAATTTTATAATGTTAAAAATTTTAAAAGTCATTTTATTTAATTTTTAAAACTGAAAATAAATATTATAAACATACCGTAATGAAATTATTTTAAATTGATAAAATGCTATATGGTCCATCAATATTGAGTTTATATACAATAAAAATGAAAATTAATATAATATAGTCAGATTAATTGTTTCGTGTCCTTAAGTACTGTGATAAGATAATAATATTGTCAACGTTTTAATAAATTATTTTCAGACAATTTAGTGTTACTAAATGACAATGTCTACCAAGTTCTTTGACAACGTTGTTGACCCACAAAAACTCATCTTTATCAGTCTTTTTTTCATTAGATAATAAACATATGGTTGTTTGATATACACTACAAATGTAAAATATTCCAAATTCAACAACCTGGTTTTGTCGTATAATGTTAATGTGAATGGGAATGGGATACTTTTCGTGCATAGCCCTACGACTATTTCCTCTGCATGCTTACCATCAAATAATTCCCATGCTTATCACTATAATATACTTTGCTTATTACCATAGTATATGACGATTATACCATGACCTCTGCATTCTTAGCACATCACAATTACATCTATTAATGGGCCATTCTTTTTTTAAAATATTATTTTCACAATTTTTTAATATTCAATATTCTGCTGTAATTCAGTGTTATTAAGTTACAAGTTTTTCTTATACATATAGTATATTAAACTCATTATTTTGTTACTAGTGTTTATCTAGACACGGTATTAGTTGTATAACGTCTTTTTCACAAATTTATTTCGATCTTTTCACTGTAAAAATATCATTAAATAATGATTAATTTTAAAAATAATAAATAACTAGTTGTTATATTAACTAATTTAGATATTACCTTATAAACTAAAAAAAATTATCGATATTTAAAATAATTTTTACTATAAATAAACTTATAATTAATTTGTGAATCAGAGTTTAAATTCTCTCTAATATTAGTTATCAAAGTTTTAATTATAAAAAATTTAGTATTTAAACTAGTCTCTAATTTTTAAAATCAGTGATAATAAGTAAATAAAATCTTGGAAGTTAATGTAATAGATCAATTTTAGACTCTAATTTATAAATTAATTATAATTTTTGTCATAATATAGATTATTTTATATATTAATAAGTTTATAACATTATATCTTAGTCAATGATTAATTATTTTGATTTCTCAAAATTAGTTGTTATTTAATGATTTTTTTTGTAGTAAGAGGACAGAAATAAATTTTTGAAAACTCACATTATACTACTATACTAATGCATAGTATGTACAATTGATAGACAATAGTAACAAATTTTAATGAGTTTGATATATATAACACTGAATTATAGCTCATGGTATGAAGAGTAAGATTGATGCTGCAAATGAACAATATGTATGACTTTCATTCTTATTAACCTTTTGATTATTACAATGAAGAACTCTATAATTCAGATTAATGTGTTGTTCATCTTGCATAATCAAGAGAGATTAATGTGTTAAACTATAATTCAGATTTATTAACTTACAATATTTTTCTAATAAATATACAATAAATCATCATGCTCATTAATTTATAAGTATTACCAGACAATATTAGACATGCGTGTTTTTCACAAAACTTACTTTGTCCGCTCCCAATATAATATATTGATAACTTTTTATAATAATAATTTGGTAAATAATTAAATTGGTGATGTTTTCATGATTTGGGTGCATGACGTTAATGCCATGAGCTCTGCATGATTACGGTATAATTAGCCATCTTAATTTGACTTTTTCTGATTTTAGAATGTAATCAATAGCCAAAAAGGATACGTACTACAACTATTTTATTTGTAAATACATGGACAATTTGTCGTTCAATTACTCCTCTGACTTCTCATATTAATTGCTCTTTTATAAAAGTTTACACGATTATTACCAAAATGAACTTCAACTTTCTACTGCTTCTTTTATTTCTTCAAATTACATTAATTTTAATGTTTTGAAATGCATTAAAAACTTTTGTTGTATTAAAATCAATATATTTTGAACATATAGAACAAATAAAAATTACTAAAATCAATATATTAAAATCAATATATTTTTAAAGTAGTTTTGTACACCTGGATATACAGTGACTTTTTAATTTTTTTACAGCTTGCCACTTTTTTCATGCATTTTCCTAACCACTTTGAAAATTATTTTGGAACTTCTATTTTTACATAGAAATTAGTTTTTGCAACAGGCCTGCATCGTGCACTACTTATTGCTGCGACCATTAAGCATTGTTTTATATACTATGTTCATAGACTATTCTTAACAAGAATCTATTTAGAAGAGTCTCTTTTTAATAATTTTAAGAGAAAAAAAAATTAAAGAAGAAATTATACAAGATAATTCTTATAAATTAATTTATGTATACATTAACTTTAACTTATGAAACAATTAATTTTAATTTTTTTTCTTAGTTTTCTCCTTATACGTCCTTATAGATAAATTTTACAAATGTTTATCTTACACTACTATATATTACGTTCTACAGATATTTGTAGACAACATTCAACTGTCGAAAATGGTGGATGAAGGGATCCAAAAATTCAAATTACATCAAGTCATCGATTGAAGGAGACAACACTCAAAAAATATGAAGTCATATATAGCTACAAATTTAAATCCAATAAGAAATTCTAGGCAATCTTGATATTCTCTAAGTCCAATTTCTGATTCACATTGAATCTTTCATTAATAATTCATGTTTGGGTCTTCCTCAACTACCAACCAACTAATTCTTCACAAAATGTGTTCATACTATATGTAGAATTCACCTAAAGATAATTTGCTTGAATTTAAGGATGTATATTTGAAAAAAAAATTATTTTCATAGATCACGTTACTTAATAACATCTTATTTTTAGCAGATTAAGACAATAAAACGTTATAAGATTAATAAAGCAAATACATTTGTCTCAACTTATAAATATAATATTAATATAGTTATTTAAAATATATAACCACAATAATATATATATATATATATATATATATATAACAAAGAATAACTACTATACAATTAAAAAGAAAAATTTGATTATCACGGTTTTCCAGTTTCAATACTTATCCTTATCTGTTCACATTAATAAGATGATCATAGCAAAAGAAACAAACAAACACACAAAAATATAAACTAATGTGCAAAAGAGTTATCCTAAGACAATTAAATCATATCAAATATAAGTTAAACATAGATTAAAATTAAATACAATAAATAAGATAAATACACATAAATTATTGATAAGATTCAATTATCTGGATCCATACCTTTGACATTAAATTTCACTATAGACATGCACTTGTAGTAGTATTTATGCTTTACAGAGTCATAAACATGAGTTATTATCTTATCACTCACAAGATTAGTCTCCTTGTGTCTAGGACCAAAACAGTCTAGTGGTTAAGACCTCCTGACATTCTTTCTCCCATCTTTCCTCTCTATGAGTTGAATGGTTGATAGAATAGCAGGATACCTCCTTAGTGACTCTCAATGTCAATGCATACACAAAAATCATCACCACAAATAATAGATACTCATATAGATGACTATAAGTGTTGGGTTTATCAAGAAGGTGTTAAAAACGGTGACCCACACAAATAATTTTACTTTTCATTAAACCTTGACCACCTTTAAACCGGTGTAAATGGGGCCTTGGGCCAAGTACAAATAATAAAAACGGACAATAAAATATCAACTCACTTAATAATAAAATCTGCTTATTTTATCATAAAATAATATTCTACCTATATAAACAGAAAATCATAACTACCTATCACTATTTTATCTCTACCAAATCAAACTAAATATTACTAAACCCAAAACTAATAAAATAAGATTTAAACAAAATTATTAATAAAACCCTAAAATTTAAATTTATCCCAACAGAGGTAGAAGAAGACTTACATGCAGCAGATAACAAAAAAAAGACAAAAAAAAATTGAAACTCAAATTTACACGAAGAGAAAAATTGATCAATTTAAATTGAATAGTTCATTACAAGAATTAACTTTATTGTCTCAGTTTTTCAATAGTCTAAGTAAAGAGAAAAAACTTTTAGAAAAAAATAAAAAAACTCTAGAAAAATTATTTTTAAAAAAATAATACATTTTAAAATAATGAAATTTGTTCATACTATTTATATTAAAAAAATTTAATATTAAAAAATTAAACCTTATTATTTTTAAACCATTTTTCTTTTAAAATATTATTTTCTAAGTCTTTAAATTTGTTTCATATATGACAAAAAGTATATTTAATGGTTAATAACAGTGAAAATGAGAGTATTTAATTTCATAGACTTTCCTAAGAGAGAACATGAAAATTTGAAAAAGTGAACAATCAGTACAAAAAAGTTATAAAGAAATAAAAAAAGCTGTATGACACATGAGAAACTGGGATAAAGAGAAGAAGAAAAAAACATATAAATACAACAAATGCATACCTAATAAAATATTTTGATAAAGAAAGAAACATTTTGGAATTTTACGGGCGTCCTTTTGGTTATCAGTGTTTTATTGTATTATTGCTCTTTTATTATAATAATAAATAATGAAAAATAATGTTATAACAATGAAGTTTATTAACAGAAACATGAAATTATTTTAATTTCACTCTTTTATAAATCTAATTGAAATAGCTATCTTTATTTTTCTTTTATTCTTTATGATTAAGTGAAGCAAAGGTAAGAGAGTTGTTTTCCGCACGCACATGGGCTGTAGTGGAGAGAAGTGTACTACTTAAAATGTGTGGAGGTGATTCTACGGAAACAATCAAACATGTTATCTTATCTATGTTTGAAGATTACGATGTTTAATTTTTTATTTTTATTTTCAAATATTATGCTTTGTTTTCAACAAACATATATTTGAATTTTTGTGGAAAATATCTATATTATAATATTGCCAATTACTAACAAACACAAAATGTGGACTTCCCCGTACACAATTACACTTTTTATGACTTTTTTAAAATAATTAAATTAATCTAAAAATTTACATTTTATATCAATCATTCTAACATAAATAACTCCATAATACAACACTAAAAGAAGTTTTATTTATTATTATTTTTAATTTGAAAACTAA
The DNA here is from genome assembly GCA_027742785.1 of Vigna reflexopilosa. Lineage (NCBI taxonomy): Eukaryota > Viridiplantae > Streptophyta > Magnoliopsida > Fabales > Fabaceae > Vigna > Vigna reflexopilosa. The sequence goes on along the minus strand of CM050911.1, from coordinate 52,729,785 downwards.
AAATTAATTTGTTTCTGGCACCGAATTCTAACTAAACACTTCCGAACTCTAATTAAATGCTTCCGTTTCAATGTTGGCAGAATAATCAAGAAACTTTAACCCACTTCTAGACATAAAAAATGTCTATTAAATAGAAATAAAATAGCCTAATTTATTATCAATAAATTAGACTAAATTTGTACTTATATTTTCCAAAAAAAAAAATCAGTTTGGATTTTATAAATATACATAATTGGATTGATATTTATTTTCTAAAAAACATAATTTTGATATTTATAAATCAGATTCAAAATAATTTTTTCTCAAAATCAATTTTAAATTTAAAATAATTTAAATAAATTTTGGGGATATTATATATCAAATATATGAAAACACAAAAAAAAATGAATAAATATATCTCTAATTTTGTTATATATTTTTTGCATTAATATATAGTACTTGGTATCTATATATGTTTTCACATCTTAGGTATTGTACCATTGGACTAAAGATGTATACCAAATATTATACCTAATTTTATAGAGAATATGTATCACTGATTTTCTGTCAAGATTATTAATTAATTGGACAGTTTTATGAAATATGAAATATTGTAATGATTTTACATTTAATTATAAGATATATTCATTTAAAATCAGTATACGTTTCAAACCAAATTTAAAAAAAATGTTAATTTTAAGATTAAGATTAAACTGATTTATAAAGATGCAAATTACTTTCTTTTAGAAAACATGAATTTAAATTTAAAGTCCAATTGAATTGTTTAGGTGTGAATCTATCAAATTGTAAAATATTTATTTATATTAGATAAACTCCATCCTATCCAACTCAATCGCAATTCTCTACTTATGTGTCCAAATCTTGTAACCACTTAGTCAAACATTACTATTTTAGTTTACTTTAGAAACTTTCACAATAATGAGAATTAAGATTTATATGTAAAACGTGTAAAACGTGTTAAATTCATATGTAGATAATGCGTGAATATATAAGGTTATGATTTTTTTTAGAATTAAGCTATCGAACTGAAATTACTACTGATTAACTATTAAATAATGATTTCAAATTTAATTTATAGATTTATATTTTATTTAAACTTATGTAATTGAAATGATTATAAATAGATTACTTTTATTTAAATTTATAATAGATCACCAAAAAAAAAACATTAAAAGCATATTATATCAATTTTCAGATTAATTGTGAAATATCTTTAGTTACAACCTACAAAAAATAAAAAAGCATTCTTGCTTAAATTTTAACTACAATATTTTCTTTAATTTATGTTTTTACAAAAGAAACATATTTTGTTAAAAAGATCTATCATTTGAAAAAGGATTAATCTAATGACTACGCTCATTCAACTTCATATTCTTTTAGTCAGTTATAGGATTGGGACAGGTTCCAAAAACCTATAAAACCTAATAACCAATATAATTGAAAAATAAAATAGATAAAAAGTAATTAAACAATAAAAATTAAAATGAAGTGTGGAAAATACCGGGTGAAGAGAATCATAAATAAAATGTACTAAGTAGATCAAACAATTTTACTCTCAGGTGAAGAACCCATTGTTGATGCTATTTTGTAGTAGAGTTAGCTGAGTAGATATTTTTACATAATCCTTGTTTTTTTTTATTAAATCTTATATTTTGAAATATAATTATATATACTCATGAATTTTTACTTGTGTAAATTTAGGTTTAATATCAAATTATGAATCTATATTAATAGATAATCTATATTAATTTAGGATGTTACAATTTTGAACTTTCTTTTTCTGGAATTAATGGTTTAGTTTAGTTCAAATTCGATTTAAATTAAATTGAACCGTGATATATATTTAATAATATTAATAATAAGTTATACAACATAAAATTTTCAATGTATTTAATATTAATAAATATTTTTCTTACAATATAAATAAATTTAATAGTGATACTAATTGGAACAAAGTTACCTAGTTCAAGTAAATGATAATTCTACTCCTTTAGTTTCAATTGATGTTTATTTTTTCTCTTCAAAGTTTATGGTCAAAAATCAATTTGTCAAATACACCATTTGAAATCAATAAAATTCAATTTGTCAATTTGATATCAAAAAAATGTTAACAATTCATGCTTTACATATGCATCTCATATAATACAAACAATTTAGTCCAAACACAATATACAATTTTTCAAATTAGTCAATTCACACATAAATTTCAATCGACATACATCACAATTCTATACTAAATTACAATAAATTACCCATATGATCTTAATAGAACATATATTCGTCAATAACTCCAAAATCATAAATGCAACATGTATCGTATGACTGTCTGGTCTGGGGTTGACCAAATGATCAACAATTGGTAAGACATCTTCATGGACAACCCTCATGATCGCACAACCAAGAGACAGGACCAAACAGTCAATCCACAAAAAAATTGGCTTTAATGTTGAGCAACTTAAGTGTGATTACAATTAGGTTGTAATTGGGTCGTTGCTAATCAAAAGTTCACTCCGAAATCTATAAATATAGGTTTGAGGTAAGGAGGTAGGTGATTGTATTAACTACGCATTTAATATTTGAACTGTCAAACTTAAACTGACTTTGACATTAGAGCATCTCCTGCATGTATCCTTCGAACGATATTGGATGAGCAACTACTACAGTTTGGGAGTAAAGGACAATAATGGAACCTTTTGGACTATCGCATAGACTTTGAACATTGACCTCGACCCTACAATCTGAAATATTTTGGTACCCACTGAGGCTAAGTATTCAACAACCAGAAGAAAACCCTATGGTGACCACTAGGAACAGGATGAGCAACGTGGTAGCGGAGGAATCTGAGAGTCAACCTAGTCAGATGGAGATGATGAGGACTTTGTAACGACAGATGGAGGAAATGCAGAGGAGATATGAGGAGGAGCTCACGACTCTTAGAGTCGAAAACACAGTTATTCGTCAGGAAAGTGCTCGACAATTTATACCTCGAGCATCAACACACAATAATAATTCTATCATGGCCCTTCCAAGCTCAGGGAATATTCATGTCGAACAACCCATGAGGGTAGCGAGAGCAAGCATAGAAAACATGTCTGTGCAGAAGGTTAATACGACTGATCTGCTGCCCTTCACGACAGCCATCAAGAAAACTCTTATGCCTCCAGCTCCCCCCGTGTTTGAGAAGTATGACGGGTCGTCTAATATCAACGAGCATTTGAGGATGTTCGTCAACCAAATGACGTTCTACACAACCAGTGACTTGGTCTGGTGTCGAGCATTCTCCATGTCTCAATGGAGAGATGTTGATGTGGTTTAACTTCCTACGACCCAACTCGATCAACAATTTCACGACCATAAACTCTTTGACTCACCTAACAAGGGAAAAGTCTTAATGCTCTCTGTGATATTAATTTTAAAGCTCGCTCAATGAGAGTATTTTTTGTTCAACGAGTCTACATAACTCAAACACAAAAATACACACATCACTAGGTATCTTTGGTTTTAATAAGTTTTCACATCCTTTATTTAAGTCAAAACAAATGTCAGTTCGTTCATAATAACTTATTAGAGGTGAAGATACCACTCCAAAGATTCAACCTCAATAAATCTCAATTTCTCAACTTAAAGATCAATTTAACAATTCAAACACAAATTTACTTAATCAACCAAGTATTTACCTAGTCAACCAAATTCACAAATTCAATATATTAATTTAACAATCAATTCACATAGCATCAAACAATCAATTTAGACAATATAAATCAAATGTTCAAAGACTAAGATTAGATTCTATAATCTTGATTAAACAACCTTTTAACAGTTACTCCTTAAAACTATATTTCTCAAAAATAATTTAACTATAACAATAAAACTCCAAATTATAATCTAAACACATCATCGTAATCAAAGATCAACAAAAATCAACTTTGAACATAAGTAAATAGTCACATGTAACTCAAAATTAAAACAATCTTAAAATAGATAAAAAAAACGAAATTACTATGTTCTTCAATATGATCAAATAGAGATTTTTGCTAAAAACAATCCTCCGATTTTTTTTTCTTCAAAAGATGAAGAATGGGGTTATAAATCTAGACAGAAAATAAATAAATTCAGAAAAAAAACTTATAAAATAAAATTCAGATAAAAAAATATATTTATAATTTTAACCTTTTATCATTCAAATATTATAATATCATCTTTTAAAAACCACCAATATTATCATTTTCTAACTTCTCACATGATTAATTTGCTTTATTGGTATTACTATTTAAGCTGATAGTTTTGTTTTGTTAATTAAATTGATTTACTACTAAAATTTAACTAGTACATCCAATTACAATTTAATTTTTAAACTGTGACATTAATGAGTGCACCAAACAAGAAATTGGAAAGGAAACAAGAAACAAGCTAACATAATTATCTAAGTAGTAGTAAATTAAAAATTTAAAGTACTTCTTACATATAAAAAAAATTGAATACAGTTTTCCGAACCAAATATCTACTAATATTGTTTTAACAAAATATCTCTACTGTTCAGTTTCAATCAGTTAGTTTATTTATAATTAATTCTAATTCTACATTATTTTTGGTGTCTCATATCTAGAGATAGTAAAAAAATATGCGGGTAGAAATATTCGTGGGTAAAATGTACGGTGAATAGTTACTATTTGCAGATATTTATTATCTGTGGATAACGGGTAACAGATATTTTAATACTTACTTTTAAACGGGTCGAGTACGGGTATTAAACAATCCAACCCGCGGGTACCTAAATATTAATTTTTATTTTTTTAATTAAAAATAAAGTTAAGTTATATTTTATTAGTTAAAATTAATTAAAATTAAAATTAAATTTATATTTAATTTACTTTATATTATATTATATATACTTTTTGTAATTTTATTTAAATTTTATTTAAAAAGTGTATAAAATATATTTTTTTAATTTTTTGCGGATATCTGCGGATACCCGTAAGTTTTAAAATATCCACAAATATTTTTTAAGCAGATACCCATACAAGTAGTGGACGATATATATATATATATATATATATATATATATATATATATATATATATATATATATATATATATATATATATATATATATATATATATATATATATATATATATATATACATTATCCGTGTTCGACCCGACTCGTTGTCATCCCTACTCAGATTTTCGTCTCTATTATCGATATGTTGAAATTGAAAATGATGCTATTAGGTGGACTAACAATGGCAAACATATGAAAAGGGAGAGATACTAAAATTATAAAATTAAAATTAATTTTTACATAAATTAATTGATTGATATGATAGAAAAAAATTAAATTATTTGTGTAATATAATAAATATGTAAAATATTCTTGGTTAATTCTTAATAAGAATAAATATAAATTAAAGTTGTGACGTAGTTTAATAGGTAGTAATTATTTGAATCTTCAATATCATACTTCTAGTCATAATAAACAAATCATTAGTTATTATAAATTTATCATTTCATAATAATAGTTTAAATTATTGAAACCAAACAATATAAATGAATATAGAGATAAATGCATAAATAAAGATAAATGATATGAATAACTAATTAGAACCAATAATGGAATATGAATATTAATTAATAAATAAATACGATCAATGTAAACAAATAAATAAATAGTAACAACAAGTAAATAACTGAAAATAAATATAAATAAACGAATAAATAAACGGGAGATAAATATAAATATGTAAGTAAATAAAGAGGATATGTGAGTATAAATAAATAAATAAGTAAAAAAGAAAAACATTACATAAATAAGGATAAATATAAATAAATAAATAAAATGAGGTTAAAAACATGTTCAAATATGTAAATAATATAAATACGAATAGACAAATAAAGTTATCTTAGGAATATCTCACTAAATAATTATAAAATAAACTAATAAAATAGATAAGATCATAGATGTCTCTATTATATGATTGTAGTAAATACGATTTATCTATATCTTTTTTTTTCTCATCTTTCCTAAAAAAATATTTTAAATCGTGTATTTGATATTGGTTTAGTTGTAACCGAAACAAAAAATGGTGCGGTGACATTTTTTTAATTATTGCAAACACATATGCTTTGGTTAAAAACAATGATGTCTAAAACTAGTGCGGTGATATTTTTGTAATTATCACAAACGTATATGTCTCGGTTCAAAAAGAACCGATGCCTAAAACTAACGCTGTGATATTTTTGTAATTATCGCAAAATCTATTACCTCGGTTGTTTAAGGAACCGAGACATAAAATAGCTGAAATTTTTATTTTTTATTTTTTTGAGAGGGTTTAGGCATCAGTTCTTTATAGAATCGAGGCCGTAAACCCTTATTGCATCAATTAAAAAAATAACTGAGGTAATAACATGTGTTTAGGGTTAAATTTCGCGAACGGTCGTTCCTCTCCTTTCTCCCATTTTCTTTCACCTTGATGAGAGGGAAGCTTCCTTCCTCTTTTATGTTTCGTGGAGGCGCGACGGAGGGATCATCAATGGCATGATGAGGCGTGGTGGAGACGCGATGGGGGCACAAGGGCACGATGGTCATTCTTGTTCTTCTTCTTCTCTCCGTTCTGATTCGCAGCGAAGGAGGAAATTTCCTTCCCTCCCCCTTTTCTGATTTCGATTGGGTTGCTTTATGTTTGATTGATTCTCTACAGGAGTGGTGGTATTTGATTGATTCTCTACAGGTGGTGGTGGGAGCACGCCGTCCTCGTTCTTTGTTCTTCGCAATTGGGAATCTTTGATGATGGTGGTGTGAGATGAAGCCCTAGGCGTTGATGGATTGCGGCCAAGGGCTAACAACTGACCTGGCGAATGGTGAATACAAAAAAAAAAAAAGAAAAAACCCCTCTATTGCCTCGGTTGGATTTGAACCGAGGCAAAAGCACACACCTTTTTGCCTCAGTTCAGAACCGAGGCAAAAAGCCTACCCCTTTTTGCCTCGCCTGTATATGCCTCGGTTGCAGAACTACTACATATAAGCGAAAATAACCGCTGTCATTTTCCTTTACTGTATTAGTGTCTTTCTTTCTTTTTCTCTCCATTATTTTACTTGGTCGTAAGGTATTTAATTGTAATAAGTACTTAACCTTAAAAAGATTGATTATAGTTAGTATTCAACTTTAAGAAGGTTGTTTATATTTGGTATTTGGTCTTAAAGGAGATCAACATACTAACCTCCAACCTTGAGATATTCATGTTCGAACTTAAGGAGATCGACGTTAGTATTCGAATTTAAGAGGTCCACCTCATTATTTAGCTTTGAGAGGTCAACTTCAATACTCGGTCTACTCGACTTTATGTGATTTAAAAAATAATGAGTCTCAATTATTTTATTATTAAAATGTTTTAATATAAATATTTTTGTCATGAATGAGTTTCATTATTTTAAAACATATAATCTTTCTAGAAACCACTTCTCCAAAATTCCTTGACTTCTCTCTAAGGGCTCTTCCTCTCTGCTCGTCTAATTAAAGAATTGAGACCGTAAGATTGATCATTGAAACGAACTCTTCAATTTGGACCAATCAGTTTCTCTGTTCACATAAGTTGAGTTTCAACTCTTTTTCTTGGTTTCTCTGTTCTTTCCTTGCATATAAATCTTTCTGGCTTGCATGTAGTGTTTGAGTTTTTTATATGAGTCTCTATTGATCAGTGGTTTTAATGTTGTGTTCTGATTGTGTTTGTGTTGTTCCTAGGTATAGATAGGAAATCTTGTAAGTTAGAAGGGATTTTGGATTCCTTGGAATAAGTTCATCTGTCTCTTAAATAAGGGAATCTAATTGCACTATTTTCAGTTATGTATACCTTGAAATATAAAATTGTATGATTGTACGGTGAATTAACTGCATGACTGAACTGTGTGTTGAGTATGACTTGTTGATTCATGGTTAGGCTCATAAATTGCATGACTCTGTTGTATGATGAACTTTGATGAATTGACCATTTTGGTTAGATTATTTGGTTTATGAACCTATTGGTTTAGATTTGATTTTGTGTGTTTAAGAAATCTGAGTAATTGGTTAAGTGGTACGAGTTTTCATATTTAAAATTGTTTTGAACTAATTCACTAAGAAAAGAGTACTCATTTGATCAATTGAACAAGTTTAAGCTTTCTTAAAAAGTACAAAATATAGGTTTGATATATGGTATAACACTGAGCGGAGTGAATGGGGTAGCATTGAGCAGTGCTAGGGTGACACTGAGCACCCACTTTTGCAAATGGTTTGACGTTGAGTAGCGTTAGGGTATTGGTGAACGTCTTATACTGGTTTGGAACATTTTCGATTATAGAACGGTGAGCGCTAGAAAGTGTCACTGAACGCACCTTTTTGCGAGAAGAATGACACTGAGCATTGTGACTATCATTGAAAGCCACCTTTTGCAAGAGTTTTAGCGCTAAGCGCCACTTCTGAACACCAATTTTTATGTTTGAATTATCTTCTTCTTTGACTGTTTGGAAATGAACTCACAATGGTCGTTATGTATGTTTAAGAGTATTATATTGTTTATTTAGATATGGTTTTGTGAATGTTAAAATAAGTGTTGGTTTATGAAGTTATTCTAGGAATTATTGATAGATTTATGGAAAAATATGCATACAAATAATGATGTAGGAAATTGTGATGATGATGAGATTATTAATGGATATGAGCATTGTATGTGTATGACGTAATTCCAAGGATCTCATAGGGAGATGTTATGGTGGTGTTTCACTTGTATATGTATTGATATAAGGATTTAGTATTGAGAGTTATCTTGTTGCTTTAATAACCATTCAATCTTAAGGAGGTGTATGTGGTGAGAGGTATAAGAGGTCCTAGTCTAAGGGTTTTACCTTAGTCAAAGATGGTTGACAGACTAACCTTGTGTGTGGTAGCTTGGGCTAGCAAGTTATTCTACCACCACAAGTGCATAACTCACTAGAGTCTTATATCAATACATGTATTCACAAAATTGAGTCTAGTAGGAGTATTCATATGTGATATGATTGTTTGTATGAATGAATGAGATATGATAATATTCTGTTTATTTTATGGAAATTCTTTTTGAACATTAGTTTACCCTTACTTTTGTGCTATTTTTTTTTACAATGATCGCCTTATTGGTGTAAGTAGGAAATGGATAAGTATTGAAGCATCTCTAATGGAGGACACTAATGTTGTGGGGTATTTTTCTTTATAGTCTATTAGTTGTTTTAAATATTTTTTATTATTACAGTTGTTTTTAGATAACTGTATTAATACCAGCCATATATTTATATTTATATGTTGAGACAATTTGCTTTTTTTTTATCAATCTTATAATGTTTTATTTTATCAATTCTAAGCTATTAAAATTAAAATGTTACACATACATATGTAAACAAAAACTATAACATAAAATGGCAAAAAATCAATTAATTTGGCACGAATCAATCATTAAGCATAATTCATTATATCTAAATACATAATCAATTATCTATTTAATCATAATAAATTATAATGACAGTTAAATATATTATCTTTATTTTATATTTATCTTTTATCTTTAGTTAGTTTGTTATTATTTCTTATTTGTATTTTGGGCTTAACTCATATTTCTTCTATTATAAATAGAGAACCCTATGTGTATTTAACACAAGAGAGATTAATCCCATATAATTTTCACTATAAAAATATTTAAAGGGATAAATATGTTGTTAGAGTTAAATATATTTAGTCCCTGAATTTTAATGTAAAAATTGTCCAAGATACATTTTGATCCTCAAGCTTTACTTAAAAAATGAATGAATATGATCCTTTTAACCCAATTAAAAATATGTCAAACTGTATAAACAATTCAAATATTAACCTAAAATGCGTTTGACATTTAAAAATTTTTTAACGTAATTTGATTAAAAAGAGTATATCAATTCATTTTTAAAATTTAAAAATCAAAATGTATCAAAGTTTTAAACAATGACAAATTTTAATTAATCTCATGTTAAAGTTGAAAAACTAAAAACATATTTAACATGTTTAAAATTTACAATACAATTTTTTAATTAATAACCTTATAAAATATCTGATTCAATTTAAAAATAAGAGAGAAAAGATGTGTATCTGTTATGGAGTGATAGTGATGTGATTATCATTTGATTTGATATAGTTTAGGTATGATGATTAGGAAAGCTGTTAGAATGATTAAAAAGGTGTTACTGTGAGCATTTCATATCCGTTATTGTCTTTCTGTTTTAAAAGATGGGCTTCATTAAAAATATATCTTAAATTATTTCTTTTTCATATTTTAAAATTATTTAAAATTATTTATTATTTCAAATAATTTGTTATATTAAAATCTAAAATAAAACTTGATATATGATTGTTATTAAATTGTTCCAAAAAAGGATAAATAAAATATATTTTCACCATGAAACATATTTACACGTTTCTTTTTCTCTCTCTAATGGGTATATGTTGATCATGGTGCTTATTGATAGATGGATAGTGATAGTTGTTGTGTTGGGATAAACTTAAATTTAGAGATTTATTATTTTATTAGTTTTGAGTTTTGTAATATTTGGTTTGATTTGATAGAGATCAAATAGGGATGAGTAGTTATGAGTTTTTTTTATCTAGGTAGAATATTATTTTGTGATAAAATAAGGAGATTTTATTTTTAAGTTAGTTGATATTTTATATTCAGTTTTTATTATTTGTAATTGGTTCAAGGTCCTATTTGCACCTATTTAAAAGTTGCTAAGGTTTAATGAAAATACCCCACAATTGATTGAAGAGTAATATTATTCACCGTTTTTAACTCCTCCTCCTTGTTAAACCCTACAACTTAGACAACATTTTTTTGACAACATTTGAAAATCATTTACGTGTCATTCTGTGATTGGTCCAAAATTACTCCACAATCAATAATAATAATAATAATAAACACCGTCATAGACCAATCACAAAATGACACGTAGATGATGTTCAAATGTTGTAAAAAAAATGTTGTCTAAGTATCATTATCCTTGATAGATTGGCTAAGTATACACACTTGCTATATTTAAGACTTCTTACACGACAGATATTTTCTTAAAGAAAAATGATAAACGTACACTTATATGGTTTCATTCTACATATGCACTTGATATTTATTTATGTTTTAGACTATAACATACATTAGTTAATTTAATACAATATTTTGGTTAAATTAGTATAACTATTCATTAAATTAATGTTTAAACTAATATGTCAATTATAGCATATTCAAATACTACATAACTATTATAAGTCCTTGTGAGATTAATTAAACAAGTTTAAATATTGGTTAAATAATTCAAATTTTTTCTTAAGAGTCTTTTTGGGCAAATTGTATCATATGAGAGAGTACTATGTGAGAATTATTAAGTCTGGTACAACTTTAAAGAAGTAAGTGAATCAGACATGACATCCTCAAAACTTTTTTCAAGTACACAACACTTTAGTTTAATTAGTGTAGTATTTTAGTTAAATTAGTACAATTATTAGTTAAAGTTCACATAGTCTAGTGTCAATATACACTTTTTATGTTATATATCTATGAACACTTTTTTTCTTTCTAAAACCACTATTTCAAATTCAAACAACTTGAAGGAATGCTTGGAATAATATTTAAAAAATATATGTTAATTTAAAATCAATAATAATAAGTAGTTTAAATTTGATAACTAATGTTAAAAAAAACTCTAATTTACAAATTAATTATAATATTTTATTAATAATAGAAGCTATTTTAAATATCAATCAAATTTAAATTATGATAGAAGAAAAAGAGTAAAAGATGTGAATGATATTTTTATCGCTGACTTTCATATCATTTCTTTGAGTAATTGTGGGTACATGAATATTTTTTTTTTTTAATTTCAAATTCGTCTTTGCTATTTGTGGTAAATCAATAAACAGAAATAAACATAATATACTTCTTTCTATTATATATATGTGTTTCTATTACATATATGCAAGAGTATATTTAGAAGGAAAGACGACCTTGGAAATATGAACCTTAATTGACAAAATTGATCATAATAATAGGGGAGAAAACGCAGTGAATGAAAATAAGAAAAAGGAAATTAAAGCTAGAAGAAGCGCATGACTACCTTCCTAGCATACCTTTTTTTCTAGGAGGAAATACATTACAAAATTAAAACGTAAGAAAGCTATCTTCAAGAATTCCTACTTTTTCTTTCTTTGTCCTCACAATCCATATACATTGCACATCGGCAGTCTTCGGGTACGTCCTTAAATTGGCCTTATGGTCAATCCATATATATATATATATATATATATATATATACTCACTGCACTGTTTAAAAAATCAATTATCAATTATGTAAGTTGTTAGGAAATGGATTTAAGCCAAACTCAATTTCACAAAATCGATTTGGAAGGTAATGTTTGTATTTCAGTTATATATTATAAATTGATCTTATTTCTAGTTGATGTGAAATTTCCAACACATCCCTTTCACGTGAAATATAGACATATCGAAAACGTGAAAATATAATTAATGAATGGTTTGATAGTAATCCGACAACAGGTGGAATAGAATGCCCACATAGATCTTGATAATAACAAGATCTATGTAAACATTATGTTCCATATATATATATATATATATATATATATGGAATGCAAACATTACCGTGGATTTTATAGGTATAATAAAATTTCTTTTCCTGAAACACATCTTGTTACACTTTTCATTAATTTCTTTATTGATTTTTCCAGTATAATTTACTCCATTTGAGAAACATTACTTTTCACTAAATTATTTTTTTCTTTTTTTTTTTTTCATTCCCTCGTTTTCTTCGTCCAACATCCAAAGAAAGACCTAAAGCTCGTTACCAATTTGATTATATGTTGAGTGGTTTTCGTGAGTTGGACGATAGTCTAATAATAGTTAATATAATTTGAAAACCAGAGGTCGTTGGTGATGAAGGACCCACACTCACATATCATTCACTTTTGATATGTTACTTATACGAAAAATGGATGGCCACCATACATGTTATTTTGTGTACAATTATTAGAAGAAAACAAAATTTTCTTGTTAAAAAGGAGAGTTCCCACATCTATATATATAGGTGTGGTATGAGCTTGATGAGAAGCATAGAAGCACATTAAGAGAATATCCCAAAACGAGCAAAGTAGAGATAAAAAAGAAAACAATGGAAGTAGCTCAGGTTCTGCACATGAATGGGGGTGTTGGAGACGCAAGCTATGCAAACAACTCTCTTGTTCAGGTATACTCACAAAGTTAAAGTTAGAATTCGCACTTCAGAGAACCAAATTCAGAGACCCATAATACTCATAAATAGCTTATTACAAATATTTAAATATCTTCTCTGACAAAGACCGTAACACTTTCAGCTTTTGCTCATGCTTGGTCTGTTCATTTACCCATTAAAAACAAAGTGATAAATATGAATTTCATCTAAAATGAATTTCATGGTTCAATGATTGGTTGTTATGCAGCAAAAGGTGATTTCTTTGACAAAGCCAATAAGAGAGGAAGCCATAACTAGCCTGTATTGCAGTACACTCCCGAGAAGTTTGGCAATTGCAGATTTGGGCTGCTCTTCTGGACCAAACACTCTATTTGTTGCGTCTGAACTCATCAAAACTGTGGAGAAGCTTTGTCGGAAGCTGAACCATAAATCTCCAGAGTACAGGGTGTTTCTGAATGATCTTCCAGGGAATGACTTCAACAACATCTTTAAGTCCCTTGACAGCTTTAAAAAGAAATTGCAAACAGAAGTGGCAGGTGGGATTGGTCCATGCTACTTCTCTGGGGTTCCAGGATCTTTCTATGGCAGGGCTTTCCCAAATCAAAGTTTGCATTTTGTCCATTCCTCTTACAGCCTTCAATGGCTATCTAAGGTACATGCATATGCAAATGGAGCATTTGATATTTGTATTTTGTGGGAGCTGCTGATACAATACATGAACTATAAATAATAATAATAATTATGTGTCGGATATTGTATTAGGTTCCTGAGGGTGTAGACAACAACAAGGGCAACATTTATTTAGGCAGAACAAGCCCATCAAATGTTGTGAGAGCTTACTATGACCAATTTCAAAGAGATTTAAGTGTTTTTCTCAAGTGTCGAGCAGAGGAACTAGTTCAAGGAGGTCGTATGGTTTTGACATTTTTGGGGAGAAGAAACGAGGATCCATGTAGCAAGGATGGTTGCTACATTTGGGAGCTTATGGCTACTGCTCTTAATGATATGGTTTCGCAGGTAAATATTCACGGATCCAGTTTCTGAGGAGGTGAAAAGATGACTTAACCATGCATGAAAATCTGAGTTTTAACATAAACTATAGAAGGGCTTTTTTTCTTTAGTATTATCCTCTTTCCTTTGCAGTGTTTAACATTAATTTCCCAAGTTGTCTGTCGAAACATATGTATAAATCTGGGAAGATGCATGAGTGTAAATCTTTTCACTGTTTTGCTGCAGGGAATCATAAAGGAAGAGCAAGTAGATAGTTTTAACATCCCACAATACACTCCATCACCTTCTGAAGTGAAATTGGAAGTTCTTAAAGAAGGATCATTCGCCATCAATCGTTTGGAAGTCTCTGAAGTGAACTGGAACGCTTTTGATGATTGGAACGCTCTTGATTTTAAATCTGAAAGGTTTGAATCAATCGGTGATGGTGGATACAACGTGGCACAGTGCATGAGAGCTGTGGCAGAACCTATGCTGGTAAGTCACTTCGGTGAAGACATCATTGAAGAGGTTTTCAGCCGCTACCAGCAAATCTTGGCTGATCGAATGTCCAAGGAAAAAACTCAGTTCTTCAATGTCACTGTGTTATTGAGTCGAAAAGATTAAGCAAGAAGTTTGCATTGCATCTATATATATGTTATGTGTATGTATGGTTTGCTCCTTTGTTTTCTGGCAATTATGAGTAGCAAAAATGTTAAGTTGGAATAGAATAAAGTTAGAATTGCGCGGTGTTTATTAGCAACTTTCTTTTTTTTAATATTTGTAGTTCTGTGATAAAAATTATTCTTGTAAGATTATGATATGATTAATAGTCAATGATATATGCTTCACTGCTGTTATTCACTCGTCGGACACCAAGTTAGGTATATTTGAAAATACAATATACAGTGATATTGATGATATAAGTGGTATTCTGCTTTAAAATGATATTCATGTCAATATACATTCAAAGGAGAACATTGTTTTTCAACAGAGAACACAAAAGAATATAGTGAGGTCCTAATAACCAAAATAAAGTGTATAATAGATATTGAAGTTCTAATTTATATGACTTCTAAGATAGGCTTTCATGACTTCTAAATTGTTGTTGGAAATGACTCATTTTGTTGGACTTTTAATTAAAAATGACCTAATTACGACTATCATACATCAATAATCAAACTTATAGTTAATCTAATTACTCTTTATAATTAATTCTTGTTTGTGGTCTAACACATGAGTTCACCAATTGGGTTCTGGATGCAATCACTCAATCCATGAATGGTTTAATATATAATTATTTACATAAATAAATTAAATATATATAATTAATTCATTTGTGAAATGTATAATATATCATACATATTATATTTATTATTTTTCAAAATTTGATATATTTTGACTTCAAACTTGAAAAGTAAATGGAAATAGTCATTTTAACTCAATGCTTTATTATTATTATTTTACTTGTTATGTTTGTGGATATTTGAATTAAAATGTATTAAATCACATAAACAACTCAAATCTTTGGACAAAATTTAACATGCCAACAAAATTTGACTAAGTTGGATTAGAAAAAAAATATATCTATTGGTTTTTTAAATTGAGAATCAAACTTGTATTAAATTTGTTACAAGAACAAGTTTCAATTCAAATTAAAATTTAAAAATTTATATATATATATATATATATATATTATTGAGTATGCAGGGGTGTTATTGTAAGTGAGATATTTGTATAATTTCATGAAATCTTCGATATAATTACAGTAATTTCCACTATATTTTAAAATGTGAACGTTTGTTCATTAATTCACGATTAATATATATCATTTAACAGTTATAAAACATAATATTGAGTAATTATTACAGATTGATAATTAACCTCATTTAAGTTTTAAAAACATCTTAATACACTATATTTGACAAAAAATAATAATTAACAAGGGTACTAGTAACTCCTAACTTTTTACATTTAAAACAAAAATGTAATAAACTTTACTTAAATAGTTAACAAAAAGTTAAAATATTGTTTTTTTTTAATTTATAACTTAATTAACTTAGAAATACATAATTAAATCTACTTTATTTATCTAAGGTATTTAAGGTTATTTTAGTCTTACCACTATAAAGTTTTATCTGCTTTATTTATATAAAAGGAGATGCTAATTGAAATTACAATAACAATTTTTGTTTATTATATATGAAATTTGATAGATATAAATGGATATAAGAAAAGGTTGAGAAACAAAGGTTTCTACATACCAACGAAGATCAATATTAGAGGTATAGATTTTTTATTACAAGTAAACTCTAAATAATGAAACTCAACTGAGATAATGGGTTTGAAGTTGGATGAATTCTCACTTTTTTTAGGTATGTTAATTTTTCATATCTATTAAAGAGATTTGTGATTTGATGATATATTTGTTTTTTCCTCATAACATGATGGCTTAATACAGACATTCTTGACTTAGTACACAAAGTTTCTAAAAAGTAATTAAAATCTATATTGTTGATTGATGGAAGAAGAAACAAACCGTAACTAAAAAAATAGTGAAAAAATGAAGAAAATGTGCATTATGCTTTTTTTTCCATTTTTCTCCTTTCAAAATCTCCATATGCTTACCCACTGATTCGTTGACTCAAAGAAGTTTTATTTCATGTTGTATGCTATGTAACTTCCATCATATTAGTTTACAAACACTACAAAAAAATCATTAAATAATAAACCATTTTTTTAAAATAATTAATTACTATATTAACTAATTTTTAAAAAATAATAAATCTTTATTATTGTTATGTAATATGATTTTATTATCTCTCATAACTTGAACAGAGCTTTTAGGTATAAGATAAATAATTTTTTTTATTGTCATAATCTATAACCTAATTTTGCTATATATAAGTGTAACTTGAGCCAACTTATTTGGATATTAGATCAAATATTATTTTTGTATAATTTATATACTTCCATTATTTATTGTTATTAAAAATTTTTTAGGTATTAAATAAAAGATAATTTTTCCATTAGTTTATTTATACATATGTTTAAAATTTATTATAGTATTATACGAACACTTAGTTAATTATTTTTTATTCATATGGTTTTCTAATTTTAAATGTTTCAATTTAATTGTGAAAAATGAATCTTCCTAAAATCACAGTATATTGTTTTAGGTATTAGTTTCAATGGCATGTCCCAGATATGATATGTTAAGAATGTAATGAACAGTGCGATGAGAGGAAAAAAATTACAATTAAACATTTTATAAATATATAATATGACTTATATGTGACTAAATAATACCTTTTATTTGTGACTTAGAAACTCACTCCATATATAACATTCTTAGAGTTAATGGCGGAGGAGTGGGGTTGGCCGTGACCACATCAAATTTTTGAAAATATTTAAATTAAATATGTTGAAAATTAATTGGAATTAAAGTAAGAATAATTTTAATTTTTTTTACTTGTCTTTCGCTTTTATATATTTTCTTTTGTTTTTAAGAAAAAAAAAATAAAACAAGACACAAATTTATTATTTTTATTCATCTCTATTTGTCTTTTTTTCTTTATTTTTGAAGAAAAGAAATGTAACTCTTTATTTGATAGTGAAATATTAGTTTAGTAATTAGATTTTTTTTTATCTTATGAGTCTTTTGTATATTATTTTTTGTGAATGTAGAAAGAAAAGTTGTGCACTGTGTTTTTTTATAACTGATTTTTTCATTATGATTTGATTCAATTATTGGTGAGTGTAAGAATTTCAAGGAGGGACAATCATTTATGTGTGATTTTTATAACATACAATTTTAATAATTTATAATTACTACACGTTCAAAATGAAAGAATAAATAAATAAGAAAATATGTGTATAATATTATTACAGTTACTTCAAATATAACTATAACACCAATATATACACACAAAGTCTTATACTACTAAGAGTAATATTACACCAAGTCAAAAGTATAATACTATTTTTAAAAAACTGTTATAGATAGGAAACCAAACTGTCTAACTATAAGCTTCAACACTACTCCCATCCTACACTGGATCTACCAAAACGTCTTTTTGCTCACAATTAAGGTGATCATTATAAACAAGAAAGACAAATAGACAAACAAACAAGGATGAAAGGATAAACTAATGTACCACAAAGTCAATCATACAACATTTATAAAGATAATAACCAAATAACATTCACATCAATAAATCCTTACACATGAAATTATTTGTACTAGACATGACCATCCTAATACATGTATTGATATCATACTCTGGCGAGTTATACATTTGTGGTGGCCTTTACTTCTTTGCAAAGTCATTGTCAATGGGTTTTCCCCTACCACACACAAGGTTAGTTCGTTAATACCTTTCGCCAAGGTAAGACCCACCTCTTACTTCTCTCACCACATACCCTATCATTTTCTACTTAAGTTTGGATGGTTATTAGAACGTCAAGATAACTCCCAATACGGAATTCATATACACTATTGAAACGCCACTATAGAATCACCTCAAGAGGTTTATGGAGTTATGCTAACACATATACCATACTCATCATCACATTTTCATACATGAATAAACACAATGCATACTTAAACATACAACAAGTACGTTGTAATTTCATTTCAAACAACCATGGTAATCCACTTCAAACAAATCAAAGGATAAAAAAATCACAGAAACGCACACTAACACACAGAGTGACGCTCAGCGCAAGACCTCCCACAAAAGAGAGCGTTTAACAACAGTTCTGACGCTTAGCACCAAACCTTTTGTAAAAGGTTGGCGTTCAGCGGCAATATTGATGTTCAACGCCATTATTATCGCAAAATGTCTTGCTCAGTGACGTCATTATGTTGCTTATTGACTTGGAATTAAAATGGTTCCAGACCTGTAGTGAAAAATAACGTTCAACGCTGTCCTGCCACCACTTAGCTCTAAACTTGCACAACCAATGGATGCTCAACGATCTGGAGCAAAAAAGATTCCAGACTTGCACAACCAAGCTTGTGTTCGGTTCCATACCAGTACTGCTCAGCGTCATAACAGAAAATAGCCAGCTCAATTTTGTGATTTAGGGAACCAAGAACCTATTAAGATGATCAAATTGGAATTCTTGACTTAGTGTTTGATTCAAAAACAGTTTTCAATGTTAGAGTGTATAACAATGTCAAACAACACATAACCAATGCAACATATTCATATAGTCATTAATTCAACCACCAATTTCAGAAATCAATCAACCTAAGACATCTAAAATTTTAAAACAAGGTAATTAGTTTTCTTTACCTAGAGAATGATCAAACAACTCTAGAAATTCTACAATAGTTCCAAAGCACATGAAACTCATTTTTTTCCTATGAACAATATAAACACAAACAAGGTACAATGTTTGGACCACTAATTAGTAGACTCTTAAAGATGACTTAGACGTCACATGCAACAACAGATAGCTTGCATGCAAATGAAACCAAAACAGACTAAAGCGAGCGTAAAATTAGACCATTCACAAAAATGACTGCTCAGAGGTGAAGGTTAGTGCTCAATAGTTTCAAGCACAAGTGCTCTTTGACTTTGTACAGTCAAGTTGCGCTTAACGCTATACTAGCACCGCTTAACGCCACACTAGAAAACAACAACTTCAAAACTGAGTTTTGGGGAAACCAGAGACTTATTCAAACTATCAAATTGGTATTTCTGACTTAGTGTATGATTCAAAAATAAGTTTAGGTGTCAAAATGAATATTTATTTGCTTAAATTGCCAGATAATCAAATTCCTCAACTCAAAACCAAAACAACATAAAACAAGCATCATATCATAATTAACACATTCAACACGTCTACATACCAGTTTGACCAATTCAAACCAAAACATACATGCATTTCAAATTTACAATATATCAATAACTTTAAAACGAGGTAGTTAGCTTCCCTTACTTGACAAATGAGAAAAAATGCTCTAAATATCCTAAAATAGTTCTAAAAGCACGAGAACCTCTTTTGTTCCTACAAAGTATAGAAACATGATCAAGGCATATGGTTAGAACCACTGGTCAGCAAAGACTCAAACTAATCACTCAAAAGACGTATGCAAACTAAGTGAAGCCCACATGCAATAGATATAAGAAAGACCAAGAAAAAACTGTTGAAACTCAACTTACTCAAATTGAAAAGCTCACCGTCAAGATCAATCCTATGGTCTTGATTCTTTAATAAGGAGAGTAGAAGATGAGAACTTCTAATGTGAAGTCAGAAAACTCTAACAAAATGGTTTCTAGAAAAATGATATGCTTTAAATTTATGAAACTTATTCATAATAAAACTATTTATATTAAAACC
This sequence comes from Vigna reflexopilosa, assembly GCA_027742785.1. Taxonomy (NCBI): domain Eukaryota; kingdom Viridiplantae; phylum Streptophyta; class Magnoliopsida; order Fabales; family Fabaceae; genus Vigna; species Vigna reflexopilosa. The sequence goes on along the minus strand of CM050911.1, from coordinate 52,709,179 downwards.
TTTCAACATTAAAATAATCTTACTAATTTTAAACCATTACTACTTCTAAAATATCATCATTTTTTTTAAGTATTTATATATTCAATTTTAAAAAATATATATAACATCTAGCAAAAGTATATATCATATTAGTAACAAGATATTGCAATAAATTTATTTTCAAAAAATTTATATAATATAAATTAATAAACACATTTAAATCATTAAATTAAGTCAATATTTAAATTTTTAATTTTTATTATCAAAATAATTTAATTTTTTAGCAAAATCTCAATATTAATTAAATTTAACAATTTATTTAAATTATTATAAAAAAATTTAAAAATTAGGAATGTAATAAAATATTAATTATTTTTATTATCATGTTTTTATTTTTTTTAAATTCTTATAATTTCAGTTTTTCATAAATTGAAAAAATAGTCTAAAATTTGATTTTCAAATAAAATTTTAACCTATATTTTCAATACAATGTTAAAATATAGTCCAGAATTCAATTTTTTAAAAATGGAATTCTAATCATAAAAAGTGATGTTTGAGTAAATGTTTTAAATAATATGTTATTTACGACAAAATATTTTTGATAACCATGCTGATTTGAAAAGAATTTCCTCAATGAAACTATGGTTCAGATTTCTAATTTCTTTTTTCATTATTCGCTTGATGCTTTTTTATGCTCATTTTCATTGCTAAGGTGAAATTCATTTAAAGTACCTCCAATAATGCGAAGTAATTTTGAAAAAAAGGAAATAATCATATTTCTGAAATTTAAATGTCAACTGTGGATTCTTGCAAAAATTTGTGTGACTGTCTAATGAATAAAATGACAACAACCATATGAACAAAAAAAATGTCAGATGACTATTATAATTACACAGCTCATTCATGGAACGGATAAAAGAATCCATCAATACAAAACAAAAAATGGTTGTTATCTATTTTGTTCAAAAACAAAAAATAAAAACAGGGTGAAAAGCATCTGACATCTTTTTTGTCCATAGTATAAATCCAACACGTTGTTCAGATGGCTATTATTACACAGCTCATGGTACGGATAAAAGATGTTAGAGAACCATTGTTTTCATGATAAAGGAGGATATCGTGTGGGATAAGAAAAAAAATATGCGTTTTTAGATATTTGCGGATAAAATTCGCGATAATGGATATTTTAATATTCGTTTATAAATGGATCGAGTGTAAATATTATATTATTCGTGTTTAGAGATATCTGTTATCCGTAAAAAATAAAAATTAACAGGTATGAATAGGTCAGATTGTCTTATGTTTTACAAAATATATGGTATTGATTATTGATTATTGGAAACATCTTTGTCTGTTGATTCAACTAAGTTCACACGTTTGTCAGCGGTGTTAAGGCTCATGAATTTGAAGACGAGCAATGGATGGACTGATAAGAGTTGTACAGAATTGTTGACGTTGTTGAATGAAATGTTGCCAGATGGAAATACACTACCCACTCGTAATTATGATGCGAAGAAAATTCTTTGTCCAATGGGTATGGAATATAAAAGGATACATGTTTGTCCCAATGACTGTATTTTATATAGGAAAGAGTTTAAATTTTTGACTAAGTGTCCAAAATGTGGCTTATCACGATACAAGTCAAAAAACAATAGTGAAGATAATGGTCAGATAGAAAAAAATGGATCTGCTTTGAAAGTAGTTTGGTACCTTCCAATAGTGCCCAGACTTAAGCGTTTGTTTGCGAATCTCAAAGATGCTAAAAACCTTAGATGGCATGCAAATGAGAGAAAAATTGGCGGGCTGCTTCGTCATCCAGCTGATTCAAAGCAATGGAAAAATATTGATCAACATGCAAAGGTGTTTCCGCATCAGTCGACATCGTCTCATACACATGAGCTTTGGCAAAATTTTCTGCGCCAACATCGCGGATCATGTCCTTTAATTTGTCTTCATCTGGTCGATCTTCTTCCATGGTGGAATTAATAACATTTTCAGTTTGAGAGTCAGTTGGAAAGTGCATTTCTTCGTCGTGCCATATCCATGTTATATAGCATCTTAGGAAATCATCACATATAAGATGTTCTCTAATTTGGGTTGCGTTCAACTTTCTCCCATTCAAACAGTTCACACAAGGACATCTAAACTTCACTTCATCATCACTTGTACCCTCATTACGTTGTGCAAATTGTATAAATTCCTCTACCCCTCTCTCGTACTCAACACTAATGCGTGGTAAATTAATCCAATTTCGATCCATTCCTAAATATTACATAAAAAGATAAGCTACTGAAAATCAAACTTGCAATTTCATACATATCATTCAAACTTAGTGATTACTCAAAATATTATAAGGTTTATAAATTCTATTAAAGATTAAATTCTAATAATTCTAATACTAATTGTTATTATGCAAATACTAATTATTCTAAATTTTTTTGTCTAAATTTTCTATGTCTACATTACCAAAACTATAGCAATTGTTATCATGCAAAAGCTAACGAAAAAATCATGTTAAGAAAGCAAATACTAATAATTCTAATATAATTGTTATTATGCAAATACTAATTACTCTAAATTTTTTGTCTAAATTTTCTATGTCTACATTACCAAAACTATAGCAATTGTTATCATGCAAAAACTAACAAAGAAATCATGTTAAGAAAGCAAAAGGGCATAGAAGGCAATACCTGGAATGGGGCGGCGAAGAAGCTTGGCGCAGTAGAGAGGAATGGCAGCGGAGAAGAATGACAAAGTTGTTTCAAATGATTTTGATCAGCTAAAACTGTTCCTAACGTTGAAAATGGCAAATGCACCCAACAAATTTGAGTTTAAACGGTGCAAAAACGATAGAAAATGGGAAGCGTCGTCGACGGGAGGAAGAGAGCTCTGAAACTGCGTTGCGCGAAGGAGAAGACGATATTGTTCATGTCTGTTTTATTTTTTAAACCTACAGGGGAATCTACCGCGGTTCACAAAATAACCGCGGTCAAAGAGGGGTATATGTCGCGGTTACACACTTAACCGCGACCTATTCTCCTAAAAAAAATAAATCAAAATGACATTTTTGAAATTTTTTTCAAACTATATGCCGCGGTTGAGCGCCCAACCGCGGTCTATACCCTTAAATATTTAAAATTTAATCAGATCAGAGAATAGGCCGCGGTTTCTCTCAGAACCGCGGACTATTCCCTGACGCTCTGAATACCTCAACTGTCTTCCTAACTACCTTTTGGGGAATGTCAGATGGTAGCAGCGGGAATAGGCCGCGGTAAGTCAGAGAACCACGGCCTATTCCCCCTGCAACCTTCTGAAATTCCCCACGTTATTAGCACCTGTAATAAATTGGCAGGGGAATAGGCCGCGGTTCTGTGAGCAACCGCGACCTATTCCCCTGTCAATTTATTGCAGGGGCTGACTAATGGGAATGTCAGAAGGTTGCAGGGGGGATAGGCCGCGGTTCTCTGACCAACCGCGACCTATTCCCCTGCCAATTTTTTTTTTCTGACGTGGCGTCAAAGGCAGAAAGTTGACTGGGGTATAGGTCGCGGTTCCCCTCTGAACCGCGGCCTATAAGTTCGAATTATTTTCAAAATTGCCACCGCGCACTATTATGCTGCGGTTTCTGGTGAACCGTGGCATAATGTGCACTGTAAAAAGCCAATTTTTTACTAGTGACATCTGATTAAAATATAATATCCCTAATTCCAAATAAGTCTTACATTTATTGTTTCTTGTTATTAGATATTATCGGATTACTTATTAAAATATAAATATAAAGTTTAATATAAAAGATGTTAAAAAAGTTTTACATTTTATAATATATAAACAAATATATATTTTATTTTATTAATTATTTTTTAAAATTGAATTAAATTTAAAATATATCTTTAAACATAGTTAAAATAAAGTAACAATTCATATTTTTTTCACTTTTGTAAAACCATAAAAATACATATATTAAGGATATATTTATGCAAAATTATATGTGAACACTAGTAGGAAATGAAGATAAAAGTTAAAATAATTTTAAAATTTAAAATTAACACACACACACACACACACACATATATATATATATATATATATATATATATATATATAAAAGTTAATGTTTATTTTTTTATAGAATTAAATTATAAATTAATTTTAACTAATACTAAAATTTAGAAAGTATTTACTAGAGCCGTCAAAATGGATCACAATCCGCGAGCCAATCCGGCCCACCATGGGTTCGGACCGGGTTGGGTTTGAAAGAATTGAATTTTTTTTATGCGGATCAAATTTAAACCCGGCTCATGCGGGTTGAACCCGTGGTGGACCGGGTTGGTCCGCCAACCCACCTACCTAATTTTTTTTAATTTATTATTTTATTTATGAAACCCTAAAAAATAAAGGGTTAAATATGTTTTTAGTCCCTATACTTTTGGGCGATTTTGGTTTTAGTCCATTTTCAAACTAAGGTACAATTTAGTCCTTCAACTTTAGAAAACTCTGGTTTTAGTCATTTTTAACAAATTTTTTTAACTTTATTTGCTGTTTCAAACGCGTTTCTCAGTTAACATTGAAGCAAAAATGTGTCAAACAATGTAAACAATCTAAATGCTATAATGAAACGTGCTTGAAACAGCAAATAAAGTTAAAAAAATTTGGTAAAAAGGACTAAAACCAGAGTTTTCTAAAGTTGAAGGACTAAATTGTACCTTAGTTTGAAAATGGACTAAAACCAAAATCGTCCAAAAGTATAGGGACTAAAAACATATTTAACCCAAAAATAAAATACTCTCTTCAATCACTGTGTATACCAAAATGTACTTTTTATTATTATTTTGAATTGTATTCAGTTTAAAATCATTTTTTGGGAGTAAAATTTGTTTAAATTTGAATATAAAAAATTTGTAATTTTTTTTATTTAAAAATAATTGTAATTAAATGGGCTAGGGAGCCAACCCGTTTATCCACTAACCCGTGGTAGGTCGAGCGGGTTCAGATTTTTCTGACTCGCTAATAAATAAACCGGTTGGATTGACTCACTAAGTGACCAACCTGTGATGAGTCGGATCGGGTCGAGTCGGGTTACCCATTTTCAGAACTATAGTATTTACGTTTCATTTCGTGCAACTATTGGTTTTAATTACAAGTTAAGTATACAAGTTTTATTTTTATATGTTTAATTTTGATAATTGAATCCTTTTATAATTTTTTTAACTATTAAATTTTGACTTCTTTTATAATAGTATCGTGTTAGTTATTGTACATTTATTCACATAAATTAAAAATTTAGAGATTATTGTAAATAGTGTTCATCCGTTTGTGTATGATTTTTATCATTTTAAAGTAATAATTTATTATTTAAATTTAATAATTTTTAAATTAAAATAATTAATTACCATAAAAAAGGGGTATGCTGTTTTTACTAGTTTTATATAAATAAATCTAACTATTTCTTTTCACGTTTAAAGTATGCACTGGTATCTATGAGATAGATGCGTCTGTAAAAGATAATATCATTCAAACTTTAATCATTATAATAATTACTTTCTTTTTATGGCTCATATATTCCTTTTATGAATTAAGTGCCATAACTGATGTGAGACATACCCCACGTGCAGGACCAATAATAACTTCTGATGAGATTTTAAGATAATCACGAAATTAAAGTTATTTATGTTATAAGAAAACACGAGTTTCTTGTGAAAAAGGAGCATGGTCATATATCACTATGTGTCTATAAATATGTGTATCTGGTATGAACTAGAATCACACAACAGAAGAAAAAATAAAAGCATTCAAGAAGATCAGATAGAAGAATGGAGGTAGCACAGGTACTGCGCATGAACGGTGGTGCTGGAAAAACAAGCTATGCAAACAACTCCTTTGTTCAGGTACTTCATTCAACCCAAATCAAAATGTTTTTTTTTTTATAAGATGATTTTTATTTATATGTTAATGAATTTTATCATATTAAAAAAATAGTTCAATTTTTTTCTTTTTTTTTTAATTTTATGGGGACTTTTTTTTTCATACATATTTCTTATTAAGAATTCACTTTTAATATCAGTTAATGGTTGTACTTAAGTAACAAAATTTAAGACATTTTGATTGAAATGTGTCTAGTCACAATTCTTCAATCAATTCACCCATCCACGTAAAAGAAAGGAAGTACAATTTTTTTAATTTTTTTTTTTGCAAATTATAAATGTTATTGTAGCTGTTAAAAGAATCAATGTGTCAATTACCCTTGTAGAAACATGTTTTTGAACCTATAGATATTGTTGTGACGGATTTTAATTACCATTTTATTAATTTTTAATCTATAATGTAAGAATTAAAACAAATATAAACATAAAGATGAAAAAGTAAAAGTATGTAATTTATCTTGTCCCAAAATATTGTAACTTTAGGTTTTAAACCTATCCGTAAATTTCATATATATTCGTGATCTGATATTAAAATAAACTACACAAATAGTTCTTTTACAACAAATAAATTACAAAAGCATCCTTTTAATATCACATTAATCCAGTATTTGAAAGGTATGTGCTCTAGGTGTTAAAAAATAGGAGATAAAATTTCATTAACCAAACTATTTGTGTATTTTTTTTTTCTAAAATTAATTGAAGTAGATCCATGTTAACAACCGGTGTACTTATTTGTACTTGAAGTGTTAAAACAAAAGGAGATATAATTTCATGAAACGAAACAGAACATTATTGTAAGTTCTTTTCAAAATTAACTGAAATACATGCATATGTTTCAACCACGTATTGTAGTAAAAGTTCGACAGGAAAGTAGTGATTGTTATGTCTGCCATTGATTTACAGAAAAAGGCGATTACTTTATCGAAGCCCATAAGAGAGGAAGCCATAACTAGTTTGTATAGAAGCACGCTGCCGAGAAGCTTGGCAATTGCAGATTTGGGTTCTCTTCTGGACCAAACACTTTCTCTGTGGTGTCTGAACTCATCAAGACCGTGGAGAAGCTTTGTCGGAAGCTGAACCATAAATCTCCAGAGTACAGGGTGTTTCTTAATGATCTTCCTGGGAATGACTTCAACAGCATCTTTAACTCCCTTGACAGCTTTAAAGAGAAATTGCAAACAGAAGGTCCATGTTACTTCTCCGGGGTTCCGGGTTCTTTCTATGGCAGGGTTTTCCCAGATCAAAGTCTTCATTTTGTTCATTCCTCTTACAGCCTTCAATGGCTATCTAAGGTACATGTGTATTTAGTAGTTGTGGCTAATATAATACTACATTGAATGGAAGTAATAACTGTGATTTATTGGTGATTGATAGGTTCCTGAGGGTATAGACAACAACAGGGGGAACCTTTATATAGGAAGAACAAGCCCACCAAATGTTGCGAGAGCTTACTACCACCAATTTCAAAGAGATTTCTCTAGTTTTCTCAAGTGTCGTGCAGAGGAACTGGTTCAAGAAGGTCGTATGGTTCTCACAATTTTGGGAAGAAGAAACGATTCCGAGGATCCAGCTAGCAAGGAGGGTGGCTACCTTATTTGGGAGCTTATGGCTATGGCTCTTAGTGAAATGTGTGTGCAGGTAAGGACTTGATGAATGGTATATATGCTTTGTATATTCAGCGCACTTTGGATACTGATTTGGCAACATATACATGAATATATGCAGGGAATAATAAAGGAAGAGCAATTGGATAGTCTTAACATCCCACAGTACACTCCATCACCATCTGAAGTAAAATTGGAAGTTCTTAAAGAAGGGTCGTTTGTGATCAATCGTGTAGAGGTGTGCCAGGTGAATTGAAATCCTCTTGAAGATTGGAACCCTCTTGAGTTTGAATCTGAAAGGTCTGAATCACTTCGTGACAGTGGATATAACCTCGCACAGTGCATGAGGTCTGTAGCAGAACCTATGCTGGTTAGCCACTTTGGTGGACATATCATTGAAGAGGTTTTCAGCCGTTTCCAGAAAATTCTGGCTGATCGTATGTCTAAGTGTAAAACTGAGTTCAGCAACATTACGATATCGATGACTAGGAAAGCATAAGCAAGAAGTTTGCATCTAGGGTTTCTCAAATGCATTATATTGTAGTTGTTGTGTTCAGCTCTTACCTTTTTCCACTGTCAACTAGTCAAATGTTGAGATGAAGAAAAATAATTAGTATAATAGTGTTGGGTTTTTTCATTTAGATATATAATAATCTTTTTTGAGAGTTAGTATCTATAATTTCTTTCACCATCTCTTTCAATTTTACTATTAAATCATCTTATAACTCTCTGAACCAATTTTACCACTAAAAATATCTTATAACTCTTTCTATATATAATAATTGCGTTGTTTCATTTTCATTGTTCAATGTAACCAAACAATAATTTGATTAAACACAACAAACTTTTGAGTTGGTCTTGGAATGACATTATGGTGCTCTAAACCACACAAGCATCCCAACGGGATAAAAATGGACCATAACTTGTCTCTCTTTTTAAAAATGCGTGGTCTATCTTCATCCTCCAACTGTTTCATATATTTGACACTTGTGGGAATCCTGGGGTCAGTGTAATATAGTTTAAAAAACATTTTAAATCGTGACAAGCATTCTAAATGTTGGCTTTATGAGTGATTAAACCATTTTTTTCTGAAAAGAAAAGTTATTTTTTAAACATTATTTTTGGATTATCTTACATGATTAATCGTTATGTTAAATAGCATCCACATTTTAAAACATTACATATTCCTCTATATTTTATTATAAAAATTATATTGTACACACTCTAGTTTTAAAATATATATTTTTTGGTGTTTGTAACAAATAATATTGATCTCCCATTATCGCTTGACAACAACAATAAATTAAAATTAAAATTTTAAAACATAGAAATAAAAAAAAAATATGAAAAAAAAAATTAATTTATTTCATTATAGTCTTATAATCATGATGTTAAAAAGGGAACTATTTATATAACAAAGTACTCTTGTTCAATCCCACCCATTTTATACAAATTTTCTTCAAACCATCAAACATTTATTTTCGTTATGCATAATTTTATCAATATTTATATTTATATCAAAACCACAGACAATAATAAGTTGATAAATTAATAAAAGGTTTATTTATTTATACTGAAGTAATATTTTTCTAAAAGCATATTTTTATTATAAGATAATTTATTCAAATATAGTAAGGGTTTGTGTTTCTAATCACTAAAATATATAACTTGTTTTTTTTAAGATAATCTTCTTTAAATTATACATTTTATATGGTTACCTTTTGGTCTTAACACATCTTAGACTACTAGAGATAGTTAAATATTGCTTATCAAGTGTTGACTACCAAAATACATCATATGTATGTCGTTTATTGAAACTTGTATGCAATCTACTAAGACTTGTATATTGTTTATCGAGGCATGTGTTGCCTATCAAGACTTGTATGCCGCTTGCCGAGACTTGTATATTGTCTACCAAGGCTTGTATGTTACTTGTCGAGGCTTGGTATGTTGGCTATCAAGGCTTATATGTCGTTTGTTGAAGGATAATACCACCTATTGAAAGTTATGTGCTGCCTACGAGAACTTTGAGCTGACATGCCTGATCTTTTCTATTCGACCACAAGTCGACCTGTCCGGCTATTTCTACTCGACCATAAGCCGACCTGTCTGATTGTCACTAAATGGCCACAAGCTGGCATGCTAACTGTTTCTATAGGGCACAAGCTGGTATGTATGATCATTATTATCCAGCCATAAGTCGGCTCGTCTGGCTATACCTTTTAAACTATCAAATTTAATTTAGCAAAATCTAGACCAAACAACTGACTCATGAGGTAAATCAGTTGCCATTGGGCCTATCCAAGCCCATATAGGTATGGGCTCATCCAGACCCATATATGTAAAGGCCCACAAACATCATAATTAACCTATAAACAGTACAATGATCGAGGTAAGTAATTTACGTTCATTATTACTATATTAACTGTTATTTGATGCACCCGACTAACTTGGACGTAAAAGTCTTCTATAGGTAAACCCATTCTCTATCTTGAGCAGACGTGAACCTAGAACATCTCGATTTGAAGAGTAAGGAGTCTTTACTAGAAAAAGTTTGAAGAATCTTTACAGGGTGTACTCTGCCTTGTAAGAACAATAGTACTCAAAGTGGGGTCGAGGTATAAATTGTGAAGAAAGAGTTATGTGATACTAAGGAGAAGTAAAATGAACAACATAAGATAAGTTGAAAATCCCTCTAGGGAGGAGGACATGCTAATGGGAATGTACAAAGACTTTCTCGATGGTTCTTGACTTGTTTGGCCTCGACGATTCTTGATCATTTTCAACCTCTAATAGTGTTGGATTTTTTCATTTAGATATATAATAATCTTTTTGAGAGTTAGTATGCATAATTTCTTTCACCATCTCTTTCAATTTTACTACTAAATCATCTTATAAGTCTCTCATCCAATTTTACTACTAAAAATATCTTATAACTATATATATATAATAATACTCTTATGTACATAATTTATTTAAGTTTTATCTGTTTGTTTATTTTTTTTATTTGTGCGGTTGAATACTATTAAAATAGAATTTATAATTAGTATGTTATTAATTAGTTTACCTTCTTTTTTCTGTTTCTTTTAATTTATTAGTCAACTTATTATTTTTTAAGTAGAGATAAATCGATGGATAAATGAAAAAAATAAAAGAAAAACTTAATGGATGAGTTGAAGATAAAAAAAATATAACCACATCATTAGTGAAAGATGAAAACAAAAATAATAAGATATTTGGATTAAAATATAAAAAATTGAAGTTTGGAATGGAAAGAAAATTTTGAAGAAATGGTTCCAATGAAAATATCTTAGGTTAAATACATTCAGTGGTCCCTATTTTTGCTGGTTTTCTTCAAGTAGGTACCGTTTTTTAAAAATGATCAATTTAGTCCCTGAATTTGAAAAATCAAACCAATCAAGGACATTCCGTTAACTTCCCTGGACGGCGTTAAATATGGACTGTGCTGGCAAGAGTAGCTGTCATGCTGCATACAGGTGGCACATAATGTGTTTATGAGGTGGACTTAAATTATTTGTTTATGCTTAAAATTGAAGAAACACGTGATTTAAGTTGTTTCTTTAAAGGTAAAGGTAAAAAAATTGGGAAAATTGGGAAAAGGGTGGTGAGCTGAAGCTGAAGCTGATAAAGAATGGTGGTTGTTCTTCGAAGGGTGTTGGTTCTTAACATTTTGCGAGATCAAGGTTGGGTCTGGTGGGGATCAAGGTTATTGTCGTTGTTTTTCGAAGAGGATGTCAAAGGAGTACTCTTGTTGTTCGTCGACATGCAGAAGGAACGAAACCCCTATTTGCTATTGTGGACAAAGATTTGTGATGAGAACTGCGAACACTACGAAGAATCGAGGCAAGCATTTTTGGGGATGCTCCAAGTATAAGGTATGTCATATTCAACCTATACGTTCCATTTATGGTACTATTTCTGAGATTAGGACAACTTGTTAAAATGTGTTTGCAGAATGGTGTTCAAGATGCTGGTTGCAACTTCTTCAAATGGTGCACAAATGTTGGAAGTGAGGACAATGGTCGTTACGTGAAGAGCGAATGGAACAAAGAAACTTTGGTCAACACTGAAGAATTGGAGAGTACTAGGAAAATGATAGTTAAGATACAGAAATCAGTGTTCTTTCTTGAAAAGTGTATGAAGGGGTTGATATTGTTGGTTTGTTTTTTATGTGTCATAGTGATGATTTTAGTTTCAATGTTAGTGAGAATGGGATGATTCGTTGTAATCTGATATGTTTTAATGTCAAGTTGTATGATGTTGATGAGTGAATGAAATGAGAATGTGTTTTTTTTAATCTGAATACTTTGTTCATTGAGAATGAAACAGACCGAATATAAAGCAATTAAGATATTCCAAAGTGTACAAGACTCATAATCAATCTTAATCCTCTCCTCTATTCCAATCTGGAATGCATAAATGCTTAAACTTTATCAACTTTTTTTATATCCATCCAATCTAACAAGGAAACTTTATGAGGAAAATGAAAGAATGAAAGCAAAATCAAAATCACGCATAATCTGATATGAAAGTGCAACCAACCAATAATCTGATATGTAATCACAGAGGATCCTTTTCATTACATGAGTAAATGGTTCACAACAGCAAATATTAAAGTGCTGAATACAAAAGTAAGGTTCATCCTCTATTACAAAAGCTTTGTATAGTCCTATAAACATAAAGAAATTGGATTTCTATGCTTGATCCTCATTTGCTGATGGCATGATTGGTTCATTTGGTGGGTTACTTTGTTGTGTTTGGTCAGTGACAATTGATTCTTGGGTTGATTTCTTGCAGGACTTCTTATTGTGACCCATTTCTCTACAAATTCCACATCTTTTACGCAGACCACCCTTCCTCATTCTTGTTTCATCCCTGATTAACTCCCATTCTTCCAACCTACGTTTCTTCTTTGGTCTGCCTGGCAATGCTCTCTTTTTTGGAGGGAATACATCGTTGTATGGTGTAACCTCCCACATGTTTTTTTTCCATTTATCGGATAGACAATTGAAGAGTATGTCTCTTCGTATGTTGCCTTCCTAAACCAGCCAGGTTGAAGTCCTCTGCATCTAAGTTGAGAAAGTTCATAGCAGCCAAGGCATGGCAACATGGAATGTCTGATATAGCCCATTTCCTGCAACTGCATTCATGTTTGTCTAGATCAACCACAAGCTTCTCCCCAACTTGGGAGGCATGACGAAGTTCAAATAACTTCTCTGCTGACCAGCTGCAAAACAACATAATTTTTACAGTATTGACAATTTAAAACTGAACTTACATGATGCTCATATTCAACCACACCTTGGAATCCAGAACTTAGTTAACTGCGACTCCTTATTAAGTCTAGTCTTGATTTTAGGACAAATCACCCCCCTCAATGATTGACATTTTACTCTGTTAGTTGCCCATCTTTTCATGATGTAAATCCGGATGTCCTCCATCATGCTTATGATTGGCTTAGACCTTGTATGGAGCATTACACTATTGAATGCCTCTGACATGTTGTTTACTAATGTATCACATTTAGATGTGGTTGTAAACCTTGATCTCGACCAGTGTCTACATGGTAACAATTTATGAAATATAATTAAAAGTTTATGAAATATTAGGAGTATGGCAAGTATTGAAACACAACATAAATTGGAATACAAACCTGGGAGGTATTTTAATCAGATATTTAAATGCTTCAATGTTCAACTCTTTGATATTTGTCATTTCCTTTTCCCATGTTTGGGGATGAGTTGTTGTAGCTGCCCTCTACATCAACCTCTTAAGTTGCTTTCCTGGGAATTGTTTTCTGAAATTGGCGTATAGGTGTCTAACGCAAAATCACTGATCAACTCGTGGAAGCACTTCTTGAATAGCTTGCAATAAGCCCTGTTATTTCAATAACAAAGTAAATAGGTGTCTAACACAAAATAATTTCATATGCATTGTTAGAGGTCTTAATGTAATTACCTTTTGTTGATCTTATATGAATGTACATGATGCACATATTGATGGCCCACCAAGATCTTCAACCAGAAGTTCCATAAACCATTTCCAAGTGGCATTGTTCTCTACTTCCACAATGGCATATGCAATAGGTAGCATTTGGTCGTTTGCGTCACTTCCTACAGCAGTCAACATTTCTCCACCATATTTACCTTTCAAAAATGCACCATCCAGCCCTATAATAGGCCTGCAAGACACGAAACTGTCCTTGCAGGCTTTCAGACAAACATACAACCTATTGAATATAGGTCCATCCACATTAGGTTCAACTTTAACCTTAACTGTTGATCCAGGATTTCGAGTTAGGACCTCATTTGCATAATCGAAGATCCTTTTATATTGCTCTTTGAAAGACCCATCAACATGGTCTGAAGCAATGACTTTAGGCCTATAAGCCATGGATTGAGAGACACCTACATTCCACTTTCTGTTTATCTTCTGAACAATGTCCACTCCCTTAACTCTGGGATTTTCTCTAATAGTTTTTTCCAACCTCTTGCTAAGCCATTTTGAATTGAGTAATTTTACCTTGTGCTCTCTACTACAAGTGTGGTTGTCAACAATAGTCCTTAATTGCCATGTTTTTATTGCATCCATATAACCACAATATGCCAACCAGGGGCACTTTCCTTTAGATCCCATACATTTCGCCCTAACTCTTTTCTTATCATTTTTTATGTATCTTATATTTCTACCATTTTGTATTGCATATGTTTTTATGGCATCCAACAAATCTTCCTTCTGAGCAAAATATGTCCCCAAATCCCACTTGTAATCAACCATTGATTTAGGCATAATAAATGTCACAAAATTTCCATAACTCTCTTCATCAGCTTCTGCATCACTTTCTGCCCCACTAACCAGCTCTTCAGATTCCCATTCTTCATCAGACAAGCCTCTGTTATCATCAGAGTTTATGCCATCATCAACATCACTATCAGAAATGTCAGTGGTTGATTCTCCATCACATTCCACATCAGTTTCTATATCATCAAAGCAATTTCCGTCTCCTAGATCCTCTTGTATTTCACAGTCAACCAAGTCTTCCATAAAGTCATCATTAACATGAACATTGTCATCCTCACCACTAGAACTCCAACTACGGACAATAACGGTATCTCCTTCACACTGGGTTTCAATTTGACATTCAACAACCCCATCACCCTCACATCTTTCTTCTTTAATAGGAACATTATCTTCACCATGACCTTGCTGCTCACACTCAGCATCACCATCACCTTGCTGTTCACACAACCATCACCTTACTGCTCACACTCAGCATCACCATGAACTTGTTGTTCACACTCACCATCACCATCACCTTGTTCAGCTATCTCACCACCACCTTCCTTTTCACAATCACCATGAACTTCTTCTTCACAGAGACCACCACCTTCCTTTTCACACTCACCCTTACCACTATCAAGCATCACATTTTCAGCTTCTACTTCATGACAAACATTTTCTAACAAGTATATGATCTCAGGTTCCGAGACTACGTGAACAACAAATAGATGCACTTGACCATTGAGCCTAGCTAAATTTATCATATGCATTAGTCAAAAGCTCTAACCTATTCTCTAATACAGAACCACCCCCTACACAATACCATAACTCCTTAAAGGAATCATATCCAAGTCCTTTTACCACACTAACAATAAGGAAATAACTCCAAATGTCTAGGTCAAAAGAGAAAGTTGTACTTTCTCCCTCGTACTTAAGTGACCCATTCTTGATAAACTTCCCTCCATGGTGGAAAACAACATCAAATTTATCCTTCATTTTCAACACAATAACAATATTTAACCTATAAAATAAGATCCTAAAGTTATTTCAAATTATAAAAAATTTTATCCTATATATGCACAAAACCTTCAACAGAACATGCAACACCAAAACTTAAAAGAAATTAAAACCACATCACATGTGAGACCACATTGCAAGAACACTTTAACAGCATATGCATAAAAAAATAGTCCGACAGAACTACAAATATGGGGGACCACATCACTAAATCAAACATGGGGGACCATTATCGAAAGTAAATTCTCCAAACCACATCACTAACCTCAACCACATCTCCAAATTTTCCACGACAAAACCACAAAACCACCGATAGATGAAGATTATCTCCCAAAACGTGCCTTTTTGTCAACCTAATTTCTGATATTAAGCACTGCTCACCGTTGTTCCCCAATTCCCGACCACACTAAGCCACAAACCCTATTTCCCCAATTTCGCACACGACCAATTTCCCCAAACCTAGATTCTTTTAATCAGCTCAGATCACTTTTCCCAATTTTTCCAATTTATCCTTACTTAAACTTAAAGCACGTGTTTTTAAAATTTTAATCCTTAAAAAATTAAATTAGTAACCACGTCATAAACACATTATGTGCCACCTGTATGCAGCATGACAACTACTCTTGCCAGCACAGTCCATATTTAACGTCGTCCAGAGAAGTTAACGGAATGTCCTTAATTGGTTTGATTTTTCAAATTCAGAGACTAAATTGATAATTTTTAAAAACGGAAACCTACTTAAAAAAACCAGCAAAAATAAGGACCACCGAATGTATTTAACCAACCTCTTAAAGTTAATTAGCTCTTTTAGTAAATATCATCTCCACGTGTCCTGTTAAAATATATTTTTAATAAAATAAAAAAATATTCAGATGTTGATATCAGTTTGGAACATGTCTAGACCACAGTTGTTTACGAAAGAGAGAGACCAGAGAAAAAAAAATGTTAGTGGTGAGCAGATTGTAAAGTGATGCCAACTGTAATGATTTTGTGAAGAAATGGTATCTTGTTTGGTTGAAAGTCCGTTTAATGGCACATGGGAAGGGAATGCTACAATATTGCGAGTGAGGTTGTTGAGGCAAAGAAAGGTGTGATTTCTCCCTCCATTCCCTTGACTCTCCAATATGGCACACCACAACCACTTCACAACTCTTCGAGTTTTCTGCGTCGGAACCCTCGACACCAAGCTCCACGAGCTCCGATTCCTCTCCGATTCACTTCGCTCCAATCTCCACCGCTTCTCCTCCTCCTCCTCCAAGGTACACACGTAGTACTCACAATTGTTCAATTCACGCAACAGCTACCGCCATTATTCTATTTGATCCCGTAATTCGTAATTTTTGTTGTTTTTATCTGAATATAGAAATTAGTTCTTTAACATGAAATTGTTTATTAAGCTAATTAATTGGTGAAGTAGCGACATATTAGCAAATTGATTGAAGTTTTATCATGTCAAGGTGATGTAAACAGTCACTGCAGGAGCGCAATATATATTTCTGACTCTAAATCGTGTTTTTTGTAGTTTGATTAGTTATATTTTGATGGGAGTTGGTGACAGGTAGAGGTGGTGGTGGTTGATGTCTCTACTGGTTCGAATGCGCCACAAAGTTTGCAAGATTTCCCGTTTATTTCCAGGAATGACGTTGTTTCTTCCTACAACACTGGAACAAACGCACCCTTGCTTCTCCCGGATGACAGGGGCAAGGCGGTTGCCGCGATGAGCCAGGCATTGGAGCAGTTCTTGAAGAAGTCTCATGAGGATCAATGTCTTGCTGGTGTTATTGGTGTTGGGGGGAGTGGGGGTACGTCACTGCTGTCGTCTCCCTTCACCTCTCTCCCGATTGGGATTCCCAAGGTCATCGTCTCCACAGTGGCCAGCGGTCAAACTGAACCTTATGTTGGAACCTCAGATTTGGTTTTGTTCCCATCTGTTGTGGATATTGCAGGCATCAACAGGGTTAGCAGACTGATCTTGTCTAATGCCGCCGCTGCATTTGCTGGGATGGTTGATGGAAGGATTCAGAGCTTAAAGGATTCTTCTAGCGTTGAAGATAAACCTACAGTTGGGATAACTATGTTTGGAGTTACTACTCCTTGTGTTAATGCTGTCCAGGATAGGTTGCATAAAGAAGGTTATGAGACCCTGGTTTTCCATGCAACTGGGGTTGGTGGCAGGGCCATGGAGAATTTGGTTAGAGAGGGATTTATACAGGTATTGAAACAGCTAAGTCCGTGTATAATTAAGTATGGGAATTTAGCTGATGTTGTGTTCTGAACTTTTGGAATTTCACTTGTTTTGAAATCATAGTATAAGAAATATTTTATCTGGACAATTCAGCTTTGGTCTTCTATGAATTTAGAATACTTACGCTTAGGACTGTATTTTCTGTTGAGGCTTCATGTTGCAATTTCCTTACTTTTTGAATCAATGCACCTTATGGATGTGACATTTGAAGGAGGTTAAGTTATGATCCTTGTTTAGTTGCAGCTTCCAATTGATTGGACTTGTTTTATATACATCAAGAGCTCAGGCCTATGACCTAACTGTATAGCTGTCAAGGCTAAGCTACTTACCCTGACTCTTGAGCATATTGAATGTTCTTGGAGAGAAATTCATTTTTTGCCTAGTCATTTTCAACCATAACCAAGGAACATTGAGTATTTATTAAACTCAATACCGCCTTCATTTTATTTTAGATATATGGATACGTATTCTGTTTTGGGAAAGTAAACGCATAAGGTTCTTGCACATAATTGTGTGATCTTGTCAGATGAAATGACTTGGGATAAGCGTTTTGAAATGACTTGGGATAAGCGTTTTGAAATCACTTGTATTCTGTTTTTTATATTTATTTTTTTTCATTTCAGATACTTCTTTATGTATTTGTGTCTCCTTTTCTGTTCACTCGTCTTCCTTTCTTTTTCGGTTAGGGTGTTTTTGACATCACAACGACAGAGGTAGCAGACTACATAGTTGGAGGTGTAATGGCTTGTGACAGTTCTCGTTTCGATGCCATCATAGAAAATAAAATCCCGTTAGTCTTGAGTGTGGGGGCATTAGACATGGTTAACTTTGGTGCAAAAGATACTATACCATCGAAGTTTCAGCAGAGAAATATATATGAACACAATAAACAGGTGACTACTCTATATGACTCCGTTCTGTTTTGGTCTTTGCTTGAAAATTAGTCATATCTGCTTGTGATTAGATTACCTGTAAGGTCCTACATAGTATTTTGTTCATCATTTTCTCCTTGAACTTAGATGCATATTTCCTGCAATCCTGTGACTACTACCAAAACTGGACTTTCACAATACACTTTATCATTCCCTGCAACTGAAGATGTTTACCATGTGTTAGAATGCTTGAAGTCATTATTTTATGCCAACATAAGAAATCAATTATTTCTTTTTTCAGGTTTCACTCATGCGAACAACAGTAGATGAGAACAAAAAATTTGCTGATTTCATAGCAAAGAAACTGCAGACTTCATCATCTAAGATTTGTGTGTGCCTTCCAGAGAAGGGCGTATCTGCTTTAGATGCACCTGGGAAGCCTTTCTATGATCCAGAGGCAACTGGTACTCTTCTTCGTGAATTACAAAACCTTATTGCGACTAATGGTGATAGACAGGTACTATGATTGCTCAATAGTATTACTTATCATAATTATCAGCTTCAAGTTTTCTTAAGTTCATTTTATTTATTGTTGAGTATTTTGTAAAGTTAAAAGAGTTGTGTACAGGTAAAGGTGTATCCTCATCATATTAATGACCTTGAATTTGCAAATGCATTGGTTGATGCATTTTTAGAGATTAATGACAAAACTAGTACAGATTCTACTCGACAACAAGTTGTCAATCCTGAATCTGTTGAACAATTTAATGAAGATTATGTTTCAAATGCATCAAGCTTTGGGACCATCGTCTATCCACCTAGTGAATTCCCAGAAGCTAGAACAGGTTCTCATTTAATTTGAATTTGCATTATGTTATTCAGTATTTTGCAATAAGTAATTAGTTCTTTCAATTTTACTCATTATTTGTGTGTTTTGCTCTTGTAAAACTTAATTTGTGTTGGCCTGAAAGAGATTTATTGAAAGCCAATTGCTTCTTTTTGTGCTGAAAAGCTGTTTCATTTGACTTATAATAGGTGCTCTCCAGAATTGCTTTTGGTAGAAAATATATGTTTTATGTTGTTGGAAGTTCCACATCGACTAGAGATAAGGTTAATTTATAATATATAAGTGAGGTGCAAACCTCACCTTACAAGCTGGTTTTGTGGGGTTGAGTTAGGCATTAAAACCCACTTTCTAATATGGTATCAGAGTCATGGTTAAAGCCTATCCTAGCGAGTTCTAAGTGGGCAATTCTGTTTCTATTCCACCCTTGTTGGGCCGCTATTGGACCACCTAATTTTTACTATTACGCACGAGATGTCTATATCTCGGCGTGAAGGGGATGTGTTGGAAGTCTCACATCGACTAGAGATAAGACCAATTTATAATATATAAGTGAGGTGCAAACTTCATCTTACAAGCCGGTTTTGTGGGGTTGAGTTAGATATTAAAACCCACTTTCTAATATATGTCAACTATGGAAATGATGTTTTCATTTTTGCTTGCAGAACCTTTGGAGAAAACACAGTTCATATTACAGCAACTGAAACATCAAATAGATAAAGGAATTCCTATAATAGGAGCTGGTGCAGGGACTGGTATATCTGCCAAGTTTGAAGAAGCTGGAGGGGTTGATCTAATAGTTTTGTACAACTCTGGGCGCTTCCGAATGGCTGGAAGAGGTTCATTAGCCGGATTATTACCTTTTGCTGATGCTAATGCTGTTGTTCTCGACATGGCCAATGAAGTTTTGCCAGTATGCCATTAATTGTTTAGTTGTTCTCGAATACTTTAAAAGTATTGTCCAACTGCTAACTTCTATTGAAGTTTTTTTCACTCAAAGTGTCTGATTTTGCAGATGCTTCTTAAGTCAAGCATAGACTAATTTCAAAATTCTTGTTTAATATAGCTGGTGATAAGTGGAGAAACTAAACTATGAAACGTCACAAAATATGATTGGTAGTCTTTAAGGAAGAAAACTTTTCTTTTCCAAAATAATGCATATCACCACGGGGTTTTGAACAGATAAAATAAAAGGAAAGAGTGGGCTGTTCAGGGCAAAGGTCCAATGGCTAAATCAGAAAGCTATTTGGGTTAGGGCCATCACAACAGGGTAGTGAATCCTTAGGAGATACTGAATTCTGTTACTGTTATCTTGAAAGAGAGATACAGCGTGTATGTACATGCCTATACTAGTGGCAGCTTTTTGCTTGTATCAGCTTATAACTAACCATTAGCTGACTCTGAGTGCAATTGAGAACTGCCCTCTTTCATATGGTATTCACACACACACCACAAACTATAGTTGGGTGGGAATCACAAATGATCTCAGTTTTGGGCAGGAATATGTTTGACAATTAGCTCTTTGACAATGATTTTTTCTTTGACAACAACTGGCTATTGCAATATATGATGGATGAATAAGAAATACCAAGTTCAGAGGGACATGTCTAAAACCATAAAATTTCTGTAGTGAATTGAGCTAGACTTCCGTATTCAGCTTCAGTACTTGATTGAGCAACAACTTGTTGCTTTTTAGACCTCAAAGATATAAGATTTGTACCAAAATAGACTGTTGCACTAGAAGTAGATCATCTATCTGCACCCTAATCAGCATCACTAGGGCTCGTAGAGAAATGGAAGAACTTGGATACACCAAGATGTTGATGTAATCCATAGTGAAGAGAGTGACTTCACCATCGAGGATCACTAAGCTCTGAAACCATGAAAATAATAGAGAAAAAAACTGAATTTTGTTATTTCGAAAGATTGAGATTAGGAGTGTGTATGTGTGTTTGTATATATTTAGGCATATATCATATCAAGCTAATGACAGTTGTATTCCACTTGTAATTAACCACTAACTAATCCTGAGAGTAGTTGAGTTACTCTCTTACATATAATATTCACATGTGCTTTGAACTAATAGCATATCCTTTTGAAAAGTTGCTTCAACTATCAAAGGCCATTGACCAAGTGATCACAGTTTGATCAATCCACCCCGTTCTTTTAATAAAAAGTTGAATTTTAACTCAAGGTAGGTGCACCCATGCTTGTCCACTCTTCAAAGCCTAAAATGCTTTTGTATGAGGTGAAGTAGAAATGTCACAGAGAAGGCTGTTCATGCACTTTCAACTGATAACTTAAGCTTTTTGACATTTAAGAAACTGAAAATACTAATTCTTGGGGTCAGATTAACTAGCAATAAAGTATTAACCCTCAATACCCATCTTGAATAAAAATTGGTAACTTTATGTAATTATGAAATCCCCTTGCTATGCTAGTACTATATCTCTTTCTTTTCCATTATGTTTGAGTTATATTTTGTTTTCAGGTGGTAAAGAAGGTTCCAGTTCTTGCTGGTGTATGTGCAACTGATCCCTTCCGCAGAATGGATAACTTTCTTAAACAGGTGGAGTCTACTGGATTCTCTGGGGTACAAAACTTTCCTACAGTAGGGTTATTTGATGGGAATTTTCGACAAAATCTTGAAGAAACGGGAATGGGATATAGGTGGGTATTTGGAAAACAATTTCTCATATCATATTAGTTAGAGTGTTACATCTCTCCCTACTTTATTTCATTTTCCTATTAAATTATCAGCTTGGAAGTTCAGATGATCCAGAAAGCCCATAAAATGGGTCTCTTGACAACTCCATATGCATTCAATCAACATGAAGCTATTGAAATGGCTAAAGTCGGCGCTGATATTATAGTTGCCCATATGGGTCTAACTACAACAGGCTCCATAGGTGCAAAAACAGCTGTTTCACTTGACGAAAGTGTAATTCGTGTACAAGCTATTGCAGAAGCAGCACACAGCATCAATCCCAATGTCATCGTATTGTGCCATGGAGGTATGCAAGTCACCTCAAAAGTTTTATGAATGTATATTTGAAGTTTTATGGATGCACTATTTGAAGATTAAATATTAAATTAAGTGTTCACTGGTCAATTATTATTATTTGGGCCTAGACCAGAAGTGTAGAATGCTTATTAACAGATAACTGAAAAGCATCTTCCTATATCTTATGTTGGAGCCATGTATTGAATCTTTTCATGTTTCCTGTTCATATTGAAAAACTTCTATTTGGCTTAATTTGTGTATGGTCAACCCAAAAGAGTGACAGTTAAACCAAAAGAAAAGAAAAGAAAAGATGGTACGGTCAAGGAGGGTTTCAGTACAAAGGAATGGAAAAGGCTTTGATCTGTAAGCAAAGAGAGATTGGAGTCGAAGTTTATAAGTGTTTTCATTTTCAAAGTTTGGATGCTCTGCACGATAAGTTTTCAGTGATGAATGCGAGATCCAGTGAGAAACTTTTATGCAATTGTCTTGGATGATTTTTTAGCGAGTTGTTCTTGAGTATGTTGGTTTTTGGTGTGAGAAATTCGTTGAGAACCGAGAATGTATTTGTTTATTGTTGATGGTAAATTTTGTGGTGGGGGATGTGAGCCTTATCATAATTGCCGGTTAAATTATGTTTGTTGTTTGCCTTGTGTGCTTAATTTCTAGTTTGTGGGGGAATGTTTTACCAGTAACTTTTGGCTACTAAAGAGGCCGGCTCTTGATTTGGTTATTGAACTTCACTACATTTACTGTTCACTGTTCTTAATAGAGTAGTTGTTTGTTTGTCAACTTATAGTCCCTGCTCAGAATAATCTCTTGGAATATGCAGGTCCAATATCTGGTCCAAAGGAAGCGGAATTCATATTAAAGAGAACCAAAGGAGTCCATGGGTTTTATGGGGCTTCAAGTATGGAAAGACTTCCGGTAGAGCAGGCTATTACAAATACAGTTAAAGAGTACAAGTCAATTTCTATTCATTAAGGTTTAACATGTCTGTACTTTTTTCATGTCAGTTTTCTGTTTATTATATTGCTAATCTGGCTGTTATTTTGTCATTGCATAGAGTTTGTGAACATTATATGATTTACTGGTATAAAATTTTGGAAATAATGAATCACAAGTACTGTTCAAGCCGTTTTCTTTTATATTCTAAAGTGCAGAGGATGCAGTTTGAAGTTCAAGTAATTACCATTGACAAGATATTCTTGAACGGGTTATAACAAACTCCTAGTTTGTTATGCATAACCCGTATATCAACACTACTTTTTACTGGTGAAAGCGAACCTTGCACTTCAAAGGATCTTGATCCACAACACACGTAGCCAAGAGTGAGTGTGGGATCAACCATGTATTGTGTGGGGGACTTGCACAGATTGATATATTGCTATTTGTTGACTGAAATAGTACTTTTACTTGTGTAAAACTCTGATTAGATAGAGATCAAATTACTTGGATTATATCAGTTTATCCCAATAGTTATCAGTTATGTACTTGTCTCTCGTTGCTTCATAAGCACTTTCCAGCTTTTGTGCGGATTATTGTAGTGGGCCACTAAAAAAGACACAAGACTACCTACCCTCCACCTATATATACTGTGGTTGTTTCATATAAAACCATACACGAAATTTGTTAGAGGTAAAGCGGTTGGTTTCTTCCCACGCATTGTTCCAACAAACAGCTAGTTATTCTTGCGATTTCTCCCAAAGTTTGAACAGGGCACACATCATCTACCACCAGGTAATCTTACATGCAATTCATAACTCTATTCACTAATAGTAGCAGATAATAGATTCGGATTACCATTTCTTAGAAGTAGTGTGGTAATTGGATTGATACACATATATAACTCTTCCACGGATTTATTTCATGTGATGTTAAATCTGCAGATATAGACTACTCTCTGCTGCTTTGTTCTTATCAAGCCTTCCCTTTCTTGTAAATCTCCATGACCTTCTTTTATGACTCTAGGATAGTTTTGCTCAAGGACTTCAAAGTTATTGGGCAACCGCTCCTTAGCCTAGGTATGTGTGCCTTCTTTTCTAAGCAAGTGTCTAAATCATCAAGGCTCCACCTACGGAGGAGTATCTTTTAATTGTCGGTCATTTATAAAAGAAAAGAAGAATAGGAATCGTGGTATGACATAAAATACTCACGTATAACCTCCAGCAAGCCTGTGTAAAAAGACTAACATTGTCACTTTTGCCATATTGATCCCAAGGCATGTCCTAGGCCCTGATCCGAAAGGTATGAAACTGTATGGCTTTTGATGTTCCTGCAGATATAAGACGAAAAGTAATTTCTTGACACAAGGACGTGGCAAAAAACAATCAGAGAAAGAGCCAAAATAAGTGGAGAGAAAGCTAATTACATCAAATCTTTGTGGGTTGAATTTCAACGGATCATCGTACAAATCAGAGTCGTGATGTATGTAAGTTGTGTCGATGTTAACATGCCAACCTTTCTTTATGTCATACCCTGTATGGTTAGTAACATAGTCATAGAAAGCCAGAAAAACTAACGACGCCCTCCTATAATTAAGCAAACCATAATGAACATAATTGTCTTGATGTCTTCAAAGGAGTTGAGTAAACTCACCTTCGATCGTGCAGTCTTGAAGTGCGACACGAGGAAACCATAGCAGGACATTGGACATTCTCAATGTTTCCTTGACTACCTGGATAGAACACGAATTGATTCTTGACTTTGAACTTTTGTCGTAGGAGCTTCCAGTTTAGATAGACAAGCAATCATTTCATAGCATGTGCATCATTTCTAAAGTATAATTCTAACCTTCAAACCATAACGTATGTTGTTTAGATCTTCATGGTTAAGTGAAGCTCCGTCTGGTTTCATATTGGTTATAGATAACTGTTCTTCCTGTATGTCAAGATGAAACTCTGGTCATTTTTTCTTGTACAATTGAGCACATAGTTTCCATCTCGTATCTAATACCACCTTGAGAAAGAAAAACGGGGTTATCCCTTCCAAATAGCATCAAAATGACACTTACAACAATATATGACAGAAAATTCAAATGTTGATTCGGTTAAATATAATGCTAATACTTATGGTTGGTAATTAATCTTAGTTGAGTTTGGGTTCATGGTTTGACTAGAATATGTGCAGCATCTCACCCTGAGTATGTCCTGTGCTTCTCTGTTGTCATGTAGAAACTTTACACTCCACATCATTGCCGCTGCCGTGGTCGTTTGTCCAGCAATTATCAATGTCAGCAGGTTATCCATTATCTCCGAGTCATCAAGTTTTTCACTGGGTGGGAGTGAGTCTCTCTGCAACATGGACTGAAGAAAGTCCTCTCGAGTTTCTTCTCCCCTCCTACGTCTGGCAATGATCTCTCTGAAGGTCTCCATGAGCCTTTTACGAGCCTGCTTAACCATAATAAAACCTTA
Source organism: Vigna reflexopilosa (assembly GCA_027742785.1). NCBI lineage: Eukaryota > Viridiplantae > Streptophyta > Magnoliopsida > Fabales > Fabaceae > Vigna > Vigna reflexopilosa. Next base: position 52,683,482 of record CM050911.1, on the reverse strand, counting down.
GGAATAATTTTTCAGTATAGTTTTTAAGGATCATCTTCTCTCCTAAGGAGTCCTTAAACAGATCAAACCTCGTAATTATTTGTATAATTTAATTAGGTTAGAGATTGCTTAGGAGAGAGGGTGATTGCTTTAAAGACTGAATTGATATTTTATTCAACTTTTGGATTTCACTGGTTCTATAGATTGAATAAATAAAGAAATTGATTTTAATTTTTTATGAGAAAAAAAATTGATATTTCAACAATTTCATTTATTATAACGTTGTGCCGTGATATCAACAGTTGATTTTTTCATCAACCACTAAACTTAATTATTTTACCCATTAAACTTCAGACGCAAAAAAAATCAAAAGAAAAAAAAAACAAGAAGTTTGATTATTAATTTTTTAAAAGAACAAATATTTATATTGAAGAACTTGTAATGTGAGTATATATATATATATATATATATATATATATATATATATATATATATATATATATATATATATACATTTTAAAAGATATCACTAACCGTGATGCCTTTATAGTATCTGGTACCAGGAATCATGATGGGAATGGATAACATGGCGTCAGAGACGGCGTTGCAGTCTTCTTCGATCTGTCGTAGTAATGAATCCTCCGTGATGCTCATCAGCATATCACACATTGCATCGAATGTCATCTTTATATGCAAACAGTTCATGGGAGTTAGGACTCGGAGCACATATAGTCTTATCGAGACTTCACAGCGGTATCACATCACAGCGTCAAAATTATGTTGGTAAATAAATTGGGTTACTATGTAAATATTTTCTACTGCTCAGCACTTTCCAGAGAAGATAAGTATACTTCTGATTAAAAAGCCGAAAACAAAAGGGACCATATGTGGGCATTTCTACCACTTAAATGGTTAACATGTTCTTTATTATCATCATACTAAGCAGAGTAAGCATAAAATGGTCCATATACATTTGATTCTGGTTATTTTAATGCAATATATAACCACATTTTTTCAGTTCATGCTCACAAATCGTCGCCTTGAAATTTTTTCTTTTTTACATATGAAAACACGTAGTCTTAGACAATGTAATAGTTTCTTCTAATAAATATTGTATGATGATAATATAAAAAAGAAATATGTTATCATTTAATAATAAATTGTCATTATAGTAAATATCTATCATTATTTCTGATAAGTTTACAATATAAAATTTATATTAGGTATAGAAGTTAAAGTTGTAAAAATTGTTTTTACCTCCATACAAAAGTTCAACACTTTGAAACTTTTCCCGCTTTCTTCTAGTTTTTGTAGCCTTCCACACAACAGTTTGTCAAATTTGGTGACATATGCGGATAGGGAAGTCATGGAAAATGGTTCTGATAGAAGACGCCTTATTCTTTTGTGACTCTCAACGGGTACACATAATAAGCTTTTCTCTCCCACGGCATCTGCCATTGATTTCACGTAACCCTTGTTGAACAGTACAAAGTCATTGGCAAATATCGTCCTTGCTCCTTCAGGATTAGGAACAAATATGTGAATCTTCCCAAATAGCCTTGTCTTGAACCATCTCCCGTTCCTATTTCAACACATACCAACTTTAATGTAACATCTTATTTTGATACCTAAAAATATTTTACACACTTGACACTTACAGTTTTCATCCTTCAATCTGTCTTTTTGTTTTTTAAAGTAAAAAATTTACTTTTTTAATATCTATTTTATCCTTAAAAGTCTATTATATGAAGAAAAAAAACATTTTCCGCCTCTAATATAGCTTACAGTATGCTTTATCAAGTTCTACGAAACTTAAAAACTTACATTTACGTGTCTTTGTATTGTTTTCCAATAATTAATAATTAAACTTGAGTCTAGGTAACTTCAAACAAGCTTCTAAGACAAAAATAACATAAAAATTAGACAGAAGTTGTCTAATTTTTAAACCAGACTAGCTAATGATTCACTTGTTAATGGTTATTTTCAAAACAGCCCCACTCTGATTAGAAATTTACTGTAACCTGAAAATTCAACTATGTAATAATCGTGCTAATGATGTGTAACACGATGAACAGACATTTTTTGTATCCTAAAATTCAACTGTAGAATAACGTCTTAATTATGATGAGCATGTATAGCTAGAAAGTCAACTGTTCAACCGATCTGTATGACGCGATGAAGTAATACATTTCCATGAGTTATGAGCTCTAATAAGTTGTCGACATGTTCTAACTTAAAGTCGTTCGGTGAGTGGAAAGTTGAGGCTAGGTTTAATAAACAAGCAGTGCTCCTTGTATGTTCAGAATGAAAAAGCTTCTATCTTATAAGACCAGATTCTGGTGGGAAACAAAAACACTTAGAATTTACAAGTATATATAAGAAGAGAAAAGTAAGTAGTGACATACCACAATCGCCTAAGTCTGACAAAATCATAGCATCCCCTTGTGCTATTAGTGGCTGAAAGAAAAGCAAGAGTTTCCCCAAGAAAAGGCAGTCCCAACCTTCCAGGAATCTCTTCTCTATGGTTTGTTGTAGCTCTCTTCCATGCTTTTGAAGTGAAATATGTTACTCCTATAGTGAATAATGCGACCAAGATTATGTGGTAACAGTTCTGCACTACCAATAGTACCTCTTCTCTCATCAACAGATTCAACATCTCTTTTGTTTTCTTGTTACTCTTTTCTCCAAACTATGGCTGGCTATGAAGGAAGACCAAGTATACCAAATATGGTTCCTTAAAATGATATATAAAAAGAATGACGACAGCGTCGCTTATCAGGTCAACATATGCTTTTGTTTGTATAATATTGGAAAGGAACGAGGAGCATCTTCGAAGGATTGGTGACACAAAAAGTTAGAAGATTCCGATTACAATAAGACATTGTCTAAAGAAGTTTTAAAATCTACAAGAGAACCATTTCATTCTTAAAAAGAAAACCTCATATTAGTTATCCAACCTTATATATATATATATATATATATATATATATATATATATATATATACTTCTTTTAGACCTAATAAATGGTTCTCTCAAGAGATTCTTTTGTCTGTGTTTTAATTCTTTAAAACTTTATCACTAAATTAGTATCTCACATATTTACTCTTATTATCAACCGATTCTCAATATAATTGTCATAACTTTGTTCTCTATATGGCATATTTGGACTTTTTAAAGAATAATATTAAGAGCGTGTGAATAATTAAAGCTCATTTGTGTATGATACCAGATATATGTATATAAGAGTTAGCAATTCTCTTGTTCAAAGATTATTTTTCTATTTCTTTCTTGCTTTATTCTAGCGTGAAAATGGTTATTTTCTTCTAAGTTTTAAATATATTTCTATTTTTTTTTCCGAATGTTTATTACATATTAACTAACTTAATAACCTTAATACTTATAGAATTAAGATATTATACAAATAAAAAGAAAATGATTAAGGTATGGTAAAAAACAAACATTTTCTTTTTTATCACATTCAATAGTCTCATAATTTAGAAATTAAAATCTAAGATAGTTTAAATATTTTTTTTCTTTTTTTATCTTTTGATATGTGTTTTAAAACTCAATTAAAAAAAATAAAACAAACTCCAAAATAATACTTTAAATAAAAATAATTAGTTCTAATATTTGATAAATAACTTGAATTCCAAATTTGATAAACAAACAAATATGCATATTCTTTAAACATATTAAACATGATAGTTTTACTTGTCATTTGAAGGTTGAGTTTGAAATATAACTAGTGATAAATAAAAATTATCTAAATAATGTTAAGAGGTGGATTTTAAGTTTAATTTATATATTTTAAATTGATTTTATATTTAGTTGATATGAAATTTGAATCAGTGATAAGATGATTTAGAGGTAACTGAATGAGTTAATAATTATGTGTGGGAAGAAAGAGTTATTGAAATGGGATGCACTAGTTATTGAACAGTTGGTGAAAGGTCCTTCACATATATCGAAATGGTAGATGTTGCGTCTGCCATTATAAATGAATGCCTGAAAATCAAATGTTTTCACTGATTTCAATCACACGATTATTGGTCTCAGTCATTCTGATGCAACAAAATTCTGACGACCCACTTCGACTGGTCTAAGGTTTTTCTTCAAATGATTTATTCAACTAAAAATCATATTGCTTTTCATTTTTCCCCACAATAAACTTTAATTGATATATGATGGAATGTCACTTATCACTCGTTTTGGGAATGCCGCCAGAAACAGAAAGGGAACTAATCCTAATTAGACTTATATATGTAAAATCACTTCTTATTATCTTCTTCCATTACATATATTTCGAATTAGATAAGGATACTTATACAATATTCTTTTTCATAATATTTAAATATTATTTACGTGTTATTATGTGTTTGATCTAAAATTATTTCATAATTAATAATAATAATCATAAACATTATTATGGACCAATCATAAAATGACACATAAATGATGTCAAAATATTGTTAAAAAAATATTGTTTAAGTATCATTATCTTTTCGAATTCATAACAGATTAAAACTATCACTTTTTTTTTATTAATTTCTTTCATGTCCTAAAAAAATAGAAATAACTAATTTTTTTATTTTTCTTATTAATATATGTTTTTTAAATAATAATTCGTGAAAAATTATAACATATAGATTGACAATATAGATACAGATCAAACTTGGTGTACATTTCATATATACATACAACAAGCTTTACCAGTTAAGAGAGCTGCATTGTGTAAAAGTTATTTTTGTTTAGTAAATATTAACTTTTTAATGAAATATATGTGTATTTTTAAGATTAAATGTGGTTTTAATTTTTAAACTTTGACATAAAATTGTAAACTAATTTTAAAATATCATTTAATATGTAAAAAAATATTTAACATTATTAAATAAAAAAATTATATATATTCATTTTTTAAGCTTGGATATAAAAAATTTAGAAGAATGATGAATTTGAATTTCGTGTAAATGTTTTATTTTAAAATATGTTTTGAAAACTGCAAAAATATTTAAGTGTTAAGTCACCATTTTCAAGTGTTACTAATATAGAATTCATAAATATACAAATAAAGTCTATATATGCATTGCATCATATTTTTTAATAAAATAATTCAACTGATTGTGTTATCAAATTAGAATGACTTATGTTATTCATTAAATCATCTTTGCGATGATAATACTTAATAAATATTAAAAAAAATGTATTATGTATTGAAAAATACGAAGAAATATTTCTTGACTAAGGAAGAAGAGGAATAATGATAAAAGCAAGAACATATTTTATCTTAAAATTCGATACGTCATTTTCTTAGTGGTGCTCATAATTTACCACAATAGCAAAATTTAATAAACTAGTTTTTATGTTCAAATTAATTTATAATCAAATAAGTATAATTGCAACACCTGAGTTAAGCTATTTCAAAAAATGCTAACACGGAGTAGATTCCTAACTCATGTCAAAACTTTTAATGAAAATGTATTTAATATTTTATAATTTATTGGGTGTCAGATAACATATTCTCAACGTACATGATTAAGAAATGTTTTATATTATAATATTAAAAATATAATATTTCAGACTGTACTATATATGTATTGACAGTATTTGTTAGAATCGATCATTCAGACCAATTCATACCTATCGAATTCAGTTAATCATTTGGAGAAGCTAAATAAGTAATTAGAATCATAATAAAAAATCTCATATAAAAATTTATAAATACAAGTTAAAAGTTTAGTTGTTAGGAATTTTGTAACGCATTTATTATAACATTAATGGTTAAATCATTTGAATTAATTTAAGCATTATAGTATTTATAACAGATACACTCGATCGACTAGAGCTTACAAGCAACAAGGAAAGAGTTGAGGAGTGAGAGAGACTACTTAAAGTGAACACTTGACCTTATACACCTGAAACATCTTGGCATCCATTATGAAACTAAGTTGAATCTTTAAAGCCTAAATGGTGACCATAAGGAATATGGTGAGCAACCAAGCACAAGAGAAGATTGTCAACAATCAAATGGACTCGATCGAAATGATGAGAAGAATGCAACGAAAGATAGACGAGATGCAAAGAAAGTATGAGAAGGAGATAAGGACGTTGAGAGTTAAGTATAACATTATTCAGCAAGAGAAGGATGACAAAGGCCTTGTATCATGCACTTTGACCCTTCCCAAACCAACCAAGCGACCTGGGGAGGAGGCAAACTTAATAGTCCAAGCTAATAGCTTCACCACAAGTAAGAACCATCTTTATTCTATTGCTATGGTCAACATGACCAGTCTGTTTTCATTTGTTATTGAAATCACAAAAGCTTTGATGCCTAATAACTAGACAATGCTAATGTTCGATAAGTACGATGGGTCCATGGACTAGGATGAGATCTAGATCTTCATGAGCTGGCACTATACACCATATGGTGCACCACTTGATAACGGCGATGCGACTAGGCCTGTTCGTCGACAACCTATGCATGAAGTCGGTTGAAAGCATGGATAAATTGAGCTAGAGAGCAACCTAGTTCATGCAAGTTGAGAACATGAGGAACTTCTGGAAGCATATGCGTGTAGAAACGTCTGACACATAAGAAAGTGGTAGAAAAGAAATCATTTGAGGGAAAGAGAAACTGAAAGGTCCCCACTTCAAGAACTACACCCTTCTCAACATTCCACGGGCCAAGATATTGGAAAAGATCCTTAATGTCAATATATTATTGGCACCAAGAAAGAAGTCAATCCCTTCCATCGATGGTAATAAGAATTGTATATACCATTGGAACCCCAACCATACCACCGAAGAGTGTTCAACATCAAGGGACAAAATTGAGGAACTTGTGTGAGTCGGTCGCCTGAAAGAATTATCAGGAAGGATCGGTCGGATTTGAGTACTGTATATGTATTAATCAATTCTTATACTAACCGAATTTGTTGGAACCAATCCTCTAAGTTGGGATGAGACCGATCAGTGTCCATCAGATTCAGCTAATTATTCAGATGAGCTAAATAAATTAATAATCTAGTTCAATAAAATTGGATCGTGATTAGACCAACTCTAATAAAAAAAACTCATAAAAAAACCTATAAATACAAATTAAAAAAACTCATGAAAATACCTATAAATACAAATTAAATAAATGATTGTTGAAACTTTTATAAGATATATTATAATATTAATTATTAAACCAGTAGAATAACAAACTAACTCAAGTCTCCAAATATCTTTAATAAATACACCTTATCAACTAAAGTATACTAACAATAAAATAAAAAGTTGAAAAGAAGTTGAAATAAACATTTGATCTCATGTATAAAAACACAAATTAATATCAGAAATATTTTAATTATTCTGAAAAAGCGAATGTTGTTGACATTATAAAAAATAACAATGTAACATGTTTGCAAAATAGTTTAAATTTTAGTTTTGTCGAAATAATTGAACTTTATAAATGGATGATTTTCATATATGTGGTTGAGCAAGAGCATAAATTTTAATTGTTAGATTGATAGATATATTATACAGTTATCACACTATAGAGTATACCTTCTTCAACTTTCTTCTTGTCACCCTGTTAATGATGATGATTTGTGGTCCTAAAATGACCAAACAGATATTATCTCCAATCGCATCACTCACATAAGCACACGTTATCTAGTATGTCTTGTCCCATCTGCTTTTATACTTTTTTCTTCTCCTTTTCACCCTTTTAATAAAAAATATCATACTCAATTTTATCAAATTTTAATTTCATAACCACGTTTAATTTTTTTTTAATTTATAAAAGATATCTTGTTTCAAAACTAATTTTGAAATTTAAAATATGTAAACATCAGAAGTTTAACTTTTGACATCTAATTTCATAATAATGGAAAAACCAAATTCTGAATATATATTTTTAATGATTTTAATCTCTATATATTTTAAATTTTATGGAAAAGTTCACCACACACTCAATTATCTTTATTCGTACGATTAAAACTAATTAGAATAATTGATATCATCACTGTTGATATCGAGTTTCCTTTATCATTATCATAGTTTAAGTAACTCTTTTCCATCTAATTGGCAAAAATAGTGTATGCCTTCATTAATTTTTTTATATATCTATAAACTTTCCACTTTAATTAGTACTCACTTAACGTTGAATTTATTTATCTAATATGTTTTAGGCTTTCTTTAAGGTTGAGGTTGAGGTGATTCTCTTACTTTCAGACACTTTTTATTATTGTTGTTATATTATTATTATTATTATTATTATTATTATTATAATAATAGAATTATCCCTCTTTTATAAATTTCTTGTTTCTTACCCAGTAGAGGCCCACAATTCAATCCTGCATAGTTGTAAGCTCAAAATCCTTCGGCCGAAGTCTGAAAAATATTTCCTGGAAGCATGTAGGTCATTTCTTTCTGCACCCCCACAATTTTCAAGTTCATCCCATGAGAATTGTTAAAAGTAGAGGTGTCAAAGTGGGTTGAGCCTGGTTACCAGCCCGCAATAGCCCCGTCCATTGAGTCCGCTAATAACTTTTTAACAAGTGAACCAAATCATTACAAGTACTATATGATAGTTTCAAAATATTATTTTTCACTGGTGTTCGTTTGTTTAATGATGCTTATTTTTCAACTTCAACTTAGATAAAATGATGATTGATTTCATATGTAAGAAAATAGATTGTAATAACAAGTATTTTTAAAGATTGTGGTCGAAATTAAGATGAAATTCCATTGGAATTGGAATTGATTCAATTCATGAATCAATTGATAATAATACTCCATACAATTAATCATTGTTTCACTTCACACATTCATATCAAGGTATACAAGTTTTAATTCCTTAGGAACAAGTTCTAAATTACATGTCAATTTACTAATTTTTTAGTTCAATTAACATATACCTTGCATTAAATTCAAATGTTTAAGAATGAATAAGAGATTGAAAATATTCCTAGAACCAACTCTCTTGCTTGCTTTATCTGTGTCTAGGTTCTAGTCTATTTTCCAATGATAAAGCATATTTAAATTATGATATTCCATCATTCCATAAAAATTCAGATAAACATATGAATGAACAACGATTGTATTGCACATGAGAATTACATCAATTTAGTTCAATACATCCAATCCTAATGAAAAAAGAAATTACCTACTCCCAGTCATCTAGAACATACAAGTTTGACGAAATTTCATGGAAGAACAACGTCTTGATGCCTCGAAGTAGCCTCTACCAAATTTTGTGAGTTTCTTCATCCTTTTCTAACCAGAACCTCCATCATTTCTTTCTTTCTCGACTAAATAACCACTCCAAGAATTACACAATTTTTTGAGGAAGCAAGTTAGCATGCATTGAGCGAAAACTCAATTGTTTCTCTGTTAACTGATCCCACTTGAACGAGCCACTCTACTCGTTGAGCGAGTGTCCTTCTTCTTAGCTGAGCAAATAAGTTGTGGCTTAAAGAGAAGATCCTGACAGATTCTTCAATGATGCTTCATTTTCCTGTACAATGACCTAACAAAACTTTCCTAACAACTATTACATTTTTCTATGAGGAAAACAGATAACTCATGAATAATTTCAACTTTGAGAGTATTAATAAGCATGAATAATAAGTATTTTTCAAACTTATCACCCATTAATCTGTCGGGCAATAGGTGGGGTGGAGCTAACCCGCTGACCCGTAACATATAGTATTATCCAAGCTTTTGAGATAAAGAAATCAAAGAGAGAGTGAACAAACAAAGTGAAATGAAAGCAATCACAAAAATCAAAGTAAATATCTCCTTCTCACCTCATATTCTTCTTATTGCTTGAATCTCATCTCACTTCATCTTTATAGAATCTCGTTTTTAAGATAGAGCAAGACATTGTAGAAGAGTGGAGTAGACGACACCACCTCACTCGAGTCCATCTCGTGTAGTTCTGCCACGTGTTGGCCTCTTCTGTTATTCTTGTCGGCACCTTTATCTTTGTCGTCAACAAGTTTGTCAATAAATCCTCTCTTTGGTTGTAATTTGGGAAATAAGGTTGGAAATTAAGGAATTGGGGAATTATGGAACATTCTTGAATAATCTCATTTGATTTCAACCATCCCTTATTGAGTTGTAACTTAAATCAAATTATGGTTTTGTGTTTCAAATTTCGTTTCAATTTGAATGAGCTATGGTTAAATGTTAATTTCTCTAGTTAGTTTGGATTCAATTTATCAATATCTTTACTACATTATTGGTGTTTTTTTTTTCACTTCAATGATTTGTCAATTCGTTAGTTAATCTTATAATGGGGGTTTTAGAGATGAAACTTTGTCATATAAAAAAAGGGTAAAAAAAAAATTGGCAAGGAAGGCCACCCAATAACAAGGTGAGTTCAACTTTTCAACCCTTATTTTGATGTCATGGTGGTCCAACCCAACCAGAATTTGATATAGTAGGATAAGCCAAAATAGGTGGAACTAACTCATTCAGCCAAATAGGTAGGTTTGTTTAAGGCTTGTATTAAGGCCAAATTAGTATATGGTTTTTCCTTAAGCTAGACATCCAAATCATGTGGAAAGTATATGTCATATATCATGCTTCCATTGGAGAGGATTTAACTTTAGTAGCGGCCACATGATACTCTAGGAATGGAGAAGATTCTGCTTTGTGAGTGGCCACATGGCCTCCCCTCATTGGAGAGGATTTGTAGAAACTTGTCCACTCCTTAGAGGGCCTCATTTTTTACCAATGAGTACAAGGATGGAAGATCATGCTTTTAGGGTTTTCAAGGAACACCCTTGCCTATATATATAGGTGTCTCCTTTCTTGTAATCATCTTGGATGTTATATAATGTTATGTTGCCCATTTTTGGCCATAATACTTCTTTTATATCAAGACTAGAGCATCCCATGAGGCCCCTCTAGTCATCTTTCTCTTAGAGTTGGCCTAACCTCTCTTTGATCCACCAAACACCACATCACCACTATATGGTTGTGAGCTTCTAGCCTCACAACACCATAGCTTCCGCATTTTTCCAGCCCTTATCCTAGATGATTCCACCACTTTTGCATCATATATCTTTAAGAGATCATCTCCATTGCATCATATAAACTAATGTTAAAATACTCACCACCGTAATAATTATCTGTATATACAAACTATTCATTGTAGATTTTTTTTAGGGTTAAATATATTTTTAGTCCCTATACTATCAAGCGATTTTGGTTTTAGTCCCTCTTTCAAAGTAAGGTTCCTCCTTCTTAAGGAAACCTTAATTTTTGGTCCACCAAAACTAACACCGTTAAAAACCAGCCAATGTGGCTAACGGTGTTATGACATGTCATCTCTTTTTTCTAACACTGAGTCAATCTTCTCAGTTTTTCTGCCACGTGAATCTTTCCCGTCGTCAATGTTGCACTGCCAACACAATGTCGCGTCGGCCAACCACCATGCCGCTGCCGCAGAAACCCTAGCCGTCGTCATCCTCATCAAGCACCTCCATCATTAACACCCAGACGCGAGCAACCTCATCACGCCACCACCCAACGCGAGCAGTGCCATTACAAGTTCAATCTCTCTGCCACCACTCTCCCTTCATCATCGCGAGGCCGCCATCAAAACCTCGTCATCCTCATGGAAAACGCAGAAAAGGCACTAGTCCAAAACCCATATCCTCAAATCAGAAAACATAGCAACCCAAAAAACCCCAAATCAAACCCAGAAACTCAGAAAATTTCATCTTAATTTCGTTTTGGATTCCCTTCCTTATCTTGTTGTAATAGCTCAATTGTTCTTGTTCTGTGGTTATGTATATGGGATTTCAAGGATCTAAGAAAGTTTTTATTATTTGTCTGAAATTTTAGGGAGTTAAGAAAGTTCTTGCGAAACTTGGCCACAAAGGACCTGCTCTTTTTGTAGAAGGAGAAAACCTGATTCAGCAGTCTGCCATACTTTCTAAAACAGTCATTGATACAACTGGTGTCAGTGATACTTTTACTTCTGCTTTTGTTGTAGCTTTAGTAGAGGGCAAGTCCTACAAGGAATGCCTAAGGTTTGCCGGTGCGTATGGTTAAATGCAATTCTTTTTTCTTTGTAGAATTTTCTGTTTGGAGTATTGTGCTTAACTATTATGTTTTGCCACAACTGTTGCAGCTTGTCTTTGTGTTCAAGTGAACGGAGCTTTTCCCAGCATGCCTGATAGGAAATTCTGTTATGGATCTTCTAAATTATCAATGAGAAAATTTTCAAACAGGTCAATCTTCACTGAAACTAATTTAACATTTGTTTCATTTGTTTTTCCTGGAAGAACTGTCGGTAGTGGCCGCAAGGGCAGCAGAGACCGTGAAGAAGTCGATGGTCTTATCGTGGAGGGCCAGTTTGGTGAGGAGGACTGCCGCGAAGGAGTCGAGAGGAAGATTGACTCGAAAAAAATAAATGACGTGACATTTCAACGTTAGCCAGCTCAGCTTTTTTTTTTAACGTTGTTGATTTTGGAGGATGAAAAATTATGTTTCCTTAAGGAGAATGATCAAAATGTAGCTTAATTTGAAAAAGAGACTAAAAACAAAATCACTTAATAGTTTAAGGACTAAAGACATATTTAACTTTTTTTTTTTTTTACAAATACAAATATTTTTGTTATCCTTAAACAATTAAGTAACAATTAAGTTTAGCCCTATTTTTTTAAATCGTGAAATCTTTTCATTTATATAAAAAGTTGAAATATTGTTTTCTTTTTCTTTATTATTATATTACATTTGATAATTGATAACTGGTGCAATTAACAGAGAAGAAGTGGGGAAACATATAGTTTATGTATATAAGAATATATTAAAATTTTCTATATTGTATATTATTGAAAAAATATATAATTAATGCATCTTTTTAAAGTAAGCCATCCAGTTCACTTTATTTGTGTAGATAATAACATGTCAATTAGATATGAACTTATTAATTAATTAAAAATAATAAACATTACTTATTTTTTATACAGTTATAAATTTGAAGTTGATATTATTTTCTAAGTGGCACAACAAATACAAATTAAATTAAGAAAATGAATTTTAGTTAGGAGAACTCACAATTTTCATTAAAATTATTTGTATGGAGTCCATTAATTTAATGTATTGTAGAAGTGTTAAAAACAAAATTAAGCATATGAATGAAACCATTCAAGAACATATATTTAAATCAATAGATGTTAGTATAATTATATTACATATTACATTCTGTTTTGAAAATGCAAACAACAATATGAAATTAGAGATTTCTAAATAAATTGACATCTCTTGGAATTTCACTAATCATTTTCAGCACAGGAAAAAAAGAAATCCAAACTTATCACTTTTCAAATTTAAAATAAATAGTATGAAAATAAGTTAATTTAACCCACTAAATATACATTACACCAACAAATGAACAAATGGCATATTATTATATTAAACAATTTATTATAACAATATTATCCTATCCTGAATTAAATTATTGTGACTATCAATCGGAACCTATAATATATGTAACATCTAAAAATTTAATATTTATGTTTTAATATTTTCATTCACTATATTTCCTTTTATACTTTATTTGTTATGTAGGTTGTCCTAATTTATTTTTTCTATTGAACGAACGATCAAAGTTCACATATTTTCCCTATATTTTTATTAACACTCTTAATTATTTACATTTTTTTTCTTTATCCACTATTTTTATCTAATTTCTCCATCCATCATTTTTAAATATTTTTCTTTACCATCTTCTCTATTCATCAATTTATAAACACTCACATATCTTTCTTTTTAACACATTATCATTTCATTCCAACTTAGAGACATCTTGTTCCTCACAATCATCATTCCATCATCCTCCTAACTTCACCACCTTCATTAAATTTTCATCACTCCATGTTTTACATACAAACTTCTTCATCACAAGACCTAATTCTTTTTTTATATTCATCTTCTCCATTTTCCATTTTTTCATCTTCTATAATTTCTAAGGTAAGGAAAACTAGTAAAATCATTTTATACATGTTTATGTTTGGTTTATATGATTTGTTGTGTTGAATATTTGTAAATGATATGCTTTCATTTCTCTTTCCCTTTGGTTAATATTGTGTAGAATACGCCATGTAAATTTAATTTTCTTTTTATACGTCATCTTTCTCTCTTTGACCAGTATTTTGCGAACTATCATTTTGTAAATTTGGTCTTTTTTATATGCTTTGATTTTATTTACGTACATTGCTCATGTATTATGGTGTATGAAAATGTGGTTTCCAAATCAAAAGAAAATATGAATTAGGTATTTCATAATCTAAGTTCAGGTTAGTTAAAATGAGGATATAGAAATAAATTATGACTTAATTAATATTGGAATTTAAAATGAATAAATATACAATTAATGTTATGTGATAAGTGTAAATTTAGGTAATATAATATGAATGACATGGTAAGATGATCTTGTATGAGATTTTGAAAATAGATGATTTAAGGCCATGAAATTAATAAGGTGGATGTGTGAGTTAGTAGAGTCAAGGTATTAACCATAATCTATTCTTTTGTGTGTGAGAGTGACCAAGTAAAGCTAGGGTAGGAGCCATAATCTACAATGATATGTGATTTATTAGGTATGGATGTTGTGAATATGCAGTGATTTCTATGGAAGGAGCACTGCATTGAAGTGATGTTAAGTGGTGTGTTGAGAGGACTTCGACGAGAATATTCTGAATCTACTAATACGATATTCATTTAGAGGAAAATATACAGTCGTGAGATTCAAAAGAGGTTATTATTTGGAGCTTTAATATAAAAAGAACCAGACCTTGCAAATAAGGAAATAACTTGTGTCATACTCAAAAGAGATTGATGTTCCAATATAAAGTTTATGTTATAGTTCCTGAGAGACAGGAGTAACTTACGGCAAGTGAGAGGCTCTAAGTTTCTCAATTCATTAATTTTTCAAAAATAGAGTCAAATGTTTGTTTGTGTCTTAGTCACAAGGATTGAGCTATGAAGATTGTGTTGTGTGACATTTGATTCTTAATGTAAATTGTTATTTTTGATATTAGATGTAAATTATTTATTGTAAACATTAGTTAGCTTATCCTTTATTTTATTTTTTTGTGAAATACACTAACAATAATAATATATGTATTATATATAAGTAGGAAATCAAGTTGATAATCTTGTTGGAAATTCTATATGTGACGATAATGAGTACCAATAAAATTGTAGCTCTTTAAAATATACAGTGGATTGCTTACATATATCTATTATAATATTTGTCACCTCTAAAAAATAATTATTCATATCTTTTGTAAAAAAAAATAATAATACCTTCGAGAATTATAAATAAATTGGAAATGTGTACATATAATTGTACATTATTTACTATTTACTACTTATATGATGATGTAATCAGTAGTCTAATAAGAATAGGAAAATATATTTTTAACAATTTTTAAAATTTTTTTTTATAATTATTTATATGATAATTTATGATGGGTCCGTTTCAAATATATGAATCAATAAAATAATGATATATAATCTGTTGTAAAAAAATTGCTAAAAAAATTGTTAAAATATCATAATCGATGTATTTTTTCTTTTATACAATATTGCTTTCTAGTTTTAGACTCTAATCATATGATATATTTGTAGCTATGTTGAGAAATACTTAACTGTCATCAATTTAAACTAAAATAGTATCATTTATTATTTTACAATTTTGTATACTATTTCTAACTACACCTAAAATTAAAATATAATTTGATAAAATTATTGAGAGTTCAGTTTGAATGAGTCTTTTATATGGAGATGACACTAAAATTAGTATTGGCATCATACACTTTTTAGAAATAAAAAACTATTAGGCTTAAACTCTCCATTGGTCCTCATATTTGTGTACAAGTCTCAGTTTGGTCCTCAAGTTTTGAACTGTCTCAATTGGGTCATAATTTTTATAAAAATGAACACATTTTACCCTAACCGTTAAGTTGTCTCAAACGGCGTTAATTGATGTTGTGATGAATTTTTTAGTTTAGGCTTAATCCCTCCCTTGGTCCTTATGTTTGTGTGAAAATATCAGTTTGGTCCTCAAGTTTTTTTCCAAGTCCTTATGAAATGTAAACATTTTACAACATTTTACTCAAACGGCGTTATGTAATTTTTTTTTTATGTTTTAAAATCATTAAATCCACGTGGCTATGGTCTTTCTTTCCTTCCAATCACTGATCACAGTTCACTCATTTTCACAGTTCACAGTTCAAAAATTATGACCCAATTGAGACAGTTCAAAACTTGAAGACCGAACTGAGATTTTCACACAAACATAAGGACCAAGGGAGAGATTAAGCCTAAAATAAAAAATTCATCACAGCATCAATTAACGTCGTTTGAGACAACTTAACGGTTAGGGTAAAATGTGTGCATTTTTACAAAAGTTATGACCCAATTGAGACAGTTCAAAACTTGAAGACCAAACTGAAATTTGCACACAAATATGAGGACCAATGGAGGGTTTAAGCCAAACTATTAACTATTAATTATAAAATAGTCGTGGAAGTCAAAAGTAATGGTTAGTTATAAAATTTAATTCTGTTAATTAGTTCATTGCAGAAATATAATCTGAGTGAAAAGGACTATATGGTTACATCTTAAAAATGTTAAAATCACTAAAAATTTAAAATAAAATAAAAATGCTAAATTTAAGAGTGAAAGACATTTACATATGACTCTTTATGGCATGAAACTGAAGAAGTCAATGAACCTTGTCCCACACTCAAAAGAAACAGCGGTTTCGGCACGCTGCTACTAAACAAGTCAATCATTTTTTCTTCGTAAAACAAAAAATCTTTTTAGGTTTAGAGTAGAGACAGCCTCAAAGAAGCTCATAACTTACTTGTAAACATTGGTCACAACTCTTAATATTATATAGTAGGAAGACTGTTTTCTATTTTGTAGTTTCTGAGAGAGTATGTTAGTTAATTATAAATATATGTATTAAAAAATATTGGTGAGAGTGAGAAGAAATAAATAGATGATAAGTGTTTTGTAATGTCTTATCTTGATCTGCAAGGCAATGGAGTCAGTCAAATACGTTGGTTGGGGTCACCTTTCCTTCTCAGCATTTTCCCCTTTGAAAATTTTGCACTCCCAAACGCTAAACGCAGATGCACACTCTCAATTCATCCCAATATATATCAATGGATAAAAACTCACTTACAAACCAACCCACTACCGTTTCTTTTCTAAACCAATAAGCCACTATGTCCTTCTTTTCCGCTTCAACGCCCGATTCAAACCTCGCCACCGCCAAGGCGGTCCTCTCCACGGCGGCGTCGGTGGCTGCCACTGCAATGGTCATCCGTTCGGTAGCCAGCGAGATCCTCCCGCCGGAGTTCATCTCGTTCGTCAGAGAAGGCCTCCGCAGCGCGCTGTCGCGGTTCTCATCGGAGACAACTATGGTGATCGAGGAGTTCGACGGTCTCGTGAGCAACCAAATCTACGAGGCAGCGGAGACCTACCTTGGCTCCAAAATCTCCCCCTCCACGCAGAGACTAAAGGTGACCAAACCCGAAACCGAAGACACCTTCATCCTCACAATGGAGCGCAACGAGTGCCTCAACGACGTGTTTAACGGCGTCAAGTTTAACTGGGTCCTGGTGTGCCGTCAAGTGGAGACACGACTCTTCCACAACCCGCGCGACATGAACTCCACTTTGAAATCGGAGGTTCGGTCCTTGGAACTGAGCTTCCACAAGAAGCACAAAGACATGGTCATCAACACCTACCTTCCTTTCATTCTGAGGGAGGCCACGTCCTTGAAGCAGGAGACTAAGGCCTTGAGGATCTTCACCGTCGATTATCAATGCATGTACGGAAACCCCAACGACGCCTGGACTGGGATCAATCTGGACCACCCATCGACTTTTGACACGCTGGCTATGGAGCGTGACGTGAAGGAGTTTGTGGTGAGGGATTTGGAGAGGTTTGTGGCGAGGAAGGAGCATTATAGAAATGTTGGGAAGGCATGGAAGAGAGGGTACTTGCTCTATGGACCTCCCGGTACAGGCAAATCCAGTTTGATTGCTGCTATGGCTAATTACTTGCGCTTTGATGTCTATGACTTGGAGCTCACCGAGTTGCAGACCAATTCCGATCTCAGGAGACTGCTCATTGCCATGGCTAATAGGTCCATTCTCGTTGTTGAGGACATTGATTGCACTATTGAGTTTCACGAGCGCAGAGCGGAGCCCACACCCTTTTCCTCTGGAAATAATAAGGACAGACAGGTTTTTCCCTCTTCCTTTTATTCCATGAAAACTTGTTCCTGTTTGATGGGAGTCTACATTCACAGAAAAAGACATGATAAAGTCCACTTCCTTTCTTTTATTTTTTAAATTCAAAACATTTCTTGGAACCACAAAGTTTGTTCTTTTTGTGATTCTGTTCTGTCTTTTGTGAGAAGGTCAATTACTGTGCTTTTGCTCTGCCGTTGTCCGTGAAAACTATAAACTTGGGATGGATTTCGATCCTCCCAATCATGTTTTTGTATACGAATCGCAATAAACATGAATTGGGCCACTGTTACCCTCTTTGTTATTCAAGGGTAGTTAAATTCTAGACAAGGGTAGCCTAACTTATCTCAAGGAAAATTTGGGTTACATAATACCATTGTAGATTAATATATATGCCAACTCTAAGGATTTTTAACCCAAATTACTATGATAAGTTAGAGAATCCTTCTAGATGAAGTTAACTCTCATTTTGTTTAATATATGTTTCGTTGTAAGTGTTGGACTTATGCTCAGTCTCCTAAACTAAGGTGGTTGTTCTGTTCTGGTGTTGGCGATCGCGCAGTGTAGTTGCTGGATGCCTAAAATTGATTTATCATGTTCACTTGTACTTTTTAATTTTTTTCTTATGCATTATTTTCATCCTAAAGTTTTTCTAAACATGCAGGTTACACTGTCGGGGTTGCTGAATTTCGTTGACGGGTTATGGTCAAGTTGTGGAGACGAGAGGATAATAGTGTTCACAACAAACCACAAGGAGAAGCTTGACCCTGCGTTGCTCCGCCCTGGTCGCATGGATGTTCATATTCACATGTCCTATTGCACTCCCTGTGGTTTTAGGCAGCTATCTTCCAATTACCTCGGACTAAAAGAACATGATCTCTTCCCACAGATCGAGGAAGAAATTCAGAAAACCCAGGTGACTCCAGCTGAAGTGGCAGAACAGCTTCTGAAGAGCAACGACACTGAAACTTGTCTCAAACAGCTTATTGATTTCCTAAGAGAAAAGAAAGAAACACAGGAGCTGGAGGCTAAAAGGAAGGAACAGGAGGGCAAAGATAAAGAGGAACAGCAGAAGAAGGAGCTCGATGATGGTGGTAAAGGAGAAGGGGTTGATAATGACGAAAAGAAAAGCACAACCGAGTTAAACAACACTTGCTGAAGTTTTAGATTCCGCAGGATCAATTAGTCACTACCATAAATTTTCCATTTCGTTTAGCTCGAACTTGGAGTATATATATGGTATGGTTATTTATCTTTTTCAGTCTTCCTAAGATTTTCTAGTATACTTATTTTACTCTTTCACTTTCTGTTTTGTTAAATCCACGGGAAAACACTATCAGATGACCGGAGTGGGTGCCAATTTGTGAAACCGTGTCCACCGTATTGTATCAAGAAGAGAGATAAACGTATATAATATTATACTATTTGCAAGGGAATATATCTGTCATCTTATTTTTCCCATCTCTCTTTTTTGCATTTCTTATCATTTGTTCTTGTATTTTGAGGGAGCATTATTAATTTATTTTATGAAATTTTGTCTTATTTTATGAGGAAATAAAATAATAGTGTTATAAAGGAAATGGTGGTCCAAGTCTTTGCACGAGGATATTTAGTTAAGACATATATTGTAACTTCTTTCTAAGTTCTGCAGTTGAAATTCATTTGAAGTGCTCAAAAGGTTGAATAAGAAAAGCCACCAAGTTTTCTTTAGTCTCAAATAAGATAAAATTAAGTTAAATATATAATAAAGGTTTAATACCTATTTTGGTCCCTCGAAATAGGGGTTTTGTTCAAAATCGTCCTACCTTTTTTAAAAAGTAACAATTCGTCCCATTTTTTAAAAAAACTGTCCAAATTAATCCTTTTTGTTAACACCGTCAAAAATTTAACGCTGCACCTAGCATCCTGGACTAAAGTTAATGACGTGTCAATTTTAATTGATTGTGTGGCAATGTTTATGTGACTGCGTGGCTTTGTGAAATTAAAATTGTAAAAAAAACATAAATTATGTTGCAGAAGTTAAGAAAAAAGAGGGGTTAGGTTTTGGGTTCCTCCAACATGGTCTGTCATCGGAAGATGAGAAACCCTCGACACTCTCGAAACCCCACAGGAAGTCGAAAACATCGTCGTCCGAAGACAAGGATGGTGGGTCCATTCGGAGATCGTAGGAGGACAAAGAAGGTTCGTCGAGGAGGGTGCCACGAGGACGAAGACATCCGAAAGGGGTTCCTTAACTGAATTCTCCTTCTCAAAATCTGGACCTCAGTGGAAAGATAGAGTGAAACGGTGGACCAGCAGTAGATTCAATTTAGGGAGAATGATTAAGAAAGATCTGAATACACAATAATCAATTTGTGAGCAAAATCCAAGTCTGAATCCTAATCCTTTGACCCTAAGACCTCATTCACACGTCACGTCACTGCAACATTCAACTTTGTTCTCAAAGGAAAGTAAGCAATCACCACGTTAACACACATGCCAAAACCATGTAAGACACTCCTATGATCTCTGTCTCTCGAAGACAGCATACACCTAATTATCTCACATCTCTGTTTGAAGCAAAAGCTGCGATCTTTCTCTCTGTTATGTATTACACCGGCCAATCATGGTGGGCGTGTGAACGGTGATGGATTGAAAAAAGAGAAAAAAGATAAATTAATAAATAATTATAAGAAAGTGTAGAGTTTGGTGGATAAGAAAGGAGGTGAAAGCTGCACATTTTGCTAAAGAAACAGAAATTCAATGAACATTGAACAATGAGAGAGAAAGCTGCGATTTTTAATCCCAAATCACGATTTTCATTCTAACCCTAACTCCTCTTTTTTTAAGCCTCTAACCTGTGGCCTGTTGCCACGTACTAAAATTATTTTCTCTCAATTTTAATTTTACAGGTCAATAAACTAACACTGTCACGCAATCACATAAAGTTGTCACGTCATTAACTTTAATCCAGTTGGGCAGCTGCGACGTTAATTTTTTGACGCCGTTAGCGAAAAGGATTAATTTGGACAATTTTTTCAAAAAGTGGGACGAATTCTTACTTTTTAAAAAAGGTAGGACGATTTTGAACAAAACCCTTCTTTCGAGGGACCAAAATAGGTATTAAGCCTATAATAAATTAATTAGAGTTGAGTATATCAAATGCACACATATTTTTCTTATTGGTATCTTAATATTACATATTTATTTATTTATTTAGAAAAAAGAAAAATATAATTAAAATTGTTATTAAAATTTGTATATTATTGTATAAATCTTCTAAATTAAAAGCTCCGAATAGAAGTAATTGAATTCGAAAAATAATAAATTATAAATTCTTCTTATTACCATTTGTTCTATTGAATTGGCTTCAAATCTAAAAGGAGAAAAAAAAAATATCTAAGAACCAAGTTGTTTAATTTATGTTTGTTATTACACTTTATCATTAGTTGTAAATAAATTACCAATTTAAGAATAAATATGTAATTACATGCTTAATCAACATGTTTTTTTTTAAAGGATGGGACAAGAAATTCATTCTTCTCCTTCTTTTCATGGTTCCAAGTTAATCCAAATACTCCAACTCAAATCCAAATTCAAACCATTCACACTTCCTACCTCTAGCAAACAATAATTCACCTAAAACAAATATGATGTAAGAGAAATTTATCCTTAAAAATTGGAAACTATAATCTAAAATTTAGAAATTTGTTCAATTTCAAATTTTGTTTTTTTTTTTCATTGTTCCGTAATGATAAATGGTAATTGTTACTTTTTTTTAATGCTATTTGTATTTTTTAATTCATATTTACAAAATAAATATTTTCTTTTTGGAGAATTTGTCAATGTTTGAAAGAAAATATCTTCATTAAAAATTTTTACAAATAAGCTTGCGCGTTGGAAAAAAAAGTTGATCCAAGTAATCTCATCAACAATTTACATTTGTTATTAATTATTTTAACAATGAAAATGTATATTAGAAAATAATGCTAAAAAATTACTTTAATAATGTTGAAAAAATAATTATAATAAACTTTCATATTTAAAATATTATCTCACCAATGTCAACCAAAATAATAAGGGTTAAATATGTTTTTAGTCCTTATCACTCGATTTTGGTTTTAGTTCCTACTCGAAACATCAATGGTTTTTAATCTTCATTGTTTTGAAACTCTCACTTTTCGTCTTTAAAATTGGACGATGTTATCTTTCAGTACATGTGGCAAATGGCGAGGGTTCGTTCAATGCCAGCTTCCCTTTTCACTGGCTGCCACGTTGGTTGTTTAAGTTTTGAAAACAGATTAAGTATGTTAAGTGGTTGAAGCTCACTTTGTCATCTCTTATAAATGACATTTTAAGAGGGAAAGTGGGTTCTTGTTCGTGAAGTTGGGTTCTTCTTGGTGCACTTAGTTTATTGGTGCACTTAGTTTATTGTACCGGATTTAATAAGGGAATTGTGCTTAAATGTCCAGTATTTTTCCGTTTTTGCTAATTGTGCTTAATTAGACCGGAAATTCTAATTTTAATTAATTTGAATATTCTGAGCTAATTATTTGCATTATTAATTGTAGGAAAAATTTTGGAGATACAATTTTGGACATTAGAGAAGACATCAATTCATTCAAGACTCTCCACAAAGACACTTCAGAATTAATCAAATTTTAATTTAGTAGTTTAGGATTTTTAGACAAACTTTTACATTGTGGGCCAATTTTTGGAATTTGTTGTTGAGCCCAATTAGTAGGATGACACTTGGCATCACCTAGGGTTTTCTTTTAGGGTGTTGTTGCGTGACTTTGGCAAGTGTACCAAATCGTGCAAGTAGTAAAACCGGTAAGACCGGATATCGTTTCCCAAGAGACTCGGTTACTACTTTACTATCGTATAATTACTAACTAATTTAAGCTAAAGAATGGTTCCCTTTTGTGTGAATTTGTGCAATGGAATTAAACATAATGCATAAATGGTAGAATGACCTTCTTGTGGTTAAAACACTAGAAAATGAAATGATTTAAGATGATATGGAATGGATATGTTGGAGAATGATTTCAACTAATACAATCCTATACAAATGCACTAAACCACTCTTCTTTATTAACTTGCTCTTGTCAACTAGCTAAGTTACTTAAACCCAATCCCTTGGTGAAAAAGCCTAGGTTCACTTGTTAAATCCCAATCCCTTGGCAACCTAACAAGTTCACCCGCATTAAGAAAAGAAGTTTAAGACAATCAAAAGTCCTAGCTCTATCCCTAGACACTATTTCCTTTAGGTGTTTAGTCCATTTCAAGGTTCACAAAACATTTCCAAATATTAAGCAAACCCTAACGTCATGCCATGGGTGATCAAATCATAACAAGCTTTAAGCAAAGAAATAAACACTAGCAAGTGGGTTGTAAAGTTTACATCATTCCCCAACAAAAAGAACTTAGCTCTCCATAGTCATGGAGAGCTTGAGCTTACAATGGAAGAAAATGGGGTAGATGGAGACCCAAGGAGGAAGCAAGGAGAGCTCCCACAGTCCAAAACCAGCTCCAAGAGTCTAAAATCGCGTTTATGAGCTTCAGCTGCCAAGAAGATCCAACCCTCGTAAACTGTGTGCCTTTTATAGGGCTAGGGTGCCAAGTCAGCAAAAAGTCGCGCCTAGCGCCCTTTTCTGGGGCGCCCAGGCGCAAGAAACTGGGAGAAACTGCGAACAAAAGGGCGTCCAGCGCCCTATGGGGGAGCCCAGGCGTGGAGTTTTGGCAGAAACTGCGAGTTGAAGGGTGCCCAGCGCCCTCTGGGGCGCCCTGGCGCCACTTTTGCATATTAACTTCTTCAAAACTACCTTTTTCAGCTCTTCCTTGGTTCTCCACTCTTGATAGTTTGACTATCCTTCCAAAGCACACAAAGTTACTACATAATTTGAGGAATTAGTGATGAAAACTAATGTGTGTAACCTAAGCTGAGTTTATTCACAAAGTTAGATTAGAGAGAGGATTAAGCGTGTTTCAAGCTTCAGGAGAGTTGATTTGGTAAGAAAATTGCACCATAGATAATGGTAAGAATTACCGTTATTAGTGGACCCCACCCCTATTTTGAAGACATACGTCCTTTAAGGTTGAGGACCATCCAGCCGTCACTTGTGCTTGTGTGGGACTTTGGCTGGGACATTTTGGAGGAGCTTTTTCTGTGAAACATGTTTTTGCTATTGGATTTTGGTTGATTTTAATTTCAGCAATTTAAAGAAACGATGCTTGAGGTGGGCAGCCGCACCCCAAGAGTCACGTTTTCTTTGTCTCTTAGAATAAAGCTTTGATTCATGGAATTTACGCTCATTTTTATTTTGCTGTGCACATGGTGATATTAACCTTTGGGGTAAAAATCATTTTCATTTTGGGTAGCTGCCACACTGATTTAGCTTTCTTGAATGTTTTAGTTGTTTTCATTCAATGAGAAACTAAGAAACGGTGATATTGATTTTTGGAAAAAACACGTTGCAATCATTTGGCCAGGAGGTAGACACTAGTTTTGTTATTTTAATTTTGGAAGCAGCATGATGAGTTGGCTGGATAGTGAAGCACACGCATTCAATTTCTTGAGCTGAAGAGCACGACATTTATTTTTGTTTGAGAATAGAGTGACAGTGCTTGATTATTTAGAAGAGGAGCACGTGATTTCTATTAAATTAAAACAACAGTTGCTCTCATCCTTGCTGGAGATGCGCTAATTCATGAGGGAGGCACGCAACTGCTTTCAAATGGAATTGGAACGTTGATTCAAAGAAGAGAGGGAGACGTGTTGAACTTTTCTTTTCTTTGTGGAGATGTGGCGCTGACACTTGCAAGGAAGGAGTTGCGTGATATCTTGGA
Source organism: Vigna reflexopilosa (assembly GCA_027742785.1). Lineage (NCBI taxonomy): Eukaryota > Viridiplantae > Streptophyta > Magnoliopsida > Fabales > Fabaceae > Vigna > Vigna reflexopilosa. The sequence continues at coordinate 52,658,402 of CM050911.1, read as the reverse complement.
AGGAGAGCACACATGGAGCTGCTGCTATCACGTTCAAGGGAAATGAGCTCCAATAGTTTACTTTTTTGCATTTTAATTTATCACACATGCATTTAATTTTACTTACAAGCTACATTGTGCATTTAATGTTTTAGCTTAGTGTTGCATTTACATACCACAACTCGTGTTTCTTTATTATCTGTTGCACTTTAATTAGTTAACACATCTTGATTTAGGACCGTTTAGTTTAATGTTTTTTGTTCACTATGTTATCTGTTATGTTTGATTTATTGTTTTCGTTTATTTCACTGTTGTCTAGTCTGTTCGGTAGAGATAATTTAATTGCAATGTTAGTTTAGGTTAGTCGGGTTGGTCATTAATAATATTACTTTGTCACCTTGAGATTTCTTGGACTGTCTTTATGTTTATTCTGCTCTGCCTGACATTCTGTGAAATATGACTGTGTTCTTGCAACGGGTATACGCTTAGTTGCCCAATTGGTGATTGTATCTTCGCTTAGTTGATCAATCTGTATAGAACACATCAGATGGAATAGATGTATTGCGTTCGCTTAGTTCGTGATTATGATAGCATGATTAGCCCTCGCTTAGTCGGTTAGTTGTGTTGGATTAGAGGCTAGAACAGTTTATTCATGAGACCTGTGCACTTTAATTGTCATACTGCTGCTCTGAGTTGGCTCAATATTTAATCTGTTGTCTGCTTGCGATTAGGTATATGCTTAGTTGTCTAATCGGTGTTTAATATTCGCTTAGTTGATTGGACTGTATGGTGCATGATTGATTAAATTTGTGCATTGTATTCGCTTAGTCTGCAATTGTGAAGACCGAATTAGCCTTCGCTTAGTTGGGTGATTCGTGTCGGATTTGGATTAGAGTAGTGTGTACTTGTCGATGATCTGTGATTGGAAACATAGTAATTGAGTTAATGACCAACCGTTTTCATTCTGTATTTGATTCCGTTTTTACATTGCTGTTTTCGTGTCTGTTTACATCTGTGTTTACCTTTTTGTTTGCATCCGTATTTTAATTTAATTCATCCGCATTCACAAACCTTTCACAAACCCCCCCACCTCGTGTTTGACTTAATTCTTGAACCACATTTGGTCCTTGAGAGACGACCTAGGAGTCACTTCCTAGTCTATACTGCATTCTTTATGCACATTAAATTTGCATGGGGTGCGACACCCATCAAATTGTAATTAAGAATTATGGTTCAATAAAATGAGGTATTTGCTTTTGTGTCCAAATTCTGGTTGATTTTCAAACACCATGTGACGTTCTACAAAATCTGCATTTGATTTTTTGTTCTAAAAAATGTATCAGGACTAATATAGATATAAAGTGTGTTTCTACCTTCTAGAAATGCACGACGACCCTATAGCTGAATCCATGATAGAGTAATTGTAGATCGGTTAACATCATCTTTGCTAGAGTGTGTCTGTACCTTTTCTACCACTATTTAAGTTCAATTATGCAATATTATGTTATTAGTTAACAAAAAGTCTGAGATCCATATTACAAGAGGTATATAATAGTTCAAGCATCAAACTAACTTACAAGATGAAGATCACAACACTTGTTTTACTTTAATAAATCAAACTTAAAACATGTAACTGGTACTAGCTTGGGACCCTAGAAATTCAAACATGCACTTAATCTGGCTAGCATAAGAAATTCAAACATGTAACAGCAGTACCACTAGTATGCATTCTGATATTGCCAGATAAGAAATCCAAATACAGTAGTATCCATTCTGATATTGCCAGATAACAACATGAAGTGGTCCCATATTAAATAAGATAAGTGGTCCCTTAAAGGTAGTACCACTGACAAAAAATATTTTAATAGCGGTACTAAAGTGGTCCCATACAATTACATGTGATTGTAAAATCAGCCACCGTTCCCATTACTATTGTTCCCTAAGTGGGTGACAGTGACTTTCAAAATACATTAAAATAAGAACATGGCTATAGTAAATCTTCAACTGGTACTAGCTTGGGACCCTAGATCTTGTGAACCCAGTAGTCGTGACGGTGTTCTTTTTCCACCTTGGTGACTTGATGCAGGTCCTGCTCCACTGCCACTTGCTCTAGGTTGTGATGCTGTATGAGGTCCTCATACTTGAGAAGTCACCCTTGTTGTTGTTCCTCCCCCTTGTGATGTTGATGGAGTTGTTTGTGCTTCAGAACCTCCTGTAGTGGAAGTTGCCCTTGTGCTGCCAGATCCTCCTGCACTTGAAGTGCCTCTTGTGTTCTGTAAATGGAAGTAAGTGACATTGCAATTATAATAGTCTATTATGAATGTGCAAATAAGTGAAGTTGTGAAAGAGTGATTTTGTACCTTTTTCTTTCCCCTTTTACAGGTTCGTACATTATGACCAAATTCATTACAGCTACTACATTTCATAAGAACATTCTTCTTTGACAATTTTGCATGACTCACATATTCATCAGCCTCCCTTCTTCTTAGTTTTTTAGGCCTCCCAGGGGGTGTTTTATAAATCGGAGGCAGTAGTACACCAGATTCAGAAGTAGACCACAATTGTTGTCTATTGATTGGAACAATTTCAGGGCCATAACAAGTTTGATAAGCCTCTTTCTTGTAATAAGGATGTACATAGTCTTTAGGATTTTCTAGTTTGTAATTTATGGCAGCCACAGCATGCCTGCAAGGTATTCCAACCAAATCCCAAAAGTAACAACTACATGAATGGTTACTTAGGTCAACTACAAACTTGTCCATTGTAAACCGTGAGTTACTTCAAATTTTGCAGCCCCTGCTCAAGTTGGAATCCAATTTCCACTCCTCTCTACTTTCCTATCAAGCCTTTTTCGTGGTTTAGGCATTACAACTCTTGTATATGTCGTTGCTTTTTCTCTAAGTGTTGCAAACCTCCTCATAATGTAAGTTATAATCCATTCCATCATAGTTATGATAGGTTTATCTCTAGCTAGTAAAATTGTGCTATTAAAGGACTCTGACAAATTATTTATTAAGACATTGCATCTAGGATAACTATTGAATGCATGTTTACACCAAGACTTAGTTGGAATAGCTAGCAACCAATTGTAAGCATTAATGTTAACATTCTTCAACTCACCCATTTTCCTTTCCTAGTCCTATTGATAATTGGCCTTGGCAGCCCCCATCATAAGATCTCTAATCAGCACTCCTCCACCAAACTTTTTCTTGTAATTGTTATACAAGTGCCTTAAGCACAATCTATGTTCCACTCCCTCCAAGATGTCATCAAAAACTGTCATTAGTCCCTGGAAAGCACAAAACGTTTTGGTCAGTAGTAAATATTGTCACTAGTACAAAATAAAAAGAAGAAAACATTACAAAGAAAATACCTTTTGTTGATCAGAAATGAAAATCCAATGGTGACAATCAATGCCATCAATGTCATCTAGAAGTAGTGTCAAGCACCATCTCCAGCTTTCTTTGCATTCATTTTCAACAACAGCAAAAGCTAAGGGGAAATATTGGTCATTGGGGTCTCTACCCACTGCCACCAACAATTGACCACCATACGTTTTCTTGAGATGATAACCATCTACCCCTATGAAGGGCCTGCAACTTCCTAAGAAGCCTTGCTTACAACCCTATAAACACATATAAAATGAACCAAATCTTGGTGGCAAACTTGGTTGGGGTTGGTTGACTTTAATTTTAAACGTGTCACACTTCACTCTTAGCAATTCACCCACATAATCATATATACGACCATACTAGCGCTCTCCATCACCAACCAAAGAATCCAAAGCAATTTGCTTGGCCTTTCTAGCTTTCCAAGTAGTTATTCCAACATTGAATGACTTCTTAATGTCATCAATGATTTGGTTGACTGTCATGTTAGCCACATTTACAAACCGGTCTATTAATACTTGTGCAATCCAATTTACATTTGCACTTTTGTTTCCAAAAAATCTTCCACAATTGTGTCGTCCAACCAAGGTTTTGACACAAAATGTTTGCTTGCGTCCTACCTTGCTAGCCATAATAACAAAACCACATTTGTTTTTACAAACTGCCCTTACTTTGGTCAGATCATTCTTGACAAACTTAACCTTTTTTCCATTTAATACACTATGCTCCATTACTGCATTTTTAAACTCCTTTAATGAACAGAACTTCATCCCCAATTCAAATTTGAAGTTCTTGCTCATATCATCTTGTCTATACTTTTTAAACTTTGCCTTTTTCAACCTCTCATCCTCATCACTATCTACATTTGAATCCAATTCATCACTATTGTATTCTTCATTGATGTCATGAACACCAACTTCTTCATTTATTATAAAAGAACCTTCCCCAACATTGCCCCTTCTAGTCACACGTTTCTTCTTCTTCTTCATTGTATTCCACCTCTCCAACACTAGATTAATGTCTCTACGAACTTGGTCCACCCTAGCATTCTCAACACCAAACCCATCATCATCATTAGCCATTTTGTCTTCCTCACTATCATCCAGACATTCTTCAGCTGAAGCTTCTACAAACCCCTCAACCACATTCCCCCCTTCCTCTTCTTCATGTACATAATCTTGTTGATCACCACCATCATACTCTTCCCTTTCCTCACCATCATCACATTCTTCCTCACCCATTTCAACATCTTGTTGTTCATCACCACTATCACAGTCTTGGTCTTCCTCACCCATTTCATCCTCTTCTTCTTCATCACCACCATCATACTCTTCCCTTTCCTCACCATCATCACACTCTTCCTCACCCATTTCAACATCTTCTTGTTCATCACCACCATCACACTCTTCGTCAACCATTTTGGAAATCACTTCCTCCACGTGCTTTATGTTTCCTTCTTCTGCCACTTCACCACAACTAAGAAAGTGAACTTCCACTGCCTCACTAGGAACATGTTCAACATAGATTTCTATCTCTTCCTTATTCTCCTCTGCATAGTTAGCCAAGTACAGTGCTTCCATGTCATCACTCAATAATCTAGATTGTTCATCAGCCTTTGTCTCAACCCTTTCCACCATAGTTTGAAGTCTGCATCATACTTAAATTCTTTAACTATTCCAATAGCTTCAAAATACGACCAACAATCCAGATCAATTCCTTTGATCACGTGAATCTCTCCTTTAACATACCCTAGCCCCTTATTAAAAAACTTCCCCATGTGATGCAAACAGATGTCGAACACCATTTCTAGACCTATATTCAAACATCAACACTTTACGCCTTGCTTTGGAACAACCAAAAGAAAAACAAAAACAATAGCTTACCTTGATTGCTTTTCTTTGACACCCACTGTTTCTTTCACGAGCACCGCAAGGACCATCGCAACGACCAATGCAATGACCACAACAACGACCACCTTGATAGAATGCTTCCACTCAAAGGTTTAGAGTACTTGGAGTAAAAAGGTTTGAGTAAAAATGTTCGAGTAAAAAGCTTCGAGTAAATCTTTTTTCCCCACAATTGAAAAATAAGAACCCTAATTGTGTTAATCTGATTTCAATCAACACACGTGACCATCACTAATCTGATCACTAAAATCAAAACCAACATGGCAGCCAGTGAAGAAGGAAGCTGGCATTGAACGAACCTACCTTAATCATAATTATCTTATATGTAGGTACTGTTAAAGCTTTTTGAGTTGAGATAGGGGTTCTTGGATTAGTAGAGTTTTCTAAGCTTTTCATAAGGCAAGGGAAGTTAATATTTACTTTAATTTCTTGTTAAGAAGTATGCAATTATGTTTGATAAACTGTGATATGTATGTTTGATAAAGTGTGAGATGTATGTTTGATTGAATTTGTCAAATTTAAGTGAAGTTGTATCTTGATGAGTGAATATTTGTCTATTGATGGATATTGTAGTGTATGTGTGTGAAATGATGGTTACGTGAACATGTGATGTTGTTGTGTTGGAGTTTAATTAGGTACAAAACTGATACAAGATTGAAGGTACTAAAAAGGAAGTGTTATTGGTTGTTTTATGGTTTGAATAGGTGAATTCTTAGAAGAGTAACTTTGGGGTAATGACTAATGTTTGGAATCTGCCTTAAAGTTATTTACAACTTGTCTAGAACCATAATGGACCCAAATATGAGGTTGAAATGGGAAGTAATGGTTAAGTACACATGTAGGCTAGACTTGGTTCAAAAAAATGGGGTTTTGATAGGCAAGATTTTGAGATAATGGTTGGATGGAGAAATCTGGCGTTTCGGGTTTGTTTTTAGGCCATTTAGAACTTGTTTGGATCTTTAGTTTATCAAAATGTGATTAGAAATGAATATAATTGAGTAATGAGCTTTTAAATGGTGATTTGAATAGTGATGAGTCTAATTTATGGGAAAATAGTTTCAGTGATGCTTAAGTATAATCATAAACATGTTAGTAAGTTACATTTAGGGTCTATACTAGTATTTATGTTCATATGTATATTAGGAGGTAGGTTTGAGGTAAGGAAGTTTAAGGTTGGTAAGTTCAAATTATGCAAAATTATTATTATGTAGAATTTTGCAATCTCGTTGAGCGAGCATAGGCAAGCAAAACCCACTCTTTATGTATTTACAGAGCAAGTGGTTTCTCCCTGAGCGTGAGAGGTTCTTTTGCTAGGCTAGGACAGGTGCTAAGCGACCTTTTTAGATTATGTTTTAAGGCTTTCCTTCTTTTGTTTTCTTGTAACTTTGATTATATTAGGGCTTTGAGGTTTGTTTAAAATTATCTATTGAATTATATGATGATTTATAATGAGGTTATGTATGTATTTGAAGTATGGTTTGAAAAGAGTTTCTAAGGTAGAATTTTTGATGGTTGTTCCAAGTAGAGTAATGTATTGATGTAGGGACTCAGTTTTGTCTGACATCAATAAATATATTCAGATTGGTCAAGTCTAGAATTCATCTGTATGCTTAGGTTTGTTTTGTCTTCGAAATGAATTGTGTTATATGAATTTTTATAATTGAATTTTTTTGATTATTTTATAATATTAATTTACCCTTCTTGTGTTATTGTTTGTGCTTGTTGTATGTTTTAAAATAATCACCTGATAGGTGTGAACAGAGAGAGAAGAGATATCAATGGAATAGGTCCTAGGCGACGAAAGTGTAAATGTTTAGTCTGTTTCCGTGTAATTAAAGTTTCATTTGAATTGAAATTGTAATGACTTTTTTAAATTAAGTATATAGTTTTTAGTTTAGAATTATGTACATTAAACTTGATTTATAGTTATGTTTTGAATAATATAAATGATTTTTTATATGTTTTCTTATAATAAACTGTACTTGTTTACTTGTGATATTTTTTTAATAGTATTTAGATTATTTAAATAATTTTTTAATAGTATTTAGATTATTTAAATAATTTTTTAATAGTATTTAGATTATTTAAATAATTTTTTAATAGTATTTAGATTATTTAAATAAAATGTTAAGAACAATAACAAAATGAAAAAATATTTTATTAATAAAATTTGAATTAGTGATACTAAATTAAAAAATATATATATGAAAAGAAAAGTCTTAACTTTAAAGGAAGTACATATATTAAAATTTTTAAATGCTTAATAATAAATTAAATTTTAAAATTATATAATTTTAATTAGCTAAATTACCTTTATAAATTTGTAAATTTATTTTTTAAAATATTATCATCTATTTTTTTAATAGAAAACACTTTTGTAAAAAAACTTATGAAAAAAAACATACATATGCGTGTGTTGTTATTAATCTGATTAATTATTTGTGTGGTATATATAAAGCAGTGTTCTTTAACACCAAAATTTCTTTTACTCCCATTTTTACATTATTTTTTTGATATATTTTTCTTTATTGTTTTAGAAATATAGATTAAGATCATTTACGGTTATAAACAAGTTGTGACGACAAGAACGGTGTCAGATTTTTTCTTTTTAAAAAAAAATATTTTAACATAAATTTTTTTTAATGATATTTTAGTATAATATATGTCTTTTTATTAATTCATTATTAATTTGTTAATGAATTAACGCATTTTAAATTTAATAAAAAATAAAATATTGTAAAAGAAATTGTACATTAATTTATTATATTTGCGAAATAAGTTGACTAACTTTATTGATGCTTTTGTCATAGAATTTGGTCGGCTGGTACATATTTCAAAACCAATACTTCTTTGGAATTTCCCTGCTTTTGCACCATCCTCTTTTACTTTTTATAAAGACTAGATATAAAGCTGCCCCTCAATTCACAAATATATGTTTCAACTTTTCCATCCTCGCCAATAATCGACAAATCTCTTTTTTTTTTCTTCAGTAAAAACATCTTATCGGAATAATGAACTTAAATTTCCGATAAATTTAAAAAATTTTCTCACAGTTCAAATTAATAAGAAAATTAAATTTTTTAAATAAAATAAATATGAATAGTTATAAAATAAATACTTTAAAAATTACTAATTATATTTATATCATCAATATAAATAATAAATTTATATTTATATTGAAATAATATTTTATCTATTTAATAATAACATGATAATATTTTATTACAAATAATAATCACAATATTAAACTGTAAAAAATTAATTATGATGTGAATATTATTTGATAGACATAAAGTTTAAATTATTTCACAATAAAATAGTTTAATAAATATTATTAAATCATGTTCGCGCGAAAATAAAATCCCAAAACTTATTTTCTCGTGTACAAATAAATTTTCTTCTTTATTATATTAAATCAAATCACTATTTCATTTTCCTTTTGTCTTTTTCAACTGGATCATGTGTGCTGCGTAACATGCCTTCCTAGGATGGTGGATTTCTGTGCCGTGGGATTATCCTTATTAATTATATCATATTATTATTTTGACTCAAAGAGTACCATTTTACTTTAACTTAAAAATCAATTTAATTCAATTATTTGACAGAAAACGATAAATAAAATGGTAAAAAGTTAAATAACTGACAGAAAGAAAAAAAGTAAGCGTGAGCACATTCGCACAGTTCATCATGGTTTGTAGACACATTCATGAACCTTATGACTTGCTACAGATAACACAGATTTTTCCACAAACTTTTTACTGGCAATTTTTATTTAGTTTGAATTTCCCAGTGGTCTCTGTGCAGAATTAACGACTCTCATAATATCATCACCATGTTTCCCTCTAGAGACATGGCCATGGCTTCACCCTCTTCAATCTTCTCTGCTTACGCTTCCATGACAGCTTCCATCATGCTTCTGCGTTCAATAACCAACGACCTCATTCCTCAACCAATTCGTGGTTACCTTATCAACACCTTCCGCTACTTCTTCAAGCCTCGCTCCGACACTCTCACTCTCATTATCCAAGAGTACTCCGGCGGCATAGCGCGCAACCATCTCTACGATGCTGCCGAGGTTTACTTGTCCACAAAAATCACCCCCCAAAACGAGAGACTAAGCGTCAGCAAGACTCCAAAGGAGAAAAAGCTCTCCATTAGACTTGAAAAGGGTGAAGAGCTCGTTGATTGGTTTCATGGGGTTAAACTCAACTGGAATCTAATCTGCTCAGAGTTCGAGACTCGCAATGGTTCCTATGACCACTCCAGAAACAGCTCCACCAGAACAGAAAATAAGTACTTTGAACTAAGCTTTGAGAAGAAGCACAAGGAGATGGTCGTGGATACTTACTTGCCTTTCGTTCTTGAGAAAGAGAAGGAGATGAAGGACGAGGAGAGGGTGTTGAAGATGCACACTCTCAACACTTTCTATAGTCACGGAGGGTTCATGTGGGATTCCATTAACTTGGACCACCCTTCAACGTTTGAGACCGTGGCTATGGAGGCAGAGATGAAGAACCACATAATGGAGGATTTGAATAGGTTTTTGAGGAGGAGGGAGTTTTATAGGAAGGCTGGCAGGGCGTGGAAACGAGGGTACCTGTTGTATGGTCCCCCGGGAACCGGCAAATCGAGCTTGATCGCAGCCATGGCGAATTACTTGAAGTTCGATATCTATGATCTCCAACTTGACAACTTAGTCACCGATTCTGACCTCAGAAAGTTGTTGCTGGCAACTGCAAATAGGTCTATTCTGGTGATTGAAGACATTGATTGTAGTGTTGATCTGCCTGGGAGAAGACATGGAGAAGGACGCAAGCAACCTAATGTGCAGGTTGGTCATCTTCTCAAGTATTTTTCTCAATTCTTTCACTCAACAACTACATATTGAATGGCTAATGTCTTGTGCGAATTGCGAAGTACCTCATTCTTTAACTGTTTATATCGATTCTCTTAACACTATTTGGTAGATTTTAATGAATGCAATAATTTCTGAAACGCTGTGATGGATGATGCAGTTGAGTTTGTGCGGATTACTGAACTTCATAGATGGGTTATGGTCGAGTTGTGGAGACGAGAGAATCATCATACTGACCACCAACCACAAGGAGAGGCTTGACCCGGCACTGTTGAGGCCTGGAAGAATGGACATGCACATTCACATGTCTTATTGCTCCTACCACGGGTTCAAGGTTTTGGCCTCAAACTACTTGGACGTTTCTTGGGATCATCACCTGTTTGGGGAGATCGAAGGCCTGATAGAGGGCACGCACATAACCCCAGCACAAGTGGCAGAGGAATTGATGAAGAGCGAAGATGCTGAGGTTGCACTAGAAGGATTCCTGAAGGTGCTTAAGCGAAAGAAGATGGAAGGTGATGTGTCTGAGAATGATGGTTCAGATAAAACACAACTTAACCAATCTAAAAGGCCCAAAGTTGGTTCCACGCAGAAAAGACCAGTTTGTATCAGCAAGAGAAAAAACAGTACGGGTACTAAGAGAGGGAGAAGAGCACGTACTTTGCAATAAACTTAGAACCTTTTTTTATTAACGGTCTAATAATGTTGTGTCGACCATACAATGTAGGTGATGATGTTTTGTTAGTTTTAAGTTTATGCGATCATTGATGTTCTTGTTGCCAATGTGACAGACTATGTGATTTAGAGGAAATGTAGCATAGCTTTAAGAACAATGGCGTTGAGCAGGATGAAAGAACCTCCCACTATTACCATATTGCTTGGTGCTTAGAAATATAATCAAGTTCAGCTTCGTAGAGAAATGATTGAGAAAGATAACTTGTAACAATGTTTTTAATTAGATTTAAGAATGATGAAGGTCAGGAACATTTTCATCTGCAAAAATGATTGTCCAATTGTGTGGAGAAGTGTAGATAATTCCTATGCAAAAACTCAATGCACTTTCTTATACATGAGTGATAGTTGTGAGATTGTTCATTACTTTTTGGCACTTCTCCTAATACAAAATCTCATACTTAAAAAAAAATCTTTATTCTAGATTTTTCACTAAAGATGTTTTAACCAAAAGAATTAATATATTTTTTAACAAGACTGAAAAGTGAAAATAATAAAAAAAAATCAAACCATTAGTGTGCACCGTAGGAAAAAATATAAATAAAATTAAGACAATTATTAAATTAACTTAGTTTACACTCTAATCATAACCAAAATTATCATATTATTATTTTAACCAATTTTAAGTTTAATACTTATTTGAAAGAATTTAAGTTTCTTAATTATATTATCAATGACCAATTATCAATGTATAAGAATAAAAGTTTTAGTGATTATCAATCCTCTTTTATCTTATTTGTAAGCACAAAACTTATTGGTTAACTATATTTTAATTCGTAACTAAACTTTTTTCCATACAATTACATTAAATAGCAATAAAAGTAAATGAAGAATTTTAAAAGAAAAGTTTTTCCAAATTTCGAAGTTTATTAACATAAAATTAAAAAAAGTTTTTCTTAGAGAGAAATTGAGTCTTCTAATGAGTTTTGAATTGAAGTGCTTAAGTTGTATAAGAAAAGCAACTTAAACCCTCATAAAAACTTATTCTTTTATCTAATGTATAGAGTCTAAGTACAAACAATTTTTTTTTTAATTTTTTTATATTCATGAGAAATTTTAGCTTCTTATCTTCAATGTCTTCAAAACTAATAAAAAATTAACAAAGATAATATACGAAAGAAAATATAAATTATATTTAAATTTAAAGAGTAATTTATTCAAAACTAAATTTAAATGAGCACAATTAAAGTTAAAATTAATAAAAATGTTATATAATTTCATCTAATATAATGTTAAAAAAGTATGAATATAGATGACAATTATCACTTATAAAAAATACAATTGAAATAAATTGATTTTTATACAAATTAATTATAAACTCTTTTCCCATAAATATTTATTGAGAAAAATACTCAAATATGTCGTATTTCAAATAACGAGATACCTTTACTCATGCTTGATGCTGGTCTAAACTTACTTCTTTTTAACATAATGGTAATTTCTTTGTACTCATAATAAATTGTACCCACTAACGATGTATTCGAGTATTTCAAAATACACAACCTTTTTCATTTTTTAATCCTTTTCTTCTATACTTATTATATATATATATATATATATACATAGCTGTCAAAATGAGTCACAACCCGCGAGCCAATCTGACCCGAACCCGTGACGGACTGGGTTGGGTTTGAAAATATTGTATTTTTTTTATGCAGGTCAGATTTTAACCCGGCTCATTAAAACCCGACTCATGAGGGTTGAACCCGTGATGGGCCGGGTTGGCCCACCAACTCGCTTACCTAGTTTTATTTTATTAAAATTTAATTTTAATTTTATAAATTTTTTTTTTTTTTGCTTAAACCCTCCATTGGTCCTCATATTTGTGTGAAAATCTCAGTTTGGTCCTCAAGTTTTGAACTCTCTCAATTGGGTCATAATTTTTGTAAAAATACACACATTTTACCATAACCGTTAAGTTGTCTCAAACGGCGTTAATTGATGCTGAGATGAATTTTTTATTTTAGGCTTAATCCCTCCCTTGGTCCTTATGTTTGTGTGAAAATCTCAGTTCGGTCCTCAAGTTTTGAACTGTCTCAATTGGGTTATAAATTTTGAACTGTCAACAACGGCGGCATTTTTTAGTTTGAGAGGGAGAAAAGGTGTGAGTCGGAGGGTTTGAGGGTTTGAGGGTGGAGGAATGAGTGAACTGTGATCAGTGATTGGAAGGAAAAAGAAAGACCATAGCCACGTAGATTTAATGATTTTAAAACATAAAAAAAAAACATTACAGCTCAGTTCAAAGTTAACGCCGTCTCAATACACTTAACGGTTGGGTAAAATGTTGTAAAATGTTTGCATTTCATAAGGACTTGAGGAAAAACTTGAGGACCGAATTGAGATTTTCACACAAACATAAGGACCCGATTAAGCCTAAAATAAAAAATTCATCTTAGCATCAATTAACGTCGTTTGAGACAACTTAACGGTTAGGGTAAAATGTGTGCATTTTTACAAAAATTATGACCCAATTGAGACAGTTCAAAACTTGAGGACCAAATTGAGATTTGCACAAAAATATGAGGACCAATGGAGGGTTTAAGCCTTTTTTTTTTTGCTTGAAAAAATTATTTAAGTTCCATATTTTCAAAATTAATTAAACATCCAAGTTGGGAGTGAAATTTAAGAGTGAAATTTGTTTAGATTTGAATTATAGAAAGTTTGTAATTTTTTTTATTTAAAAAAAATTGTAATTAAGTGGGCCAGTGAGCCAACCCGTTTACCCACCCCTGGTAGGTCGAGCCGGATTTGAATTTTTCTTACTCGCTAATAAATGAGTCGGATTGGATTAGCTCACTAAGTGACCAACCTGTGGTGGACCGGGCCGAGTCAAGCCGGATTACCCGTTTTGACAGCTCTATATATATATATATATATATATATATATATATGAAGCAACTGGATTGTAAATTATTAAAATATAAAGAAATTTTTGTATGACAATTTTTCTTTATATAGGTTCTTATTTTAATAATTAAATTTGCATGTTTTGAGTAACATAAGAGCACCAACTTGTGTTTCCTAAAATATTTTCGTATTCCATGTAGACAATTCGAAATCTTATACTCTTTTTTTTACACATATCAAATATCCCCAAGAGTTAAATAATTATAGTAGTAATATTTATTGATTAAAGATCACAAAAATTATGAAACGATAATAACTAAGTTGAATGTTAGATCACCCTCTATAATTTCTAATTAATTTAACCAAGAAAGAAATTATGTAATTTTTTATTAGTAACAATTTTCATCATTTTTTCAAGGTTTAATCATTTAGAACATCCTCATTTATGTAGGGTTTTCTCAATTAAATCCTCATTTTTTAAAATGTCTCAATTAAGTCCCTAAATATCAAAAATTGGATCAATTAAGGGCTTGCTATTAAATTTGGTGAATGGTGTTAAAATTGAGTGTGCGTGACAGGGTGACTTGACTGACGTGGCAATGTATAGCAGTGTATGCTGAAATTTTTGTGATTTGACTTGTTGACTATGAAATTTCTAATGACGTGGCACTGAAACATCACACTCCTCTCGGCACACTCAAAACACTAAAATGTTCCATCCTCAAACCTCGCCACCATCACCGTCACTGTCGGTCATGACTCCGCCAACAACACTTCTCAACCATGAAATGACGTCGCAAAAGAAAAGTCGCAGAACCACCGGAGTTCCCGTTCCCCTTCCTCACTCAGTGGAAGTGACTAACGTTGACGATTCCCCTACATCCACCTTTTTCACACCAATCTCCTTTTAATCTGGAAAAGCTGCCACGCTAATGTGACACAGAGATTCTCAAAACTTCCTCTTGTGCACAAGTCCTTGAGGCCCTAAGAATTAGAGCATACAGTTGATCATTGCCCTCGATCCGCAATATAGTTTCTAAACCCTCGTTTGTTTTCGGAAACATGCTTGCAGATAGCACACAACACACATCACACAGTGATATTCGAGTCCTAAAGAGCAGGCGACGCGAGCGAGCGAAGCTGTCGCCATGGTTAGGGCTCGTGAGAATTGGGAGAAGCTGGTTCGAGTGACACTGAAGAGGGAGTAGCTAAGGAATGCAAGCCAAGGACATGCGAGAGTCCCCAACAGAATCGTCGGTGCAGTTCCTCCGTCCCTCGCGCAAACCACAAACATTGATTTGATCTTGCAGGCCGCCGATGAAATTCAATTGGAGGATCCTAACGTTGCTAGGATCTGTAGGTGTTTCAACTTGCTCAATTGGAATTTGTTTGCGTGTTTAAAGTTTCGATGCTGCGTGCGTTAACATTGTCTGTGAACATGAGATCTGCTCGTGCGTTATAATGTTATCTTGAAGTTAGCTTTAGGTGTAAAGGGAGTGAGTGCGTCTCTTCTAGAAGTTAACCAGGTTGGGGTCCCCAGAGACATACTTAACCAGACCATTGATTTCCCATTTGGGCAAAGAAAATTTCCCAACGAGCTTTGTTTTCTTGAGATATTTGGGGTTCTGCTCCTTAAAGTTGCCATTTTGAAGGTAAGCTATGGAGTTAAAAATTACAAAGAGAAAAAAAACACAACTTCAAAATCAGGAAGTGCATATTGCCAGATCCATGTGTTTAAAACAAGACAGTGATGAGATATTATATTCACTTATCACTTGAATCAAAAACATTTCATAAACTTTGTGTTTTTGCTATAGACAGTTTCTGAAAGGAGCTAAATCTTAAGATAACAAACATATCTAAAGGATAGCCATAAAAAACATTCAA
The DNA here is from genome assembly GCA_027742785.1 of Vigna reflexopilosa. Classification (NCBI taxonomy): domain Eukaryota; kingdom Viridiplantae; phylum Streptophyta; class Magnoliopsida; order Fabales; family Fabaceae; genus Vigna; species Vigna reflexopilosa. The sequence continues at coordinate 52,642,806 of CM050911.1, read as the reverse complement.
GCAACTAACCCACAGAGGCATTCCATCAAGCAAATCAAAGTAAAAGTGAACAATGCAGAATAAGGGTTTAAGTGCAGTACACAACAGAGCCAAAAACAGTGTTGAAGAAAGAATATGTGCCATTTTTAGTGCAAAACAGAGGCTAGAAGAAGAGAAGGGAGGGTGATTATTGGAAGCCGAAGACTGTCGTTCGATTCTCGCCCCTGAGGTTTTGGATCGATAGGGTAAAGTGTTTTGTGAGACGGTGATTTCTGTGGGAAGGAGTTTTATTGGCCTTTTCCAAATTACTCTGTGTTGTTGATTCGCGAGGAAAAGATGATGGTCGTCGCAAGGAAGTTCATTCATGGCGGCGGCGGGTTTGGAAGCGAGAGGAAGATGATTTCTGTTTAGGGTTTGTCGGCGGCCTGACTCATTGCCATGTAATTTTAATATCACCAACACGTCATTAAAAATTGCACAATCAGCAAGCTAAATCACAAAAAATTTAACGTGTCTACTCTAATTAACGGCAAGCCCTTAATTGATCCAATTTTTCATATTTAGAGACTTAATTGAGACATTTTAAAAAACGAAGACCTAATTGAAAAAACCAAAAAATAAATGAAGATGTTGTAAATGATTAAACCTTTTTTGAACAAAGATTTGAAGTTTTGGGCCGGGCTGAACCTAGCCCAGCCCACGTCCGTTCCCCGTCTTCATCCTTGGTGGATTACGCAGGTAGCAGGTACAGCTGCCATCAACGAAAGGAACAAAACAAACACATCGCAGAAAACCTTCAATTTCCGCTTCCTTCATCTTTTGAACAAGTTTCTCGCTTCTCAACTTTTTCTACCTTACTCATCGAAAAGATCCTTGCGTCTTCCTACAAATCTTAAATGTGCGAACAAACTCTAATTTGCGTCTCAATAATAATAATAATAATTATTATTATTACCATCAATTTCTGATTTTCAGTTTTGTAGATAGCAAAGATGGATCCGAACGCGGTGAAGTCCACTCTGTCCAATTTGGCGTTTGGAAACGTAATGGCAGCAGCTGCCCGTGATTATCAGAAGGTAATTTAATAAATTTTCACTTCACAATGTTATTACCTTCACGATTTGCATAAAAGGAAACAGAACTTCTCTGTGATATGTGCGTAATATCGGAGAAGCTAATTTTATGCATGCCACACAATTCATGTGGTTGTTTGTGACAACCTAGGTCATAACGCAATTCATTCTTCCCTTTTCGATGCTCATTTTCATCATTTGATGGTCATATGCTTACAAAGATTGATGGAACTAATATCCTACATTGCATCATTTTTTTTAAATGGAGAATGTTAGCAGTCATTTTCAAGTGTTTTCTTCAGTCGAAAATAAAATTGAACTACTAATGCTGGTATTTTGGAATAATGCTGTGCTTAAGAAACTTGCCATGGTAAATAGTTTAATACTCTGCTTTTTGGGACAGTTTTTGAACTCTACGATAGGAACTTGAGTATTATGAGGTGACTAAGTCTCACATGAGGAATAATATAGGACGTGCGGTGTAGTAAGTATTTTGGTTATTCTTTCTTAATGGTTAGCTCTTTGAGGTGGGTTCACCAAGTGCTTGGATACTTATCAATTGGTATTAGAGCTTGTTGTTAGTGTCTCGCAAAGGGTTACCTATGGAAGGTTCTGGTTAACAAGGAGCTGAGTGAAGTGTCACCAACTGTAGTGTCTTAAAAGTGAAAAACTTCCAAGATGTTGGCTTTTAGAGGCGGTGCTATGATCGGAACATGTCTCACATCAAATATTTAAATGTTTGGCTTTCCCTTTTTATAAACTAACTAGCTTTTGAGGATAGGTTCCCTTAGTCATGGATATTTATCTATTTATGATAAGTCTCATATTTAGGTGCTTGGTTCTCCCATCCTAATAATTTGGATACTTATCAATTTATGATGGGAACTTGGTATTATGGGTTGGTGAAAGCCCACATCGAGTAGCTTGGGATGCTTGGCGGGCTATTTAGCTTTTGGTTCTTCCCTCTTTAGCTAGCTTTTGAGGGTGGATTCCCCAAATGCATGGATACTTTTCACGCTAATTTCTTGAAAGTATTTTGTTGTATATAATTGAAGTCGTGCTTTTGGATAGTCTTATCCATAAAATCTTATAAGAGAATAAAGTAAGATTATAAAATGTGTTGAGCTTTTCCATAAGCTTCTATCAACTTATGAACCTTAGCTTTTGGAAAGGTTCAAGCTAAACGTAAAGAACTTCTATAAAAGTTAAGTTTAGCTTATGTGAAAAGCTCAATTCATTTTATCCACTTGTTTTCTTCTTCTGTAAGTGCTTATAAAAAGTTTATTCGTAAAGAGCCTTACTGTTACTCATATATGTTAACATTTTTGCAAAATTTCCTCTGATGATTGTTGTTGTGTATAAATCTTATGTCAGCAGCTACATACTGATGTAACGTTACACATGCTATGATCACTGCAGGAATTGCTTGCTCAACAGAAGGCAGAGGCATCAAGTTCAGTAAATGAGGAGGTTGACCTTGATGAGTTAATGGATGTATGTTTTGCAAACCTTTCAACCTCGTCCTATATGTTTTCTTTGAAAACCTTTCAATCTCATCATATACGTTCAGTAACTGGTCTACCCTATGCTGATTTCAGGATCCTGAGTTGGAAAAGTTGCATGCAGAAAGGATTGCAGCTCTTAAGGTGGCAATCTACTTAAGTACCAAGATGCAAATGATCTTCAAATTTTTGTTTTTACTTGTTCTGTTTACAAATTTCTTTGCTATTCACAACTTACTTTGTCTTCAATAGAAAGAAGTAGAGAAACGAGAGGAATGGAAGAAGAAAGGTCATGGAGAATACAGGGAAATAACAGAGGGTGATTTCTTAGGCGAAGTCACTGGAAGTGAAAAGGTGATTTGTCACTTCTTCCATAAGGAGTTCTATAGATGCAAGTATGTTATTGACTTAAATATTATTATTCCTTGTGGCCCTACATCTTTCGGTCTCAATTTGTGACATGCAAGGATACATGTGTCTGTTATATTTCCAGGATAATTGATAAGCATTTAAAGTCCCTTGCGCCAAAGCATATTGATACGAAATTCATCAAGCTTGATGCAGAGGTCAGCTCGAACCATTCTGTAGATGTAACTGTATCCTTTGACATGTTTTATTAATCCAACTGTTTGCCTTGGTAAAGAAATTGAATGGAGTTCACTATTGAAAATGAAATGCAGAATGCGCCTTTCTTTGTTACAAAACTGGCTGTCAAGACTTTGCCTTGTGTCATACTGTTCAGGTGAGGCCTAAATCTGTGGCTTTTGGATCTTGGTCAATTGTGTGATTCACTATTAATGATTGTGTTATTGTTTCTGTTAAGTCTAAAAGAAAATGAGAATGGAGTTTAAAATCCTAAAACAATCTTTATCTTCAATATCATCCCCTTCCCCTCCAAAAAAGATCAACACAGAAGCTAATAGGTGTAATGTGGCAAAATAATCCCAGATGAAATAAAATTCTGTTGTCAAGGAACTATTCTGACATGTACGCCCAAAGCTCTAACCCCATAGTGAATCTACCTCTGTGAAGATCTACAAAAAACAATAAAGACTTCTAGACAAGAAAGTCGGATTTTAGAACATTGACTTCCTCCATATTAGATTCTGAGTAGAGGATACTAGGTTACAAATTTGATGCATTAAATAGGGCATAGATTCCAATCATGATAAGAGAAAAAAACATTTGAGTCTTTGTATTTCATCCATGTCCAAGCTTTTAATTGTGCCAAAGTAAAAATTTCCTCTGGATCCACTT